>CM057456.1:9543437-10753750 GCA_016271365.2 Neoceratodus forsteri
AGTCTGCTCTGAGATTCAAACCTTCTAAAAGCTATTAAAAAAGCCTTTTTGAGTAATTTTTTTTTGCTGAAACTTTAGTTCATCGATTGTAGGAAACCCTCCTGTGCTCATATCATCTTGCGTTTATTGTTTATGTATGGATTTTGAATGTTAATGTACAACATTCAGTCTGTGTACTGAGAGACTCCTACCCCCTCTTCCTCTTCCTACAGCCTACCCTCCCCTCCTGTTTTTGACCCCTACCCCCAAGCACTTTTTTGAGGCCTGACAAATGCCCACGGCTGCACTGATCTTTTTGTGTCCATTCCAAGCCTCAGTTATCTCTGGCTTCCCTGCCCCTTGGTACTCACTTTCCCTCAATGTAATGTATTTCAGCTGCTTAAAAATGTCTGTGCACCAATTCTGCATTGTTACTCGACTCAATGTAATGTTTGTATTGTACCTCAATTGATGTGGAACCTTTGTAAAAGAGCCTTGGCTCAAAGGTATTTGTAATCCTAGACTCTAAATAAAGAAAAGACTAAATAAAGAATAAAGTGTGCTTTGGGGGAAGGGTGTATCTGTGGTGTAGGTAGATTAACTTGGAGAAAAAGACAGTTCTTTCTGTTTTGGTGATATTTTTCTTGTATAACTGAGTTAATGTACACACAGTAATATTTTCAAGAATTCTTGACATTGTTTTGCTGATTGTTGTGGTGCAGCAGTGCATAATTTTAGTTCATTTAAAATATGTGGTTATATTACTGAAGTTTTCAATTTGCTACGTATTACTTAGTGTGTATGAGTAAGTGTGTGACGCATGTCATCAAATCAGACACCTTTTATTGTGCCACATAGTAATTTCAGCAATGTGAACCTGCTATCCACTGCAGCTGCGTGATTTTTGTACCTCTTTGTGGTATCTTTACTGGTACTAGTACTAGTGACTGTTATTGCAGTACACTGCCCCCACAGCCCGCCCAAAAGGCAAAGGTATTCTTTTCCAGATTTGAATTTCTGATGGTGAGCATTGGTTAGGTGTTGTGCCTTTGTGTCCGCACCTCTTCAGTGTGCAGTGCAATCTTAATCTGTCTGTGCATTTGCATTTCTTTAGGGCCCAATCTCTAACTGTAACTTAAGTCACAGTTGTTTCTTTGGCTTCCCTTCAGAGTACTTGACAGGTATGGAGCATAATTCTGCATGAACACTGTACTCATTAATATGAATTTTTAAGTCAGGACCATCATCACGAGTCACATTGTGATACAAATCACGTTCTTCATCATCACGGTCACAAATGCAGTCACAAATCATGATTCACGTTCATGTCATGATTTCACGAAACACAAAATAAATTTTTTTACTAGTTACTTGGATATATTGTAAGCCTATTTTGCAGTATCTCTCCAGGCTTCACCACCCCACCACTGTACTTATTAATAAGAGTTTTCAAGTTGGGGAGTTTTGTGCTACAGCTCATCTGAGAAGTACAGCCGTAGGCATTCGCATTCCCATACAGTTCCATATTGGTTATCTCACACCAAATCACGTTCTTCATCATCATGGTTACAAATGCAGTCACAAATCATGATTCATGATCACGTCACAAATCACAGAATTAATTTTTATGTTGCTTGCACGCATGTGCAAGAAACATAATGCCATCATCCATGTTTTCGGAGGTGTGGCACCCATCTTCCAATGCAGTCAGTGTGTTTGCAGGCACGGCCCCAGTTCCCCAATCACTGCTGCAGCTGTCTATGACAGAAGTCGAAAATGCAGTGGTCGTACAGTTGAAAGGGAGAGCTGCGCTTCACTGAGCAGAGTCCCCCCCTCCACACACACACACACACACACACACACGTGCACGCACGCATACCGCATGCTCATGCGCCTTCCCCCTCCCCCCACACTGTACGGCCCACGGGGGTGCCCAATCCCCTGTCGGCTGCACGCCCCCCCAAAGCATCCAGGTGCCACACTGGGAGCCCACCCCAGCGTGGCAGAATGATGTTATGGCTGACGGGGGTGCCCAATCCCCCGTTGGCTCCAGCCTCCCCAACAGCCTTCCAGCTGCCATGCTGGGAGCCCACCCCAGCGTGGCAAACGTCCCTCATCGTTTTCGTCCCTCGTAGTCTTATTAAACAAAAAACAAACCTATAAATACAAAAACTGTCCTCGTGCTTCTCCCTGCCCCTCCCACAACCCGCACCCACCCACCACACCCTACCTCCCCACACCCCCTCTCCCCATACTTTACCTCCGAGCTCGCGCGATGATCTTCGGTGGACCGGGAACACGTCTGCACTCTTCAAAGCCGACCGCGAACTGAGGAAATGCCGGTAAGCTGTCTAATGGGATAGATAGGGTTTTTTCAACTTTGTTGCATATCTCAGGCATTTTTGGGAATTTTGGGCCCAAATTTTCAACATGGGGTTTTTGGGACCCCTCCTCATGAATTCTTGCACTGTCATGGCGTTAATGGGGCCCGAAGGGTGATTTCACGGTCACTGCATGAAATCACCTTTTGGGACCGATTAACCAAACAACACTGCCAGCGTTCATAAGGTGGGCTCTCAAAAGTCTATGTTGAAAATTCAGTGAAAAAATTCTTAAAAATGACTGTTTTACGAGTGTGTGTTGAGCAGTTCCTATGCACACTCGTAAGTTCGGAATTTTCAGTATTTTCACTCCAGATTTTCAACATTGCCATTTTACCACCCTCCTTATGATCAGTACAGCTGTCATTTTTCACATCTCACCCAAAACGTGTTTCCACCCATGTAGCGCACAATGGCGCAGTCGGTGTGCACAATGAATGTATGGGACACATTAAGAAAATCACAGTGACACTGTTCATGAGCAGAGGTCTTAAAATGGCTATGTTGAAAATTTGGTGAAAAAATGCCTAAAAATGACTGTTTTACGAGCGTGTGTTGCGCAGTTCCTACGCACGCTCGTAAGTTCGCAAATTTTTAATATTTGCACTCCAGATTTTCAACATTGCCATTTTACCACACCTCCTTATGAGCAGTACAGCTGTCATTTTTCACATGTTGCCCAAAATGTGTTTCCGTGCATGTAGTGCACAATGGCGCATTGGATGTGTGCAATCAATGTTTGGGACAGATTAAGAAAATCACAGTGACACTGTTCATGAGCAGAGATCTTAAAATGGCTATGTTGAAAATTTGGTGAAAAAATTCCCTTCAGACGTACTGCAATATTACTAATGAAGACATTGAACAGAACTGGCCCCAGGACCGATCCCTGCAGCACCCCACTGGTCACCCCCTCTCCCTAGACTGCACACCATTTACCACCACTCTCTGCCTCCTGTCTGTTAGCCAGTTTCTAACCCAGTTTACCACCCTTTCCCCCATGCCCAGCCTACCCAGCTAGTTTATCAGTCTCCTATATGGGATGGTGTCAAAGGCTTTGCTGAAATCAAGGTAAGCGTTGTCCACTGCCCCACCCTGATTCACTTCCTTTGTCACCCAGTCAAAGAAATCAACCAGATTTATCTGACGTGATGTCCCCACTGTGAATCCATGTTGTCTATGGTCCCCGGGCTCTGATGGCATCTAGATGCCCCACTAACCTTTCTTTAAGCAATGTCTCCATGATCTTCCCCACTACTGAGGTGTGGCCGAATGGCCTATTGTTCCCTGCCTCCTCCCTGCTGCCAGACTTGTGTAGAGGTACCACATGTGCCCTCCTCCAGTTCACTCATGTCGAATGACTCAGTGAACATGGCTGCCAGAGGTACTGCTATCTCCCTTCGCAGTTCTGTTAATATCCTTGGGTGTATGCCATCTGGTTCCATCGCTTTGTCCACCTTCAATTTAGTGAGCTCCTGCATGACTCTTTTGCCTTTGAATGGACTATTGTCCACCTCTTAACCCCCTTGGCAACTGCTGTACTGCTGTGACCCTTGCCCCTCACACTCTTCTCTGAATACTGAACGGAAAGACACAGTGGATATCTTGGGAGAAAGGCATGGAACTATCACTTCCAAATACCTAAACAGCACATACAAGCAAGCAACATTCGGCATTGACAAATGCTTGTTTTATTAGTTACTTGGATGTATTGTAAGTCTGTTTTGTAGTATCTCTCTAGGCTTCACCACCCCACCACTGTACTCATTAATAAGTGTTTTTAAGTTGGGGAGTTTTGTGCTACAGTTCATTGGGGAAGTACAGCCATAGGCATTCACGTTCCCATACAGTTCCATATTGGTTATTGCACACTGAATCACATTCTTCATCATTACAGTCACAAATGCAGTCACAGATCATGATTCATGATCACATCACGATTTCATGAATCACAAAATTAATTTTTTTTGCTAGTTGCTTGGATGTATCGTAAGCCTGTTTTGTAGTATCTCTCCAGGCTTCTCCACCCCACCACTGTACTCATTAATAAGAGTTTTTAAATTGGGGAGTTTTATGATACAGGCTCAGCTCATCGGGGAAGTACAGCCATATGCATTCACGTTCCTTCCTGTACAGCATGCGAGTTACAGTACTGTAAGTAGTGGTGGGCGAAATGGTGGCTGGTGGCTCAACGAAATGATTCATGGAGTAATGCAGAATTCACGGAGTACTCCACAATGTGAAGCGAAGTACTTCGCTTCATAATGAGGTATGCAAAGTCCATTGAAACCAATGACTTTGCATTATTCTGCCTTCCCTAAACCACTTCTCCACCAGTTTTAAGGCGAAGTACATTGAAATCAATGTAATTCGCCTCACTTCGCCTTGTAATTGAGCTCCAAATGAAATGCTGCAGTGATTTATGGGATTGCAGGTCACATGGGCTCTAGATTGTTCTGCACAGCCTCAGTTCTGGCCTGGGTAGTGTGCGTGTAGTGGTAGCTGGAGACAGTTTACTCTCAGAGCTCTGTGATTCAAAACCTCTAAAAGCTGTTTAAAATGCCTTTTTGTGTTCCTTTTTTTGCTCAAAATTTAGTACATTGATTGTAGGAAACCCTTTCCTGCTCATATCATCGAGTGCTTATTGTTGTATGTGGATTTTGAATGTTCATTTAGAACAGTCAGTCTGTGTACTGTGAAGTGTGCTTTGAGGAGGGGCATATTTGTGGTGTAGGTACATTACTGGGAGAATAAGGCAGTCTTTCTGTTTTGGTTATATTTTTCTTGTATAACTGTGTTAATGTACACACAGTAATATTTTCAGTAATTCTTAACATTTGTTTGCTGATTGTTGTGGTGCAGCAGTGTATAATTTGTCTGTTTAAAACATGTAGCTATAATTCTAAAGGTTTTCAATTTGCTACACATTTTTTGTAGTGTGTGTTTGAGTGTGTGTACGATGCGTGCCATTAAATCAGACACCTTTTATTGTGCCACAGTGTAATTGCAGCAGTGTGAACCTGCTATCCACCGCACCTGCATGAATTTTTATGTTTGCTTGCATGCATGTGCAAGAAACATAGTGCCATCATCCAAGTTTTTGGAGGTGTGGCACCCTGTCTTCCAGTTCAGTCAGTGTGTTTGCAGGCATGGCCACAGTTCACCAATGAACACTGCAGCTGTCTATGACAGCAGTTGAAAATGCAGTGTCGTACAGTTCAAAGGCAGAGCTCCGCTTCAGTGAGCAGCGATAAGAGACTGCTGATTAGCATATTGCCGGCAATCCTGCGTCATATGTCTCTGCTTTCTCTTCCTGTAATGTACACCACGCTGGGAGCCCACCCCAGCATGGCAACAATCCTCATTGCCGACGGGGGTGCCCAATCCCCATTGGCTCCACCCACCCACCTCCCAACAGCCTTCCAGGTGCCACGCTGGGAGCCCACCCCAGCATGGCAAGAATTCTCATGGCCAACAGGGGGTGCCCAATCCCCCATTGGCTCCAGCCCCCCCAAAAGCTTTCCAGGTGCCATGCTGGCCACCTCCCCAGCATGGCAAAATTGTTATGGCCAACGGGGGTGCCCAATCCCCCATCAGCTCCATGCCCCCCCAAAAAGCTTTCCAGGTGCCACGCTGGGAGCCCACCCCAGCGTGGCAAAAATTGTTATGGCTGATGGGGGTGCCCAATTCCCGTCAGCTCCACGGCTCCACAACCCCCCCCAAAAGCTTTCCAGGTGCCACGCTGGGAGCACACCCCAGTGTGGCAAAACTTGTTATGGCCGACAGGGATGCCCAATCCCCATTGGCTCCAGCCCCCAAACAGTTTTCAGGCTGCCACGCTGGGAGCCCACCCAGCGTGGCAAATGTCCTGCATTGTCTTCCTAAAAACAACCTGTAAACAAAAGTTCCCTCAGCGGTCTCCTGCCCACCCGCCCACCCTTTGCACCCTTACTCCCCACACCCCACCTCACCCCATACTTATCTACGGAGTCGCGTGATGATCTTCGGTGGACCGGGAACATGTCTGCACTCTTCAAAGCCGACCGCGAACTGAGGAAATGCCGGTAAGCTGTATAATGTAATAAATGTTTTTTTTTCAACTTTGATGCATATCTCAGGCATTTTTTGGAATTTTGGCACCAAATTTTCAATGTATGGTTTTTGGGACCCCCCTCATGAATTCTTGAACTGTCATGGTGTTAATCGGGCCCGAAGAGTGATTTTGTGGTCACTGTGCAAAATCACCTTTTGGGACTGATTAACAAAATGACAGTGCCAGTGTTCATAAGGTGGGCTCTCAAAAAGCCTATGTTGCAAATTTGGTGAAAAAACTCCTAAAAATGACTGTTTTATGAGCGTGCGTTGCTCTGTTTCTACGCACACTCATAAGTTCACAAATGTTTAATATTTGCATTCCAGATTTTCAACATTGCCATTTTACCACATTTCCTTATGAGCAGTACAGCTGTCATTTTTCACATCTCACCCAAAATGTGTTTCCGTGCATATAGCGCACAATGGCGCAGTCAGTGTGTGAAATCAATGTATGGGACACATTTAGAAAATCACAGTGACACTGTTTATGAGCAGAGGGTCTTAAATGGCTATGTTGAAATTTGTGAAATCTAAAATGACAGTTTCTGACGTCGTTGAACAGTTGATATGCACGCACTAAATAGTTCACGAATTTTAATATTTGCACTCCAGATTTTCAACATTGCCATTTTACCCACCTCCTTATGAGCAGTACAGCTGTCATTTTCACATCTCACCCAAAATGTGTTTCCGTGCATGCAGCGCACAATGGCGCAGTTGGTGTGCACAATCAATGTTTGGGACAGATTAAGAAAATCACAGTGACACTGTTCATGAGCAGAGGTCTTAAAATGGCTATATTGAAAATTTGGTGAAAAAAGTCCAAAAAATGACTGTTTTAGGAGCACACGTTGCGCAGTTCCTACGTACGTTCGCAAGTTCACAAATTTTTTATATTTGCACACCACATTTTCAACATTGCCATTTTACCACACTTCCTTATGAGCAGTACAGCTGCCATTTTTCACATCTCTCCCAAAATGTGTTTCCGCACATGTAGCACACAATGGTGCAGTCGGTGTGCGAAAGCAATGTTCGGGACAGATTAAGAAAATCACAGTGACACTGTTCATGAGCAGAGGTCTTAAAATGGCTATGTTGAAAATTTGGTGACACAAGTCCATAAAATTAATGTGTTATGAGTGAGCATTGTGCAGTTTCCACGCACCCTCATAAGTTCATGAATTTGTAATATTTTCAGTCCAGATTTTCACCAGTGGCATTTTTCCACACTTCCTTATGAACAGTACAGCTGTCATTTTTCACAACATGGCCAAAATGTGTTTTCTCACTTTCAGTGCAGAAATGCATGGTCGCTGTGAGAAATCATTGTTCGGGGCAGATAAAGAAAATCACAGTGACACTGTTCATGATCGGAGGTCCCAAAATGCCTGTGTTGACCGGGTGTGCATTGCACAGTTTCTACATACGCTCGTGACTTCACCAGTTTTTTTAATATTTTCACTGCAGATTTTCAACATTGCCATTTTTACACCTCCCCATGAACAGTACGGCTGTCATTTTTCACATCCTGTTTGGAATGAGTTTTTGCACCTGTGGTGCCAAATGTTGTAGTCGCTGTGCAAAAGCAGCTTTCAGCTAACAAACTGATATTGCCACTGTTCATGAGGTGGGGGTCACAAAAAAAACATGCTTGAAAATTTGGAGTGAAAATACTAACGAATGCCTGAGGTGTTAGGGTTTCTGACCATAATGCCCCACCCTGTAGAAAATGACAGGCATCAGGGCTGTGACTTGGGATTGTCGCCTGCAATGCTCATACCATTCCACCCCCACCCACACCCTGCAGCCAGTGAAATGCATCGAGGTGTGCCTTGGACTCTTCTGCCCCAAAGTTCACCCCATTCTCCTATACCGCACCTATCTCACCATATTTTCTGATGGAAAAGGGTGCGCATAAGGGCCTAAGACCCCAAGGCACACCGTGACACTTGTCAGTGTCTGCAGGGTAGGGTGTGGTGAAATGGCATGGCTGTTATGTCTGACGACCCAAAGGCACACCCCAATGCCTGTCACTATCTGCAGGGTGGTGATGGGGTTGGCTTCAGTTCAGTACTTCACTGCCATTCCTATTATGCAGCTCTGTAACTCCTACACTACCAATGCCAATGCCAGCAAGCAAACATTCGGCATTGACAAATGCTTGTTGATACTGCGTTGTGGTCTCTTTACTGGTAGTGGATTGTTACTGCCGTGCACTAATCCCCCAAATGGCAAAAGGTATTCCTTTCCAGATTTGGATTTGTGACTTGTGAGCACTGGTTAGGTGTTGTTGTGCCTTTTCGTATGCATCCCTTGAGTGTGCAGTGCAGTCTTAATCTGTGCATTTGGAGTGCCCCATTAATTCTGGGAGACTGCATTTCTTGTTACGCTCTCATTTCACTTTGTCAGCAATGGGGAATTTTCTGGACACAAGACAGTAGCATTTTGGGGATGCACATTAATTCTGGTGACTCTGTGTGTGACCAGTGCGCGCATGACTGAGTGCACCATTAATTCTGGGAGACTTTGTATTTCTTGTTACACTCTCATTTCACCTCATCAGCTCAGCACTGGGGAGTTTTCTGGACACAAGACAGTAGCATTTTTGGATGCACATTAATTCTGGTGATTGTGTGGGTGGGGCGCTGCCAGTATTATTGTCACTCTGCCTTACTTCACGTTGTCATTCTGCCTTAAATGGCAAAGTGAGCCTTTCCTATGGGGCACTCTGCATAGTGAAGTGCCAATGCGAGGTGCCCACTTTGTGGGCACTTCACTGGTGGAATTTAAATTCGCTGCATCTCTACCCCTAAGGTACTTGAAGGTCTCGATCATGTCTCCCCTATCTCTTCCATGTTCCAGTGAGTACATGTTGAGTTCCCTCAACCTGGTCTCATATGACAACCCATGGAGACCATGGCTCATCTTTGTTGCCCTTCTCTGTACTGTCTCCAACCTATCTAACTCTCTTCTGAGATGAGGCCTCAAGAATTGGATGCAGTACAAAAGGTGGGGTCTCACTAACGATCTCTAAAGTGGTAGGACTACCTCACTTTTTCTGCTCGTGATGCCCCTTCCTATGATGGGGGTATGGCACCACTGATGCCACAGACACTCTGTTGGCATATTACGCAACCCTGGTATGCACATGAACAGCTGTAGCACTACCCTGCTGGCTGGCAACCATGCTTCAGGAAGGCCCTTACGCCCCGGTGGAAAACTGCAGCACCCTGTGACCACAGCATACATCCCCCACAACATGCATGACCTGACCATGCCTGGCAGCTGTCGTGCACTGGCAAGGATGAAAAGTCAAGGCCCTGCCTGGTGTACAGGTGGCGGCCAGGTGTACATGACAGGTGGGGTTGGTCGGCATGAACAGCTGTGTGACCCATGGGTAGCCCATATCTGGCAGAAGAGCTCCCACAGGCTGCCATGTGCAGTCATGTGAGGTACCAGACAACTACTGCGACACACATGGGTGAACAAGAGTTGTGTGGTATATGCACGGGGGAGTGTACATGGGAATACATACAACAGTGACAGTATGGCAAACACAGGCACACACCAGGGTGGGGGACTGCATGTGAAAACACATCTAAGTGGTACATGTCAAGACCCACCCTCTGGAAGTCTTATGCAGGGCCTCCACCCCCACTAACAAAAAAGCAGAACGGTGTCAATGGCAACAGGCACATGTAGCCACATCGTGTACCCAGTAACATCGCTTTGCACATGTAAGTGTCCAGCATTTCAGCAAGCTGGTGGTGCAAACAATGACACAGACATGTCAGGACAGAGCGACAGGGATGTGGAACTGTGGCTGTGACAGCACATTGTGTACGTTGTGATGGGCACCCACTGGACAGCACATCAGAGACCGTTCTGTGCCCCTGCAGCAGTCCACAATGTGCAGTGGTTACACCATGTGCACATCGCTTCAGGGTGTCCACAGTCAGGCAGAGGTGCAGGACCCTGGGATGGGCATATGCTGTCATACTGGCATACTCCATGCCAGGGCATGTCACTGGGGGCACATCACACAGTGAGACAAATTAAAAAACTGCCACAATGGGGCCTGACATGTGGGGAGACAGACTGGCTGGGGGCATATTACATGCACACACAATGACATATTGAGTGGGCTAGCAGTGTAGCGGCAGCAGTACACCACCAGTGGAAGGGCAGGCATGGGGAGCACTGGGCACATAGGTGGTTAACATGGCAGTGTACTGTGATGAACATGGCATTGGGCCACAGGATGTCAGATCTGCTTGGGGAGTGTCTGCTGAACACTTGGATGGTTGCACATGGGATGGGACATTCCATTGGGGAGCAACGCTGCTGTAACCAGTGACAGTTCTGGCAGTTGTGGCGATACAGGCTGTCACAGCCACGGGGCATGCATCAGGGTGCTGGACTCAGTGGCCATATGTGCACCATCTGGACTTGGGTGTGTGGTGGGGCTGTAGAGCCCCGGTGTTGTGGGTACCCAACTGTGCAGAGAGGTCCTGTCCTGTCTTGGTCACCACATGCCACCATACAACCGGTGTCAGGCATGTATACCAGGAATGCCCTCATGCCTGACCTGTCTAGGACAGCATGTTGTCATCATGCACTGCATATGCACAACATTGGCTTATCCACACACCACGGGTTACTTCCTGCATACTACAGGATCCCACGACAGGGCATGTTGGTCACAGCACATGCTGAGTGGGCCTTGCGGTAGGTGGTGTATGGTATACCACGCAGGCAATGTGTTCTGGTATTGCCCATGGCACACAGGTGTTTAGCATGCACCTCTGTGTGGGGACATGGATCTAGTTGCCCTGTGGCTGCTGAGGTGCAGAGTCCCTGTGTGCAGCATGTCTGCACAGGGTGTTCATGGTGGCACATGCTGCCATGCCTCTGTCGGACTGGTAGGGGACTGGGCAGTGTGGGATGCATGCACTGTCCCACGCTGCCCAGGTGCATACAGGTGGTGATGTAAGGTAAGGTATGGTAAGGTAAACTTTATTCATATGGTGCCCAATCCCAGAGGATCTGGGCACCTTACAAGGTCAATACAGCCAGGGTGGACACATCAACATACAAATAAAAGTTACACAAGGGTTATATAAAAACAATATACAATTATGCAAAAAATAAGCATTAATAAATGATAATAATAAATACACCAATAAAATCAGCTGCAATGAGATGTGCCTTATAAGCAGCGGGAGGCAGGCACATGTGAGGGCAGTGGTGGCCGGGGAACACAATGACGGTTACTGGGGGAGATGCTGGTCATGTGTGCAGACGTGCCACAGTGTAGTAGGTGCTTGAAGCACAAGGAATGACACATGTGGTCAGACTGTAACCCCACAGTCATGCCTGGCTGAGAGTTGTTGTGTCCCACCTTGACAGACACCCATGTAAGCAGTGGGGCTGTGCTGCTGCCACAATGTGCAGTGGCAGCTACAGCCAATGCCACACTAGCCTGCCACCATGTCACTAGTCTGACCACAGACCAGCAGACGGCCCTATCAGTGGCTGAGCAGGGACTACACAGCATGGCCTGGATGGCGATATAGCCCATATGCTACCTGTCCCTTGGATGTGGAAGCCATCCCCCCCCCATTTGCCAGGCAATGGATGACTAGATACTAAAATCCACTTACCTGGTCATGGCACAGTGCCATCATGCACCATGCTGCAGTACCATTGGAGACATCCCTGCTCCTTCCTCCTTAGGTTCACAAAGTGGTGGTGGCATTGTTTACCTGTCCTGGGCACCCCTGTGTGCCTGATCAGATCCCAACCTATACTGGCCCACATGTCCCACCTTGGCCCCTTCAGGTCTTCCTGGCCAAACAGCTTGCCCTCCCTGGGGACCACCAGGTTGGCCAGCTCAACTTCTGTCCACCGTGCTGCCCACTGCATGGCTTGGTGCATGGCTGTGTGTGTGGATGCCATCTCTTCCTAAGGCCTTCCTTCACAGCTCTGGAGCACCTTGGTTGTGCATGCTATGGTGTAGCTTAATGCAATGCAATAGAAAAACACTGGGACATATCACACAATGGCCATTGCAAAACTTTGTTTGCACAGTAGACTGCATTGGGTGACACTGCGCACTTGTGCAGTGTAAGTGGATCACACGGCATCATGGACAGGTGTTGCACCCATGCATACCGTGCATGCATGGTGCAATAAAGCTGCCATGTTGAGAAGGTTCCGGAAAAGCCACGACCCCGCAACCCTTATTGCATTATTCACAGACATATAGCATGGCACAATCCCACTGTGCAACTGCATCCAGTTTTGTGTGATTCCAAAAAACTGCTATTCACAAAGCTGACATGTAAATGAGCTGCTTAGGCACTCAGTGGGCAAAGTGTCCCAGTTGCATCTCATTCCAGAGCTTTCTGCATGCATTTACATGCTATTTTGCTCCAGTGCTATAAAAGGGGAACCTGTTCACAACCTTCAGTCAACTGCGGAATTGCGAGTCATGGAACCCACTCAGCCTGCAACAGGTGTGAGCCAGGAGGGAAATGTCACACAGCAAGGTAAGCAACTGCAACTGTCCTACTATGTGAATGTTGTTTATCCCCATCCCTGAGACATTCTCTGGCCTTTGTCATCATGCTGCACACCATCCATGCTTCTGTGCTAATCATTAGGCAGGCATTCTCCTGCACACATCCTGCCATCCTTTCTGGCTGCATGTCCCTGCAGGTACACGGACCATGCTGACATTTCGCCTGTGGTCCCACCACTACTGTTGGTATATGTGGCACATAGGCCAGCACCTGCACAGGTGATCTGTGTTATGCATTCCACCCAGCCTGCGTGGTCCAGGGAATATTCCTTCTGCCACTGCATGTCATGACCCCTGCTGAAACACACAGCAGAGATGTCATACATTGCCTGATGCCACTGGGGGGGAGGGTTACCTCAATGTTATGGCCCACCCATCAGCGTGGTGGCCCTCTGGCCACTGTGCTTCAGGCTGTGACTCTGTGGGCATCCCACAGCCCATCCCTCTACATCCTTTCCCCAGCAGTGTCATGTGGCAGTACATGTGTGCATTTCAGACCCATAGGGTCATGTCCCAGGGTATGGTGTATTGTGCGGATGGGCCCACCTCTGCTGTTGGCAATCTGACATGTGTGACAAGATTGCCACCAGGTCATCAGACAGACACATTGCCAGACCTCAACAATGTGTCACACACAGTGTGACTACCCCTTGGGTGTCCAGCAACCCAGATGCACAGGCTTGTCTCTGAACATGGACATGGCTCACCATCCCCATACCTGTGATGCATAGTGCTCTTTATATACAGTGTCAGTGGCTCAGTAGGTAGCACACTCACCTCTGAGGCCGAGAGATCAGAGGGCTGTGGGTTCAGTTCCCATATCTGGCACTTGGGTTACTATCCCAGTACTGACACTGTAGTGCAGCATGAGAGGGGTGCTGCACTTCTGAGGTGCTGTCTTTCAGATGAGACGTTAAACCCGAGGTCCCATCTGCCTGGATTGGTGGTAGTTCAGGTGGATGTTAAAGATCCCATGACACTTATCGAAAGAGTAAGGGAATTTCCCGGTGTCCTGGCCAAATTTCCCTCATTCACTAAAAATACCACCAACAGCTTAATCTGGTTCAAGGTCAGTTGGCATTCATCTGTATCCCCCTTCCCTGGGTTGTGCCTGAAAATAGGCAGAATTTGTCTAGTGCACTTACCCGGTCAACAAAAACTAAATAAAAATAAATAAATAATAAATATCTGTCTGCACAACCAATGGCATGCATGTCCCATTTTCCTGTTGTGTCCTGGTGGACCCACACAGCCCCAGCATGAGGGTATGGTGCTCTTGCATGTCGGCATGGATGGCTGTGTGGCCCATGTGTGTTGTGCCCCAGATCAATGCACAGTGGTGGTACTGCAGGCCAGGGTGTTTTGGCCTTGTCTAGTGCATCCACAGTGGCTGGCTCACATCTGTCAGTGGTGCCATTACCATAGCTGTTCAGGTTGTGTCATCCAGTCCCCCTAGTGGCCTACTGGATGCATTGGTCAGGGGTCCTTTTGGCTTCCCTGTGGGATGTGCCCCTTTTGACATTTTGCCGTAGGAGAGGGGTGGGCATGGGAGTTACTGTCAACTACCTGCCAGATTCACAGTGGCACTCAGTTCATCCGCCCTGCCCTGGATAGGTTTGGCTAGGCTGTTGACTCAAAGTGCCTACATGACACTGACCTCTCCCTCAGCTGTTCCCCTAGCAGGTGTTTCCATGACAGGGACGGGCTCTGCATCCACAGGTTCAGTGCCATGGAGCTTGAAGTCCTAGTCCAGGCATACCAGGACCAGGAGTCTGTCATCAGGTGATACCACAACACCGATGCCATCGTACGCCAGGTATGGCAGGAGATTGCTGATGAGGTGAATACCATTGATGGTAGGGACAGGTCAGTTGACGCAGTGCACAAATGGTACCTTGATCTTCACCATCATGGCAAGTCTGATTTGGCCATACTGTGGAGGGAACAATATGCCACTGGCGGTGGCGCTCCTGCACCTGCACTGTCCCACCCCCCCTTGACCCTGTTGGGGAGGCTGTGGCATCATTGTTATGGGAGGTTGATGTGTCCAGGGTGCCTGGTGGGGGCATTGAGACAGACATACCAGCCAATGAGCCACGTAAGTAGTACACTGGCATCACCAATATGTTGGCATGCACCACTTTACTGGGTGTAGCACTGTGGTTCCACATCACATATCTCTCGGCCACCCCTGCTACGATTGGTGCACACCCTTGCATTGGTTTCAGTAGGTGGCATGAGATTGTGCTACGCCTGTTCCTGATGGCCAGTATTGGCTGGGACTGCCCTGGTGGTTTGGGGCCACACCACACACAACATGCACCCCCTGATGGTATCTATGTCTCCATGATGTGGTGTGTGTGTGTCACCCCCCCACTCCTACTCCCACCACCACTGTGTGCACCCCCTGCATGTTGTGCCCTTGTGTCCTGGTGTGTCTCTCTGTCCTGTGTCATGCCCTACTGCATTGGTTGTACTGCAAGTCCATGTGTGTCCATGCACATTCCTCACCGTGTGTTGCACGGTGGTGGTCTAGACTTCCATCTGCGGGTGTTGCCTGGTCACACAGGGGCACGTACACAGGGCACTGTCATGGTGGTGCTGCTGCATTACTCTGTCAGTAGGCTTTGCCCTGCATCACGTGCTGTCCCTCTCAAACATGTTCCTGTTTTCGCAGCTCCTGACATAGAACACCCACAGCCAGCAGCAGAGCGGCCCAGTACATCCCATGGTGTCCAGGTAATGCCCCCAAGATGAACAGACTTCCCAGTGGAGAGTAACTCAGACACTACAGCAGAGAGTGACCTGGAGACATGGGCAGCCAGCCAGGAACTGTTCTTGACAGCCCAGTTGGCGGAGACAGATGCTTCTGTGATCCCCCCACTGCCCCCACAGATGTCACCCAGCAAACCCCTGCAACCATTCATTCCACCACCTCAGAGGCCCATGCACCAGACTTGGCCCAGCTGTCCCACTCCTCCATACCCATCTCCTTTGCCTCATTTTCCCATCCCCCCCATTTCCTATGTCATGCCTGCTCACAGACTGGCACAATACACAGGGTCTGGGGTTCCCACCCTGCCCAGGGACAGCACTGGTCTAGGGACGCGGGGTGGCATACAGCAACCATTTCCACCTAGGCTGCCAGCAACAGCTGGTGGTGCTGTCCCAGACACACATAGACCTCCTTCAGCCACTCATCCATCTAGCGCCACTCCTGTGCCTGTGCCCCCTGTCGCGCAGCATGCTGAGCGTACTGCCCATGACATGATGCATGCTGCTGTGGACACCCAAGTCACATCCCAGAGAGTCCTCAAGGAGATGCGGTATCTGCTGCATCAGTACCTTCACCTCCGCCAGCACCAACACTGGCTGGAATTGCAGTGGGCCCAGCAATTTGGGGAACAGCTCCTTGGCACTGTTGTGTATCTGTTTGGGGACCTCTCAAGGGCAGTTGGCCACTGCGACAGGGGGTAGTCCATGACCATAGTGACCGAGATTGAGCGCCTAGAAAAACGGTGACTCAATCTCAGTGACTGGAAATTATAGCTATCTAGGAGGAGGCGACCGGATACCGCAGTCGAAGAAAACCGCGACAGTAACTCACGCATACACGTGCTTGCAGAGGGGGAGGCGTGGGGAGGGATGGCATGTGGGAGGGGTTGTGGCAAGTAGCTGCTGAGTTGGATCACTGGCGTCATGGGGAGGGTGATCGGCTAGGAGACAAGGGGTACCTGGTTCTGGTCCGGCATGATGCAGGTTTTTTTTTTTTTTTGCCACCTGGTGGCATGTATTGCATCAAATCCCCCCTCCCCGACATGCACCCCCCTGGAGCTGAGAATCCATAAGTAGGTGAGTGTGGGGGGGTGCTGCCTCCCGCATTAAAAACGAGACCTGTAGGTCTCGGGTGCAGGCCACTTTTTTCGATGCGCTGCCAGTGTGCATCTCAAAACTTTTTGGCCATGTATACTCGCCATAATAGCGATCGCTATTGCTCGATCACTATTATGACATGGAACCAGGACAGGGCACGTCATGCAACTCAGCACCACACTCAGGCCACATCTGCAGACAGTGGGCAGTCCTCTGACTCCCAGCGGGGATGGGGGCATATGTGCACACCACAGGGAGCTACATCTGGCCCTGGCAGCACAGCTGCATTGTGACAGGGAGCTCCTGCCACTCTTGAGGACCGACCTTTTCTTAAATCTATTGCAGCAGTTCTTCTGTTTTTTAGCCTAATCTATTCTTTACAATTTCTAGTCCATAAGGTTGACCACCTATGGGCACCCCCTTCCCTTTCTTGACTATGCTATAGTGTCCTCTTTAATTTTCCTTTTCCCTCTCAGGTCCTCATACAGGAAGGTTATTGTTGTGCCCTCCAAGTGTATGTAAAACAACAGATTGTGTTTAGCGTTGTTGGATTTAGTATGTAATAGCACTACTATGTCATAAAATACCTTGATGTACTGTATATACCTTATGTTTATAAAACCTGTAAATGTTGAAAATACTATGGCAGTAGGTGTTTTTGAAAAAGGTAAAAAGTACTAGTTGACTGTATTAGAAAAATTAAGTTAGTTGTGCTATTTAAAATGCATGTAAATTGCTGTAAACTGAGACAATCTGAAATGTAATGGTGATTTGCATATATCCTATGATGCTTTGCATTAGGGACGTATGTGTGATGATGTCTTTCTATGAAACTTGGCTTAGTGTCAGTGCCCTTTGGGGTAACCCTTATTTCAGTGCTTCTGCACTGAGGTTCTTTGTCTTTAGCTTCTTTTGTGTTTTTTTATTTGAGCCCCCACCACCCAAGCAAACAAGGCCTTCATAGGGGAGGCTGAGTCTCAGCTGATAAGTTAGATCAGAGATCAGTGAGTCAGTAGGTTCTGGCTAACTGTAGAGGAAATATTTGCTTAGTCTGTTGCTACAAACTGATGTACTGAAGAAGGGATATGCTATTGCTGAAGGTTATCTCCTGCAGTTTGAACAAACATCAAACAGAGATTGTGTGTTGAACTTGAAGTTCGGTGTCTGGTCCATCTGTTATCCCAAAACTCCTCAGCATGCTTCCCCCCCGCATCCCTTGGTCCGCCACCCACCCCTAGTCAGCAGGTGTCATTGTGAGCATCCACATCCCCTCACAGCCGCACTGGCTCCCGGGTGAGGTCCCAGGCCCGTGTGTCTGCCCACTCAGCCTCGGCTTCCTCTGGGGCCACAGTGACATCTCCCCATCCTATGTGCCATGACACTGCAGACGTTGTGGTCTCTGGAGGTCATAGCCTGCTATGTCCCCAACTCCTTCCTTCCCCCCTCAGACGGGTCCTGCGCATGGATTTCTTTTTTCCACTGCCTCATTCACCATCTGCCCCCTTACTGTGTGGTGTCCTGCATAACATGGCTCGGCAGGCTGTCCCCAGCTACATCTGTGACATGTGATTTGACAGTTCTTGCATTGTGTGAGCCTTTCTATTTCAATCCATTACGTTGATGTACAGCTTTGCTGCTTCTGTTTTTGCCATACCTCTGTGCATGTTTGTTTAGTTCCAGGCTGCATCATGTCTTGCTTGCAACTGCTTGTACCTTTGTGTGCTTTACTTTCCTGTGTCCTTTAGTTTCCATTTCTATATTGTGGGTCTATGCATGTTGTGCATTGTGTACAATAAACAAGGATCATAATGGTGCCACTTGTGTTGTTTGCTTATTACTCACCTTCTGCTTGCTTCCAGCTGTCATATGATGCCCTGCCTGTACTCCTGGGCCCTCTGTGCCATGCGCAGATCCCTGTGTTGCAGCTGTTGTGCCACCTCCTACCCCTCTGGCTCCATGTCTGTTCCTCTTGGACCAGCAGAGGTCTGTTCCTCTTGGACCAGCAGAGGTATTCCATGGGAGTGTGCCATGTTGTGTAGTATACAACAGGCAAGGAATATGCCACAGGCCTTCTGTGGTATGTACTGTAAGGTGCAGCCTGAATGGTCCAGGCAAAAAAAATGCATTTTAAGCATGCCAAAGACCCGCTCAATGATGTTTTGCATGGTGGTGTGTGCCGCACTGTACCTCTCCTTCGCCTCATTTGTGGGGTGGCAGATGGGGGTGAGGAGTCAGGGGCACAGGAGGTAGCCACTGTTACTTGCAAAGGACAGAGCACACATGTGAGATGGGACATGTCCGTGATATACTACTCTGGCCCATATTTCGGACCCTTCTGGTGTGCTCCTGCACATCCCCCACCCATGCCACATGGACAAATCCCCCTTCATAGGTTTAGCAGCCTGTGCTGCAGTGCATTGTCACATTGTCAGTGACACCTCTGCAGACCATGTCAGATTCCTGCCCTTTTCCATCCTGATGGCTATTGCAGTCTTCCCACATTCCAGAACCTTCTTAGGGCCCCCCCTCCCCGTGGGACACAGCCCTGTGTGACCCACAAGGATTGCTAGTTACAGCCCAGTTGTTGTACTCACCCACCAGGTGACCCACAGGCATTTCACCTCCCTCAAATCTCTGGCAAAACATGGAGTTCTGCCACATGAAGGAGTCATGGGCGCTCCCAAGGTAATGCATCACCACGTTGGTGATGCACCCAGTGGCATCTCACACCACCTGGCAGTTAATGGAGTGGAAACCTTTCCTATTGAAGTAGGCATCTGACTCCAGGCCAGGTGGTGCATGGATGACCACATGGGTGCAGTCAATGGCACCAAGTACACTTAATAGGCATGCTACCTAGTAGAACTGCTGCATTGTTGTTGTGCACTCCTCTGCAGTGCTGGGGAATACCATGAATTCCCTAGCATGTGGCAGCAGAGCATCTAGGGAATTCAGGCATGAGGTCAATGACTGCAAAACTCCTGTGGTATCTGCAGTGAGGATCTGGAAGATGCCTGTTGCCAGAAGGTACATGGCAGCAATCACCTTCACCTCCACCATCAGAGCATGGCTGCGATGGGTGGTGGTACACAGGTCTCCCTCCAGGAGTTTGCATTGCTGCTTGAGCATGGCCCAATTGAGGCAGTGCCAGCTGACCAGCTGATCATCACTCAGAGTCTCAAAGGAGACTACTGGCTGCTGCTGTCGCTATGCGGCAGGAAACCTCTGCCTGTGACAGATGGGTCCAGGATGTCCTCCTTCCTGCTCTTCCCACAGAGCCTCCCCCAGCATGTACAGCAGATGCAGTGTGCTGTCAGCCATTCTGCTTCCTGCTGCAGTTCCCCCTCTGGCCTCTAGGCTTTGCCCGGATTAAGACAACCTTTTTATGGGCCATAATTTGCATCATGCAAAGTGCCGCACACAATTGTTTGCATGCTAGAAAAACTTTGTGAATTGCATTGCGCCTGTATGCATGGCCACTCCCCTTCCCTTTGCGCCATTCATAATTAATATTGCCGCTGTCACACAAACGAGTTTTCCCTGGGCAGTTATCCTTTATAGGATCACGCCTTGGGCAAAAGCCAGGCAAACACTGCGCAAACACTTTGAATGATCCACAAAGCTTTGTGAATCCCGGCCCTGGTTTTTACTGAGATTCAATATTTAGAGTCCATTCCTTTCAGAGCTTTTCCTCAAGAACTAAAAACCAAAATAGGACGATCTTTTGGGCCGCAGTTATGCTGGTGTCCATGTCCTGCGGACTCTTGTTTATAAGGGGACATCCTGTTGCACGGTAGATTGCATATTTGCCTGTCTGTACTTACAGTATGTATATTCATATTTATACTGGAAATATCCATATATTATATATTGATTATGCTTTTTAGGTTCCAGAAGAACTACACATATTTTATTTTAGATACATTTTATCAAACATGTTTTTTTTTTTGGTACAAGATGGATTGTACACTGGATTGATGGCTTGAGATAAATTATTAATCAACTGCATACTGTCCACCTCCATTAAGTAACACATGATCTCTGGTGACTACACATTAGCATTCCCTTAGAGCAACTGGCTTTCTTTATAAATATTTCAGGATCAGAAGGGATTAAACAGAGTTTTAGCTCATACAGCTTTGGAGTTTTACTGTTCAATCCTCTAATATTTTCTTATGACTTTCTGATGTGGTTTTTGGGGAAGAAGTATAAGCTAGGGGATGAAGAGATCATCTTGAAACTATTTCTGCCTCCTAGTCACTAATTTCTTAGTGTGTTATCCTTTCTGAGGGGATTATTGGCCCAATGAGCTCCTAAGAGTTGGGACATGATTTGGAGCAACCCTATACTTTGCTATTTTGTTAATAAGGAGCCTTAGTGCCCTTCTTTTTGTTAGGCTAGGTTTATAGGTTGATGGGTAGGCTTTTTGCAGGCTTGTGATTCCCTCAAATACTGCTAAAATGAAAGATGATGAGCCTTATTTTGAGAATCTCTGTGCCACTGCAGATGATGAAAACAAATCCAGGAGCCAGTTCCTTAAGTTCAACAGTACTCTAATTTATTGTAGGTAATTACACAAGACGTAGTGTGAACAACTGCCACACTAAAACCCCTGTGCTTCGACAGAAGTCTTCCTTAGGGAGTCTATTTTACTGTGATGCCATCATCCTTTTATATCAATTTATATGGCTTCCTACTGCCACTTTAAGTTCCTTTCAATTTATTACATTTATCTCTTAGTACAGACTACATTGGCTCTAGTGGGATTCGAACAGTGATGACAGAAAACATCAATGGCATGAATTTGAATTTATAGGTTTTCTTATATTTAATTTAGAGTTTTTGATACTTGTTTTGTATAGATATTTACATTTTGCTTTGAAATTTATTTTCTTTATTTTTTCTGTCATCACTGTTCGAATCCCACTAGAGCCACTGTATTCTGTACTAAGTGATACATGTAATAAATTGAAAGGAACTTAAAGGGGCAGTAGGGAGCCATATAAATTGATATAAAAGGATGATGGTGTCACAGTAAAATAGACCCCCTAAGGAAGACTTTTGTCGAAGCGCAGGGGTTTTAGTGTGGCAGTTGTTCACACTACATCTTGTGTAATTACCTGCAATAAACTGGAGTATTGTTGAACTTAAGAAATTGGCTCCTGAAATTGTTTTCAACAACTGCAGTGGTACAGTGAGTGCTTTGCTGACTTGCTTGTAAGTTTTGGATGTTGTAAGGGTTAGCAACCCTCTGCAGAGCACTGGGCTCCGCTTCACTGAAAACACCTGTTCTTGATTTGGTTATTTTGCGACTCTGACTGGCGTATACAAGTTGAAGTTTAAGTTTATTGATCAACATAAAGTCATTACAAACAGTACACACACATCATAAATTGCTATAAATAGTACAAATATTGAGTATGAATAAAACATAAATACATGTCTACGTTCCTTTAAAATCCCATTTTATTATTTATTTTATTTTATTTATTATTTATTAATATATGGATTTTGGTTTTAATATGCTACAAAAGCATACAAAAAATTCTCGATAATGGTATCACCCCCAAAATGATAATAGTACACTTCAGGATTGATAATACTATTGTTCAGGTGCCGTAATACTATCGTTCGGGACCTGAACAATAGTATTACCAGCAAAAGACAATCACGCAAGTGCAACTTTCCCTCATGACGTCTTCAAAACTTGCTTTTGATTGCCCGCTTTCCTGTATAGCCGGCGAAACAGCGTAGAAAAAATGGTGGCTCTCTTGCTCACTTAGCGAGAGAAATCCTCGGTGTTTTGAACAGTTTTTTTTTTTCCCTCAGCTGTAGTCCAATTTTCTCTCCCATTCTCAGTTCTAGATGAGTCAGCCACCCGCCCACCATTTCCTCTTTACGGCCACCAACGTGATGATGTGGAATGAGTCACTGCAGTTGCTTTCTCCATACTCATCTAGCCCTTAACTGGAAACCACCTCACCTGCACTGTAAGTTTTAAATTCTCTCCTACGCCACACAAAAGGGGAACGTTTCCAGATTAGATCCATATATTAAACAAAATAACGGATAAGTTACAGTTTATTACCAAGGAGTCAAACCATCTCGAGGTTCTGGACACATTGGAACCTCTCGAGCTTCGCTCTTGAGGTTCATGTGTCCAGAACCTCTTGATGGTATTACTCCCCAATAATAAACTGTAACCTATCCATTATTCTATATTTAATTAATGGGAAACAACCTTTGAACAGAAGCTCTTTTACAAAGGTTCCACATCAGAGAATAAAAACAAATAGTTGAAAATACATAATATACAGTACATGATAATAAACAAACAGTTCACCGAGTTGCAGCCGTAACAATTTACAAAGGGAGATAGTTAATGAGACAATTGATCCTTGGCAGTGAGAAGAATGGATGGGTTCAAGTGAGAACCAGGGGCAGGTGGGAGGAGAAGGGTAGAGGTGAGGGGAAAGGTTAGCAGTCTAGTAGAAACATTTGTCAAAAGAAAGTGGAGGGTGGGATGTGAAACAGTGGGAAGGTTGGAGGAAGCATGAAGGTGGGTGACAACAGAAAGGGTAGGGGCCAATGGTGATGGGTGATTACAAGAAGTTGGGGAGAGGAGGGAGGGAGGGTGGAGGGTGTGGTCTGCAAGGAGGAGAGTGGTAGAGATGAGGAAGGTTAGAAGTCTGATAGAAAGACTGTCAGAACAGAAACGTGGGGGTGGGATGTGGAAACAGTAAGGAAGGTTGGAGAAAGCCTGAGGGTAGGTGACAACAAAAGGGGAGGGGCCAAAGTGATGGGTGATTACAAGAAGTTAAGGGGAAGGAGAGAGAGGAGGGGTCTGGAAGGTATGAGGTGTGGTCTGTTAGGACAGGTAAGGAGGTGGGGACTGTGGGGGTGTGGCAGGGGAGGTCAGGTTGAGGGGTGGATGATATAGGCTGCTTAGAGCAACAATTGAGGGGTGGATGATGTAAGCAAGTGCAGAGACATCTTTGAGGAGTGTTCGTGGGGCAAGAGCCATCTTAGGTGCCATTAGGGCAGTCACAAGCGTTCCTGGAGAGGAGTTGTTTTTTAAGTTCAGACTTAAAGGCTAGCAAGCTTGTAGTTCCTTGTGAGACTTCCAGACACTCATTGAGCCATAGAAGGGCTCTATACATGAAGGCCCGCTGCCCATGTGTGGTTCTGTGGAAAGGGACAGCAAGCGCACCAAACGCCTTACTCCTGGTTCCGTACTTTGGGTCAGCTTGGTACCAGGGAGGAGAGTTCATAGTAGTCTCAATTATATCAAATCAGATTGTATGGTTCTGTGATAAAAGATTATAAAGGCATACATTTAAAGGCAAAAAAGGGGTGTAAGAGGACTAGTCCTTTAGAAATCCTAACAACTGGCAGGAGTAAACAGGACATGTTTGGGTTTGGGTCTGGCTACCTACACCATCATCAGAGTGGTTTAGCCTGAAATCTCTAGAATTCTAAAAGAAAAAGAAAAAAATATAAAATTTAGAACAAAAAAGCCAATGAAGACAAAAACAGGAGTTGTCCGCTTGTAT
Organism: Neoceratodus forsteri; assembly: GCA_016271365.2. NCBI lineage: Eukaryota > Metazoa > Chordata > Ceratodontiformes > Ceratodontidae > Neoceratodus > Neoceratodus forsteri. Next base: position 9,567,905 of record CM057456.1, read on the forward strand.
TCCTAAAATGCATAATATGCCTAATAAAGTTTCATAAATTGTGCAAAAAATCACTATGAAATAGTGTAAATTGAAATGCATAGATTCAAGCATAACAAAAAACATGCAAGGTAATACAAGATTGTCAGATCAAGACAATTATAAAAAGCATACATTATTTGGTCCAGTAGAAGACAAAAGCTGGCCAAGATTAGTTCCAACCAATAGTTTCTTTTACTGTGGTACAACGGACAAGCAAGAGTAATAAGTTTTAAATCATCATCAACTTCAGCACCATGTTTACAAATGCCAGTTATGATGAGATGTTTTTGCCTATGATACATGTAATTAGCCTCACAAAGTTCCATTCTAAACCTTGTTATTATTCTTCGTTCACATGTGTTGGATGACTGACATATACAGTAGGAGGTAAATGCAGTGAGTGTACCCTACTTTGGTTGGAGTGATTTCTGTGGCTTGATGTATCCCAGAATGTGACACAGGAAAGTTCTGGTGCATAGTGACACATAACTGCCCTTTAATGATTTTCTCCACTGAGTTCTTTTGGACACCCCCTTGGACTTTTCCGCCTTGTGAAATCATCCCAGTTTGTTTGTAGGATAGATAGGTAAATGTATAAGCTCCATTGCCCCCTAAATGTCAGTTATGATGTCTGAAATATACAACACAAATTACTTGGTAGTCATCATATTTGGCTAAGTGAGTACTCTTTGTACCTTACTTAGTGAATGTGTAACTCCACATACATCACTATATGTGTAAGCCCTACAGTACTTAGGGTCACTACGAAATTAATATTTGACTAATATTTACTAACCGGGCTCACACACTCCAGCAGACCAGCCAAACTCTGCAGCGGCCAGCCAGCACTTCCATGCTCGCCGCCCATGCTCTGCTGCTCGCTGAAACATTTTATTCCCGCCGGAGCTTTGCACTGGCTCCTAACCCACCCACCCTATCTTGGCTGTTTCTTTTATAGCCTTAATAGGTCATGTGACCTGGTGCTTTTTTTCCAAATGTGGGATTTCCCATTAGTTCCTTCTACAGCATGTCCACTAGGGGTGTCAATCCAACTAGTTCCAAGTTGACCCTCTGAGAACCTTTACTTGCATTGCAGTAAGCTTCTGCTTAATAGTCCCAATTTTCTTGCTGCCTCACCCAATAAATGAAAATGCTACTGGCCACCTGCTACCTCTTATTGCTATTTTTCCCCCTCCTTTCTTCCCCCTGCCCCCGTGCTCCAAATGATGCTGTGCAAAAATAGCCTAGCACCCCATCCCTCACACCACAGAACTCATATACGTAATTACTCCCACCCCAACCATGCTAGTCTGACACCACTTCCCTCACCACCCATGTGGCTCTTTAATTGCCTCAACTGACATAATAGCTACCCTCCACCTCTTAGCTATAGCTTCTACATGCCACTTTGACTCACCCAGATGCTCCAAATCTGGCTACCATCATGTTGGGTACAAATGCCTCAAGCTTTATTATTTTATAATAGCTCTACTTTTCCTGCCTGCAGGGGGCATACATCTCAACCCTGGTCCTACCACATTGCATAGCCAGAGGGACCCTCTACATACCTCCACCACCTCTTCTAATACCCCCCTTGTCCTCCCAAAAGGTCTAAAGAGTTTTCACTTAAACATTTGTAGCCTTGTACTGAAAATAGCATCGCTACAATCCATGGTACTCTCCTACTCCCCTGACATACTTATTATTTTGGAAACCTGGCTGAACAATGATGTCCCGGACCAAGCTGTCTCCATTCCTGGTTACACAATTACCCACCAGGATAGAGCTGCAGGGGAGGTGGAGTGGCTATATACGTCTCCTCTGCCTTAAAATTTACTACTACTTTATCCACTTCTCTCCCCTCCACTTATGAAACAATCATTTTAAACATCTCCCTCCCTTTTACAGCTCCTATTTTCATAGCTGGTGCTTATTGTCACCCTGGACTCCTCTCAAAAACTCCTACAGACCTCATTACCAAGCTAGTCTTGTATGCCCACTCTGGTGAATTGTACATCTTGGGTGATTTTAACCTTAATTGGCTGTCCTCCTCCCATAGCAAAGCCAAGTCAGAGATAGCAGCCCACAACCTCACCCAGTTGGTAACCAACCCACCTAAACAGCAAAACCAGCAATCACTCCCTTCTAGACTTGGCCCTCACCTCGCATTCACATAGGATTGTGCAGTCTGGCCTCCTTCCAGATGCCCTACATGATCACCACATGACCTACCTCGTGCACAAGATCCACAGACTCAAAGCTCCTCACAAAATCCTGCTCACTCATGCTTATAGATCGCTTGACCTGACCCCCATGCTCCCCAACCTCTCGTACATTGACCGGATGCCGGTTACCACAGCCACCAACGTAGATGAAGCCCTGAGATCTTTCAATGCCAGTTTTCTTACCACTTGGAATTATCATGCCCCGATGAGGAAAACAGGGTAAGAGGTAATCACCCACTGTGGGTTACCCCAGAACTCCTGGCTTGTCAATGGGCATGTGACCAAGCCTGGTGGAGGGACAAATCCTCTCCCGTGCGACTACCAACATTACCGTAGGCTTCGCAATTTGTGTACTAAGGCAATCCGGCTTGCCAAGTCTGAACACTTTCGTTCCAACTTCCAGTCTAATATAAATAATCCTTCAACTTTCTGGAAGGTGGTTAATGCCCTCTTCTCTCCCGTAGTTCAACCACCTACCCCTATGATCAAGCAGAATAACTTTCTTATCTCTGACCATATATCTGTAGCTCAGAGCTTTAACTCTCACTTTACTACTCATGCCTCAGGTCTCCTAGCCTCCCTTCCCCCAACAGCACCCTGCTCCCCTTCCCCTTAGTGGTGACCCCCTCCTCAATCAACCCTCCTCCCCTTCCCCTCCTTCTCATTCTCTTCAATTACTCCTACAGACACCCTAAATGCTCTCCTTGTAATAAATCTCTCCAAGGGCCATTACCCAGATGGCCTTGATCCTAAGCTGCTCTATCTCTCTGCTCCAGCCATCTCCTACCCTCTGTCTGTCCTCCTAAACCTGTCATTTGAGACTACTACTGTCCCTTCAGCCTGGAAGCATGCAACAGTCCTTCCCCTCCCTAAGGGTGGAGACCCCACCCTACAGGCAACTATTGTCCTATTTTGTTGCTTCCTGCCCTAGCCAAGCTGCAGGAACACATTGTCCTCTCTCAAGTCTCCTCCTCCTTTCTTGAGCACTCCTCCTCCTTCACTCCTTATCAGTCTGGTTTTAGGAAAAAACATTCCACCACTACCTCGCTACCGAGGCTTACTGATTCCATCTCCTCTGGAATGGACAGTGGCCATGTTACATCTGCTGTCTTTGTCAACTTAGCCAAAGCTTTCAACACTGTCTCCCACACTCTCCTACTGAATAGCCTCTCTTCAGCTGGCCATACCCCCTCAGCCACTAAATGGTTCAAGGCCTACCTAATTGCAGGTTGCAATCAGTTTGCATTGCTGACTCCACCTCCCCTCCTCTCACCATCAAAACTGGAGTCCCACAGGGCTCAGTGCTTGGCCCCCTCCTATTCTCTATCTTTCTGAATGACCTCCCAAAGGTTTGCACATCTGCATTCATACATATGTATATGGATGATACTGTTATTTATACATCTGGCAAATCCATCACTGACATGACAACCAGACTCCAGCAGGCCTTCAATAAGGTCCAGCTCTGGCTTAGTTTGCATCAGCTATTTCTCAATGCCAAAAAGACAGTCTCCATGACCTTTGGCACAAGACAGAGACTTGCAAGGCTTACCGGTATGCCCACCTTCCACACCCTGGATGGGACTTCACTAGAGGACACCTCCTCATTTCATTACCTTGGGGCATGGCTTGACCAACACCTCAACTTCTCTGTACATATTGACACCATTCTGAAAAAACTGCACCCCAATCTAAGTGCTTTATACAGAAACTGGAGCTGCATCCTGCTTCCAGCAAAAAAAAAAAAAAAATTTACAAATTGAAAAAAGGAAGACAGTATCATGTAGTGATTTAAGGCTCTGAGCTGCAAACCTGGAGACCTGGGTTTGAATCTCACAGCCCCCACTTGCATACTTTGTGACCCTGAGCAAGCCACTTAACTTCCTTGTGCTCCCAGGTCACACCTGTAAACAAGCTTTCAGCTTAGTGTGTCTCTCCTGGTTAAAAAAACAAACAAACAAACAAAAACAAGGAGTGAGATTGTACAGAAAATGATCATCCCTATATTGGACTATTGTGACATAGTCTACAGTGCCACTCCATTGTCCTCCCTAGCCAGACTGGACACCCTCTTTAACTTCTTGTCGCTTTGCTCTTGACTCCCCTTCCCTAACTCATCACTGTGATCTCTACCACTCCCTGTCCTTTCCCTCACCTACTAACAGGTATATCCTGCACTCTGCAAAATTTCTCTCTAGATACTGGCTTGAATCTCTCCCAACATACCTATCTGCCTCTCTAGCCACCCCTCCCCCTTCCCTCTACACACTAAGATCTGGTGACATGAGGATCCTTGCAACCCCTCACTGCAGTACTAATGCAGGGCAAAATGGATTCCCCCACAGCCTCCTTAAATTGTGGAACTCACCCCCCCCCTCAGATTTGACACTCATCACCTACTGTCTCTCTTACTGCCGCCCTACACAACTATCTATCCGTCAACTGCTCTTGTAATTGACACCCTAAATACTGACCAGTTTACTGTCCTCCTCCTTCCACATCCCTATCTGCTCCTCCTTAAAACAGTTGGAGAGGCCTAGCCTGCAATTGGTTGGGCACTTTGTTGCTTTAATACCTATACTTCAATTTTTTTTACTATTGTCTCCAAACAGCACTTGTTACTGTCAGTTTGCACTTGTTGTTTATTGCTCATATCTGTAACTGTCTGTACAAATTCATTACTGTATCTGTCATGATGTCTATGCTGTTTTGTACTATGTTCCCCAATTGTTACCTTGCCCCCCAGGACGTTCTGTGAGATGAGCAACTTGTTGTTCAGTGTATGTTTCCTGGTGAAACATTTCAATAATTAAATAAATAAGGAGTATTTAATCTCTCTCCTATTAGATGTAGCAAATTTTTCTTATTTATGTTTCATTGTATTCTGGAGAAGGATTTTTCAATTTTTTTTATTTCAGTAAATATGCGTGATCCTTATGCACATATGGGTATGACGTTTTATCCATATTTTATGTGCTTGTTATTGTTATGTTGAATGTATTACGTTTCTAAGCTGTAATGGCACACTGCTGAACAATTAACGTTTTTTTGAATGCTGATGCCTGTCTCCTGAAGTCTCTGTACTGATGACTTGAGAGGGTTCCATAATACGTTAGTTCCCGGTTGCAGCCAGTTTTGTTTTTTGTAAGTGACCACGTACTGAGTAACTCTGCATTACAGAGTACAGACATCATTTAGTATGACCTTATTGGTAACTGTGAACAGCTGGGCATGATTGGTACATGGGGATAGCTACTTTCCTCTTCTCTACAGGGTTTCCATCTTTGCTGTTACAAACAGTAATACACTGTATGCAATTCTAAAGGATTGTAAAATATCACAAAATATTTTAAAGTTGCTACACTTCTTTGTCCACTATTTTGGATAGTAAAAAAAATCAACTAAACAGAACAAATGTGACTTATGGTTATTTATATCATACAGTACTAAAGACACTAAGGGCAAGGAAGAACAATGAGAAAAATTAACTCAGAGACAAGCGGAGTCTTGAGTGCCCATGTTTTGGACTTCCTTGTAGAGTTTTTAATCTATAAAAAACCTGTCTTTTGTCCATATAATACTTTTGTGTGTCCCTACTCTGTGTTCAAAACCTGCATCACTGAAATCAGTAAAATAATTTAAGAAATAAAACACTTTTGACTACAGTTCAAATTCACAGAATGCATGCAAGGGTTCCTATAGTGAAAGCTCTGATCTTGAGGTCATATAGTGAAAGCTCTAATTTTGAATGTTTTAACTAATCATATTTTCCAGAGAGTGTTGACTATGGAGTAACTGGAGCTCAAAAGCAAAGCAGAACACAATGGCCACCAGCAACATTTATTATGTTACAATATACTCCTAAAAAGCCTTGATGGGAGCAGCATGAAAGAGGATATTATTCCACTATCTCAAAAAGAAATGAAATTCTTTGCAAAAAGCAATGTTAATGCACCAGTTAGGTTTCAGAGTACTGCCACAAAAGTAGGGAAATGTGGCTTTAACTCTCCCCCCAACCCCCTCACCCCACCCCACGAAGCAAAGGAAGAAACATTAGGGTTTGGGGTCTCCAGAGTCTTGGCAAATAAGTGGTGGGGTCTTCCTTGCATGAAGAAAGGACATCATGTCTGACATTGTTTGTTCAGGAACGAGGTTGGCAGTATGGCTGACAAACCCAAGGATGACCCCACCACTGATTCACCAAGACTCTGGAGACCTAAAACCCTAAGATTTTTAGTTTTTCTGCTTGGGGTAGGGGGGGAACGGGGGGAGAATTAGGGTTGGAAACCCTAGCACCACATTTCCCTACTTTTGTGGCATTACCCTGAACCTTAACAGTTGCATTAACAAAGCTTTTTGCAAAGAATAGATTTAATGAGTCAGCTAAAGGCTATATAGTGTCATTCAAGCAATCATGTACTTAATGGACAAGATATACCAGAACCTGTAAACCAATTCTAGATCTGATAGAAAGGATAATAAGAGGCCTGATACAAATAGAAACTAAAAGCCATGTTCACGTTAGCTGATGATATAGAACAGGAATACAGTATATTGAAACTTCTCAGACTTCAGATGCAACACAAACTGAATACAGCTTATACATTTTAAAGGAAAAAATGTGGAAACAGACACAATACACTATTGTTCCTTACAGGTGAGCCCTGATGATTCTACACAGCTAATTATTAACCAGCACAGCAAGTAATGAGTTGTTACAATCTCAACAAATCAACATATGGTTAATGTTCTTTTAATGGAGCAATTAATAATATTGAAAATTATATATAGACAGACTCAGTAGCACATAATTATGCTGAATTAAGTAATAGTAGTAACTGGAAAAATAGCAAGAAAGATAAGGAAAATGAATCAGAAAATGTATCTGTTAAAACTCAGATTTAAATTTAGATACAAATGGAAAGAAATATTAACAAAGATAGTGTAAAAAATATGCAGAAGAAAAACGAAAGATCCCACAGCAACAACCAAATAAAGACAACATGTCTTCAAAACTAATTAATAATAGCACACCAGAAAATGAAATTACAAATTTAAATGGATAACAAAAAATAATTTGTAATGAAGAAAGAAAAGAAAGATATGATGAAAGTGAAAGAAATAGTATGCATAAAAATGGTGCAAAACAATTCAATCATCAGGTTAATAAAAAAAAAGTTTTATAAAAATGGAAATAACAGGTTAAGAATCAGTTATCATGCTCCATAGATTAGGCAAGAAATCTAATCAAAATGTGACTTCAATTCAGAATTGAATTATTTTTGGAATAACGTCATATTTAAACATTTTCCAATCAACTAGAATAATATTAGAATAGTTCATAGGCATTCTGGTAATAATTGCAACAGACAGGAAACAGTCGTTTTCAAAGTATGATGATGTGAAGCAAATGTGGTTGGCAAGTAGAGACGTTGAACATTTAGGAATATATATATTTATTTATTGAGATCTTGGATTAACACCTTTGAGCAGAAAGCTCTTTCATAGGTTCCACGTCAAGTATGACACAAACAAGAATACATATATGTTCCACAGGTACAGATACAGCAAGAAACAATTGAAAACTGTCTCCAGGCATAAATTCTAACAATAGTTACACAGTCTAAGCACGTGCAGAGTCAAAACAAAGGCTAACGTTTCACTAAGTAACAGTAACATAACATGAGGACGCTTGTTTAAAAAGGAGAATTGTACAACTAACAACATAGGCAGATAATTGGATTGTGCCTGAGTCAAACAAAGAAGGAAGGCCTCGTACCAGTAGAAAGGGACAGGGGAGGGAGGAGGAAAGTGCGGGAGGAGAATGCAAGCAGAAGTGGGGGTAGGATGGGGATAAATAGGAGGGAAAGGGAAGAATAGCTATGTGGTCGAAGTGGAATAAAGGGGGAGGAGGGTGGGGGAAAGGAGGGGTGGAGGAGAGTAGGGAGGAAGAGGTGGTGTAGGTAGTGGAGTGATGATGAAGATGTATTAAGGTGGTAAGAAGGAAAGAGGTATGGAATGACGAAGGGGCAAAAAAAGGGAAGAGGAGGTGGAGGGAGGGAGGTAGGAGGGAAAATAAATAATTTAGGCAGGGGTAGAAAGCCCATGAAAGTGTTAACTTGACTGGGGGCCCAAGAAATGCACATGAAGCATAACATTTTACTAATCAATAGAGATCACAGAGATTGAAAATGGTAGGAGAAAGGTAAAGGCAAATTAACGGTAGCAGTCACAGGTTGCCAGTGAGATTAGATGCTGCCAGAGTTTTTTCTTAAAGGAGCCCAGCAAAGTAGCATTGGTAATGTCAGGAGGCAGGGAGTTGTACCACAGCGGAGCTCTGTATGCGAATGTATATTGTCCAAAGGTGGTGCGGCACCATGGGATTCTGAAAGCCTGTTTGCCAGAGCTTCTGGTACTGCATGGGTTATGTGCAGAGGAAAGAAGGGCCAGTACACCAGGGGGTAGCAGTCTCAAGGTGTCTTTTTTTTTTTTGCAAGCAGGCACGATTGGTATTTAAGCCTGCTGTCAAATTGTAACCAGCTAACCTGGGCATAAAGATCGCAGGTGTGTGTCAAGTGTGTGGCATCAGTAAGAAGGTGGCATGCTTTATTTAAGGATATTTTGATATGTCAAAGGGCAGTGTCTGTAGCCGCACCATAAATGACATTACCATAATCCACGAGAGAGACCACAGAACTGTGGATGGCCGTGTTCAGTGCTTCAGCAGTGAGATCATGTTTGTTCCTGTACAGAACTCCTAAATGCTGGTTAATAGCTTTGGCTGTTCGGTCGATGTGCTGGGTGAAAGACAGGGTAGAGTCAATAGTTACACCCAGGTACTTGAAATGGTGAATCAGTTCAAGGGGGAGCCAGTGCCATTAATGATGGTAAGCGGGAAGGTTTTGAGTCTGCTTTGGGAGGTTGAAAACAACATTGTCTTAGTCTTGTTATAATTAAGGATGAGCTTATTATCCCCAAACCACTTCTCTACAGATGTAAAGAGTTGCTGAAGTTGATCCTGGAGAAGGTGAGGGTTCATGTTGCTGGTAGAAAGTACAGCATCATCAGCATGTAGAAGTGTGTGGTCGCAGCAAGCTCCTGGTAGCGAATTGAGGAAGATGCTAAAAAGCAATGGACCCAAGATAGATCTCTGCAGCACTCCAGAGTGTACAGGCCTACTATCGGACAAGGCGTTACCAATTTTTACGTACTGCATTCGGCTGCTTAAGTAACTGGAGAACCAGCTTGTAGTGTCAGAGGAAAGACCAATGGAGAAGAGTTGTCTGATGAGGAGATCGTAGTTGACAGAGTCAAAGGCCTTGGTTAGGTCTATGAAAGTTGCCCCTACCAAGAGCCCTTGTTCCAGAGAGTTATTGATAAAGCCTGTAAACTCCAGGAGCACAGTGATGGTACTATGCCCATGCCTGAACCCATGCTGTTGGGGACATTGGAGTTGGTAGTTATAAAGATACTCTACGAGCTGGTTGGCTACGATGCGCTGCAGGGCCTAAGAAGATATAACATTCAGAGGATCCATTTTTAATCAATGAACCACAAATAGAGCAAGATTTAAATACTAACAGAACGGAGGAGTCACGTGATGTGCTTAGAGTGAGAGACAGACTTTTTCTCAGATCCCTGGGCACCAAGAAATAAACACAGCTGCAACCTATTTCAACTGTTTGTTATTTTCTCAAATAGTGTTCAGTCAATTCTTCATCCTCCCAGATACCTGTGGTGTGTTTTTGAGAGAAAATGGAACAATCTGAAGCTTGTAAGATGGAGTTTAATGAAGCTCCATCAATCCTGCAGACAGCACTAGCATACAAGTGTTTAAAACAGGGATCTCTGCTCAAATCTCCCCATGAGATGGTGGAAAAAGAGAACATGGGGGACAAGCTGTATCTTTTTTTTATTTTGAGAGCTTACCCCTATGCAAGTGACACTATTAGAGCTAGTTGGCGACTTTTGTGCCTTTAAACCTGCCCTGGAGATGCTTACAAGAGTGAGTGATGCCAAGGCCTGTATTAGTTCACTAGAAGATAGACATGTGAGGGAAGGAGCAGAGCTTGTGGAACTTCATAGAAAGGCAGCCAAACTTGAAGATCATATTGAAGACCAGGAAGGGAGAAATAGACATAATAACCTGGTTCTTGTGGGATTACCTGAAAAGATAGGAGATTATATAATGACTTTTTTACAAAAACTCTTGCAAGAAGTTATGGGTTCCCCTGAAACTTGTATCACCTACACCATCGAACAAGCCCATCCATCACTCTGAACCCAACCACCCCTTTGAGGAAAACCCTGGGCTATCATCATAAAGTGTTTAAATTTCCAGGAGAAGGTGTACATTCAAGCCTAGGCTTGCAAGCAAGGAACTCTTTGTCCTACAATGGCAATATATTCTCTATTAGGGAGGCAGTATAGCGCAGTGGTTTAAAGCTCTGAGCCACAAATCTGGAGACCTGGGTTTGAATCCCACAGCCCCCACTTGCATATTTTGTGACCCTGAGCAAGTCACTTAACTTCCCTGTACTCCCAGGTCACATCTGTAAAAAAGCATTCAGCTAAGTGTGCCACTCCTGGTTAAACAATTTAAAAAAAATTAAAAATTTGCGACACCTGCAATCTGGGACAAACAAATGGATTACAAACAAATTGAGAAGGATCTTCACCCAGTTCAAGTCACATTCTGTATGTTACACACAGCTAGGCTCATTCTTACTACCAGCTGGGGCATACACGAATAACCTAATGCTGCAAAAGACCATCGTGAGATGTCGAAACTCTTGCCAGGGGTGAGTGACATTGCACTTACTCATTCTTGGTTTTGCTGACAGGATAAATGCTGCTAACCATCCTCACAGCTTTGCCTACTCTCTGGGACTGCCTTATTTGAACAATGCACTTATTGACACTTTCCAATTCCTGTTTCCAGGACTTTTAATGTAAGGAGGGTTACAGGGACAATGTACTTCTTCAATTGTTAGCCAGCCATGATGCAGCAGAAAATGATGGTGGCAATGAGAAGAATGAAACTACTAGCCCTCTTCTTTCCCCTTGAGCATCCTCATTTTTACTGCTCCTGCTGTCTAACAATTACCAGGCAGCCACTGACATCAACTTGGCAGGAGCTTTCAACCTGCAAAACTACTCCACCAGCTGTGAACAACACCTCCCTGGACTTGTTTGCCAATACAGAAACAATAGTAGGCTGTGACTGGAGAGCCACAGTGACACACCATACTGGCTAATGCAAGACACACAACATGGTGAACTGGCAAACATTCATGAGGGCTACATCACATCATTGCACAGTTTTGCAGGATCTCGGACTCACAGCCCACCTAAACTCATCAGAAGTCTCCTCCATCGCTGAACACAGAAGTGGGTACCTTCAAATCATACAGGCTGCTACCATCCTTTGCTTTGATGCCTGCCACATATCACCTCACTTTCCTTGGACTTGGAGGGGGCCGACGACACTATGCTGTCACTGGCCTGCCACCCCAGCCACAACACACTGTTTGGCTCCTAAGGCTGCAGTGGTTTATGGATCTGTTGGCTACAAAGGACATATCATTTTTATGTTTCCTTTCCTGGACTGAAATACTGAACAATGAGCGGGGGTTACTCCTGGTAAAACATATGCACAACATTACCAACTCTTCATGCAAAGCTATGTTCCTGCCATATACCTTTCTGGCATGGGGGGGGGGGGTTCAGTGATATGGCTCAGTCATATCACCATATGCTAAAACCACGTGGCTGAAAATGCTGCAGTGAAACAGGGTGGCACAAAAACAGAATCGGGTAAAACACCAACCTGTTCCGCACACTGTGCACATTGCAAACAATGGGCTTGTATTTTTATTTGGGGCAAACTTAAATAACAAACTCTGGGGACTTCAGGGATGAGGGAGAAACTTGGGAGGGGGAAAGTTTTATTTAAAAAAAAAAACATGCCCACAAAAATTGCAGCAGGGGAGACCTGGGGGGGAAGGGGGACCAAACCACAGTCCCAGGTCTCTAATCTGTGCCAGGTGCTGATGCCCTAGCCACTCCACCACAGGAGCAGCTCAACCAGGCACCCAGCACATGGTAACTTCTCCCCTTCTTCCACCACTGTGCCGCAGCAGGATAGCGGTATATCCCTAATGCTACTCTACCCCTGTTGCTGTGATTTCAAGCGCTTTATGTACAGCACGTTTAATACCGCTCTGTCTTACATGCGCAGTATTGACCCAGTATGCAGTGCTACTAAAACTTTCCTGACATACATGTTGTGACCTAAAGGGCCATCCTGTGCCCAGGGATGAGAGGTACTCCCTCAGTTGAGCCCTGATTGAACCCAATTAACTGGCAGCAGCCCTTGCCTAACAATTATCCATCTGTACTATAAGTCGATGATAGGCAACAATTGTGCCTTTCTCAACCCACTGGTCTGCATCCATAATTGTTCACAGTTTCTCATTTCTGCTTTCTATTTTGTTTTATTGTTGAACATGTGTTTGTTAATTCTTCTGGACAACATGAGTTTTCAGGTGACACTTATTTGATGTATATACGCTATCTCACCCCAAGCAGATACTTAGTTCTTCCCATCACTTTTCTGTACAGGAAGATCTTGCTCACTCTAGTGCAGAGTCTGTAGCCCAATGTAGAGGATGCAACCAGCTATCTGACAACCCCTCCCCTTGTCAATATGCAGATGCCATATGCCTATGTCTTACTAAGAATGTCTAACACTATTGATACCATTACTTGGAATGTTAAAGGGGACCAAACAAGAGAAAAGACATACTGTATCAACGTATGACACATATTAAAGCTACTGGTACAAAAATAGCCTTCCTGTAAGAAAACTTACACAATCACTGAACAGGGCAATTTATGGAGGTGAGGTTGGGTGTGTCAGGTCTTTGCCAAGGAGGTTAGCAACAAAAGAGGGAGAACTTCCATTGTCATAAACCTAGACAACAGCTGGACCCAGAAGGCAGATATATTCTAATCAAGGGCATAGTGGACAGAACAACCACGGTCTTGGTCTCATGATATGGGCTGAATAAAAATGATTCCCTAAATTGTTACTCTTTTTTTGCTCAGTTGGCCTCCCCATGCAGATACCCTGACCATTATAGCTGGAGACTAGAATGTGGTCATGAATCCAGACCTCAACAGGTCAGGTAAGAAAAGAAATTATCTTTCCCCAGCCAGAGCGCCATTAGAGCTCTGCAGCATTCCCTGGGCCTGATGGAAGTATGTTGTGCCCTTCATCCAGACCATAGAGAATACATATTTTGGTCTGCGGTCCATCACACAACCTCAAGGTTGCACTACCACCTAGTCAGTCAGGACTTCTTGAGAAATGCAACTCCGTGTGAAATCCTGCCTAGAGTAATCTCCAATCACACCCCTGTCTGCCTCTCCTTCCTACCAGTGGGCTTCATAGAGAAAGACAAAATCTGGAGATTTAATAATTATTGAAATACTCTGTCACCCTGTAAAGAATAAAGGGACGTGCAACCCATTACTTTCAGGAGAACAGTACCACAGTAAGCAACCCAGTCCACCTATGGGATGATTTTAAAAGTACTTTAAGAGGGGAACTCATTAGATTAACATCCACAAAGTACAGAAAATGGGAAGCAGAGAGCAAACAGCTTCTCACTGAGTTCCACACTCTGAAAAGGGGTATTTTTGGCTCCTCCTCCACTGATGCCTGGTTAAGCTCAGTGCTGCCAGACCTAAATATGATAAGATCCTCAGAGAAAAGGCTATGTTTGCTGTTCTCAGAGCCAAAACCAAGTACATTGACCAGGGTGAGAAGGCTACGAGGCTCCTAGCCCTAAGGCTTCAGCAGTAAGAAATTGCTTGCACAATTAAAACGTCGCAGTTATCTTCACATGGCACACTCCTCACAGCCGCTAGAGAGATGGCATCAGCATTTGTGGAATTCTATTCCACTTTATATAACAGAGAACCCCACCAGTGCAGAAGCACCCAATCCAACAATTTCTTTGAAAGGCTTAACTTCCTCAAGTTAGTGCTAAGCACCTTGAGATGCTCAGTTCAGATATCAGATTAGACAGGCAATCAAAAGACCTCATATCTGGCAAAGCCCTGGCCCAGACAGGTTTTCACCCAGTTTTACAAAGTACATTTCAAAGTAGTTACAGACCTTTTCACCCAGCTCTTTAATGAGGCATGAAGTGTGTGTGTGTGTGTGGGGGGATCCTTTCCTGCAGGAGGCCTACATTACTCTACTGCCCAAACCAGACAAGGACCCTGAAATGAGCTCCACAAATAGAGGTGCACTCAGAGGCAAGCAATGACTACCACTGGCAGGGCGAGCAGGCAGCTAGGTGAGAGGCATATTTTTACATAGGCATAGCCTGCTTTGATTGTATTAATGGAGTAAGCATTGCTAAGTGTTCTAGCAGTAGCCCTAAGAGGCACACAGCACCTTTTATGTTGCCAGCTGCTATTTATTAATCAAATTCACACAAGGAGCATAAAACTGTAGCATTGTTTGTTTTTTTACTGCTAATGGCAGTAGTTTTTGTCTCTGAGCACACCTCTATTTGTGGAATTCTTTGCATATTGTTATGAATCTAGCTGACCCTTATCAGGTGCGCTGACCAAATTTAGAGTGGCACCCTTTAGTGTGTTGGGATTGAAAGGATCTTAAATTGCTGAAATCCTACAGACCAATATCCTTGCTAAACACTGACATTAGAATACTGGCAAAAGTTCTCGCTTCCAGACTGGATAAAGTATTTATCACTTTGATCAGACCCAAACAAGTGAGCTTCATGCTGGACAGGCTGTCAACTGATCACCTACGTAAGCTGGGCCACGTTATTTCTGCCTCCAGAGACTCAGATGTTCCTGCAGTATTGGTGTCACTGGATGCAGAAAAGGCCTTTAATATAGTCTCTTGGCCCTTTTTCTATTCTATACTACAAGCTTTTGGTTGCCCAGATCCTATCATAGAGTGAGTTAGGATGCTTCACTCCCATTCAGCAGCTAAAGTCACCTGCAATGTGGTCTAAGATCATGTTTCTCCCTACAGAAAGACACGAGGCAGGACTGTCCTCTTTCACCATACTTATTCAGGCTATATTTGGAACCACTTATCAGAAGGCTTCTGGCAGACAACAGGAAACATGTGGATTCTAGTAGGGAACCCCAGACACAAAATTTCTACTTAGATGGATGATGTGTCACTGCACCTTGAGAACTCAGAACAATTATATCCAGCTGCCCTTGCATTACTTGAAAATGTTGGCACAATGTCTGGGAACAGGCTCAATAGCAGCAAAACAGCTGTTATGCCACCAATCATCTTACAGCTGAAGATCATGCACTGAGATGGGGCAGCACCTAGAAACCAGATGTACTTAAATACCTGGGCATCATGGTCTTCAGGAGCAACACGGTAATGGTTTCCAATAATTTGGACACCTTATTAAGCCAGATTAAACAAGACCTATGCTGCTGGGCATCCCTGCCACTGATACTCTGGGCAAGAATTAATGCCATCAAAATGAACATACTGCCCAAACTGCTATACCCCCTAGGAATTATAGGGTAAGTTATCCCAAACAAATGGGTCGCAGCTCTCAGAACGTCACTCTCTGCTTTTCTTTGGGGCAATAAAATTCCACACAGGGCCTACAATAAGCTTACTCCACACAAGATGCAGGGTGGCCTACAACTCCTGGATATTAGGCTCTATTATTGGCTCCACCATGCCAGACACTTCCTTTGGTGGAAAGAGGGATCCATCTCTCTTATAGAGGACCAGTACATCACACACTGGCAGAACATGGAACTGGACTTATAGAAACATAGAAACACAGACTCTGATGGCAGATAAGGACCGTTTGGCTCACCTAGTCTGCCATTTCCCTACCTACTGGATAAGCTGCAGAGCCTAGTTAACCAAGAGCCTGTTTCTTCCTACCCCCCCCCACAAGAATTGCCTTATGTCTGTCCCATGCATTCTTGAATTCTTCCACAGTTTTAGACCCCACAAGCTTCTCAGGAAGGCAGTTCCATGCATCCACCACCACCCTCTCTGTGAAAAAATACTTCCTCACATTGCACCTGAGCCATCCCCCCTCTATCTTCAAATTGTGTCCTCTTGTTCCTGCACATCTCTTTTTCTGAAAGATGCTACCCTCTTGGACTTTGTTGATTCCACTGAGGTACTTAAAAGTTTCTATCATGTCCCCCCTCTCCCTCCTTTCCTCAAGGGTATACAGTACATATTAAGCTCCTTTAGTCTCTCCTCATATGGCTTCTCTTGCAGACCCTGCACCATTTTAGTTGCCCTCCTCTGGACTACCTCCAACCTGTCAATGTCCTTGCAGAGATGGGGTCTCCAGAACTGGACACAGTACTCCAGATGGGGTCTCACCAACTGTCTGTACAGAGGGATAACAGCTTCCTGTTTTCTGCTGGTGATGCCTCTCCCTATACATCCCAGGATCCCCACCATCCTCCCTACTGCCTTCTCACATTGCTTGCCAAACTTAAGGTCATCTGATATGATTACCCCCAGGTCCCTTTCCATTTTTGCATTCGCCTGCACGCATTCACAAGGAACATCTTGCAACAGTGTGTGTTTTGGAGGTGTGTGACCCTCCTCCCCAATCCAGTGCTCAGTGTAGCAGGTGCAACCCTACCGGACCAATACATGCCGAGCTGTGTATGACAGCAGTTCAGTTGTGTTGGCGTTCACATCAAAGAAAAGGTCAGCTGCAACCAGCGGTGGTAGCATGTATGCAATTAGCATACACGTCAGACAAACGGCTGTCATCCACAGCTCGGCATCAAAGCCCTCCCACTTCCTCCCTCCCTCTGCTAATGTCCTCCCCCTCCCTGTTCTCTCCATCCCCACCTTGTGTACCAAGAGGGGTGCCCAATCCCCCTCAGTTCATGTGCCCCCTCAGTACAGTGTGTGGCTGATGGGGGTGCCCAATCCCCTGTCGGCTGCAGCCCCCCCAAAAAAAAAAAAACAGTTGACACACTGGGCCCTCCAGCGTGCCCATGCTATGCCCCCCACACACACTGTATGGCCAGCGGGGTGCCCAGTCCCCACGGCTCCAGTCTCCCCTCCCAGTAAACACTTAGGTGGCATGCTGGGAGCCCACCCAGCGTGCCAGCAGCATCTTGCTGTCCCCGCCCACCAACCCACGCCCACCCTCTGCGCCCCACCTCTGCACACAAACTATTTAGGTGGCATGCTGGGAGCCCACCCCAGCATGCCAAAAGCCTCCATTTCTTTTCTTTTTAATCCTGTAAAACAAGAAACGGTCCCTCAGTGAGTCCTTGCCCCCTGCCAGTCCGTGCCCACCCTCTGCCCACCCACTTCCCCACACCCCTCACCCATACTTACCTCCAGAGCCTGGCACGTCATTCTTTGGTGGACCGGGAATACGTCTGCACTCTTCAAAGCCGACCACGAACTGAAGAAATGTCGGTAAGCTGTATAATGGCATAAATAGGGTTTTTTCAACTTTGGTGCATATCTCGGCCATTTTATGGAATTTCAGCACCAAATCTTCAACATGGGGTTATTGGGACCCCTCCTCATGAATTCAGACACTGTCATGGTGTTATTCGGTCCCAAAAGGTGATTCCACGGTCACTGCGTGGAATCACCTTTCGGGACTGATTAATGAAATGTCAGTGTTGGTGTTCATGAGGTGGGCTCTCAAAAAGTCAATGTTGCAAATTTGGTGAAAAAATTCAAAAAACTCACTGTTTTACGAGCATGCGTTGCACAGTTTCCACGCACACTTGTAAGTTCACAAATTTGTAATATTTTCACTCCAGATTTTCAATATAGGTATATTTCCACAATTTCCACACCTCCTTATGAGCAGTGCAGCTGTCATTTTTCACAAACTGCCCAAAATGTGTTTTTGTGCTTCTGGCGGAAAATAGCGCGCTCGCTGTTGAAAATCAGTGTTTGCTACAGATTAAGACAAACACAGTGACACTGTTCATGAGCAGAGGTCCTAAAATGCCTGTGTTGAAAATTTGATGGCAAAAGTCCATAAAATGGCTGTGTTATGAGTGTGTGTTGCGCAGTTTCTACGCACACTCGTAAGATTGTGAATTTGTAATATTTCCACTCCAGATTTTCAGCATTGCCATTTTCCCACATCTCCTTATGACCAGTACAGCTGTCATTTTTCACATCCTGGCGAAATGTGTTTTTGCGCTCCGGCATTACAATGCGTAGTAGCTGTGGGAAATCATGTTGGGACAGAGTAAAGAAAATCACAGTGACACTGTTCGGAGCAGACATCCTAAAATGCCTATGTTGAAACTTTGGTGCAAAAATTCCAAACAATGACTGCTTTATGAGCGTGCGTTGCAGAGTTTCCACGCGCACTCGTAACTTCATGAATTTGTCATACTTTCACTCCAGATTTCCAACATTTGCATTTTCCTACACCTCCTTATAAACAGTTCAGCTGTCATTTTTCACATCCTGGCTAAAATGTGTTTTCACACTTCCGACGCAGAATAGCGCGGTCGCTATCGGAAATTGGTAAGAAAATCATAGTGACAGTGTTCATGACTAGAGGTGACAAAACGTCTATGTTGAAAATTGGTGAAATAATTCCACTGAATGACTGTTACAAGCGCGGGTTGCCCAGTTTCCACACAGGCTCGTTCCCTTGAGCACACCCAGGGCATTAGGGTTCCTAAGACAGACTCTTAAGAAGTATGAGGGCAAAATGTTGATCAGATGCAAGAGGAGTTGCAGAGAGGTACTCTGTTGGGATATGGATGCTAAAGGGACATGGATACAACTGGGGGGGCCTGCATAAATGCCAAACACCAATGCAAATACCTGCAAGCGAACGTTCGGCATTGACAAATGCTTGCTGTTGTTGTTACTACCCCCCCTCCATTGTGTACTCTTCCCCTGGGTTTTTGTTTCCCAGGTGCATTATTTTGCACTTCTTTG
This sequence comes from Neoceratodus forsteri, assembly GCA_016271365.2. Classification (NCBI taxonomy): domain Eukaryota; kingdom Metazoa; phylum Chordata; order Ceratodontiformes; family Ceratodontidae; genus Neoceratodus; species Neoceratodus forsteri. The sequence continues at coordinate 9,587,147 of CM057456.1, forward strand.
CATTGAATCCAACCTGCCATGCTTCTGACCATTCCTCCAACCTTGCCAAGTCCCTTTTCATCCTTTCACGTCCCCTTGTATATCAACCCTGTTGCAGATCTTTGTGTCATCTGCAAAGAGGCATACTTTTTCTTCCAGTCCATCTGCAATGTCACTTATAAAGACATTAAAAGGACTGGACCCAGTCTGAACCTGCGGTGCCCACATAGTAACCCCCTTTCTTCAGAGTGGACTCCGTTTACTGTACCTTCTGTGTCCTGTTGTCCAGCCAATTTTTTACCAGGCTACCACCCTTGGACCCACTCCCAGGCTGGCTAATTTGTTTATTAATCTTTTTGTGTGGGACTGTGTCGAATGCCTTGCTAAAGTCTAGGTAGGCCATGACTACAGCCCCTTCCTGGTCTACTACTGCGGTCACCCAGTCAAAGAAATCAATTAGATTTATCTGACATAACCTTGCCGCTCTGAATCCATGCTGCCTTGGGTCATGTGCCCCACTGGCCTCTACGTACTCAACAATTCTTTCCTTCAGAAGTGATTCCATCACTTTCTCTACCACAGAGGTCAAACTGACAGGTGTGTAGTGCCCTGCCTCTGTCTTGCTCCCACTTTTGTGAAGGGGAATCACATCCACCCTCCTCCAGTCCTCAGGTACCACACCATCCTCCCACGATTTGTTAAAAAGGGTAGTCAGTGGTGTCACGAGTTCTCCCCTTAATTCTTTTAGAATTCTGGGGTGAATTCCGTCAGGCCCCATTGCTTTGTCCACCTTCAGTTTTAGTTCTTTCAGAACCCTTTCTTCTGTTAAAGGACTGGGATTGACCCCCCTATCCAGACTGCTTCTGTTAATTGGATTAGGTACCTCCCCTATTCCTCTTTTGTGAATACTGAGCAGAAGTATTCATTCAGTTTCCCTGCTTTTTTACTGTTCCTCTCTGCCCACCCACCTTCCATTCTATTCAGCCTCACTATTCCTCCCTTTGTCTTTCTACACTCCCTAATGTACCTGTAAAAGGTTTTATCCCCCTTCTTAACCAAATTGGCTATCTTTTCCTCAGTTTGGGCCTTTGCTCTTCAGAATACCTTTCCTGCTTCCTTCTACCTTAACTGGTACAGTTCTCTGTCCTGTTCCTTCTGGGTTTCCTTATGCTTCCTAAATGCTATCTTCTCCCTAACCTTCCCCGCCACCTCTTTTGATAACCATAGTGGCTTTTTTTTTTCATTTTGATTTGTTTATTTGCATCACACAAAGGCCTGTTGCCTCTCTGATGGCAGTTTTGATTCTTCCCCATTGTTGCTCCACCCCTCCTTCTTGCCTGTTTGATAGTGCTTTTCTAAGACACTCTCCCATTTTGACAAAGTTAGCCCTCCTGAAGTCCAGTACCCTCACTTATGCACTAGGGTAGGCTTCAACATCCAAGCCATCCCTTACATTCCAGATAGCAAACTTCCACAGGCCCTCAAAATCTACACCCATAGGCTCCACGATATTGGTGCGCAAACAGCTTTATAGACTATAAGGCTCCAAGCCTATGCACAACCCTGACCAACTGGCTGAGTGTAATCCTAGTTTCAAATTACAGCAAAAGATGATCCCTCCTAACCTTATACAAGGAAGGGGCACATGTAAACACCAAGAGATGTTTAATCGACAACAATTCTCTTGTCACTTTTGAAAGCTTTAAGCAATGCAACCATGCCACCAGAATACCAGGCTTTCTCTTTTTGCAATTACAGCACATGTTTGCTGTAAGCATTGGGCCTAAACTTTGGGCTTTCCACCAAATGCAGGTATGGAATGACTTAAACAGCTTGATCAAGCAGCGGCACTCTATTTCCTTAACATATAAAAAATTGTTACAAACTCTAACACCAAGTGACACTGATGTCTGTAGTTAATGACAGCATGAATTCCCTGAATTCACAGACCCAGAGACACAAACTAGAATATGGAAGAACCTACACAGGTACATTAAATTTGATGGGCTGCAACTTATACAGGCAGTGGCAAGGCCCCTTTTTAAAAAACCTTTCTTGGACTCTGACATGATGGGGAATTACAGACCTATCTCTAATCACCCCTTTTTGAGACAGGTTATTGAGAAGGTGGTGGTTGAATTTATAGAATGCCTTGAGCAGTTTAACACCTATAAGCCTCTCCAGTCCAATTTTCAGTCTGGCCATGGCATGGAGACTGTCCTCATCAATATGATGAATTACCTCCTCTTGGTGAGGGATTGGGGACTTTGTCCCATCTTGTCATGTTAGATCTCTCATTGGCATTCAACACTGTTGTCCATGGTGTGCATTTGTATCACCTGAGGGATTATGCAGGACTCAATGGCACTGTATTGAGCTGGTTTTAGTCCTACATAACCAAGGTACTGCAATAGGTGGTCCTGGGAAGTTTTATTTCCAGGGCCTTGGTGCTCAACTGTGGTGTTCCTCAAGGCTCAGTCCTTGCTCCAGTGTTGTTTTCAGTGTACTGTATTTGTTGCCATTGGGTGAGATCATTAGATGGTATGGCACTGAGTTTTATTGCTATGCAGAGGACACTCAGCTTTACCTGTCTGGCACATCTGGTGGGCTTGATGTGGTTTCTGTGCTGGGGAGCATTTTGACTGAAATAAAGGACTGGAGGTCATGACTGTTGAACCGGGCAGGTAGGGCCCAGTGATGATAAGTGGACTGACTTTACTTCCTTCGTTGGGCAGCCTATCACTCAGAGCTGTAGATGCAGTTAAGAATCTTGGGGTCATCCTGGCCTGCAAGCTGACAGTCTATCAACAGGTGCTGGCTGTTGTCTGGGCTGGTTTTAGCATCTCCATAACATCAGCAGGATTAAACCGCATCTAGCCCCTGCTAACCTGGTAACGATAGTTCATGCCTTTGTCACCTCTAGGCTCAGTTATCGCAATGCTTTATATCTAGGGTTATCTGGTGGTTTGTTGTGACACCTGCAGTTAGTCCAGAATGCTGCCACCCTGCTGACTGTGGGGTCCTCTTGTAGGGATCACATCACACCGGTTCTGCATGTGCTGCACTGGCAGCTTTAGGTGACATGTAACCTTCAAGATAAGCTTGACAACATTCAAGGTCCTATATGGTCTAGGACCAGACTACTTAAATGATCGACTTGTTTTCTATTACCCAACTCACTCCCTCTGCTCTTCCGATATGGGCCTGCCATCTGTCCCTGTATCTAGGATGTGACAATCTAAGAATGTAGCATTTTGTGTTGTGGCACCTACTCTGTGGAATGCTTTGCCAGAACATATCAGATCTGCCCCCACAGTAGGGGCCTTTAAGACTAATTTAACAAGCATTTGTCAATGCCAAATGTTTGCTTGCCGGCATTGGCATTGGTAGTGTAGAAGTTACAGAGCTGCATAATAGGAATGGCAGCAAAGTATTGAACTGAAGCCAACCCAACCACCACCCTGCAGAGAGTGACAAGCATTGGGGTGTGCCTTTGGGTCGTCAGGCATAATGACCACGCCATTTCACCACACTACCGTGCAGACACTGACAAGTGTCGCGGTGTGCCTTAATCTTTGGCCCATATCGCACCCATTCCATCAGGAAATCGGGGTGAGATGGGTGCGGTATAGGAGAATATGGGGTGAAGTTTGGGCCCGGAAGAGTCCGAGGCACACCTTGATGCCTCTCACTGGCTGCAGGATGTGGGTGGGGGTGGAATGGTATGAGCATTACAGGTAAGAATCCCAAGTCATACCCCGAAGCCTGTCATTCTCTACAGGGTGGGGCGTTATGGTCGGAAACCCTAACGCCTTAGGCATTCGTTGGTATTGTCACTCCAAATTTTCAACATGTTTTTTTTGTGACTCCCACCTCACGAACAGTGGCAATATCAGTTTGTTAGCTGAAAACTGCTTTTGCACAGTGACTACGGCATTTGGCACCACAGGTGCAAAAACACATTCCGAACAGGATGTGAAAAATGACAGTGGTACTGTTCATGGGGAGGTGTAAAAAATGTCAATGTTGAAAATCTGTGTGTAAATCTTAAAAAAACTGGTGAAGTCACGAGCGTGCATAGAAACTGTGCAACGCACACCCATAATGTAACTAGTTTGGGGATTTTTTTACAGCTGATTGTTAACACAGGCATTTTGGGACCTCCGATCATGAACAGTGTCAGTGTGATTTTCTTTATCTGTCCCGAACAATGATTTCCCACAGCGACCACGCATTTCTGCGCTGAAAGTGTGAAAACACATTTCAGCCATGTTTTGGAAAATGACAGCCGTACTGTTCATAAGGAGGTGTGGAAAAATGCCACTGGTGAAAATCTGGACTGAAAATATTACAAATTCATGAACTTACGAGGGTGCGTGGAAACTGTGTAATACTCACTCGTAATACAGTCATTTTATGGAGTTTTGTCACCAAATTTTCAACATAGCCATTTTAAGACCTCTGCTCATGACCAGTGTCACTGTGATTTTCTTAATCTGTCCCAAACATTGTTTTCGCACACCGACTGTACCATTGTGCGCTACATGTGCGGAAACAAATTTTGGGCAAGATGTGAAAAATGGTAGATGTACTGCTCATAAGGAAGTGTGGTAAAATGGCACTGTTGAAAATCTGGTGTGCAAATATTACAAATTCGTAAACTTGCCAGTGTGCGTAGGAACTGCGCAACGTGCGCTCCTAAAACAGTAATTTTGGGAATTTTTCACCAAATTTTCAACATAGCCATTTTAACACCTCTGCTCATGACCAGTGTCACTGTGATTTTCTTAATGTGTCCCATACATTGATTTCGCACACCGACTGCGCCATTGTGCGCTACATGGGTGGAAACACGTTGTGGGCGAGATGTGAAAAATGATAGCTATACTGCTCATAAGGAGGTGTGGTAAAATGGCAATGTTGAAAATCTGGAGTGAAAATATTGAAAATTTCGAACTTACGAGCGTGCGTAGGAACTCTGCAACGCATGCTCGTAAAACAGTCATTTTTAGGAATTTTTCCACCAAATTTTCAACATAGCCATTTTAAGACCTCTGCTCATAAACAGTGTCACTGTGATTTTCTTAATGTGTCCATACATTAATTTCACACACCGACTGTGCCATTGTGCGCTACATGGGTGGAAACACATTTTGGGTGAGATGTGAAAAATGACAGCTGTACTGCTCATAAGGAGGTATGGTAAAATGGCAATGTTGAAAATCTGGAGTGAAAATATTGAAAATTTGCGAACTTACGAGCATGCGTAGGAACTGCATAGCATACGCTCATAAAACAGTCATTTTGAGAATTTTTCACCAAATTTTCAACATAGCCATTTTAAGACCTCTGATCATGAACAGTGTCACTGTGATTTTCTTAATTTGTCCCGTACATTGATTTCGCACACCGACTGCGCCATTGTGCGCTACATGGGCGGAAACACATTTTGGGTGAGATGTGAAAAATGACAGCTGTACTACTCATAATAAGGTGTGATAAAATAGCAATGTTGAAAATCTGGAGTGAAAATATTGAAAATCTGCGTACTTACGAGAGTGCGTAGGAACTGCGCAACGCACACTCGTAAAACAGTCATTTTTTAAAATTTTTCCACCAAATTTTCAAAATAGGCTTCTTGAGAGCCCACCCTATGAACACTGGCAGTGTTGTTTCATTAATCAGTCCCGAAAGGTGATTTCACCAGTGACTGCGAAATCACCCTTCGGGCCCGAATAATGCCATGACAGTGACAGCATTCATGAGAAGGGGTCCCAAAAACCCCATGTTGAAAATGTGTTGCAAAAAATTTCCAAAACATGCCCGAGATATGCAGCAAAGTTGAATAAACCCTATCTATTACATTATACAGCTTACCGGCATTTCCTCAGTTCGCAGTCGGTGTTGAAGAGTGCAGACGTGTTCCCGGTCCACCGAAGATCGTTGCGCCAGACTCCAGAGGTAAGTATGGGGTGAGGGGGGATGTGGGGAGGCAGGGTGCACAGTGGGTGGGTGCAGGTGGGGACAGGGAGAGACTGCGAGGGACCGTTTTTTAATTTACAGTTTTTTTAATTATTAAGGCGACGTGGGACGTTTGCCACGCTGGGTGGGCTCCCAAGCGTGGCAGCTGGAAAGGATGTTTGGGGGGTTGGAGCCGATGGGGATTGGGCACCCCTGCCGGTCATATTGGGCTAGTGCCACGCTGGGGTGGGCTCCCAGCGTGGCAGCTGTAAGACTGTTTGGGAGGGGCTGGAGCCGACTGGGGATTGGGACACCCGTCGGCCATCACGGATGTATGCCACTGGGGTGGGACTCCCAGGCGTGGCAGCTGTAGCGCTGTTTTAAGAGGCTGGAGCCCGACGGGGATTGGCACCCGTCAGCTGCCAACCTATGTGCGTGGGGGAGCGCGTCAGCACACATATGCGTGCTTGCATGCGTGTTGAGGGGGTGAGCTCTGCTCACTGAAGCGGAGCTCTCCCTTTCAACTGTATGCCACTGCATTTTCAGCTGTCATAGACAGCTGGAGCAGTGATTGGCGCACTGCAACCACACCTGCAAACACACTGAATTGGAAGAGGCTGACACACCTCTGGAAAACTCAGATGATGGCACTATGTTTCTTGCACATGCGTGCAAGCAAACATAAAAATGTATCTCTTTGGTGAGGCCTTTCCCTGTTTCAGATTATTGCTGAAATGTATCTTTTAGCTTGCCCGTTGTCAGCTGTCATATATTGTTATGAAGTTATTATTGTATTTATTGTAAAATGCCCTGACACTTCGGGAAAGCGCGGTATATAAATAAAATTGCTTTGCATTACCTTGCCTTATGTAGTTCAAGGTTTTGCAAAATTTATACCACACTCTGATGAAACTTCACAAAATGCATCACTAGAGTCGAACATATGCTCCAAGTGTAAGTTGGCTATAGGCACCCTTTCACTTGTTTTATAGGACTAGTATGGCTAAATCTCATGGGATGTTATCCAGCAAAAAATGAACCCCTTGCTTGGCTTAGATGAGGTGTTCACACCTCAAATACATTTGTTGGGACTTAACCTTGACCAAATAGTTGGACAGCAGAAATATCATATCATGCTTATCTCTGCTATAGCCAAGAAGCTGATTCTCAAGTATTGGCTAGATGAGATTATACCTTCCTACCAAGAATGGCATAATACCATCGTAGATGCTCTATGGATTGAAAAAATAACCAGGAGCATGTGTAACCTATCCCATACCTACCAAACTAGATGGCATTCCCTTAACACCCTTCTGATTGTAGGGTCTTAAGGCTGGCCACTGGTATTACATCTCTAATCTCCTCTACCTGACATCTCTCCACATTTCTAAGGGTTATCCAGGGTGAATGCTTTTTTTTGTGTTTATCTTGTACCTTGCTTCAAATATGGTGTCACCACACACAGCTCCAGCAGATCCCTGCATGCTGATGGGACAGGAGGACCAACTATATTTTTGTTATTGTGTTCTGTTTGTTATTATAGTCTGTGTTCTTATGAAATTCAACAAAGATTACTATTTAAAAAAAAATACCAACACAGCAAAAGAAATAATGATTGAAGGTCTCTTAAAAGTTATAGAAAGCTATAAAAGGGAGTAGCACATAGACTCAATGAAAGCAGAGTGGAACATAGCCTCAATGAAGAAAGTAAAGAAAAATTTGGAACTTAGGCAGTCAAACATGACATCTCTACATGGACTGATAATGGGAAGCAGAGAGACAGAAGCATCATTGATTAAGTTTATTTGTAACTTAAAAAAGTGCAATAGGAGTTAATTTTAGCTGGAAAGGAATTACATTTGTCCATAAGAAGGAGTTCAGGGCCTAGACCCTCCCCTTGGCTAGGCCCCCCCCCCTTTGTTAATTTAATTGCCAGCTGGCAGTTGGGATACTACTTCCTCTTGCTGGTGTCTCTCACATCGTTCTGTTTCTTTGGTCCTCATAGCTATTTTTTGCAAGCCACCACAACATCAAGTGGAGCTGACAGGACTTCCACCCCCACCTCCAAGGTCAATCATTTACTGTTTTGCTCCACCAACTTCTCCGTGTCTGTGAGGTTCATAATAGATTATACGCTCTGCAGGGTCTCTTCATATGGCCATTTTTGTTGCTAGCCACTGAGAGGTTCATCCGACATTGGTAGTGTGCCTGACACCATCTAGTCAGCATCAGCATCATGTAAGTTCTGGCCCCAAACTGGTCAGGTGAACCCCTGACCCCACACCTCCAGTCTGATTTCCTCTCATATTGCACTTATCTGTGTGTTTGTATCAGTCTCCCCAAGGGATTTTCTATTTTACCTTTTTTGGCACTGTGCTATGACTCAGTCCTTTACTATCTCAGAGACTGCTTCAGTTTTATTCCCTTTCGTGCTGTCTCCCACTTCTCTCTCTACAGGTCTTATGTTAGCGAGATGGGGAGGGATGTCCTCAGTGCTCATGTCAGGAGGTTACTTTACTCCTCCCTTCTGTTTTGTGGGGTAGTGGGCCATTGTGCCTCCTGTTTTGCTGAACTGTAGCCTACTTTCCCATCTCACCCTATCTACCACTATCTTAAGGTCCATGGCAGGAAAACATCACAAACCATGGTAAAACTGAACTTTCTCACCTTGGTTTTAACCTTCCCAAAATTAGCTGCACCCATAACTAACATAATGAACAATGAAATGCATAATAACTATCAAGCTTTAAAGAAAACTGATCAACATCAGTAAAAATTTAGGTCTATGCTCAGCGTTGGTGAAATAATAGCATTTCAGTAAACATATATCAACATCAACTACTTAAAACTTCATATGTATCTGTAGTAGCCTTGTATAGGTTAGTGGAAACTCGATGTTTCTTTGTTAGCTCAGTCCGATGAGTTCCTGAGTATTCAGGTACCTAACTGGGATGTGGAGGGGACAGCTTCTTGAATCTTCTTTTTGTAGATGATAGCACCCCAGTTGCTGGTAATTGATGGGGAAAGTTCCAGACTCTTCATCTGTGTGCATTGTCTGCTCCACTAATGTTGATACCAGTCTTGCTCTCCTGCCACTTGCTGATGTACCAATCCCACTCATATCCCCCATTATTGCAGGAATTAGGCAGCCTCCTCCAGGTGTCAAAAAAAATCTTGGTCCAGTAGTAGTGAAAATTTTTGGTTTCGTGTCATAATAGTGATAGCAAAACAACGATTGCTATTATAGCAAGTGTATATCACCAAAAAACAATTCAGCGATATACACACGCTGGTGAGAAGACATCCTGCAACAACACCAACTGTTTTTCCTAACTCCAGGGGGGGTACATGTCGGGCAGGGGACAATACTCTCATTGTGGCACAAAAAATGAAGGCAGCCACAGGCAGCAGCAAAATAGTGTCCTGGTCCTCAGCCCCGAACCCAGTACCTGCTGTGCCAGAGCTAGCCATCCTCACCACCACACCACGTGGCTAGCTCGGCTGCAGCAGGCTCACCATTCCTCTACAAACCCCTTCCCTATCCCTCCCCTTCCCCTTGCTAGCCCCACTTTCTAGTCATCCTTCCCTATGCTCACTTTCACGTAGGTTCACTACCATTGCAGGGTAGCCCATGGGGACAGCGCTGAATATGAGTCACTGTTTTGACGGTCACTAATATTCAGTCGCTATATTCATTGGATACCAAGATTTTTAACTGTGCAGGAGCAAAGATCTGGACTTTGATGTTTTTGTCTTTAAAGGGGACAGAAATTTGTGCTATTTGGCGGCAATTAGCAATGTTCCTAGTAAGAAAAATGAAAGAGTTGCCTCCAAATGGGTCATATTAAACTGCACCTTAATAAACACTGATGTGAAAAACTACGTTTTCAATAGTTTTCTTTTTATGGACAACATTCTGCACAGTTCTCTTTATGGAACCAGTAATTTGAAGTTTTTAGTATGTCATCATGGTTTGTACACAGAATGCTAAACACAAGCTTTTCTCCTATCAGAACTGTGCTTAGAGTTCTGTGCACAAGCTGTGACATAGCTAAAACTCCAGAACACTGATTCCATGGAGTGAACTATAACAGAATGCTGCCCATAAAAACAAAACAATGCAAAATACAGTTTTTCATATCACTTTTTATTAAGCTATAGTAGTAGTAGTAGTGGTTTATTGTTCTTCGAAATCATTAAAATGTTGGACATTACAAAAATATAATTAAATAGATAAAGAAACATGAGACATTTATAATAACATTGTCTACAATATCCATATAGAAGTGAAACAGCAGCCACAGGTAGACAGTACTGTCTGTCAGTCATTAATAACAGAGGCATAATAAAAATATATGAGGCATTTTAAGGTGCAAGAGAACATTTTCTTTTGTAGTTTATCACAGACAAGAACTCTAGATATAAGATCAGCTTCATCCTGAGTCATAGGATGCATAAGGATGAATAGAAGGTCATAGTCCATATTAACATATTTTGTAACAAAATGTTTTACAGTTTGATCATGTGAGTGGTTGCAAAGAGGACACTGTACTATAATGTGATAGAGGGTTTCCTGAAAGCTTCTGTTGCACCTACAATGATCCTGGAGTGGCCCTTCAGGTGCAGTTTATTAAAATAGGCATATTTGGAACATAGTATGCTTAATCTAGCCCACATGATGGCTCTCCTAGAGCTAGGAGTAAGGGGTAGCTTTAAATAATCTTCCATTGTAGAATTAGTTTTATTTATACTAAACCAAAGGGCTTGTTTTTGAGCTTTTATTTGTTCAATTTGTGTCGTCTGTGCATCTGCAAACAGTTTTTAAGTAAGTTTTTATAAAAGGGAGAGATCATAATCCCTTTCTGGAGGTCAGCACAAAGGTAAGTCAAAGTGGGCCATGATAGAACAGACCTAAGGGCTTTTAGCCATGGGAGAGAAAAGCCTTGTTTAAGCCAATTAATTTTCTCCACAAGGCAGGATTTGGGAATAGGGTTAAGCGTGTTGTTAATAATCTTGAGCCAGTAAGATGCCAACTGAAAGTCTGCTAGAGTGGCGAAGTGAAGTCTACCTAACTCAGCCCTAGCTACCGGATTAGCCATTGAAAGGGATACCTGCAAAAGAGATTTACAGAAAAAGAATAAGGGAAGTTCAAGAATAGGGGCTGGTTTGGTTGCCCAAACTTCGGCTCCATATAGTAAGATCGTATTAATCTTGGCTTCACCGGCTATAAGTGCAGGCACTACTGTATGTCCTCCGTATGTGAAGATAAAGTGCAATAAAGCTTTAGCAACAAGTCTGGCCTTATATGTCTGTCCATTCTAGTGAAGAGTCCATAATCCATTTGAAGTAAATTTAACTCCTAAGTATGTGTATGAGGGTACAGCTTCAATAAGGTCCTTGTCTAAGCAGAGCTGAGGTAATGATGTTCGTGAATTTTGTGACCCAAAGGCCATAATTGTAGTCTTTTTGAGATTAATTTTTATCTTTTAAGTGGTCACACTTGGTTTTCAGCTGATTTAATTTATTTTGAAGACCTACTACAGAGAACGAAAGAATTAAATCATCAGCATATGCCAATATATGAATGTAATAACTGGTTACTGTTTTTTCCCATAGGGAAACTGGGTTATAATTCTAGCGTTATAACCAGCTGGTTTTAATGACATTCATGCGCCTGGTTTCCCTACTTCAGCGCATGCTCCTGCTGCAAACTTCCTGCTCTCTGCATGGTCTGTCCCAGCTCTTCAGTGCTCACAACTTCCCTGACAGAAGTCGGTGGTCGGTTCTTCTTTTATTTTAACACAATACTACTGGGCACAAAAAAACAACAACGAACTAATCGTCCCCAAGTAAGAAAAAAAAAAAACTACTTCAGTTTATGAGGCAGATGCTATGGACCATGCTAAAACTCCAACGGTCCGCGGCTTGACTCCATACCAAAACAGAGTTATTTTGTATAATTGCTGTGGCGAAAAAATGGCCCCCAACAATTATACAAAATAAAAGATGAGTAGGTGTGTAAAACTCGGATTTTACACACCCCCTTGAGGGGTGGGATGCCTTAATAAACCCCTCGAGCTTCACTCTCAGGGTTTATGTGGCATTCCACCCCTCGGGGGGGGTATAAAATCCTCATTATAACTACCTACCCATCCATTATCCTCTATGTTATGTTTGTTAATTTCACAAGAATTGAAAATTAAAGAAGTATCAAAATAGAAGAATGAATCAATGTACTGTAAATGCTGAAAAGAAGTGAAGCCAGAAGGCATCCCTGTTTTACTTCCAGTGATGTTTTAAAATACTCCGACAAATTACCATTGTTATCATATTTTCTAGCAGTGGTGGTGTTTGTGTGTAAAAGATATATCAGAATTAGTAAATTATGAGGGAGTCCTCTCTCAATTAATATATTCTAAAGTTTTCCTCTGACCGTGGATTCGAACGACATGGAAAAATCTATAAAGAGGGCGTAGAGCTTCATTTTCCTGTATAGTATGTCCTTTTCTAGGAGGTGAGCCAAAATAAATATGTTATCAGTGGTGGAAAAACAATAACGAAAACCAGCTTGGAATTTTAAAAGCTACAGTACCATATGGATCATTTAGGCTTATTGATATTTCTGTAAATGGAAACATTACAAACAGCTACCAGTTAGAAATAATTTCCTGTCCTCTTTAAGTTCTGATCTTTCAATGTCTGTCTATAAGCAGAGATGTAAAATTGTGTTCAAACGTTCTTTTTTATCATCAAACATCAGGTCCTTCCTCCCCCATGCTACCCTCAAGATCATTTCTAGTGAGTAATCCATTAAGCATGACATGATTGAACGCAGTCCTGCTGTATCATCTGTAGGCTATGGTGAAAGGGCCCAGTATGCCCTCTAGCTCTGCAGCTTGACTTCTTTGCCACATCCCAGCAATTCTTTGATAAAGGACTCCATAAATTATTTCATTATGCTGTTTGGTACATTTTGGCACGTGCATGCAGCCTCAGATTGTTGCATCTGGACCACTGCTCACGATCATCAGTTTTTTCTGTAAGCTGTCTCTCTCAGTTATACAAGTGTAGGAGGGCTGCATTATGCTAGCCTCCATTCTCTGAGACCTCAGCGAGGTGGTGTTAGAGGTTCATGGTTCTGGCACCAGTTTCTCTGACACCTCTTTTCTCAGCTGTGTCAGATTTCATACTTTTTAGAGTGCCAGTTGTTTTCTGTAGTTTGGTTGATGTTATTGTGCAGTTTGTCTTATCTTCCTCATTCTCATTTGGGTACTCCAGTTTGGATTTTTGAGGCAAGAGTAGAGCTGGCACTCCTTTAACAACATGAAAGATTTTTTTAGATTGTGGGCTCGCAGCTCCAAAATCTTTCAGACATTGTTTTGATGACATTGTTATCTGTAGGGTTTTATTTTCTGGCCGTTTCACTATCTTTAGACCAAGTATTTCACTCTGTTTTACTGCTGGGTGTGTGGAGCTGATTTCAAAGGCAGCTCATGACTCAGTGACGTCACCAGAAGTCACGCGGATGCACTCTTGATGGATGTTTATGAGCCAAATTCATGAACTGTTCACTTCATGAACATTCATGATCATTTCAGCTGAGATGTACAAAACACAGAAGATAGTAAAGCTGTAAACCATAAACAAACAAGCATTTGTCAATGCCAAATGTTTGCTTGCTGGCATTGGCAGTGGTAGTGTAGAAGTTACAGAGCTGCGTAATAGGAATGGCAGTGAAGTATTGAACTGAAGCCAACCCCACCACCACCCTGCAGAGAGTGACAGGCATTGGGGTGTGCGTTTGGGTCATCAGGCATAACGTACGCCATTTCACCACCCACTCTGCAGAGACGACAAGTGTCACGTGTTCCTTGGGGTCTTTGGCCCTTATCGCACCCATTTCATTAGGAAATACGGTGAGATGAGTGCGATATAGAGAATGGGGTGAAGTTTGGGCGAAGAGTGCAAGGCATACCTTGATGCCTCTCAGTGACTGCAGGCGTGGAATGGTATGAGCATCACAGGCAAGAATCCCAAGTCACACCCTGATTCCTGTCATTCTCTAGAGGTTGGGTGATTTGGTTGAAACCTAATACCTCAGGCATTCGTTGGTATTTTCCTCCAAATTTTCAACATGTTTGTTTGTGACCCCACCTCATGAACAGGGGAATATCAGTTTGTAGCCAAAGCTGCTTATGCACAGTGACTATGGCATTTAGCACCACAGGTGCAAAATATTCGAACAGGATGTAAAAATGACAGCTGTACTCTTTCATGGGAGGTGTAAAAATGGCTATGTTGCAAATGTGTAGTAAAAATATTTTAAAAAATGGTGAAGTCACGGGTACTTAGAAACTGTACAGCACACCGTAATATAATTAGGTTGGGGATTTTTATAGCAGATTGTCAACTCAGGCATTTTGGTGCCTCCGATCATGAACAGTGTCACTGTGATTTTCTTTATCTGTGCTGAACAATGATTTCCCACAGCGACCACGCATCTCTGCACTGAAAGTGTGAAAACACACTTGACCATGTTGTGAAAAATGACAGCTGTACTGTTCATAAGGAAGTGTGGAAAAATGCCACTAGTGAAAATCTGGACTGAAAATATTACAAAGTCATGAACTAACGAGGATGTGTGAAACTGCACAATGCTCACTAGTAACACAGTCATTTTATGGACTTTTGTCACCAAATTTTCAACATAGCCATTTAAGACCTCTGCTCATGAACAGTGTAACTGTGATTTTCTTAATCTGTCCTAAACATTGCTTTTGCACACCAACAGCACCATTGTTGCTACATGTGCGATAACATATTTTGGGTGACATATGAAAATTGCAGCTGTACTGTTCATAAGGAAGTTTAATAAAATGGACATGTTGAAAATCTAGAGAAATATTAAATTTGCAAACTTACGAGCATGCATAGGAACTGTGCAGCATACGCTCGTAAAGTCATTTTGGAATTTTTCACCAAATTTTCAACATAGCCATTTTAAGACCTCTGCTCATGAACAGTGTCACTGTGGTTTTGTTAATGTGTCCCATACATTGAGTTTGCATCGACTCGCCATTAGTGCTACATGAGGCGGAAACTGCGTTTTGGGCAGGATGTGAAAAATGACAGCTGTACTGCTCATAAGGAGGAGTGGAAAAATGGCAATGTTGAAAATCTGGAGTGGAAATATTGAAAATTCGCAAACCTACGAGCATGCGTGGGAACTGTGCAACGCACACTCGTAAAACAGTCATTTTTAGGAATTCTTTCACCAAATTTTCAACATTGCCATTTTAAGATCTCTGCTCATGAACAGTGACACTGTGATTTTCTTAATGTGTCCCATACACTGAGTTTGCACAATGACTGCGCCATTGTGCGCTACATGGGCAGAAACATGTTTTGGGTGAGATGTGAAAAATGACAGCTGTACTACTCATAAGAAGGTGTGGAAAAATGGCAATATTGAAAATCTGGAGTGAAAATATTGAAATTTCGCGAACTTACGATCCTGCGTAGGAACTGCGCAACGCACACTCGTTAAACAATCATTTTTTGGAATTTTGGCACCAAATTTTCAACATGGGGGTTTTGGGCCCCCTTCTCATGAATGATGTCACTGTCATGGTGGTATTCAGGCCCGAAGGGTGATTTCACGAATCACTGCGCGGTCACTGCAGCGAAATCATGCCGGGCCCAAATATGCCAGACAATGTACATCATTCATGAAAGATAAAAACCCCATCATTGAAAAGTGGTAAATCAAAAATAACTGAGATATACAATAAAGTTGAAACCCCTATCTAGCCCATTATACAGCTTACGGCATTTCCTCAGTTAGCAGTCGGCTTTGAAGAATACAGGCGTGTTCCCGGTCCACGAAATCGTCGCGCCCAGTCCGGAGGTAAAGTATGGGATGAGGGGAATTATTGAAGATTAACTCGCGCCCAGTGGGTGGGAAGCGGGTTGTGGGGGGTCGGGAGGCGCACCGCTGGACCGTTTTGTCTTACAGGTAAAAAAATAAAAAAGGCGTCGTGGGACCATTTGCCACACTGGGTGAGCTCCCAGCGTGGCACAAGGACTTTGGAGGCGTTCAGCCGGCGGAAGATTGGGCACCCGTCGGAATAAAATGACTGAATGCCACGCTGGGTGGGCTCTCCAGCGTGGCACCAACTACTGGGAAGGGAGGAGGCGATGCAGCTCAGCCGGCGGGGATTGGCGACCCGTCATGGCTATACACTACATGCGGTGTGCGCGCACCCTGCGGCTGGGGGCTCTGCGCGTAAGCAGCTTCTTATCGCTGCTCACTCAAAGCGTATCTCCCCTTTCAACTGTATGCCACTGCATTTTGGAGCATGTCATGAGCAGCTCCAAAAATGCGACCAACTCCCTGAGGGGAGCAGCGCCTGCCAGTACACTGCCTGAATTGGAGGAGGAGGTGACACACCTCCGAAATCTCCGATGATGGCACTATGTTTCTTGCACATGCGTGCAAGCAAACATAAAAATGACAAATACTTGCAGCTGAAGAACTCCTTTAATGGTACGGAAAGTAGATGAAAGAATCTTTTGATGTACTTCTTGCATCAGTAAGCAGTTCTTCAACTACAAGTATTTAGCTGTTTTTTATTTTATTTTATCGGTTGCAGCTTGAAATGCCCCTCTTCTATGCTTTGGGTTCAAAAACTACTGTTGCTAGCTGTGAGTACCTGGGCAGTTTACAAGTGTGTCTGCCTTTGTGGTTTGATTATATACTGTATAAGAAGCTTAGGTTGGAGGTTTTGTTGGAGTGTACAGTTAAGCCTTTTCATTTTTTACCCCAAGTTTATGGAATACATATTGTCAGTATGTTCAGGAATCAGATAATGTGCTTAGTTTAACATACCCTTTTAAGACCTTTTTTGAGCTGTTTTACTGTTCTTTTTTCCGTATTTTGTTATACATAGGGAAGAGAAACCCTGAAGCCACTTATAGGCTGGGAGGGGAGTTGCTAGCAGTCACAAAGGAAGAAAGAGACTTGGGCATCATCATCACTGATGACCTAAAATCATCCAAGCAGACCTCTAAAGCAGTAGGTAAGGCTAGGGGGGTGTTAGGGTGTATTAGTAGGGGTATCACAAGTCGTAAGAGGAGGTAATAATCCCTTTGTACAAGACATTGGTTAGGCCCCATCTGGAGTACTGCGTGCAGTATTGGAGCCACACCTTCAAAGGACATTAACCAAATTGAGGCAGTCAGAGAAGGGCAACCAAAATGGTGCAGGGACTGCATCAGAAGACATATGAGGACAGATTAACGGAGCTCAATATGTATACCCTTGAGCAAAGGAGGAGAGAGGTGATATGATCGAGACATTTAAACACCTTAAGGGCATAAACAAGGTGAAAGAGTCTAACATGTTTAAATATAAGAAAAATTGCAGGACAAGAGGACACAGCATGAGATTAGAGGAGGCCGATTAAGGGGAATGTGAGGAAATTCTTTTCACAGAAAGGGTGGTAGATGCATGGAATAGCTTACCACAAGAAGTGGTGGCTATGAATACAGTGCAGGGCTTCAAACAGGCATGGGATAGGCATAAGGGAGCAATACAAATGACTATGAATAGATAGGTCACTGACAGAGCAAAGGCCGATGGCACATTTATAAGGTAGAAAAAGAAATGGGCAGACTGGATGGGCCTTGCGGTCCTTATCTGCCGTCAACTTCTATGTTTCTATGTTTCTATGTTTCTATATAGCGGTGCCAGCTAGGTTGCAACGCGGTAATGCTGCAGTATATCACAAAATACTGCAGTATGCTGCAGAGAATAGTGCAATTCAATTAAGCAATAATGCATGACAGGGTGTTGTATATCATGGAATATCGACGTGCTTCAAGTGGTTGGGCATGAGGCTGCAGGCTGAGTGTGTCCAGCACCCAAGAAGTGATGATATCCCATGATATACCACACCCTGGAGTGCATTATTGCTATTATGAACTGGCTTAAAGATTTTTATCAGTAAAAACTAAAAAAACAAAAATCATTTTAAAACCCTTTGAAAATGCCTTTTTGGGGATGTTGGAGGAGTACGTTTTAAGAAAATAGTTACTGGAGGGCTGTGAGCAGCAGGTGGCACTGTCGTAAGTGGAGTTTGTGGAGGAGTGCAGCTGTGGACTCTCTCTCTCTCTCTGGCTGGCAGCAATACTCCTGGATGTGAAGTGTTCTCTCTGCTGGTAACTGGTGAAGATGTGTGAGGATTTTTTTTTTAAATCGAATTATGATCTGCTGAGAAGCATGATTTGAATGGTGGTGGATGCTTCCATTTTTTTTTGTTGGCAATCGGTAAGCCCCCCCCCCATGGCAGACATGTTTGCCTTTTTTATTGAAATACTGCTTTTGTGCAATAAAGGTGCACTAAATAACTCAGGCAAGGTTGCTGTGTCAGCATTTTGTGTGTGAAGTGAAGTCGATAGTGCAGATTGGGCAATTTGAAAAAAAGAGATAGTTCGCCGATTGGGAAGCACATGAGAGGAGCAGACAGGTCGATGTCTAGATAGCGTGGGCATCAGCAGCGGTTGTTTTGTGTGTGGTATGGACTGTTTTTTTTCTCTTCTAGTCAGTAAGAGACAGCTGTGCATATGGCAATAGGGGATATAGCTATGTATCTGGCTCTGTAAATTTAAATTTTTCTATGAGTGGCCCTAGTATTTATTCCGGGGGGGGGGGGGTGTCAAAACATGAGGTTGACCGTTGCTGTGGCCAGTTCAGTGATTGCGCTGGGTTTGGAGGAATTTCTCAGACATGAGCAGGCTGGTGGACGGAGGCTTTTTGAAGCCGTGAGTATGTACTCTGATATCATCATGGTTTCATAGACTTCTCAGCCAATCAGCTTGCTCCATTTTTGGCAGCCAGTTCATAATATCAGTTAAGCCCTTTTATCATGCAGTATTTTGTGACATGTCATTCACTGGAAGTTACTGCATTGCAAGGTGGCTGGCTCCATTGTACAGAACAATGATACACTTTGAATTGTGCTGTATTAATCAATCAATAAAAATATTTACGTTAGGATCTGATTCTCTTTTTTTATATTCAGTACTTTATGCCCCTCCTTCCAATCTCCAGCACCCAACTCTGTCAGGATCTCCCAAGGTATTCTGATTCCTTTGCACCTGTCTACCTACGATCGCAGGTCCTCCTTGGAGCCATGGTTTACCCCCAGGTGGGGTGAGGGAAGGGGATTTACCCCCCTCATTTTTTGTCAGAAGGTGGTGTAGTGGCAGACTGGGAGCCAGATACAGTACACTGGGTCCATCATCTTCAGATGCTGGGGCCACTTTTTCCTGTCTTCTTGCCCTTCCCCCATGATGCTGGTGGCTGTGATACACAAGCACAAGCTTGCATGCAAAGTATACTGCCACTCAGCATCAGCCAAAATCTTTCCTCACCTATGGCACCTCGACTTGCTGCTCCACCTGCAGTCACAGGCAGTATCACATTCCCTCCTTCTGGAGGAGACAGTCCTCTGGGATGCTCAGTCCTCCTCCTGCTGGCTGGCCCTAATACCTAAGGCTCATTCCCAGATCTGGGTCTTTAGCATTGAGAGCAGCAGCTCTACTGCTACACAAACAGATCAGCCTGGAATTTCATTCTCTTGTGTATTAGTGGTTTGTATCATATGCATGCACTGGGTGCTAGTTTGATGATTTTTCAGGCTCAGCATAAGAGAACCTACTGTATACCCATTGTGTATGGCATGTGCCCCTGGGTTCCATCTTGGGCTTCCGGGTTATTTTTTTTTTGTTTTTTATAACTCAGCTTTATTCAATGCAATCTCACCACAGCAATACATACAGATTCAAGTGGTTATCATCACTTGTTTCAGGGAAAAAAAAAGAAAAGATAACAATTCAGTCAAGTTATCACTAAGTTCACTTGTAAGCTGTGGGTGGGCACCTGCCATTACAATGGCGGGTGTCCAGATAATATCAGACTGTAAATAAGAAAACTCGGTATGAGGAAGGTAACAAACAATACCTTAGCCCCGAACAAAACATTGGCTGTGCACAAATCTTTCCTCTCCCTCTTCTTCTGTACAATAAGATAAAATAAAGAGACAGCTCAATATTTAAAAAAGAATAAATCTGGTTGAGCTAGGTCATCCACAACTTGAAGAACTTTAAACTATCTCTCCTGAAAGAATCTGTGCTATTAACTAACAAAATGTGCCTCAGTATCAACAATAGTACCAGAACAGGCAGGCCTAGAGGTCTGAGCAGTTTCCTGGCCCCTTCCATACCATTATTAAAGCATAACCAGAGGGCTTGGGCAAGGGGGCACTGCCTCCCTGGATTCCCCAAACAGCCAAGACTCCCATCCTTGCCACCTTTGCATATGTTTGTCACATAACAAGGAACTCACTGTCATCTCGGTTTACCTACCCCCAAGAGACCAGGCCGCTGACTTCCATAGCATCATGGAATATCTAAGGGTCCAGCAACATAATTCTGAAACCATAATCATGGGTGATTTTAACATTAACTGGCTCTCCGCTGAGGCCGCTACCTATAAGGATGCAGCCGCGGCGCATCACTTCACTCAACTGGTCAATGCCCCCACTAGGTGTAACTATAGGACAGACTCCCTTACGCTTCTAGATTGGATTCTATCTAACCGCCCTGAATGCATCTCCAGTGTTTCTGTACTCCTGGATACAATGAGTGACCACTCACCTGTAATCTGCTCCTGGTCAAACAAATATCACAAGCTCCCTCCCAAGCTTATCTATGCCAGGGTTATCAAACAAGGGCACCTACAGATATTAAAATCCCATCTAACAAGGCTGAACTGGGCAGTGCTTGACTCCCTCAGTGACACCAACAAAGCTCTGGACCTATTTATCAAACGTTTCAATGAAGCCAGTGACATCTATGCACCAGTGAAAAAGATGAAGGTCAAAGAACAGACCAACCCCTGGGTTACTACTGACCTTTTAACTCTACTCAAGCACAGAGACCGCCTCTGGCATTGTGCTTGTGCAACTCTGACACAAGTAAACATACAATTATACAAAGCAGCCAGAAATGATTGCACTCGAAAAATACGGAATGCTAAACGCAGCTATTACAAAGAGGCTCTGACCAACTCTTGGGGCCAGGGAAAAAAATTTTGGAACAACATGAAAGAGCTCACAGGCAAGGATCCTAAAGCACCACCCACTATGCTCAACCTTCATGGCACTCCTACACTCGACCTAGGTACCATCACCAGCACTTTTAATAATGCATTTACAAACCTGGACAATGTCCTTCCACCAAATTTTTTAGATGACCTCCCCTCCAGCTTCTCCCAAGTTACCCCCCAACTAGAATGTACAACCCCAAAGTTTTTTTTTAAGGAGGTCCCACCACAAGTAGCTAGAAAATACATTCAAAAGGCCATCAGCAAACAAGGGTACAGTGGTGACTCCCTTGACCTGAAACTGCTGGCACAAGTCATCAATGAAATCTTAGAACCACTTACAAAGATCTTCAATCTCTCGCTTAGATTGGGCCATTTCCCCTCTCTCTCTGGAAGAAAGCCACTGTCACACCGGTTCACAAAAGCGGAGATAGGATGCTCCACACCAATTACAGACCTATCTCACTCCTCCCCCCACTATCTAAAGGGCTGGAGCGAATAGTGTCAGACCAACTAGTTGAATTCCTGGATAAGTACAATGTACAGTGCCCAGAGCAGCATGGCTTCAGAAAAGAGCACAGCACCACTACTGCACTACTGGAATTTACAACCTTCATCCATGCCACGCTTGACAAAGGGAATTGTGGAGGGGCAGTATTTATAGACCTTACCAAGGCATTCGACACAGTTAACCACCCCCTACTGCTCAAGCAACTGTCCTCCACTGGGATCTCCAGTGATGCCCTTCCATGGTTCACCAGCTACCTTGATAATCGGATCCAACGTGTAAGGATTGCAGGGATCTCTTCGGATGAGAAACCGGTCTGCTCCGGAGTTCCCCAGGGGTCTGTACTAGGCCCTCTACTCTTCTCCCTCTTCATCAACAATCTTCCCAGTGCCTGCCACCAAAAAATATTACTATACGCAGACATGCAGTCCTGTTTTCCAGCCACCATGACATTACAGTCCTTGAATCCCAGCTGCAGCTCGACTTCAAGTGCATAGAAGACTGGTTCAATTCTCATAAACTTGTCCTGAACCACAGCAAGACTAAAGCCATGTCCTTCTGTAACCGATGGAGCAGGCACAACTCTCTGTCCCTCACCATCAAGAACCATGCTGGGAACCCACTCGAACATGTCAAGGAGTTCAAGTACCTTGGTATTACCCTGGATAGTACCCTCTCCTACACTCGGCATATTGACACTGTTGCCAAGACTGCCAATAATCGGATTGGAGTACTACACAAACACAAGCACTGTATGCCTGCAGATGCCCTTAAACTAGCCATCTACAGCTCTGTCACCTCTATCATTGACTACGGCCTTGCCATCTATGGCTCTTCCTCAACAAGTGCCCTCTGCAGGATCTCAGTTTCTCTCAACAAAGCCTGTAGACTACTAATGGGTGTGGCCTGACAAACTCACACCTGTGACCTCTATGCACAGGCCAGCTGGCTACCCCTACTCAGCAGAATACAATACCAGACCTGCTTACTTACCAAAAAGATTCTCCTCGGTCTCATGTCACCTGGTGTTAGCTCACTCCTTACTATCTACAGTGGCACTCAACAAACATGTGGTGCCCAATCTCTAACCCTTCAGGTTCCCAGATGTCGTACCTCCCTGGGTCAGTGGTTCTTTATCTACAGAGCTGCTCAATGGTTCAATTCCCTCAATAAAGAAGCACTTTCCTCTACTACACGTGGACCCTTCAAAAGGAATCTCAAACTTTACCTCACCTCTACCACTCAATGTGACTGCTTCTCTGAACAGAGAGCTCTCTAAACACCTCTCAGTTCACTCATATCTCACAGCCCGCCCTTTCCCAGTCTCATTCCCTCTGGCATCGGGCCTTCCTTGTGACTCCTTTCCTGCTTCACATCTCCACTAGTACAAGACATTTTCCACCACCATCGGACAGTGGCCCATTAGCCTGCCAACTTCCTCTACCGGTTGCACGCCTGCAATACTAACTGCCTATGGTGCTCTCTATCTCTTATTGTTACCGCAGCCAGCTGCCTACTCAAACTGCTCTTTATATGAATATTATCTCAAAGTATGTTATAACTGAGTATCTTTATTTTTTCTTTTAGTTATTTTGGTTGTTTATTGTGCATTCTTTTACTACCTCTGTATGTATGTTGACCCTCATCCTTTGACGTGGAACCTTTGTAAACGAGCAGTTTCTGCTCAAAGGTATTTGTAATCCGAGAATTTAATAAAAAAAAAAAGAAAAATATTGGAGTCTAAGCTTTGCTGTCGGGGTCTCCATGGAGAGAACCTCCTCCACTCTGCCTACCCACTCCTGTATCATGGGCACCTCAAGTTGGAGCCACTTAGCTGTGATGCATTTTAGCCCAACAGCTATGAATGTGAGTATTACCCTGTGTGAGTCCCCTTTTAAATGTGTTGCTGTGGGGATTCCCAGTACCCATTCTATAAAATCTAGCAAGAGGAGAATCCCTGTGATTTCATGGACTGTGGTTTGGAGTGCCTTCCAGAAATCCTCTAGTTGGGGGCAACCCCAAAATACATGCCAGTGGTTACCAGTCTCTCCGCATTGTCTCCAGCATATTGCTGAACGAGAAGTGGAGTAATGCTATGTTATAGTGGGGACCCGAAAGTATTTAATGAAAGATTTCCAAAAAAATTCTCTCCAGGCTGGGGCTCAGTTACTTTCCAGCCAAATTTTAGCCGACAATTCTAGTCTTCTTCACTAGTGCTCTGGTTCGATTCTTGTTCCCATGCCACTTTATATGGGTGTAGAGAGTCTCCTCCCGCTCTCAGTAACATCTTATATACATTAGTTATGTATTTATCCCCCACAGCTACTCGTACAGTTCCATATAAGAATTCCTCCCACTCCGAGCAGGATCTGGTAAGGCCTGCAAGGTGATCAGCAGAGTTAATGAAGTGCCTAGTTTGCATATATCTAAGGAATTCTCAGTTATTCCATCTTTCGGTGCCTTCTGGTTTCACAGCTGAGTTACAGAGGATCTGAAGGTAAACGAACTGAATGGACGTGAGTCCGGTGTGTGTGTGTGTGTGTGGTTCTTTTTTTTTGTTTGTTTGTATTTTGTTTAGGGACTAGGCAAATGTTCCCCTCACAATGCTGGGGATATAGAGCGGAACGAGGCATTGCGCTGCTCTTCAGGTACTAGCCAACTTCTGGGGATCGGGAGCTAGTCCGAGAGGGATTTCTCCTGTTACTCGGGATGGGATGGGAAGTACAGTATGGCCGCTGGCCCCCAGTCTGACTTCAGGGACTAGACTCCACCACAGGGGCTCGGAAGGGAACAATGGGATTGGTCCGACTTCAGGTAGTGAGTACCGAGTGGGCGCAGTACATTCAGCTGGTTCCGGCCTGGCTCCAATTTTGGATGTTACTGGTTATATCGGAAGGACAGCGGAGCAGGACATAGCCCTGTCTCAATCCGATTTTGGGGCTGCATTGATGTTGCACTGGATGCTTCTTTCCTCTCTGAGGTGAGTGTCAAGTTTTTGGTCTTTTAGCTTTACACTGCCGGAATGTAGGACCAAACAAGCTGTCCATTTACACAAGTTGGATTTATCGACTTCTGGTAGTGTCCCCTCATGTTAAAAAGTAATCTCTGGTTACAGCCAAATAGATTGTAATTATTTTTAACCACAGGTCTTGTTTTCCCAACAGCTAGGAAGACCGATCAGAAGAAAACTTATTAAACTTACGATTTTACTGTTTTAGATAATGTTCTATGTCCCCCCCCCCCCGCATGAGGGACTCCACTCTATGGAAGGCAGAATATGATTCGGGGTAAGCTGCCTGCATTCTGCAACACGAGTAACTTTAATAGTATGCAGAAAGCTTTCTGTGAATAACTAGGTAAACCAAAACATCTGGACTTGTGCATTTGATAGGGTGTGGGTTCTGACTCTGCCGCAGAGCAGTTAAGATCAAGGCCACCAATTTACGACATTAAAATAATGAAATTCCACTTTCTAGACGAATTCTGAGAACTGCATCAGTGTCTGGCTGGATTTTGCCAGTATTTTACTAACATTCTTTTAGTGACGGGTATAAGTAATTGGAATCAAAGGTTTAATATAGGGGACATTAAATTAAGCGAATTGAAAATGGTATATAACACAAATACAGGAGAATGCAAAGACACCAGATTTACTTACATGGTATAAGATGCTAAATTCCATGAAATATTCTACTGGTGTGCAGACAGTCCAAATTCAGAAATTTTGCAGTTTGGGTTAAAACCAAAAACCAGTGGCCTTGATCATTATCCATAAGGAACTCTAAACATGTTCTGCAATGTTACAATGTAAACGGCATGCCCTTAACTTTTATTAAAACATGCCAGTTTGCTATACTGATCGTGAATGACCCCCCACACACACACACACTCTTAACCAGCATATCAATCGTACATAAAGTTGAGAAGGTAGGTCAGGGCCCGCTGAGCAGCATGGTCATGTTGGGGGGGGTGCGCACAAGTCCCTACACAAAAGAAAGGGCCCTACAGGAGCTTGCTAGGCTCAGGGTGGACAAGACAATGGGACCAGATGGCATACATCACTGGGGTGCTACGGATAGAACTAGCAGAGCCACTAGCAGAACTGCTTAGTGAGTCTGAGCACAGGAGAGGTACCAGAAGAATGGATAAGGGTTCATGTAAGGCGATGGCAGACGATTAAGGATCCCACTTAAGTATAACAAAATTATGTTATGTGGTACTTACAGGGCTAGCTACATAATGCACATGCCTCCACGCACTGAAATGGCATATAAAGAGACACCCAATAATGACAGGCTATTTATTGCATATGGTCAAGTCACACAACATATGAAAATCATAATCGCACACAGCTCAATTGCACAAACTCAGCAAGGTCTAAGAAAAACATTCAGCATTGTATTGGTCTTTTGTAAAATGTTTATCCCACAGTACGGGCAGAAGCTGCAGCCGGTAACAAATTGGGTCTCAAACTTTCCTCGTTTCCATGGTCTGATAGACGTCAAAACATCTTACTGCAAACAATTGCTGGCCAGCAATAATGGTGCTTAGGTCTGCTAAATTGTCAGAAGGATGACATAGTGCTTTATGTGGGGATGCTGTGCCCCTAGGGTTGCCACCTTTGGATGAGATGAAAACCAAATACTAAACTACACCCCCAAACTCCACTCCTAACCCCGCCCCTTTTATGCCCGATGACATGAGGGCATCACTTGGACTCTGCTTCACTTGATTTATTCAGCATCGCTGCTGGTATTGCATTGTGTACAACTTATTTAAATTACATCATGATTATTATTTTTGGTTTGTTTGATTTAGATTTCAATATTTTAAATTTCAGTGTGTTAACATTGGGTGGGGTTAGAAAGGGAGTTATGGGGACTTTGCATCCTGTGTACACAGCTTAGCTCACACATCCAGTGACTACAAGGACACCTCTGACAACCGGCTATTTTGGATCAGGGGGTCTTTTCTGGTAAAAATCTTAATAAATAAACTACATCAGTAATGGTGGATGAGATGTAATTACAAATATCATCTGCCATTTTAATATGTGCTACTGTCCCTCCCATTGCTCCTACTATAAAGTTATTTGTAATGTCAAAGACATTTTTAAAAGTGGTAGAAACTATTCTATGCTGTTAACTATCCTATTTCTTATCATGTCAGTCATACATAGCAGATAGCATGATATGTGATATGTAGCCTGGAGGCAGTATAATGGAGCGGTTTAAAGGGGCACTGTCAGCTTTGCCCCTTCGTTTTTGGCCAAAAGTAAGTAGTGTGCCTGTTGGCAACAGCTATCCATATATACTTAAGAACATCACTATATGTGGAAAACAGAATTTTTTCACCGTTTTCTGCATTTTGCCAAAGTAGCTTTCTATTGGTCCACGTTAAGTCCTCGCATGCGGGCTACCACATTCAGGTGGGGCCATGCGTCTGAAGTGCGGACCCGAAATGCACATTTTCCATACCGACATGCAGCTGTATATTGGGAGAGTCCTTGCACTATTCTAAAATGCTCTATCTACGAGCGATGCAAACCGAGCACTGGGAGTACTGTAATTTATATTTGTACATTTTGAAATCACCTGCATGCACACCAGAGGCATGGCCAAAGATCCCACGCATGCGCAAGAGCGTACCGTCACACTATTCCTATTATGACTCCACGAAAGTGAAATAGAGCAAAAAAAAAATGAAGGACTTTGAAAATAATATTGCTAATCTCAGACTTAGCCACAGTGTAATTCAGAACTGGATGTCTATCAAAAATTAATTCAGCTTCGTAACGAATATAGCACCTTAGCAGCAGAAGAAGTGGAACAGCAATTACTATATACTAGATCTTGGTATTACTCTCTTCGTGACAAGCCAGATAAAATTCTGGTCTGGCAATTAAAAAAGAACCGTTAGAAAATAATATTAACTCAATTACCTCTCCTTCAGGCAATTTAGTGAATAGTCCCATAGAAATTAATAAAATATTCAAAGATTTTTATAGCTCACTTTATACTTTGGAGCAGGTAATTAGTCAGGAGCAGATCCAAGAAACTTTGAATAATCTAGTCACCCCAAAGATAAATCAGGAACAAAATGATATGCTGGAGGCTGACATATCTAGTCATGAAATCCTCGAAGCAATTAAAAAACTAGCTCCATCTAAAGCCCTGATGGCATTCCCATCGATTTTTATAAACTTTTTGTTTACACTCTAATTCATTATTTGAAATCAGTATTTCAGTTCATCTTTACTACCAAACAGCTACCCTTATAATTTAAAGAAACTTTTTATTATTTAAAAAAAGGATAAAAAACATTTACTCCCAAACTCTTGCTGTCCTTTTTAATTAATGAATGCAGATGCTAAGATTTTAGCAAAGGTCCTCACCTCAAGACTGGAGAGAGTACTTCCAGATCTTATTCATCAAGATCAAACTAGTTTTACTAAGGGGCATAATATTAAAACCAGTATTAGAAGAACCATTGATATTATTGATAAGTGTAAACATCTATGGAAGCATGGAAGCACTACTGAAGGCGAGATTGGTGGAACATCTGGTTGTCAATGGACTACAGGACCCAGGGCAGCATGGTTTCACCAGGGGGAGGTCATGTCAGACCAACCTCATTGAATTTTTTGACTGGGTGACTAGGGAGGTGGATCAGGGGAGGGCAGTGGACATGGCCTATCTGGACTTCAGCAAGGCCTTTGACACTGTGCCACATAGAAGACTGTTACACAAACTGGGGAATATGGGTGTGGGCAGGACAGTAGTATGATGGGTAGGTAACTGGCTGGGTGGCAGGACACAGAGGGTGGTGGTAAATGGCTGTCACTCCACAGAGGGAAGAGTGACCAGTGGGGTACCACAGGGATCAGTGCTGGGACCGGTCCTATTCAACATCTTCATCAGTGACATTGCACAGGACTTAGAAGGCAGAATTTCACTGTTCGCTGATGACACAAGGCTCTGTAACAGAGTAGACACACCAGAGGGTGTAGACAGAATGAGAAGGGACCTGCAGAAACTTGAAGAATGGTCAGGGGTTTGGCAGTTGAAATTCAATGCAAAGAAGTGCAAGATAATGCATATGGGGCACAAAAACCCTGGCACAATATATCAGTTGGGGAGTGAGGATATAGAATGCACCAAGCAGGAAAGGGATCTTGGGGTTATCATCTCTGATGACCTCAAGGTAGGGAAACAGTGTGACAAGGCAGCAGGTAAAGCAAATAGGATGCTGGGATGTATAGGCAGGGGCATCACCAGCAGGAAAAGGGAGGTCATAATTCCGCTATACAAGACACTAGTGAGGCCCCACCTGGAGTACAGTGTACAGTTCTGAGACCATACTCACGTAAGGACATAGACAGGTAGAGAAGGTTCAGAGGAGGGCAACAAAGATGGTGCATGGATTGCATCACAAGTCCTATGAAGACAGGTTGAAGGAACTGAACATGTACTCCCTGGAGGAGAGGACGGAGAGAAGGGATATGATAGAGACATACAAGTATCTCACAGGGAGGAACAGGGTGCAGGAATACACTATTTTTAAGCGAAAAAGATGTTCCAGGACTAGAGGGCATGGGATGAAGTTGGAGGGAGGACGATTCAGAGGAAACATGAGGAAGAATTTCTTCACAGAATGGGTGGTGGACAAGTGGAACACCCTGCCAGAGGAAGTGGTGGGGGCTGAAACAATCACAGGATTTAAGAATGCATGGGATAGACATAAAGGAATTCTGGAGGTCAGGGGTAAGGGGCAACAGACTTCTAGGAAAACATAAACTGAACTTACAAGCTCAAATGGGCAGACTGGGTGGGCCATAGGCCCTTATCTGCCGACACTGTCTATGTATCTAGACTTCTCCCTTTTATCATTAGACACTAAAAAAGCCTTTGATAGGCTGGAGTGGAATTATTTGAAGTCAATATTTTCTAAATTTGGATTTTACCCTAACTTTAAAACCTGGCTGGATGTGCTCTACTCTAGTCTTGAGGCGAGGATTAAAACCAATCAAAATATTTCAGAAAAAATAATCCTTCATAGAGGTACATGTCAGGGTTGCCCCTTGTTGCCCTTAATTTTTGCTTTGGCCATTGAACTTCTCACTGTAATGATAAGAAATGATAACTCAATTAGCGGTATATCTAGTGGATCATCAGAACACAAAATAAGTTTGTATGCAGATGACGCTTTGAACATATACTCCCTGGAAGACAGGAGAGAGAGGGGACATGATTGGGACCTTCAAGTACTTGAAACGGATAAATAAGGTTGATAAGGAGAGCCTCTTTAAGCTGAGTGACAACCATAACACGAAGGGGCACAGTCTTAAGCTGGAGGGTGGAAGGTATAGGAGGGAGGGCAGAAAGCACTTCTTCACAGAGAGGGTGGTGGACACTTGGAATGCACTGCCGGAAGAGGTCATCTCATTGAAGATGGTGGGAAGCTTTAAGAGAGGCTGGAATAGGCATTGGGGGAAGGTAAGGATCATGGGTAGGAGGATGGGAGGAGTGGGAGAGGAGGGAGGGAGGGCAGGGACATTAGCTCAAGCTGTGGACCCTGCAGTACGAGCAGACTTGATAGACCAAATAGTCTTCTTCTGCTGGCTTCTTCATATGTTCATATGTGTGAATAATAGTTTCCCCCACAGTTTGAGAATTTTAAAAGATTTGGGGAAAATGTCAGGTTATAAGGAAAACTGGGCTAAAACGAAACTAATGGAATCCCCTAGCCATTCATCTCCATTTACTCCCCCTCCCCCCCGACCAGTTTTGAAATATGTAAAGTGCTGCATTTCATTATTTGGAGGTTACAATTGATCATAATTGACCAAATTGTATGAGTTAAACTTCACTCCATTAATACTTAAAGTATCTTCTGACTTATTACATTGAGAATCCCTTCCCCTAACATTGATTGGCAGAACACGTGTTAAAAATGAACACATTACCTACATTTTTATATTTTTTTCAGACTAGACTCATTCTTTTAACAGATATTTTTTTCCAAAAGATCTAATCTTTGATGATAAAATTCCTATGGAAGGGAAAATGCCCTAGACTAAAAATAGAGAAACTATATTTACCTAAAGAGTCAAGCGGGCTGTCACTCCCTAACTTCAGATATTACTACATTGCTGCTAATCTTACTTTTTTGTATGATATTTATCATGATCATGGGACAAATACAGTTGTTAAGACTGAAACAGCATCAACACCTTATGACAACTTGATGCACTGTATTATGAGCAGTCCTAAAAGAGCCTTTAACAGCCAGTACTTAATGTCTACTAAGACAATGTGTCATACTTGGGGTAATGTAACCAAAATTATACCATTGAAACGCCAGTGTCAGTATAGTTCTCCTGTTTTTCTGAATGTTTTTTTCCCACCATCTCTAGCTGAACCATTTTTTAAAGTATGGCACGAAAAGGGACTAAAAGTTATAGGCCAATTTATTGCAAATACCCAAATGATAGCATTTAATACCCTAAAAAATACATTTAAGCTTTCTCATAAACATTTTTTTGCTTATTTACAAATAAGACGTTATATTCAGTCTTGTGGCAGAGATTTATATAATCACTCTTTGGAGGAAATTATGAATGTTTTGCAATATTCACGGGGTTAAAAACTTACTTCACAATTTTAAAAGATAATTGAAAACTGTGGATATGATAAATATGATACAGAACTAAAAATTAAATTGGAGTCTAAACTCAATTTTAGTTTCAGCCAAACACAGTGGCACCAAATCAACAATATTAAAAATATTGGCATTCAATCTACAAAAATTATACAAATTTATTTCAACATGTTACTTAGAACCTATTTAACCACTCATAGGCTTCATCTATTTGATGATAATATTACTAACAGCTGCCCACGGGGATGTGGGCAAGATGGCACACTAGAACACATGTTAATTTTGTGCCCAGCACTTAACGAATGATGGTCAAATATTCTAGGGATACTTTCTCAAATTGAAGGTATTTCACTGCACAAAGAAACTAAATGGATGATTTTGTGCTCAGGTGGCCCCCTTATACACTTCAAGCAATCTCGCACTAGGTTCATTAGGCTTAGCTTGATTCTAGCAAATAAAACACTTATGCACCGGAAAGACCGGTCCCCTCCAAATATTAAGGCGTGGATTAATTCTATGATCATGAGTTATCAATTAGAGCAAGCTCATTATATGAGCAATAATCAAATGAATTATTACGCCAGGCTCTGAGCTCCCTTCACCTACTTTCTGAAAACTGATGAATTTCATAATATTTGTAATAAATCGGAGCTAATCTTTGTATTGTAATACTTGTGCAGAAGTAGGCCTATTATAGAAATGGTGGTGTAGCAAAGTGTTTATTGTTCCTAGTAATATGCATTATAGGGATATATGCCCCTCCCTAATTTACATAGAAACATAGAAAAATAGAATGTGGTGGCAGATAAGAACCGCTTGGCCCACTTAGTCTGCTCATTTCCCCTACCTAATGGATAAGCTGCAGATCCTAGTTAACCAACAGCTTACTTCCTCCTACCCTCACCACTAGAATTGCCTTATGTCTGTCCCATGCATTCTTAAATTCCCCCACAGTTTTTGACTCCACTAACTCCTCAGGAAGGCCATTCCATGTATCCACAACCCTCTCCATTCCATGTATCCACAACCCGCTCCATGAAAAAATACTTCCTCACATTACCTCTGAGCTGTCCCCTCTCTATCTTCAAATTGTGCCCTTGTTCTTGCACATCTCTTTTTCTGAAAGATGCTACCCTCTTGGTCTTTGTTGATTCCCCTTGAGGTACTTGAAAGTTTCTATCATGTCCCTCCTCTCCCTCCTTTCCTCTAGGGTATATATATTAAACTCCTTTAGTCTCTCTTCTTATGTCTTCTGGTGCAGACCTTGCACAATTTTTATTGCCCTCTTCTGGACAGCCTCCATCCTGTCTTTGTCCTTGCAGAGATGGGGTCTCCAGAACTGCATGCAGTACGCCAGATGGGGTCTCACCAACTGTCTGGACAGAGGGAAAACAATTTCCTGTTTTCTACAGGTGGTGCCTCTCCCTATGCATCCCAGTATCCCACCAACCCTCCTTACTGTCTTCTCACATTGCTTGCCCACCTTTAGGTCATCTGATATGACAACCCCCAGGTCCCTTTCCATTTTTGTTGTTGTTAGTATCTCACCCCCCATTGTGTACTCTTCTCCTGGGTTTTTGTTTCCCAGGTGCATTGCTTTGCACTTCTTTGCTTGAATCTAAGCTGCCATACATTTGACCATTCCTCCAACCTTGCCAAGTCCCTTCTCATCCTTTTCATCCCACCTTCTATATTGATCCTGTTGCAGATCTTTGTACTGTCTGCCAAGAGACATACTTTTCCTTCCAGTCCTTCTGCAATGTCACTTATAAAGACATTAAAGAGGACCAGTCCCAGTACTGAACCCTACAGTACCCTGCTAGTAACTCCCCTTTCTTCAGAGTGGACTCTGTTTACTAGTACCCTCTGCATCCTGTTGTCCAGCCAATTTTTTACCGAGGCTACCACCCTGGGACCCACTCCAAGGCTGGGTAACTTGTATATTAATCTTTTGTGTGGGACTGTGTCAAATGCCTTGGTAAAGTCTAAGTAGGCCATGTCACAGCCCCTTCCTGGTCTATTACTTTGGTCACCCAGTTAAAAAAATCTATTAGATTCATCTGACATGATCTTCCCACTGTAAATCCATGCTGACTTGGGTCCTGTGCCCCACTGACCTCTAGGAATTCAACATTTCTTTCCTTCGGAAGTGATTCTACCATTTTCTCTACCACTGAAGTCAAACTAACAGGTCTGTTGTTTCCTGCCTCTGTCTTGCTCCCACTTTTGTGTAGGGGAGTCACATTCACCTTCCTCCAGTCCTCAGGTACCACAACATCCTCCCATGATTTGTTAAAAAGTTTAGTCAGTGGTGTCACTAGTTCTATCCTTAGTTCTTTTAGAATTCTTGGATGAATCCCATCAGGCCCCATTGCTTTGTCCACCTTCAGTTTTAGAAATTCTTTCAGAACCCTTTCTTCTGTGAATGAACTGGTATCAACCCCCTTATCCAGAGTGCTTATATTTTTTTTTTTTTAGGTACCTCCACCTCCTCTTCCTTTATGAATATTCAGCACAAGTATTCGTCCAGTATCCCTGCTTTTTCACTGTCACCTCTGCCCACCCTCCCTTCCCTTCCCTTTATTAAGCCTCATTATCCCGACCTTGGTCTTACTTCACTCCCTAATGTACCTATAAAAGGTTTTATCCCCCTTCTTAACTGAGTTGGCTATCTTTTCCTCAGTTTGGGCCTTTGCTATTCTGACTGCCTAACCGCTTTCTTCTGCTTTAACTGGTACTGTTCTCTGTCCTGCTCCTTCTATGTTTCCTTATACTTCCTGAATGCTACCTTTTTCTCCTTAACCTTCCCCACCACCTCTTTTGAGAACCATAGTGTTTTTTTCTTCATTTTGTTTTGTTGATTTGCTTCACACAAAGGCTTGTTGCCTCTGTGATGGCTGTTTTGATTTTTCCCCATTGTTGCTCCACCCCTCCTTCTTGCCTGTTTGCTAGTGCTTTTCTGAGGCACTCTCACATTTTCCCAAAGTCAGCCCTTGTAAAATCCAGTACTCTTGCTTTTGTATGGCTTGAGTCTATGGCTGTGTTAATCATGAACCACACCATTTGTTGGTTGCTTGTTCCCAGATGGCTATCCATTTCTAAATCTGAGATCCTTTCTCCATTCCCATTTGACAGTGACAGGTCTAATATTGCTCCTTCCTGAGTGGGTCCCACCACTAGCTGTCTGAGGTATGCCCCCTGTAGAGCATCAAGAATAATCCTGCTCTTGGATGTGGCTGCAGCAAAGGTGCTCCAGTTAACATCTGATATACAGTATTCAGTTCCCCCATCAACAATATCTCCCCTTTTTTCTGTCATTCTAAGGATGCCTTCTATCATTTCCTTGTCCATTGCCTCCCCCTGAGATGGGGGTCTGTATACAACCCCCATGCAGATTGTGGTGCCATTTTCTGTCTCCAGGGTGATCCACAGTGCCTCCTCTACTCCCTGTTTACCTTTTAGTTCCATTGCTTTGATCCCTTCCCTTATATAGAGAGCTACTACTCCTCCTCTTTTACCCTCCCTGTCCCTCCTGTAGCTTGTGTACCCTGGTATGTTGACATCCCAGTCATGGTTCTCTGTGTACCATGTTTCTGTGACTGCCATGATATCCAGGTGTCCCTTTTCCATCAAGGCCACTAGTTCAGGGAGTTTGTTACATGGACTATGGGCAATGGTAATCATCACCCTCCATTTTATGTTGGCCTTACCCCTTTTAGCCCCATCTCTGTCCTTACTGTCTTTGCCTTTTTCTGCATTTACCCCTGTCCTTCTCCCTATTGCCTTCTCTACCTTGATGTTTACCATGCTAACTACCATGTTTTGTGGGAGGAGGCTGGGATTTCCCTGTTCCTTTTCAGTGCCTCACCCCTTGGCTAGTTTAAATGCTTGCCAATGAAGCATTTAAATCTATCATCTAGGAACCTGGTTCCCCTCCTGGACAGATGCAGACCATCACACCAGTAAAGGCCTGTATCCCTCCAGGTGGACGCCCAGTCCCCAATGAAGCCAAAACCCTGAGCTTCGCAGTAGTTTTTCAACCATTTATTGAATCCCATGGTGTGAAGTACCCTAGCATGTCTCTTACCATAGACAGGTAGCACCTCCAAGAAGGTTACTGTATGTGCTACTTGTCTAAGGCCTCTTCCCAACTCTACAAACTGCTCTTGCACTGCTCTGATCCCATTCCCAGCCAGGTCATTTCCACCCCTAGGTGGACTATGACATCCAGCTCCCTCCCTCATGCAGCTGCTTCCGCAATCCTGAGGATTCGCTCCCTGTCCCTCTAAGCTATGGCACCAGGCAGGCACCTTACCTCTCTCTCCCCTTCCTCTCCCAGTTCTACTCCCCTAATGATTGAGTCCCCCACCAGGAGCTGTTTCCTTCCCCTGTGGGGTCCCATGCCATATTCCCATGGCTCTCCTTTGTGTAGGTTCCCAGAATCCTCCTTGGTCTCCACTGCTGTTGCCTCCATAGAGGAACCACTCTCTGCCAGAACAGTGTATGAATTGTGGAGAGGTACAACTGGAGGGATGCGCTTCTGTTCCACCACCCTCTCCCTCCCTGAGCCTACCTTGGTCCAACCACTGCTCTTTCTTGGCAACATCTGAGGTAGTGGCAGTGGCTCTGGTGGTCCCTGGGTGGTGGAGAAGGTTTCACGAATCCTAGCCAGGTCAGCCTGGAGATGGACAACCTCCTCCCTCAGACCAGAGAGGTGTCTGCAAAAAGGGCAGCATCACAGCCTCCAGAATGCCTCCTGGAAAACTGCTGCCCCATAACCATTGCACTGCACCACTCCCATCATGTCTTATTGTGTGGCCCTTCTCCTGTTGCTTTGTATGCTTATTCTCTCCTACCTCTGTTTACTTTTCCACCTACTTTCCTACTGCCTATGTGCCCTTACAGCTCTCGCCCTTCCTGTTCTGGGACAGGATCTTCCTGTATTCTTCAGTAGTCTCCTTCTTCCTTGCTCAGAGTCAGACCTTCAGCAGCTAGGGGGAGAGGGAGAGCTATTCTTTTCCTTCAAGGATGATGAAACTTATGTGCCTCAGTGATCCTTCCCTTCCTACTGCCAAACAGGAAGTTCCTGTTGTCAGTCAAATCCATGACCTATAAAAGTAGAACTGGCTAAGGGTGGAGGGGAGGGAAGGAGGGCAATTGGTAAGAAAAGTTATAGCTTTTTACTCAGCTACTCCTTGATCTGAAAGCAAGATTCCTGTCTGCCAAAAGCTAGCAGTAGGGAACTGTAATTGGAGACACCTAGTTTTCTACTGCCTAAGACACACCCCCAATTAACTTATCTCCTCCCTGATATGGTCCACTTTTCCCAACACAGAAAAACATACTGACGTTCTTTTTTTTTTTGCCCTAAATGAGACCCCCCCCACTTCTAATAAAGTATCTGTTTGCTTAATCCCAACAGGCACTGACTCCTGCTGAGATTCTATTAGTAAGAAAAGTTCTAGCTTTTTTAGTCAGTTGCTCCTTGCTCTGAAAGCAAGATTCCTGTCTGCCAAAATTTAAGAATGTTAATTGAATGTATGCTGACATTCCTTGTATTTTTCTTTAGATTCTTTTTTCGATGATTATTACCTTATTATGTAATATATATTTGCACATATTGTATGCATGCATTTTGAAAAAAAAAAATTACAGAGCACCCTTCTGAAAACTCAGAGCACTTTAGCAATATGACATAGTATAACAAGAAATAAATAATCCTCAATAAGTTGAGATCATTACTCATACAATCAACAAACCAACATCACTCATCAACATAGTTACTAGACATATCAGGAAGCAAAGATGGTAATTAGACACTAGGGCCCAGATATTCAAAGGGATTGCACCTGGCACAACCCAATTGTACCGGCGCAACCCCGGTAATGCGCCCTGGGGCAATATTCAAAAGGGGGACATGTGCAGCGCAAGTCCTGATGCTCTGGGGTGCAGTGTTAATGTATGCAGTGCATCTGAAGGGGGCATACCCATGCATATGCAGCACATTCCGATATTCAGCCCGGGATGTGCAGTGCATATGCTGGCACAATCCCTAGATGTGCCGTATACTGGGGTACAAAGTTGAGCAGGAAAAAAACTGCTCAAATGCTGGCCACCCACAGGTAGGCTGCTGTACTGCATGGTACAACACAGCAGCCGCCAGCCAGTGGTGGCCACTTGCCCACCCAGAACACCATCCACAAGCTCACATATGGTCCCTGATGGTCTACTGGTACCACCCTCCCCACCCATAGCCCCGAGCACCGTATAATTGTATAATTCCAGTCCCTGGTGGTACAGTGGTAACCCCCACCTGGTCCATAACCTCGATCGCCATATATGGTTAACATCCCATTCTCTGGTAGTCAAGTGGTAGCCCCTCCTTCCCGATGCCCCTATTTCTGTAAACTGAAGTATGTCCCCATCCCTGGTAGTCTAGTGGTCCCCCCACCCCAACCATACCCCCAAGTGCTGAACATCCAGTATAGATCCCCTACCTGGTGGTCCAGTGGCCTTCCCACCCTCAAAGGCCCCCTGCCCACCCAGCACTGCCATCATAGGTGGACAGCTGCAAACCACCCAGATACTGCCCGGCTGCCCACTGAATGACATTGTACAGTATGGGCTTCCAGTGCATATTGTACATGTTACATGCAGATATATGAATGAAGGGTCATTCATTTCACATATATATGTGACATGTACAATAGCACTACTGAAAATGGTCCTAGTGTGGACCAATGGGCATACAGCCCATATTGTACAATGTCATTGTAAGTGACTGGGCAGTATCTTGAGTGGTTGCAACTGCCCGTGATGACAGGGGAGTGCTGGGTGGGCGAAGAGGCACTAAGGTGAGGGAGCCACTGAGACCACCAGGTGAAGATACTAGACATTCAGTGCTTGGGGATGAGTGGGGTGGGAAGAACTAGACTACCGAGGGTAGGTAAACTATTTCATTTACAGTGATCGGGGCACCAGGAAGGGTGGGGGGACCACTAGACTAACAGGGTAGGGAAACTATTTCATTTTATGGTGATTGGGGCATTGGGAGAGGTGGGGGGACCACTAGGCTACCAGGGATGGGAACGTATTTCATATTATGGTGCTCAGGGCATTGGGGGGTACTGTTAGACTACCAGGGAATGGAATGCTACCATTATATGGTGATTGGTTTTGTGGGCCAGGTGGGGGTTACCACTGGACCACCAGGGACTGATGTGTTACATTTATATGGCAATCACCACTATGGGGTGGGGGGTGCCCCAGGACCCCGTCTGTCCGCACCACATGCTGTTGAGGGCACCAGGCGTATTTCACCTACCTGCCCTGTGCAACACATGCAAATGGGGCCATTTGTGCCTTGCATACATTATGGCCCCATTTGCATGTCCAGGTCTGAATATCTGGGAAATGCACCCAGTGCAGCTACAGTTGCACTGGAGCATTCCCAGTCCTACCTGTCTGGGAGATGTGCCGGTACATTGTATATGCGCCCTGCATATTATGTGCTATATTGAAAGGTGATGTGCCATGGCACATCTCCTTTGAATATCCCCCTGTCTTGCTCCTGCACACCTCGGTTGTGCTGCACCTCCTCTTGTGACATTGCCAGGTGCAGTCTGAATATCTGGCCCTATATGTATTAATACAAAAATGATAAACTGACAAGGAGGTGCTTATCCTGCTTAAATACCTCATACTTTGTTACCCTGTAACTCTAATTGTATGTTATCCATGCATTCACTGTTTGGACCCTGGTGCTCTGTAACACTGCACTTACAGTATACTGTAACCTATGTTCCTATTCTTGTAATGTTTGTAATGTATTATTGTCATTTGACATAGAACCTTTGTAAATGAGCTTCCAGCTCAAAAGTGTACTTCCAAGAGTTCCATAAATAAATAAATAAATAATTCTGGATAGGCTTACACATAAAAGTATTTAAACAACTTCATCGTAAATATCTATGAGTGAGAGAAGCGTATATCACATTGGGAGGACTTCAACAGAGCAGAGCAGCCACCGCAAAAGCCCTGTCCCTTTCCAATTTCCTGGTAGTAATGAGGCTAACACTGAACCTGCCTGGTTCCATGCCAACTGCCTAAAGCTAAACATAGAAAAACAACATAGCCATGACCTTTGGATCTAAACAAAAACTCATCAGGCTTCCCACCCTCCCAGTCTTCTTCTCTGCTGCCAACACCCCTCTAGACAACATCCCCAACTACAAATACCTAGGGGTCTGGCTCAATCCCTCCCTTAACTTCTCTTCCCACTTTAGTGCTCTACACACCAAGCTGTGCCATAATCTTGGGCTACTTTTCTGCCATAACGCCAGTCTCTCCCTCTCCCTCTCTGTAAGATGTGATCTCATGGTTAAATGGATCCTCCCAGTTCTTGACTACAGGGACATAGTTTACAGTGCTGCCCCAGCAACCTCCCTTGCCAAACCTGATGTCCTGTTTCATGCCTTCTTTATGTGAGCCTCTAACTCCCCCTCCTTAACTCACCACTGTGACCTGTACTCCTCCCTTTCCCTCCAATCCCTTGCTCAGAGACACTTCTCACACTGTTCCACCTTCTTCGCTAAATACTGGTTTGGAACCCTTCCACCCTACCTCGCCTCCCTCCTTAATCCAACTAACTCCTCACCCTATCTCGTGGTCGAACTGTAACCTCACCTTTTCCTTCCCATGTGTAAGCACATCAACTGGCAAACATTCTTTCTCCTGTAGACTTCCTTTCCTCTGAAATAGCGTTCCCCTCCAAATCAATCTTTCTCACTCCTTCCCTCTCCACAAACGACTATGCAGTCCAACCCCTACTACTTCATGTATCTTCTCCCCTTCCTAGTGCTTACTTACCTCTGCTTCTTTGTCCCCCTCTTCACTTGCTGCAATTCATTGTATACAATTCATTTTATATAATCAATGCAAATATTGTTTTGTGTATACAAGATATTCTTCAATGCATAAAGCGTTCTTTTTTATTATGTAAAATTCCTACTTTTTGTAACAACTTTGCTATCAGTGTTGTATTATCAATTGCTGTATTTCATTCCTCTGTACCTCTCCCCTGGGTCACACCTAGAATTGAGCTTCTGCTCATGGTGTTTTTCCCAGTTACCAACTTTTAAATAAAATAAATAAATAAAATTTCAATGGGGATGGTGGCACTGTCAACAGCCCCTGCCCCATAGACCTCACAGCCCTAACAAATATATAGGGGGTCAGACCACTGAGGTACTGGGAGTACAATTTGTTTAGGGCTCTAAATGTCAAATAATAATAAATGTCAATAATAGTAGTCAATGTGCCACCTAATGGGCAGCCAGCCTAGAGCTCAGAGCAAGGGAATAATATGATAAATTAAGTCAGAAAACTTGCTGCAGCATCCTGAACTCACTGCAGATGATGCAGCTGACCATAGGATAAGCCCCTGTATAACGTAATGCTGTAGTTGAGCCTGGAGTACAAGAAAACCTTAACCAAGGTGTGAAGATCAGCACTGTTTGAAAAAGGGCACTGTCTAGCAATGTGCTTTAATTCACTGAGCATCTGATCACATTGTTAGTATGTATGAGTAGTGCTCATGTAACTTATACTTTGGCTTATTCTCTGGTTATTTCCACCCGTTATAGGTGCCATAGGTGGAAACCTATGGCTAAAGAAAACAGAGTACCTGGAAAGAAGCCCAGGAGACTTAGAAGAATGCTGGACCTGAAAAAGGGGTGAGAAGAAGAGAAAACTGGCTAGAATCTTGAGGAGCAGAAATGGCCATTTTATGTAGTGGCTGGGGAGTAGTTTGATCATCTAATCAATGTACCCTAGCAAGCTTTCCATTCACTGGGCATTTGATCACATTTGTAGTATGAATGAGTAGTGTGTATTTAACATATACTTTGGCATAATTCTCCTTTTATTTCCATAGGTGGAGATCTATGACTAAAGCAAATGCAGTGCTTGGAAACGAGTCAAAGATTCAAAGGGTAGAACTGCAGAACCCTTCTCCAACTCAAGGAATTAAGACATCCCTTGGCAATGAGGAGAAGAAAAAAACTCTTTTGGGGAAATCTCTGAGGATCCACAGCCTTACGTATCCTTCCCTCCATGCACAACAAGTAAAGAAAAAACTAGGTGGAGTAGCTGAATACATAAACAGGATTTTGAATGTCAGAGTTGACACAAGAGAGGAAATGCTGCCCAAGCTTGATATGCCCTGCAATTACATTCTGGTTGCAGCTAAGGGGATTTGTCTGACTGCAGGATCTGAAAAGGAATATGGCTTGCATAGGAGTCTTGCTGCTGGAGTTGATGAGTAGTGAAACCAGGCTGAAGTGCTCCTAGTTCTTGTCAGAAAAAAAGAGGTTCGTTTGAGTTATGTGTGGTACAGTAGTTGTTGAAGCACTTCTTTCTGGTTAGTTAATTTATTGTTGGAGTCTGTGCATTTGTATGACTCAAGCAGAGAGTGTCTGATATGCTCAAGAATTGTGAGGTGTCTGCTCATTAGTGCGATGGTTGAATCATAGGTCTTGGAGAAAGTAGTGAAGAACCTCACCACAGGTGCCGATGTTAGCCAGAATCTCAGCTGACTGAAGCAAAAGGTGTCTCTTGGGAAGGTAGAAAGATAAACCAGCTGGTGAGGAACGCTTGTG
This sequence comes from Neoceratodus forsteri, assembly GCA_016271365.2. Taxonomy (NCBI): domain Eukaryota; kingdom Metazoa; phylum Chordata; order Ceratodontiformes; family Ceratodontidae; genus Neoceratodus; species Neoceratodus forsteri. The sequence goes on from CM057456.1 coordinate 9,629,079, forward strand.
ACTCTTGATTTATGGTTGACATGAGGGGCTTGGTTAGTAGTAGTAATATGAAGCCATGGAGCAGAGATTAGGTGGATGCTTGATTGATGGAGGGATTGTGTCTATTTGCTGTCGGCGGGTGTTGCCAGCAGTACACAGCTATAGAGGGTAAAAGCATACTGTGCCCTTGAGTATTGGAGAGTGGGTGACTGCCATTCTGATGGAGGGCTGATGTGTACTTGTTGTTGGTGGGCATTGCCCAAATGTTGGTGAAGCATAAGTCCATTATTATTGATTGAGAGGTGGTGCCTGCAGGTAGTAGGTATGGTGGTATGGTAGAGTTGAAGGTAGTATCAGTCGCTCTGGATAACTGCTTGCTTGGAGTTCCAGAAGGCAGTAAAGGCAGAGCTTTACAGTTCTGGCTGGGAAAAATGAACACCTGAAACAAACTGAGCATTAGTATGAGAGGACATGACTGGAGCCAAGGCATAAGAACAGGAAGCCAGGATGGCTGTGGTATAAGGAGGCCTGCAGAAGAATCAGACAGTGTGGTAGTTGTACAAGGGAGCATCCATTTCTCTCTTGCATAGGAGTGCAGATTTGGAAGAAAGGGATGTTTCTTGATCTAGTGTTTATTTGCTACACATGGAACGGTTTTGGTACAGTAAGCCCAATTCCAGCTGAGAGAAGTGTGTGCTGTGCAGCTGATCAGAGGAGGTTATGGTACTATAGGAAGGAGATGCCTTAGAATGATGATAGAAATCTGACACACAGTCAGACTGACTCAAAAGCTGCAGGCTGTTTAAGCCTAATCCACCAACTTGGTCAAGCCTCAGGCTTCAAAATAAATGAGGAAAAGTCCAAAAGTAGGTTGCTTGTGGTGCATACTACACTACAGTTGAAACAATGTGGTAAGCAGAAATGGACCACAAATGGTTTCTGCTACTTGGGAGTTCAGACTGCGAAGAGCATGGTCAAATTGTATCAGGTAACTATGCTAGACTGTTGTCACACATACAGACTGTGTCAGGTGGAAGCAGCTGCCACTCTCAGTTGGCGGACGAGCTAAACAATTAAAATGAATGTGCTCCTCAGGTTAAATTTTATGTTTGTGTCCCTACCATTGAAACTGCCCCCTCAGTTTGGAAACAATTATTAAAAACAATGTCTAAATTAATTTGGGGTGGGAAAAAGCCAAGGCTTAAACAAGCTATCTTAATGAGTCCAAAACAAAAAGGATTGGGAGTCCCAGACCTAAAGGTGAACTATTGCGTGGCACAACTGCAATATTTCATCCACTATATGAGAACACAGGACAGTTCCTGTTGTGTTGCCCTGGAACAAACATGCCTTAGTCAGACACCATTTTTATGGAGAGGGAGCTCCTCCAAAAAGAACATATTAACAAACCCTGGGCTAAACTGGTTATACAGACACAGAACCAGGCCTGCTGTAAAGGGAAGTTACACAGGAATGTTAGTAAGTTTATTTATTTATTTATTTACGAGTTTTACCAGGAAAGCATACTGAGCAACATGCTCGATTCCAGATGCGACCTGGGGGCCGAGACCCAATTACAACATGAGATTTACAACAAAACAGTTTTTTTTTTTCACATACATGGTACAAAGAGAAACAATAATCAGCGTGCTCCAACATTTTGAGAGAGATTAATAGACATTATAGACAGTGGTAGAACATACACTTGAATAGAAAAGTTGTAAAAACCATTTAAATTACAACAAAAGTGTAGGGTTAGTTTAATTGAAACAGGAGCAGCTGGAGGAGAAATGTGCTCTGAGTAGGCAGTTGCAATGGAAGGGGTTAGGAGCATGCCTTATGGGGGCAGGTAGGGCGTTCCAGATTAGTAGTATTCGGTAGTTAAAGGCAGCCTGGCCTTTAGTAGTATGCCTGAACGGGACATGTAGCAGCCTAGGGTCTGTACTCCTGAGGGAGTATGCAGGTGAAGGTTGTTTGGAGAGGGAGGATGACAGGTAGGGTGGAAGGTAGAGGGACCAGTACTTGGCTGCGAACCTGGCGCAGTTTATTAGTCTCCAGTCATGAAGAGACAGCAGGGTTAGAGTGCTGTAAAGGTTGCAGTGGTGTGTAGAAAGTGGGCAGTCTAGGATAAAGCGACAGAATGAGTGGAACAGAGTGTTGAGGCTGGCCAGGGCAGACGCAGGGGCTATGGTATATACTATATCTCCGTAGTCGAGTACAGACAGTATCATTTTTTGGACAATAGCGTGCCTTGACTGTGTGGGGAGGCTGCTTTTGTTATAGTATAAAGCACCGAGTTTTGGGAGCAGCTTTTTGTGCAGGGATTCTATGTGCGAGGAGAAGTCTAGGTGTTGGTCAAGCCAGACCCCTAAATACCTGAAACTAGTGCAATTCTCCAAAGGGGTCCCGTCCAAAGTTTTGAATGGGGTGCAGTGGGATTGACAGGAGAGTCTTTGTTGGGTGCCGAATGTTAGGGATACAGTTTTTTTTGGGTTTAGGAATAACTGGTTGGACCTGAACCAGTGTTGGATGGCGTAGAAATCTTCCTGCAGGAGGGTTGCTACGCTTGATGTTTTTGAGCCTGACGCGTAAAGAACAGTGTCATCTGCGTACATCTGGATGGCTGAGTGTTGGCAGGTTGATGGGAGGTCGTTTAGAAAAATGGAAAAGAGTAGGGGACCTAGGACAGATCCTAGGGGGACACCGGCAGAGACTGGTAGAGGGTTTGAGGTGTTTGTGGCAATTTTGACAGTTTGGGTCCTACCCGCTAGATAGTCTTGGAACTAGTTTGTGGCTGGTTTAGAGAGCCCTGCGTCAGTGAGTTTGGAGAGGAGTAGGGAGTGAGAGACGGTGTCAAAAGCCTTAGCTAGGTCAATAAAGATGGCCATGGTGATGTGCCCTTTGTCCATACTCGCAAGAATGTCTCCGGTGACGCGTAGCAGGGAGGTGATGGTGGAGTGGGATTTACAGAAGCCCGACTGGAATGGAGTGAAGAAAGAAGAAGCTCCCAGGTATGGCGTGAGTTGGGACAGGACCAGTCGTTCCTGTAATTTGGGCAGGATAGGGAGTAGAAAGATGGGTCTGTAGTTTCCTGTGGAGGAAAGATCACCTCCTTTTGGCAGCGGGATAACAGTGGCCTCCTTCCAGGCTGTAGGGAGCTTGCCTAAGGAGAAGGAGAGGTTTAAAAGGGCGGCTAGAGGAGCGGCGATGGCTGGGGCAGATAGAAAGAGCATTTTTGCATCCATGGACGTCGGCATTTGCCTTTGTTAGGGTTCAGGGCCCGTAAAGATCGGAGGACTTCTTCTTCTCGGGTTACAGGGTGGAATGAGAACGGCTGGACTGGGCTGGTAGGTTTTGGAGGACATGGGCGGAGGTTGGGGGTTGAGGGGAGAGTAGAGTGGAGGGAGGACAGGAGATTTTCTGCACAGCTGGAGAAATGGGTGTTAAAAGCTTCAGCTACGCTGATGGGATCAGAGATGAGGGAGCCCTGAACAGATAGTGTAGGGGGTGGGGGATTGGCAGAGGGGGAGATCAGGGTTTTAAGTGACTTCCAAAAATCAGTTGGATGATTTATGTTTTTGTTAAAAGCCAAGAGGAAGTAGTTTTTCTTGGCTAGGCAGATGCTGTTAGTGCAAGCATTACGTAGGGATCTATAGTTAGTGAGGGTCTCCTGTGAGCCCAGCTTTTTGTAGGCTTTCCAGGCGTGGTGCCTGGTGTGGCATAATTTGATTAAGTCTGCCGTAATCCAAGGGAGGTGTGCATCTCTAACTCTTTTTGTGCGTAGGGGGACATGTTTGTCCCATACTTTTAGGAAGCTGATTTTGAAGCCCTCGAAAGCGGTGTCAATGGATGGAGCTCCAGAGATAAAGGACCAATTTACTCGTCCTAGATCCAGCAGGAGGGATGCGACATTTAGGGAATTGTAGGACCTGGTGTGTAGTGTTTTGGGGAGGGGGGCGGTGGAGCCATGCACCTTCCTGATCAGGTAAATCATGTGATGATCACTTATAGAGTCAGGTAGTAGGCCTGCGTTGATAATTCTGTGGGGGTGGGACGTGAGAGCCCAATCCAATAATGAGTGATTTTGTGATTTGTGGTTTAGTCTGGTGGGATTGGCAAAGAGCTGGGTGAGGTTAAGGGCCATTATTTTGGTCTTTAGGTGGGCTTTGTCAGGCCCTAGCCAGTTTGTGTTATAATCACCTGTGGCGTGGAGCTCACCCCCCACAGACAGGGACTGTAAGGAGCTCAAGTGGGAGAGGATGTCCTCAGGGGACATATGGGGAGGGCAGTAGGAGCCTGCCACATATATGGGGGGTGGAGCATGGGAGTGAAAGTTTTATGAGTGTGGCGTCTATGTTTCCAGGGAGTGAAGGGATGTCCACTATTGAGAACTGTCGAGAATTGATGATGTACATAGCTGAGCCTCCGCCTCTCTTTTTGCCAGGTTGGTCATGTCTAATTATTGTGTACCCTGGAATGGATACTTTGGCATCAGTGTGATGAGGTTTTAGCCAGGTTTCAGAGATGACAAGAATGTCAGGGCACTGAGTTAGAGTGATTGGTTGCAGCAGCGAGAGTTTAGCTAGCAAGCTACAAATGTTTAGGTGTAGGATTCGGAGGCCTTTGGGGTAGGAGAAAGGGGGGTGGGAATTAGAATTTGAGAGGGTAGGGCCAGGGTTTGCCTCAATGTCCCCAGCCAGGAGCAAAAGTAGGCAGAAGATATGTTTTAATTTTGACCGTAGAGGGTTAGGGCAGGTGTTTGTAACCAGAGGATGGGGAAGTAGGAGGATAGCGGCGGGCCGGGGTGTGTAAGGCCACAAGTCCTGGATGAAAGGAGGGAGGTAGGATGGAGGCGCTAATGTGACCGTAGTAGCCGGGAGACAGGTCATAAGCAGGCGAGTATGAGTGGGTAGGGTAGTAAGGGTGGGGAGTGTGCCAAGGGGGTAGTGACGGTGGTGGTTCGCGGCTTGGGAGGGCAGTTGTGGGCAAGGAGGATAGAGAGGCAAGGGAGAGGAGAATAAGAGCTGTGGGCAGCAGCATTTTGTACTGAAAATTATACTTGGGAAGCTGAGAGTTTGTTTTGGTGCCCTCTGGTGGTAGCAGCTGATAAGCTGCAAATGGCAAAATAGGCTGACAGGTTTTGGAAGTCATGTGACCTCTTCCTATAAAAGGAGGAGCTCACCAAGGGCGGTGGTGGGGAGCCGGCACGGAGCCCCGGCGGAGTAGAATCACACAAGCAGTTGAACAGAGCATTCTTGATTGTTTGCAGCAGCTTGAGTTCAAAAATGGCGCCAGGACCGCGCCCGGCTGCCAAAATTCTCCTGTGTGACACTGCGTACCTGGAATAGCATCTTTTGGGGGGAGGGTCCAGACTCGATTCAGCTGGGGAAGGCTGGCTTCCTCCAAGGGCCCTCGCAACCCTAGAAACCCAAAATCTGCAGGGAAAAGAAGATTATTTATTTGTTTTTTGTGGGAGAAGTAAGTGCTGCTTAAAATAGGTAGCCTTTCAATTGGTCAAGGTGCAAGAATGAGGAGTTTGAATTTAGACTGCATGGACCTGGTGTAGTGGCTGTGTGCAGTGGAATCGTGAGGGAGAGACCCTCCTAGAATGCTTGTATCAGAGCAGGTAAATCAAAATACGTTCCCAATCAGCAAGCAAAACGTTCCCAATCAGCAAGTAAAACGTTCCCAATCAGCAAGTAAAACGAGCCCAATCAGCAAGTAAAACATTCCCAATCAGCAAGTAAAACGTTCCCAATCAGCAAGTAAAACGTTCACAATCAGCAAGTAAAACATTCCCAATCAGCAAGTAAAACGTTCCCAATCAGCAAGTAAAACGAGCCCAATCAGCAAGTAAAGCGTTCCCAATCAGCAAGTAAAACGTTCCCAATCAGCAAGTAAAACGTTCCCAATCAGCAAGCAAAACGAGCCTCACTTCGGGTGGTGTTTCTGTGTTGTGGGAAGTGCTGCTAGCAGGGAAAAAAGGCTCCGGTTCCGTTTCCCTTAAGGGGAGTCTGGCTGATGCAGGGTAACTTGCCACTTGGCTACGCTGAGCCGGTGGGCTCGTTGGCAACGTAGGGGAAAGTGGCTGCGGTGTCGCAGGGGCAGACTGAATCAGCAGGCTCTGGAGGTACGAAATTTTAGGCAGTACAGTTACCAGGCACAGGGGAGAACAGAAAAATTACCCCTGTTTTGGGATTCGACTGGGAGAGTGTGCAGAAGGGCTAATGCGACTGGCAGTATGAACAAATTTCTGAGCATTTAGCAGAATCCCTTATGCTGTAGTTATTTTACACAGTAATATAACTCTACACAATAGGCAGTTGTGATCAGTCGCTAGAGTAAATGTAGTTGGTAAAAATTTAGTCTTATTGCAAGTACATGAGGACAACACTACTCTTAAAGAACCTAAATTAAAGCGACCACAGAGGGGATGTTGCTGGTAAAAATAAACAGTAAAATTAAAACTCAGGTAACGAGGACAAGCAGTTGAACAGAGCAGGCTTGATTGTTTGCAGCAGCTTGAGTTCAAAAATGGCGCCAGGACCGCGCCCGGCTGCCGAAATTCTCCTGTGTGACACTGCGTACCTGGAATAGCATCTGTTGGCGGGGTCCGGACTCGATTCAGCTGGGGAGGGCTGGCTTCCTCCAAGGGCCCTCGTGACCCTAGAAACCCGAAATCTGGAATAGCGTCTGTTGGGGGGGGTCCAGACTCGATTCAGCTGGGGAGGGCAGGCTTCCTCCAAGGGTCCTCGCGATTTACTCCCTCCCATCCGAGCTTGCCTAGATTTTGTACTGATTAAACTAGATATGGGCTTTTGGAGGTGGGAAAGAAAAGGCCTCAGTAGAATAGGACAATGTTACGAAGGTAGTACCTTGAAATCTTTTGCCCAGTTGTCCCTGGAGTTCTGGATCCCAAGACAGGCCCATGTCAGATTTATACAGCTGAGACATTATCTCACCACAGAGGCTAAGTCCTCTTCCCTAGTGCAAGACAAGACCTTCTATACCTTTTGCTCTACACCCTTGCAACCCAAAACCAAACAAGAAACATAGGCGGATTTGGGGGGAGGGGCTAAGGGTGCTATAGCTCCCCCATAATGGAGCTCCTCTATCAGTAACACACTGTGCTGCATTCTTTATCAGTATGCACTAATGCCTCCATGAAAGCTGCCTGAGCCACACAGGTCTCATCTGTCCTCCAGCAGAGCTGGCCTTAGCTAGGTGCAAACTGTGCCCTGCACCTTGGGGGCCCATGCTCATCTGTCCCCCAGCAGGGCTGGCCTAGGCTAGGTGCAAACTGTGCCCCTGCACCTTGGGGGCCCATGCTCATCTGTCCCCCAGCAGGGCTGGCCTTAGCTAGGTGCAAACTGTGCCCCTGCACTTTGGGGGGGGGGCTAAGGGTGCTATAGCTCCCCCATCATGGAGCTCCTCTATTAGTAACACACTGTGCTGCATTCTTTATCAGCATGCACTAATGCCTCCATGAAAGCTGCCTGAGCCACACAGGTCTCATCTGTCCTCCAGCAGAGCTGGCCTTGGCTAGGTGCAAACTGTGCCCCTGCACCTTAGGGGCCCATGCTCAGCTGTCCTCCACCAGAGCTGGCCTTGGCTAGGTGCAAACTGTGCCCCTGCACCTTGGGGGTACATGCTTTTTTCTTGAGGGAAAAAAAATAATTAAAAACATTTAAAAATGCCTAAATGTTGTTAGAGATGAAAATGTTTACCAGCAAATGAAAGTGGAAGACAGTTGGCTCTGTTACTGTTACAAAAGGTGGGGACAGCTTTGCTGCAGTGGAAAAGATTAGGTTAAGTGAGTGCTAATGGTGTTAATGGCCATACTTTACACCTCCCAGGTCGACTACTTTCACAAACAGAGGGCTATATTGACAAGAGAACTTGTTTGTAACCTGGACATGCAGGTGAAATAATGAATGATATGACAAAATATGTTTCAAAAGTATGTGAGCACTCAAAATGGCTCAAAAACCTGACCAGCACAGAGCAAAACCGGATTTCCTGATAGGGACCCTGAAAACCTGATCACCAGGTAAAAAAACTGACAGGTGGCAACCTTACTGGTGTCCCATGATAATCCTCTCTATTCTCTCTCACTCACACCTCCAGAAAAGTTAAGTTGTTTAACTTGTTTACAAATCAGAGTATCTGAGGTGTGAGTGCCCAGTGATGATGTCCCTGTCCTTACAGAAATGAATACAGTAGTAGTACCGTACTTACTTAAGTTCTTGCTCCAGGCTCAGTCAGATTGCTTTCCAATGGTGAAGTCAAATAATTCAGTGCAGTCAATGGCACTAATTAAAAGATGTTGGACTTGTTGGTTAAACTAGTAGACCTGGTACTGCTTTAGTAATTCAGGACAGGAGGGTTAGTGAGGTGTAAATGTTGGGTGTGTGGGGCCCACAGGGAATGGAGAGGTGGGGCCCAGCAGGGGGCTGCACAGGGGCCCAGAATGGTTAAGGCTGGCCTAGTCCTCCAGTGTCCTGGTAGTGCAGTAAACAACCACCCCCACCCACATTACATACTTGATCCCCCCCCCGAAAAGCCAGTCTCCAGCATGAATTTCTTACTAACGTTCATCCTGCGCCATGTGGTCCAGTCCCAGCACTGTGGCAGCAGCTGGTCTTGCCTTGGTGAGCCTGAGCATTCATTCTCTACTTTTATAGGCTTGGTGCAGCTCCTTTGTTCATGCACAGAGGGGAGGTTCGTGCGTGGAGGTGTACAGCTGCAGCAAAGCGGAGTGGACCTTAACAATACAGATCTCAACCAGGTCGCCTGGTGCTCACTGATCCTGATTTGCTGTTGCATCCAGTAGTAGATGCGGCTAGCAAGGGGCACCTTCTTTAAATGTCTGGGCTGCTGAAACAAGAGTGAGCTGTAATTCATTAACTCAGAAGATTAATGTTGGAACAAGAGAGGAGCGAGTGTACTACTGAGGAGGAGACAGAAAGAGAGTGGAGCCCACAAGTGAAGAGCAAAGCCCAAGGTCTCAGGTGGCAGCAATCCAGTAACACGGGGTCTGTGTGGCCTTGGTATATCAACACAAGGAGTTGAAGTGAGGTTCAGGTCATCTTCTGGTAGCAGAAGCAAGCTGTAGCTGAGAGCTCTGCTCATTAGGAGTCATGGGGTCAGTGTGTGCTGTCTACCGAGAGAGAGTTTGGCGGCCAGGTGACCGGTGAAAGTACTCAACTAGGGGCACATAGACTTCAGCCTGCTGAAAATTGATCAAGTCTTCATTTAATCAGGTACTTCTTGCTTTAAAAACAAAAGACTTTCACAGTCACAAACAACGGTGGGTGGGGGCAGCTGCTGGGATGGGACAGGACATTAGTGTTTCATCAAATTGGGTGTGTAATAAATGTAGTACTAGCGTTATTAATTTCTAATATGGGGAGCTTAAATTCATGACATTAAAATTGTTTAAGGTCACTGCTAGTTTTGTCCTATATGGCAATTTGATTTTGCTGCAGATTTGCAGGAGAGGGAGTTGGAGAGTAGTGCCCTCCTGTACCATGCTAGGAACGGTACAAAACTAATGCTGGGGCAGGTCTGGTCTCAGCAACAGCATGAACCAGGAGAGGCAGAAACTGGTACATGGGACCTTTGAACTGAGGTAAAAACTTCAGCATGTACTGTATGTCTAATCTGTGTGGTCTTTTCAGTCGTGGTTGTACAGTGTGAATGAGCACAGAGGGATTTTAAGGTGTTCTGCTGTATATTATGGCATGTGCAGGAGTTTCTGCATGCTTGGAGAGCAAAATTGCCAACAGAAGTCATAAGACTTTGTTTGGCTCATTGAAACAGGCAGTTACAAAACCAGGAAAAAAAGTGAAAGAATCAAATATTTAGTTCATGTAGTTCTACAGTATGTGTTGACTTGGGGGTGCAAATTGTGATGTACCCAAGCAAGTGCTGTTGCTAATAAAAAAATATGCATTTTATATTTGTTTAAAAACTGTTTTTCTGTCTGCTTACTGACTTCTTGGGCCTATCATAAAAATGAGATGCCTCATACCATGGGGTTATCCCAGTAAAGGACATTTTAAAACAATAAAAAATATTTTATTTATTTACAAATGTATTTTCTTTGGAATACATTGTTCTATAGAATAAAATGTTTTGCAAAAATAGTAAGTAGACTTGAAATGATATTTTCAGAAACTAGACAGCAAAGTGACTTTGTTCCCATATTTTTATAGTTATTGTATTTTTTTTTTTTACTGAGATAAGGTTGGGGGATACGTTAATCTGTACTGCAGGACAAACTGGTATGGGTTGGCTTTGTGGTAATGTCATAATGTGCTTTAGTGAGTGACATTTGTGAACTTGTTTACTTGGACTGTCATTTAATTTGTCTGCAATTTGTCTTTATCACCAAGTCTCTTTCAACTTTTCTCATTTTCATGTGTTTCAGATGTGCTGCTGCCCAGCTGCAGTCTTTTGGTAGTTTGTGTTTTTTTGGGGGGTGGGAGGGTATTTTGGGCAACATACTGTCATGTGGACTGTGGGGACTCTGGGGATGGTGCTAGGGTGCAACTAACAAAGCATGGGGAGGGAGGAAATGAGTAGAAATTGCATTAGAAATACCCTCCAAAATGCACCAAAATGCACAAAATGTTAAAAAAATTCTGAGGGCCTAGGCACCCTACCAGACCCCCAGCCTATTACTTTTATTTTTTCTCTGACTTGAGCTCCCCCACCTATAGGACTCCTGGATCTGCCCCTGAGAAAGCTTGTCTCAGTCATATACAATGCTATAAGAGCCTTGGACGAGGATCAAATGGGAAACTTAAAACCTTTATGGATGGAGGAATCTGGGTACAATTTATCAGACAAAGAATGGGAGAAATTTGGGAACTGACACATAAGTCCACAGCATTTCCTACATGGTGAGACTTTCGCTGGCAAACAAATGTCGGGTATTTCTGTACACCCACTATCTCAAATCACTATAGGGCCCATAGACCAGACAACTGTTGGAGGAATTTCAGGATGGTATGAACATATCTTTTTGAGTTGCCCCACTCTCAAAGAATTCTGGGCAGAGGTCAGGGCAGCTACAGGTCAATATTATCAACCCCACCACCCAACAAATTCCAACACTGGGTCTTGAGATAACACCACAGAGAGCAAGAGGCTAAGGGAAATTGTATCTTTTTAATATTTTTGGGGCAGCTGCCACCAAATCAATCACCCAAATGTGGTTACTAACCACCCCACCCTCCCTCAAACTTTGGTTCAACAACTGCCAAAAAATTTAAGAAATGGAGAGGATTACCGCACTGCTATGGCATATCAAAGAAAAATACACAGGTCTGTGGGTTCCCTTGAAAAGTTACCTTGCAGACAAAGAGGAGAAAAATATTTTTAGAAGCTTTGGTGGAGGAAGGCTGAATGCATTTCTGACAGAAAGTGGCTTTCTTGGGGTCGGTGCATAAGTAATCCAGCCACTACCTTCCAGGTGGCACAACACAATCATGCCGGGCAGGTTCTTATCATTCATAGCTAAGACCATAGAATGAATTACACACTGCTCCACCTGTTTTTCTGTTTTACCTCACAATGTTTATTATAGTTCAATGATTTTACTTAAGTATTTATTATTTATTCCCCATTATTTATCCTCTTGACAATGGACTGTAATGTCAAAATAGTATTGCTGTGTGTATGTTGATTTTTGTGGAAAAAAATCAATAAACCTGGATTTGAAACAACAAGCTGTGGGATGTGTAGAAACTGATTGGTTATTGGAGCTACAGAGGGGCCAGAGGGACTGCTGCTGTTTGCCTTTTAGATATAACTCGGCTAAGATTAATTCAAAGACCAGTCATGGTGTCTTCAGTGATGGTTGACAACAAATCCTGGTGCTCCTGATGGAATCTACTCATTTAAAACCTTGACTTTTATGATGCATCTTGAGGAGGTTGTGGCAGAGAGACTTAGGAGGAACTGTTCAGACTTCTATGTGGAGCCCTAGGAAACTCGGAAATAAGTAGCATGACATGTTCTCGACTGAAATAAAATCCACAAAGAAGAACTGCTGCATACATTTGTACATGGAGTGGACAGTGTCCTATGGTTCTGAGACTGAACCTGCTTGGATGGCTGGCTAGACCACGTGATCACTTTGCTGCCTAAGATAAAAGACTAATAGCTCTCCTGGGTTTTCAGGATGTAACCGGCATCTTGGATGATGATAGACACAATTGCTCCTGTGCTGTAGGTCTGGGATAAGGAGATGAGATGCTTGGATTCAGCATCGAAGTAGCAAGAGAAACTGTAAAGAAGGCCATGTAGAGGCCTGGAGGAGAACTTACTGGAAGTCAATAACCTGGCAGGTATGAGGACGCCACTTCTGAGTGGTTTGCAGTAGCAGATCTATGGTCCTGGAGGCTCAACCATAGGCTTAATGTAGTAGGATCAGCAGATTTAGTTTACATGTCTGTGAAGGTGTCTGCATCCTTAAAAGGTACAGTTGTGGAAAGTTCCATAGGCAGATGTAGTCTCTTGATTCTAGTGCTGGATACTAGCTGAATTGCCACAGTATGATGAGAAGGATGCTAGGATGGTAGGTAGCCAGTACTGAATAGCCAATCTAGATATCTTGCAACAGCCAAGTGACCCAGAGCATCCAGGGAGCAGAACCTGGAATGAATCCATTTAGAAAGTTATTGAGCAGGCAATAATGCTTTTTGAGAGGCAGTTGCACTAACAGTTCATGATCTCTGAGGTGACCGCTACAGGCAATTGGCTTCCAATAAAGCTGTGCTGAGCAGAGCAGACCAACAGATCAGGAAGTAGCAAACAGCAGGAATTGAAGAAGAAAAGTTGTGGATGCCCGGGGTAACTGAATGGATCTACAGCAAGGGATCCATCTGAGGAGGTCGGGGATATCATAAATGTGACCGACAGACCTTGTTCTGAACTGTGAACTGTTGAAAACTGTGATCCATGTGATCCCGTCTGTCAGAGTCAGGACCCAGTAGAGGGAATTTGATGATCTTGGCAAGAGGCAGTCTGGCAGAAGAACAAGCTTATTGGATGGCAAGGCACATTTTATTTATCTGGTGCCCAATCCCTGGGGCTCTGGGCACCTTACATTAAAATAGATCAGGTCAATACCACAAAACACACAAATAAAAAGGTATAAAACAATAAATAAATTTCCCCACCACTGATGTTACATTGACCAGCCTATAGCTGCTAGCCTTCTACCTGCTTCTGCTCTTATGTAGACAGACCGTGTCAGCCTTTCTCCAGTTGTCCAGAACTGCACCTGTGTCCAGTGAGCTGCTGAGCAAGGTTGTCAGAGGGTCAGCTAGCACATCCCTAAGCTCCATCAGTACTCTGGGATGTATCCCATCTGGTCACATAGCCTTATCTACCTTCAGGGCTGCAAGGCAGTGTCAGTCCTTTCAGGACTCATTCCTCTGAAAATAGACATGTGTCCATCTCCCTTTCTCCCCTAAATTTTAGTTGTCCTTCCCAGAGTTTACAGTATAATTTCCCAACTTTTCCGTAAAGTGTGTAAAACAAAATTATTTTTCATGGTAACAATTTGTGATGTCACAAGTACTAAAATTGTGACACCAGTTGTAGACAATCAGGAGCCCTATACACAGACATAATATAGTGGTGCAAAGTGGCTAGGATGATCATTATGTACCACTGCTCTAACTCATACCCTTTTATGCCATGCACAAAGAAGTTGCAAGCCTTTTCGTGCACCATTGCAATATGAATTGTAGTGGTACAGGGAAAGGAGCAGGGTCCGGCATGCTAATGAAGTGCTGTACTTTGGGGTGGCATAGGTGTCTGGGAGGCTGCCAGGATTTGACAAGGGATTGGAGTTGGGGAGGGACCAAAATTAAAAATAACACACATGAGGGAACAGGGCTAGAATGAAAGATTCCTCTGGATACCAGGGATGGGAAATTGCTACTAGACTTGTCCGGGGGGGGGGGGGGTGAACACTGGACCACCAGAGATGACAGGCAATGGATATAATAATTCATATATGGGAACCAATTGAAAAGAGCCTCAGCTCAACTGGGTAAATCCCTATTCACTTTTGGAAATAATGAAGAAAACTACTTATAGTTGGCACCACTTATAATATCTGCCCTTACAGTAGACAGCCGCTTATTACACACATTTTTCATTTGCCCAAACTGCCAGTTATTACTTTTCATAATAAAACAATGATTTATAGCAACCTATACCTGCTGTGAATAGCGGCCGCCAGAGCCCACTTGACAGCAATTAACAGCATTGAATTACAGGGCTCACCTCACTGTCGGCTTACAGTGGTTAGCTGTTAAGTGCTAGCAACTAATTCACTGCTGATTCACATGTGTTCACAGGTGATCAGTGGCTAGGTTACATGTTCAGTCCTTAGTGTTCTGAAGCACTGCTCTCCTTGTGCATCAAGCTGTTTCAGAGATGCAACCCCACAACCCTCAACCTCTGCTGGCTCACATGCTACCAAACGGGCTGCCATTATGATCACAAACAAAGTGGAAATGCTTCTGGAGCTAGAGAAGATGCCAAAGCTCAGACTCCAAGACTGTGCTGTACACATCAACATTCTGAAATCCACCATGAGTGACTTGCTTCATTCCGAAGAAAGGATTTTATATGAGTGACATTCAAACCAAAATAGTTCCTGCAAATGTAAGTGGAAAGGTAAAGAGTGAGGTAGAGGAGGCCTTTTTGAGATTGTTCTGCAATGCACAAGGGAGGGATGCCATGATCAGTGGCCTCCTTGTGATGCAGAAGGCATGCAGCTGGCTCCAGCAATGGGAAGAACAGATTTTAATACAAGCAAGGGCTGGCTACAGCACTGGGAAAATCACCATTTTCAAATGCACCGACGGCGAGAAGCTGAAAGCAAATATGCTTGGATCAGAGAACTGGTTGAAAGACATGCTGCCTGCCCAGCTTAGTCGATATGCTCCCCAGGATGTCTTTAGTACCAATGAGATGAGACTGTTCTACCAGTATGTTGGCTATCACACCTTAACATTTAAGGCAGATGTTATGCTGGGGCAAAAACAAAAAGCGAAGAAGCATTTCTCAGTTCTCTGTTTCTGCAATATGGCAGGAACAGAGAAAAAATAACTTGTGGTTATCAGAAAATCCACTAACCCATGATGTTTTCATAGAGTCAACAATCTGCCAGTTCACTAGGGTGCCAGCAGCAATGCCTGGATGATAGATGTGTTCGCAGAGTGGCTTCAACTGTGGGACCGCCAGCTCTGTTGATGAAAAATCATTTTGCTCCTAGACAATTTTTCAGGTCATCTGCATGTTCACAGGTAAAGGAACATCAGGCTATTTTGTTTTGCCATCAAACACCACTGTATCATCCAGTCTTTGGATCAGGGCATCATGTACTCTTTCAAGCAACGTTATATGAGAGAGACATGGTCCCAAATGCTGGATGAGCTGGATTCTGCTGATCACCTCACAGCAGCAATGTGTGTGAAAAACAGAAACTTGCTGGTTGCAATCCACATAATGACAAGAGTGTGGGACTCTGTCTCACAGCGGACCAAAGTGCAGTGTTTCTGTAAAGCTGGCTTTACCTTCGAGATGCTGCATTGAACATACAAATTGGATTTTGACAGGTATGTCCAACATAAGCAGTGCTGACTGTACTACTAAATGCAACAAGTCCCAGAAGAAGGCAATAAGGAAAGGGGATGGGGGTGGGGAGGACTGATGCAGTACTGCCCATGGCATGGGCTCTGGCTATGGCATTGCACCATTTGACTAGCACAGTGCAAAGCCCGGATGTCTGTGGTTGTCACAATTCCACATATTTGTAATCACAATTGCCAGCTATGACCACAAACATCTGGCAACTGTCACCTGCATTGCAACCTAACCACCAAGTAAGACTCCTCCCCATTTAACTAAGTCCCTATTTAACTAAGACTGTGAACTGGCTGCAAGACAGACAGCAGAGAGTAGTAGTGAGGGGGGGGAACTCTCATCTCCGAGAGCTGTGATGAGTGGGTGCTGCAGGAATCAGTGTTGGGGCCAGTGTTGTTTGGGGTTTTCATTGCAGACATCTCGCATGGTGTCAAGAATAAGATCGGTCGGTTTGCTGGTGACACCAAGTTGGGGGTGGTGGGGGATGATATAGAAGGTTGGCAGAGGTTGCAGGATGATCTGACTAAGCTGTTGGAATGGTTAGAGGTATGTCATTTGAGGTTTAATGGGAAAAAGTGCAAAGTATTACACTTTGGTGCCAAGAATTCTAGAAAGGTTTATCATCTGGGGGGGGGGGGATGCAGCTATGTACCACTGAAGAGGAAAAGGATATAGGAGTGGTGATAATGGCTAATATGAACAATTCAGTGCAGTGCAGGAGGATGGCAGCGAAGAAGGCCAACAGGATGCTGGGTTGTATAGTGAGGGGCATCTCCTCCAGAAGCAGGAATGTCATTCTGCTACTCTACAAGTCACTAATCAGACCACACCTTGAATACTGTGTGCAATTCTGGCACCCTTATCTGAGGAGAGATGTGAGATTGTTTGAGGGGATACATGAAGGGTGACAAAGTTGATTCAGAGATTACAGAATATGCCCTATGAGGAGAGATTAAGGGAATTGAACATGTATTCTCTGGAGGAGAGAAAGGATCAGAGGGATATGATTGAGACCTTTAAGTACTTAAAGGGAATAAATAAGTCTGATACTGAAGAGATATTCAAGCTCTGGAAGGGGAAGGACACAAGAGAACGCAGACTTAGATTGAAAGGAGGTAGGTATAAGAGGGACATGAGGAGCAATCAATCAGAGGAGGTGGCTGCTTGCAAAAGGAACTGGTACCACTGCGAAAATCCAAATCTAAAGCAAGTGAAGCAGGGCAACTCAATAGCTGAATAAAGACCTGAATGCTAGGTCACATTAAAACTGTTTTATTACAAAACTTAAAAACTAACAGCAGCACCCCCCACACATGTACACAAGCTGACATTTTTTTCTAGGCGTGACTAGTATGCTAACAGCTATCTACATTTAAAGAGCTTGCTTAAAGGGACACGTTCCATATTTCAAAAGTGCATAACAATTCATTTTAAAGTGACACCCAGTGCTTATCAATCATAGTGAAAGCAGAGGATACAATTAAATACATAGAATACTTATCTAAAAAACACACACATCAACAAAAACATATATACCTATATATATATATATATATATATAGAGAGAGAGAGAGAGAGAGACAGAAAGAGCACAGATTCAACATCAATATTGCACATCACTAGAAAGCAGCATATGATTCTACAATGTAGCTTATTTATATTTCAGAAAGTGCATAGTACTAAACATGGCATTTAAGCTTGTGTCTTTGTGGGCTCCAAGTATGTATTGCCATTTACTCTCAACTTGTAGCAATTTGTTGTCCAAATCATCCCCACTGATGTTATTGACTACTTTTTCAAGGCACTGAAATTTAAAAACATGTCCAGGTCCTGCATGCATTATATGTAATGCTAAAGCATTCTTTTTGCCCCTGTTTGTCATACTTCATATGTGTTCAGCAATCCTGTTTTTAAAGAGTCTCCTAGTTTGCCAACATAAAAATTAGAACAAGTATAGGTGGACTTTTTTACAGAGAGAGTAGTGGCAGTTTGAAATGCTTTGCCAGAGGAGGTGGTATCCTGTAGAACATTGGGTAGTTTCAAGAGGGGATGAGACAAGGAAGGGGGTATTTGGGAAGGTAGAGTGGCAGCTGCAAAGTAGAGTGTTAGCTGCACACTCGAGCAGACTAGGTAGACATAGAAGCCTAATTTCTACTTCCAATTTTCGTATGTTCGTTTGTAAGGCCTTTGTGTGTAGCAGTTTTTTGGGGAGTGGAACAGGAAGCCTTTTTGCTCCCTAAAGTCTGCAACCCCGAGCTACGACTGTGAATCAGGCTTCACATGTTTTTGAAATACAGAAGAACAGGAAGGTACGAGTGAAAAATAAGCCAAAAGGCTTTTTTGAGTTTGCCACTGCCACAAGCAATAATATAGAAACATAGACCATAATGGCAGAAAAAGACTAGAGGTCCATCCAGTCTGCCCATATTTCCTAAAATCCCTGGAACCTTCCCTGGATCCTATTATTCCTCCAGGGTACTAAACCTCCACCGCCTATACCCATTCTCCTCCCTTGTCTTGTCACCGTGGGTGTCCACTGTTCCCTTCATTCTATCCCATGCCTGCTTGAATCCCCTGACTGTGTTTGTGCCCACCACCTTACCCACCAGACTGTTCCAAGGTTCCACCACCCTTTCCATAAAGAAGTATTGCCTCATGTCCCTTCTGAAACTTCCTCCTGTTCATATCCACTCATGACCAAGTGTCCTCGAGTTTGTAGTCAGGGAAAATAATTCTCCACAGTTTACCTCGTTAGTTTCTTTAAGGAACTTGAAAATCTTTATCATGCCTCCTTTCCGGTTTCCAGTGAGTACATATTTAGCGCCTTGAGGTGTTCCTTATAGAATCTGCCCTGCTGGCCCTGAATCATTTTTGTTACTCTGCGCTGCACCGTTTTCAGCCTATCCTTGTCCTTTCTGAAGTGAGGGCTGCAGAACAGGATGCATTACTCCAGGTGAGGCCTCAGCAGGGATCTGTGTAGTGGAAGTATTACCGCTTTTCATCTGCTATCAATACCCCTCCTGATATATCCCAGCATCCTGTTAGCCTTGCTATAGGCCTTGTTGCACTGGCTTGTTTGGTTAAGGGAGTTACTGATGATAACTCCTAGATCCCATTCCTCTTCTGTTGTGCTAAGTCTCTCCACACCCATGCAGTACTCTGTCTTGGGGCTTCTCTTCCCCTAGGTGTATTGCCTTGCACTTTTTGGAATTAAATTTTAACTGCCAGACCTTTGACCACTTCTCTGGTATTTGTAGGTCCCTCTGCATATCCCTTATTCCCTCATCACTATCTACCCTCCCACATAGTTTTGCATCATCATCATCTGAGACACAGCCTGCCCTGGATTCCCTCACCAATGTCACTAATGACGTTAATATAAAATAATATAATATTACACAGTAATAGTCATCAGTCCCCTTGGCACTCTTATACTTAGCTAGCTGTACCTTAAAGGACTTCAGTGTTTTCTTATTTACCATGCAAGATGGAAAGCTGTTGGAAAAGGAGACTACCTCTGGGTAAACAAATACCTCCTTTTTTCACTATTAACATTTCTCCAAATAGCTGATAATTATGGCTCCTTGTTGAGGAAATCTGCTTTTCATGGTCAAATGTAGACACTTCATTGAGCTGTGATCCCCGGTAGTCTTGTAAACTGAGAGCATGTCTCCTTTTATCGTCCTTTGATGAGTATAGGTTGAAGGAATTTAATCTCGCCCCATATTCTCTGTCTCCCAAACCCCTATCTTGGTGATCCTTCTCTTTGCTCCCTCAACTCTTTTTACATCTCTCTTGTAATGAGGGACTCAGAACTAAGACAGAATTGCAGCTGAGGTTGCACCAGAGACCTATAGTGGCATGAAAGATTTTTATCCATGCTAATGAAGCTTTTCCTAACACTACCAATTATCTGATTACATGTTTTGGCTACTTCCTCATAATGATCTGTATGCTTAAGGTCATTGTTTATCATAATCTCCAAATCCCTTTCCTGGATAGTTTCTCTTAATGGTATCCCTTCAAGATAATACTGTGTCATTTGATTTCTCTTTTCTAGACACAGTACCATACATTTATCTATGTTAAAATTCATTTTGGATTCTAATGATCAATTGACCAATTTATTCATATCTTTCTGTAGGACTACTTGTTTTTCTGTTGAATCCACAGTGCTTGCTATCTTGGTGTCACTGGAAAATTTGCAAATCTAGCCTGAGCTATATTTATGCATATCTTCCACATAAATATTAGAAAAACAGCACCCCCAGGACTGATACATGTAGAAGAGTGGTGAAATCTGTCAAATAAATAGTTTATTATACCAATTTAAAGTTTGTGTTTGCAGTGTTTTTTTTTTTGTCCTGTATAGAATATCTGGAATGGGGTTTAACAGTACTCCCCCCCCCATCAGAGTGCTTTGACAACTCTTCTGATTGCATCTTATGCTTACTAGGACTATACACCCCTTTTGGAGCTCCACTTCCATATTGCATGTGTAATCAGAAATTCTGTGTGTCTGTTCTGACCCCTGTTGAATCCTGCTGGTCATCATGCCCCAAGCAGATGAATGAACCTTTATATTCACTGTTTGTCATCTATTTGCCAACCAAGTCATTATCCAGCTTATGTTAGTGCTAATATCCATGGATTTCACTTTTGTAAGTACTTTGTCCTGTAGGATTGTATCAAAAGCCTTAGAGAAGTCCGGATAAATCAATTAACCTGTACATTCTCATCCATGGCTTTACTAAGTGACTCAAAAACATTTTGATGTGCTTACGCAATTTGGTATGATGTATGCTTGTGTAACTTAGATACATTGTGGCTGTTCACCTCTCTATCCATGAGATATACCACCCTGTAGGTGTACGACAATGAGAAACCCTAAAGGAGTGTTCCACCCCCTATAGATGCCATGGGAATAATTTCCTTGGCTAAAGATAGCTTAGAAAGATGCCCATGGGAAAGAGAGACACGCCGCTGGAGGAGGAGGAGGAGGGGAAGGGAGGATGGAGGGGCAATGAAAGAAATAATCCTGGACTAGCTAGGAGGAGTGGCCTTTAAAGGTCTAATGGGGGAGTGGTTTGTTGCACCGCCCATCAAACTACAGGCATAGCCTTGCAATTCATTGTGCTTATGCAACTTGGTATGATGTATGCTTGTGTGACTTAGATACATTGTGGCTATTCACCTCTCTATCTGTAGTATAGACTACCCTGTAGAGGTATGATGCCGAGGAACCCTAGAAGAGGGGTCCACCCCTATAGGTGCCACAGGAATGATTCCCTTGGCTAATGGTAGCTTAGGAAGAAGCCCAAAAGGAGTACCCAAAAGGAGTGTCAAGCATCGAAGGAGGCGAGGAATCAGAACGAGATTGAGGATGAGAACAGAGGTCAATAGGTGAAGATAGGCTGGATGGGAGAGGAACAGGAGGTAACTAGGAGAATTAGTGGATTGGAATATGACATGAAGCAGGGGGTGGGACTTCCTAAGGAGTGAGGGAACAGCCAGGGCCACCATCCGACTCCATCCAACAGCGGAACCTAACTAGGGAACCTATGAAAGCACTAACCCTATCTAATATTATGACCATTGGCATGGAGGAGAGGAACAACCCCCCTTCAAGGAGGAAACCTCTGGGGATCCAAGGCCTTGGTTGCCTTCCCTCCAGGCTGAAGGATGTATTAGTTAGTGATGGCTCGGTTACTGCAATTTAGAGTGAAGATCAAGGGAAAAGAAAAAGATTCCAATTTGGAGGAAGCTCTCACTCTGTCCTTCTGACAGAAAAGTTGTTGAGTGCTGCAAGTGACAGCTCTGCAACCAGACGCCCAAAAGCAAGGGAGGAGAGTGATGACTGCTGAAGCACTTAGCTGGCCTACATGAACCTATGAAACAGACCAGGTGAACCAGAGGCAGTCAGATGAAGAATAGCTTAGAGGGTGCCTCTGAACCCACTCAGGCAGCTAAAGGGAACCAGCTGATGAGATCCCCACACCTCGCAGCTGTAGTCATAAATTCTGCATCCAGAGGTGTTGCTGAAATGAAGGATGACTGAAGGTCCACCCAGAATGAAGACATTCTCACTATGGGCCTGGGAGAAGGACCCTGCTCTGAACTTCACATGCTCTAGATGTGGACTTTGTGGGTGAGACCTTCAGCTACATGCTAGCTTCAAGCTGTGGAGTAATGGACATGGAAAGCATGTCTCCGTGTGGAGAGCAGATCAAGTCAAGGTAGCATAAGACCCATATGAAGGGTAGGTTCGAGTAGTCAATGTGAAAGAGTAGACCTACAAAGAGGTCAGATTGAGCGAGGGAGACCCAGACACGGGTCATGAGGAGGCTGACTGTGATTAGTAACCACAGTGCATGCCAACGCGGTCCATTGAGTAGCCAAATTAGGAGTGGGTCAAACAGCATGAAGGTAGAAATGAGAATGGACGGGTGAAGCCCACAGCCAAAGTTGAGGTATGAAGTACCAGGAGTAGTGAGGTAGGAGCTACAAAGTCAGAATGGATGAGTTGAGATTCAATGATGAATATACGAGATATGGTAACGAAGGGAATCCTTGAAGGCAGGCATGGAACAGCAGAATGGGAGTGAGCGGTATGAGGGGGAGAGACAATGACGGCTGGGTGAAGCCCATAGCCTACGATGAGTTGAGAAGTCAATACAGGAGGAGAGGATGGTCGAGAGTGAAGGAATGATGAACGATGGTGGACTGAAAGCCTTGAAGGCCAGAATGATTAGGGTGAGGTATGAAATGGACTATGTATGATAATAAAGTGAAAGCCTTGAAGGTAGATACGGTTAAGGTGAGGTATGAAATGGGTGATGTATGATAATGGAGTGAAAGCCTTGAATGCCAGTTTGATTAAAGGTAGGGAAGATGGCAAGTATGGTATAGAAAGGATGAGGTTCGGTAACAATGGATATTGACATGGAGTGGAGGATATATGAATTGAATGGTCCAGTATGTAGGACTAGGTTAAGAGAAGGATATGACTAGGGATGGTGATGGCAGGATAGGTAAAGACCCCCAAAAGTAAGCACAGGATGAGGAAGGAGAAGAAGCAAGGGTTGAGGGAGTGGTGGGAGGTGAAGCAAGCCATCATAGAAGCAAAAATGTAGGAGAAGCAGCTTCGAAGCCCAGATTCATGAGGCTGTGAAGTAAAACAGCAAGACAGAATAAGGGAAAGTGCACAAGTGGGAGAAGAGAACAGCTGGGTGAAGCCTGCAGCTGACGACTGAGGAATAAAATACCAGGAGAAGAACGAGGAATGATGGTGGTAGGCGGAACTACGAGTCTGGTACAGGAATGATGAGGTGCAAGATGAGTGGAGTCAGACAGAGAGAGGAGAATGATACAAGATGAATAATGGGGAGGGGGGGCAGAAGGCTGATACAACGAGGGTCGGAAAAAACTGAGGTATTGGGTGAGAGGAAGAGATGGTAGAAGGCCAGCAGCTAGCAGATGCGAAGGACCCAAGGGACCAGAAAACTAGAGAGCAGCAGGAAAAGGGTGGTAGGTCAAGCACAGAATGATTAAAAAGAAGGATGTAGAGTAGGTGCAGTAGGCAGAGGGATGAGGCAGAGGTACGGTCGAAAGTGAGAAAGCAAGAAGACTGGTAAAGCCCGCAAGATATCATATGTTTATGAGACTTACAGGTTATACTATGAAGAAAAATGACAGGAATAAGAAGTACAACTGGTAGGGGAGGAACCCCAAAAAAGCATACATCTGAGGAGCGGGATCGGCAACATGGGAAGGGATGGAAGATATAGCAGCACATGAGTGCTAGTAGGAGAAAATGGGTGTGCAGGGCTAGCAACAGCAGAGCAATGAACAGGTCACAATAAAAGGTATGCAAGTCTATCAGAAGGTGTGCAGAAATAATGGATCTGGGTACTGAGCACAACAAGATGTGCTAAAAGGAGAAGGGAACAGACAAGTAGACAGCCTGTGTTGGCATAGAGCTGCTAGCATGGATTCACCCCCTCGCTAATAGTCGGGGGGGGGAAACAAAGCCAGGGACAGGGAAATAGAATGGCTGCCTCACCACTGCAACAGCTAGTGTGATGCTGATGCGGGTCCCGGAATCCATCAAGAAGGCTCCCAGCCAGGTGGAGGAGAAACGGAGTGGAGCTGACTAGCCAGGAAGTGGGAGAAACTGAGATGTAACTGTGTAGGAGGAAGGATGAGAGGGTACGGTAGTTGGCTTAAATGGTAGGACTGGAATGTGTATGTAGGAATGGCCAGGAGAAGCTGAACAGTGAAGGTTGGTAATGCAAAATGTATGGCATGGTGAAGAAATATTTGGAGCAGTGAAGAAGTCCCGCAAATGTTAACAGAGTGGTGTGAGAAAGAAAACTGCGATGAGGTGCAGAGTGGCTTGGTGCCCCACAGGGCTTCATTGCATTAGTCAAGCACTACAGGAGCATGCTCGACGGGGAAGCACTATGGAAGAGCCATATTGGCAGCTCCATGGAGTGAGAAAAGCCTAAGAGAAAAAGGCAACAACCGGGGAATGAAGACAAAAGCAGTGCGGAAAACAGAAACAAGGAGGCGGGAAGGAAGGGGGTGACAGAGAATGGGAGCAGCGGAGGGAGAGCAGAAGCAGCAAGACAGGAATGAGGAGCCAGACATGCAAGGTAAACAAGACAACTTAGAGTGAAGGAAGGCGTCACCTCCGGCCGCAACAAAAGAAATGATCCTTGCCAGGAGGAGTGGCTTTTAAAGGCCTGATGGGAGACTGCAGACCCTACCTGATCTCCAGCCTCCTCCTCCTTGCTTTCCAATTACAGTTCTCTTATGCCTATCCCATACATGCTTGAAGCCCACAACTATCTTCGCCGTCACCACTTCCACTGGAAGACTGTTCTAGGCATGCACCACCCTTCCAGTGAAGAAGTATTTCCTCACATCTCTCTTAAGTTTACCCACATCCGGCTTCATTGCATGTCCTCTTGTTCTTATGCATCTTCTCCTCTAAAATATACTCCCCTCCTGTACCTTATTTAGCTCTGTTGGTATTTATAGGTCTCTATCATATTCCCCCTTTCCCACTTCTCTTCCAGGATGTACAAATTGAGGTTCTTCAGTTTCTGCTTGAAGGGCTTTTGATGCAGACCCTGTTCTATTTTAGTTGCCCTCCTCTGGACAGTCTCCACACTGTCAATGTCTTTCCTGAGATATGGTCTCCAGAACTGGACATATTACTTGGGGGGTCTTGTCTCATCAGTGATCTATACAGCGGCAACACCACCTCCCTCCTTCTGTTAGTCATACCCCTCCCTACACTACCGGTCAAAAGTTTTAGAACACCCCCATTTTCCAGTATTTATTGAAATGTAAGCAATTCAAGTCCAGTGAATAACCTGAAATGGTACAAAGGTAAGCGGTAAACTGCTAGAGGTTAAAAAAAAAAGATTAGGTTAGCAAAAACTGCTTTAGAGAAATTGCAAAGAAAGCCAAGGTGTCAGTGAGTACAGTTTCCTACACCATCAAAAGGCACTTGGAAACTGGAGGAAACTCTGACAGGAAGAGGTCTGGCAGACCCAAAGCCACAACAGAATCAGAAGACAAGTTTCTGTGAGTCAACAGCTTACGTGATAGGCGGCTCACAGGACAACAGCACAAGTGACTGGCACCCTGAACCGAAAGGGCTACCACAGCATTTTGCAGCGCCATGCAATACCCTCTGGTCTACACCTAGTTGGTCAGGGGTTCATCCTGCAGCAAGATAATGACCCAAAACATACCTCCAGGTTATGTAAGAACTACCTTCGAGGAAAAGAACAAGACGGTAGGCTTCAAATCATGGAATGGCCAGCACAGTCTCCAGACTTAAACCCCATTGAGCTAGTTTGGGATGAACTGGACAGAAGGGTGAAAGCAAAGCAACCTACAAGTGCAACACATTTGTGGGAACTTCTGCAACAGTGTTGGGAAGAACTTCCCGAACAATATTTGATGTCCATTGTGGGAAGAATGCCACGAGTGTGTTCGGCGGTTACAGTATATCTGCAAAAGGTGGCTACTTTGATGAGTCAAAAATTTAGATTAAATTTTGTTAAACAAAATGATTCTATGATTTCTTTTTTATCTCCAATTGTTTATTTGTTCTATGCTTTACTTTCAAAGTACATTGAGACATTAAGCTAAGTAAATTTCAATAAAAACTGGAAAAATGGGGGTGTTCTAAAACTTTTGACCGGTAGTGTATATATCCCACCATTCCACTGGCCCTGTGCACTGCCTTGTCACACTATCTTGCCACCATGAGGTCATCAGATATAATTACACCGCTTGAGTATCATTTGTTCCCAGAGCGCAGTTTTCAGGGCAGAGCTACCCCTGGGACAGCACCCTTTAGCTCCTCCTCTGCCTTACTCCTATTGGTGGATTACACCAAGTGGTAGTGCCGCCTCTGGAGCAGCACCCTCATGCTCCACCTCCCACCTATCCCTATTGGTGGATTTCGTCCCCTGTCCCCAGGGCAGCAACCTGTAGCTGTTACTTCCCACAAATCTGATTGTTGCAAGTCTGATGAATTGAGGGTTTTAAGTGTAGATGAGAACATTATGGAAATGCTCCCCCCAGCAATGTGCACTGCTTGTCTTTGAATTTTGGTGGCTCAAGGTGAATGTCTGTCTACATCCCAAAAAAGCCAGACTTCAAGGGTTCAAATCTTAACCAGGGACATTTTTTGTGCTTTGTGTCAAACTCAATTGTGAGCATTTAATCATGTAAGTCTCACAAATCATTACCTTTTTTCATATTGATAATTTAAGACAGATGTAAGCGAGAGAATATATTTTATTTATAAATTATAATAAATGGAGCAGTGCCATGATGATTGGTTACTGGCACTGCCCTGGGGCAGTACCATGATGGTTGGTTTCTGTTGGCTGCCCCTGGGGCAGTGCTCTTGCTGCCCCTGGGGCAGCACCTGTGTAACTGGTTCCCATGGGCTGCCCCTGCAGCAGTGTCCTCACTGCCCCTGGGGCAGCACCTGTGTAATTGGTTCCCGTGGGCCGCTCCTGGGGCAGTGTCCTCTCCCTATGCATCCCAGTATCCCACCAGCCCTCCTTACTACCTTCTTACATTGCTTGCCCACCTTTAGGTCATCTGATATGACTACCCCCAGGTCCCTTTCCATTTTTGTTATTAGTATCTCACCAGCCATTGTGTACTCTTCCCCTGGGTTTTTGTTTCCCAGGTGCATTACTTTGCACTTCTTTGCGTTGAATGTAAGCTGCCATACATTTGACCATTCCTCCAACCTTGCTGAGTCCCTTCTCATCCTTTCCACCCCAGTGGTTACCCTATCTAAATAGTTTTAAATGCTCTAGGTATCCAACAGAAACATAATACAGAATTTATTATATTACTGCCTGATGAGCTGTGGAAGGAGAGTTTAATTAATGTTGACCATACCTCAAACTTGTGAGCAAGGAGAGAGTTTACTTGGAAAATTACTAATACTACTCATATTAAAAATTATGATAAATGATATTCTGTAAAATACAGGGAGTGTGGTCTCGACAAAAGGGAACCAAATTCATGTATTTGGGTGTGTGGTATGCAGGTGAAATATTGTGAGGCACTGGTGGGGGATAGCTCATCAATTTTTAAATGTACATGTAAGTCATTCTCCCTCTAATCCCACAAGTATTTGGGTGTTACAAGTTGGGCAAATACTTAGTGACACAATGCCTCCACCTTGAATTACCTTCTGGCCTAAGGATGTTACCCCCCCCCCCCGGAATCAATATTCCACAGTCCCACACAAACTCAACCCACAATACAACAACACAGTAACAAAGTACACAATAGCACAGGAGTAAATTGCAAACAAGGGATACAGTGTACTAGGAGGGCTGGAACAAGGATCTAGGGAAGAAAAAGGTAATGGTTAAGCATTCCATCAACCAAATCAGTTGACAATCCCATTCCCCCACCACCACCATGCCTATCAGTCCCGAAGCAGTTCTTGCACTGTCTGGTGCACCAGTAATTAATCAAACAATCTGAGGGATCTCCTTTAAAGCTAATGTGGTATCGCACAGTCTAAGGTGAAACTTTGCAGACCCAGTGCTGGTAGTAGATGAATGGACTATCACAATGTGGAATAACCAAATATGCATGCATCCAAAATACAAGTCTTTTGTAATCTCAGGCCAGGGGGCCTAAATGCTGGCCTTCTGCCCAGGCTCCCACATGGCACAGCACTAGCCCTTAGCTTCTGACATCCTACCAACCCTGATTAACTATTTGACTAAAAGGGTTTCAAGATCCAGTCCTTGATCAAGTATTCACAGTTTAGGAGACCTCACAGGCTCTGAAAGGCCTCAGATGATGGCATATGCTGGTCTCACTGGATGCAGATGTTGAGTAAATGCTGCTGTTCAGATGCTGTCCCTTTACATAGTGCCATGGAGATCACTGTAGCACAAGGGGCATACAGGAGAGGGAGAGATCTGTGGTCAAGTGACCCCCATTCTCCTCTTTTGCCCTGTGTGGGGACTTCCTTAGTGAAGTAACTGATGTCTGGGATGGCATAAGTCATTTTTACATGCTCTGTTCCCTTCCTCTCACTCTCTGGCTGAAACATACTCTGCAGGCACAGGCCTCAATTACAGTCAGTCTCTGACTATTTGGAAAATATCCCACATGGGAAAAGTCTGAAGGGCAGACTTGCCCAGCTCTAAATTAGTTAGCCTTTTTCCCTCAATCAGCTCTGGTAGGGAGCTGCTTCCTTCAAAGGATCTGAATGTGCACACTTGTTTTTTACCCCATGTTATTCTCAACGTTACCTAACCTGCCTGTGATTGTACTATATGTTCTGATCTTAATGTCTGTATCTGAGCACTTTCCCTTGAATTGTTCCTACTTCTTATTGTACTGTTGACTGTCATTAACCCCGGGTCGCCCCTGAAAAAGGGACCATTACGGTCTCAGTGGGCCTACCCAGTCACCAAAATTTAAATAAATAAATAGATTGTTCTGGCCTGTTGTCCCCTTGCAGGGCTTTGGCAACATGTCTGGTTCACCAAGGCTAGAGTAAGACTAGCTCTGAATCTGTCTCATTAGGCTTATACAGTCTCAGAATGATGGCTTCTGAGTGTCTGGATTGGCTGGAAAAATGTCTCTGCAGGGTGCATGAAGCATGTATGCCCTGATGCATAAGCTCCCTGGGCTCTGGAATGATGGTTTCAGTGACCTCTGATCCCTTATCCCAGTGTTCTGAATCGGAGGGCATGATACATGATCATCACCATGTTTGTTTATAGTTTTTACGTCCTTGATAGGTGACTTGCTCGCTATTTTGCCAATGTACCCAGAGGCAATGGTATTGCAACTCCTGACCCACTGCTGGCCCTTGGAGTGGAATTCATCCCCACAACAGGCTTCATGCCCAATCCCACCCTCGTTGGTGGCATGGATCCATGATGACCTGTTTACACAGTGGTGTGAAGAAGAAAGGCATTGCCTTGGAGCAAATGTGCACTGCTCTGCCTGCTCAGCCCTTGCTGTTACAAAATTTCATGATGGTAATCAGGTTAAGAAGATGGCCAGAGGCATGCTCGGGGGGCTCCCATGCAGACCACAAAGAAAAGCCTCCAAAGCTGGTCTGTTGGCACAGTGGAAAGATTTTCCATTGTGATGCGGAAGCCCTGGGTTCGAAACAGACTTGGGATGCTCAAGGGCTAGCAGGGGCAGAGGTGGATTGAGCAGCTGTAGCATGCTCTCCACCCCTGAGGGGGGAAGGGGATAGAGAGACTCTGGTTTCAGTGGTCCCGGGTGACCACGGGACGCACTGTCACCACAAAACCAACTCATCACTAGGGAAGGCATGTCGGACGCATGATGTGGTAGTATCGTCGTGCCTGATTGACATGCCTCCCCCACAAGGCAAACAAAGACTTCTGGTGTGGCTTAATGAGGCCCCAACTCATGGCAGACCTGGATCCCCTGCTGCCACTGTTACCTAGCACCTCCGGAGTAGAGCCGGGGGCTCCAGAGGCTCCACCAGGAGGCACTGTGGCTGGGGGCTTCCGGGAGTCATCCGCGGGGAAGGGTGGCTGAAAGGGGAACGTCGCCTCCAGATGAAAAGCCTAGTAAGTAAAAAAAAAAGAATAAGTCCCCAACTAGAGGGAAGGCTACATACAATTTACCAAATAACATTTTGTTGGGAGCCTTTCCAGAAGGTAAACAGTCTGAAGTACAAAAATATATATTTCTTGTCTTTTAATCACTACAGTAAAACAAACTCTGGTCAGAGCCGATATGGCTGTGGAAAGCTTTTAGGAGTGGCAAGAGCACTGAAAAGAATATGCGGTGCTCTCGATGCACTGGAGTCAGCCGTAACTAGTACTACAGTGATTACAGTACTGCACATGCATGATACTCACACATGCACAGTTTGACCAGGAATCAGCCATGTGCAACATGGCGGCACTGACATGACTACTTATGCACAATACTCATGCATGTGCAGTCTAAGTCAGTGATGCCATGTTGTCCACGGCACTTGTCACTTACGCAGTTGTGGAAAGGAGAAGTGGTGCACTGGGAAGGGGGGGGGTGTTTATGCAGCCCACGGAGGGGAATGGCTGCATAAACAGAATCATTGGAAATTATTCTGGAGCACTGTGGCAGCACATCAGATAGCAGTCTGGTCATGTGATTCCAAAGTGCTGTTATACAAATCTGATGATGGCATAACATCTGTGGAGCTTGGCCTTTGCAGTTGTAAAAATCAGACTCAGGAGGAGACAATTAACAAACTAGAGATCTGGTATGGGACTTGCTTGTCATCACAGTCACTTTATCATTCTTTTCTAAGCAGTAATTTCTGCTAAATGAGCATTAACCATATTGATCTCAGTGCTGCTAGACTACTTCTGGTTTTCTCCTGATTGTAGTAGGTGGGGTAACTGCAGTCTTGAAGTGGTAGCTGCCAGTGGTGGCACTGTCTGAATAAAGGTGGTACCCATGTTCATATGCAGATTTTAGAAATGATCCCTTTCCTTGTTTTTGCTGTAAAAAATCTGACCCCTTTAATACAAAAACAGGGAGTCAGTTATGGCCTCCACCCCCCCTTTGCGTCAAGCGAGGAACATGATTATGGGTTAGCATTAGACGTACAGTAGCAGCCATAGACGCATAATATTGTTAAACAGTAATCAACTGTATGTAAAAGCTTGTTTTTTTTGAATGTGTGCTTTCTTAATGTTGCCAATACCACTCCACTCATTTTGTACTCTGCCTCTGGAGTTCTGTTCACATCTTCTACAGTCTTTGCTCATACTTTTCCATCCTGCTGCAGATCTTGGTATCATCATGCAGAGTGACACCTTCCCTTCCTGCTTCTTTGCAATTTCACTTATGAAGACATTAAAGAGGACTGGGTCCAGCACTGATCCCTGAGGTATCCCCCCCCATCACCCTCCCTTCCTTGGAGTGAACTCAATTTACTACCAGCCTCTGTCAGCGATCCTCTAACCAATTTCTTACCAAACAGCCACATTTTTTTCTCTCTGAGCCAACACAGTAGGTGTCATGCAGAACAAATGTAACTTTCTCGGAAAGTACTTAAGTTACACATAAACAATTAGAATTAAAGTTATTCAGGGCAAAAAGACCTCTCAAATGAGCCTATTCACTATGCTGCACTAATTATATATTTTAAAATTTGGCCATCTGATTACCTGAATTTTCATTTTTCTTCACTATTTTCACTTTTTGGATGGCCATATTTAAAAAAATATATAATGAATTCAGTTTAGTGACTCCCCTCATGTGAAATGTCGTTTTGTCCTGAACAACATACATGCTAGTGGTGTATGTGTAACTTGTATACTTTCTGAGATATTTACATTTGTTTGGCATTACTCCTAATGTGTTCAAGCAGAGAAAAAAAATGAGGCTGTTTGGAAGCACAGTAGGAGTCATACTAACATACTATGAAACCAGCAGAAGAAGGCCTTTTGGTCTATCTAGTCTGCTTATATTGCAGAGTCCAGAGCTTGAGTTACTGTCCCTGCTCCCCTCCCCACTCCTCCCATCCTCCCTACCCATGATCCTTACATTCCCCCTGTGCCTATCCCAGCCTCTCTTGAAGCTGTCCACTGTGTTCAACAAGATCACCTCTTCTGGCAGTGCATTCCAAGTATCTACTGCCCCTCTGTGAATAAGTGCTTCCTGACCACCCTCCTAAACCTCCCACCCTCCATCTTAAGACTGTGCCCCCTTGTGTTATGGTTGGCACTCAATTAAAAGAGACCCTCCTTATCCACCTTATTTATACCTTTAAAGTACTTTAAGTGCCAATCATGTCTCCTATCTCTCTCCTGTCCTCCATGGAGTACATGTTCGGTGTATTCAACCTCTCCTCATATACCTTGCCCTGCTGACCTGCTGTCATCTTTGTAGCCCTCCTCTGTACCTTCTCCAGCAGGTTAATGTCCTTTTTGAAGTGTGGGCACCAGTACTGAACTCCATACTCTAGATGTGGCCTTACCAGTGACCTGTACAAGGACAGTATAACCTCCTCTCTCCTACTACTGATCCCCCTAGTTATGCATCCCAGCATCTTGTTTGCCTTTGCTGCTGCTTTCTTACACAGTGTGGAGTGCTTCAGATCACTAGTGATCATCACTCCCAGGTCTCTCACCTCCTCTGATGCAGATACCAGGACTCCACCCAGGTAGTACTCTGTCTTGGAATTCTTGGTTCCAATTTGTATAACTTTGCATTTCTTGGCATTGAAGCCAAGCTGCCAGATCTTGGACCACTTCCCCAGCTTTTCCAGGTCATCATGTAGGTCCTGTATCCCTTCAGCTGTGTTCACTCTCCCGCAGGGCTTGGTGTCATCAGTGAATAGACAAATTTTGCCCTTTATACCATCCACAGTGTCACTGATGAAGACATTGAACAGCACCGGGCCCCAGCACCGAGCCCTGCAGTACCCCATTGGTGACCTTTCTGGTGCCAGATAACTCTCCCCCCAACAACCACCCCCGGGTTCTGTCCGTCAGCCAGTATTCCACCCATCTGGCCATGTTATCCCCAACCTTGAGACCATCAACTTCCTGATCAATGATTTGTGGGGCACAGAGTCAAAAGGCCTTGCTGAAATCCAGAAAGAGGATGTATACCATTTGGTCCCTGTCTACTGTCTTAGTGACACAGTCAAAGAAGTCAATCAGATTTGTTTTACACAATCCCCCCCATGAACCCATGCTGCCTTGAATCCTGGAGACCATGTTCCTCTAGATATTCCACCAACCTTTCCTTTAGTATGGTCTCCATGAGCTTGCCCACAATTGAGGTCAGACTGACTGGTCTGTAATTCCCTGGGTCATTCTTGGGACCACTTATATGAAGGGGCACCACATGTTCTGTTCTCCAATCCTGCAGTACCACACCTGACTCTAGTGAACTATTAAATAGGTCTGTCAGTGGTCCTGCCAGCTCCTTGGCCAGTTCCCTTAGTACCCTTGGATGTACTCTGTCTGGGCCTAGTGATTTGTTCACCTTTGATGCTAGCAGCACATCTCTCACTCTATTCCCTTCTATCACTACATCTGTGTTCCCCTCTCCCCCTGTTCCTCTTCTCCCTCCTGAAGGCACTGGTCCATCCTTCTCCCTGGTGAAGACGGAACAGATGTATTCATTTAGTATATCTGCTTTTCCACTGTTATCCTCCACCCAGTCCTCCCCTTTCTTAAACCTAACAATCCATTTCTTCTTGTCTCCTTTTTCAATTATATAGTGAAAGAAATATTTCTCCACCTTCTTAATTCCTTCAGCTGTCTGCAGTTCCTTCTGTGCTTTAGCTTGTAGTACTTCCTTACCTGCCTCACTAGCCAATCTTAGGTAATTTTTCCCATCCACCTCTGTCTTGGTCTTCCTGAATTTTCTATAGGCCAGTCTCTTTTTCATTACTGCCTGGGCAACCCCAGAACTGAACCAGCTAAGCACTTTGGCGCTTGTGTTTTTACCCCTGAGCCTAACACACTCCTCTGTGGCAACCAGTATTCCTTCCTAAATGATTAACCACCTTTGGGCCACCCCAATATCTGCTCTGATGCCCACCAGGAGGCTCCTTAGTACTTCACCCATATTCCTGAAGTCCAACCTTCTAAAATCCAAGATTTTCATCTTAGTCAGGATGCTTTCCCTGCCCATATCTAACTGGAACCACACAATGCAATGATCACTCCCACCCAATGGTTCCCTGATTGTTATTTCCTGTACATGCTCCCTATTTGTGAGCACAAGATCAAGCATTGCCTCTGCTCTTATTGGTTCTGTGACACCCTGAGTCAGGAACCTGCTCTGCAGTCCTTTCAGGATCACCTGACTCCTAGCACATGTTATTGATGGTATTCTCCAGTCCACCTTGTGCAGGTTGATATCCCCCACAATCACCGCCTCTCCTTCCCCGCAGCTTCCAATATTTGCAAACTCAGTTCTGTGTCCCTCTCCTCATCCTGGTTGAGTGGTCTGTACACCACCACCAACCTCACCTTTTTTCCTTTATTGGACTTTAATTGAACCCATAATGGTGCCACCTCTCCTTCCTCCGACTCCTCCCTCATGCAAGTTCTGCCCTCCCTGATATAAACTGCCACCCCCCCCTTCTCGACTACCCTGTCCCTTTTATATAGTTTATATCCTGGGATTGGAAGGTCCCAGCCATGGTGTAGTAATGCCCAAGTCTTGGTTACTGGCACTACGTCCACCCATTATCCTCCACCCACTCCTCCCCTTTCTTAAGCCTAACAATCCCTTCTGTATTGTCTCTTTTTTCCCTTATATAGTGAAAGAAAGACTTCTCCCCCTCTTAATTCCTTCAGCTATCTGCAGTTCCTTCTGTGCTTTAACTCGCCGGACTTTCTTACTTGCCTCACTAGCCAACCTTAGCTAATTTTTCCTAGCCACCTCTCTCTTGGACTTCCTGAATTTTCTATAGGCCAGTCTCTTTTCCCTTACTGAATCAGCTATGTACTTTGACTCTTGTGTTCTTACCCCTGAGCCTAACACACTGCTCTGCGACAACCAGTATTCCATCCTTAAAGATGAACCACCTTTGGTCCACCCCCATATCTGGTCTGATGCTTGCCAGGTGCCTCTTTAGTACCTCACCCATTTTCCTGAAGTCCGCCCTTCTAAAATACAAGATTTTGGTCTCAGTCAGGATGCTTTCCCTGCCCATATCTAACTGGAACCACACTGTGCAGTGGTCACTCCCACCCAATGGCTCCCTGACCATTATTTCCTGTACATGCTCCCCATTTGTGAGCACAAGTGCACTTTGGTAGGCATAATCAAAGCACAGAATACTTGATGATAGGAAATAGACTGCCCATTTCCACAGCGGATAGCGATATGTGGGCCATAGTCAGTGACTCCCTGTAACAAACAAGTCAATACAATAAAGCATACAAAAAGGCACTGAAGATGATGGGTTTTATAGGGAGTGGTTTTCACAGTAGGCAAAGCATGCTGATTCTGTCACTGCACAGATCCCTAGTGAGGCTTCACCTGGAGTGCTATGACCAGTTCTGGAGACCTCACCTGAGGAAAGACCTAGACAGACTATGGCTCTAAACATCTATTCACTGAAATCCAGAAGGGAGTGTGGGTACATGATTGAAACATACAAGTTTCTTTGTGATATAAAGAAGGTAAACTGTTATGTCCTATTTGTACGAAATAGGGATGCAGTCACTAGTAGAATGAGTGGAGGTTGGTAGGATGCAAATTCCCTTCCACAGTTTAAATGGGACTGGGACAGAGCAAGAGGAATCATAGTCCCCAAGAGGGGCAGTAAGAGTTTGAGGTGTGGTAGTGGAGGGAAGGGGTACTATACAACAGCACAGTAGGCCAGTGAAGTGAGTTAATATAGCAAGAGCATAGTAGATAGATATTCAGACTCCCTTTAGTCAAGTTCAGTGTTTCTATATTTCCTCTCAGCTGTGCACAATAACACACCATTACCAAAAACCCTGATATAGATACATATCAAGGTGCTTCAACAAATCCCTAGACATTGCAGTGTCCTGCACACATACACAGAGTTATATCATGGCCTTTCACCCATGCACAGTCATGTAGCAGTAACCCACAGTCATACAAAGATATGTAACTGTGCTCTGCACTACAATAACCAGACATAAGTGTGCTGCACCCATACACACATTAGTACCATTGCCTTCCACCCATAGACACACATAACAGTACCCTGCATCAATACAAATATATGTAACTGTATTCGGCACTACAATAACCAGACATATGTGTGCTGCACCCATACACACATTAGCACCATTGCCTTCCACCTGTAGACACACATAACAGTACCCTGCATTAATATAAAGATATGCAACCATGACCTGAACTACAGTAACAGTACATAAGTGCCCTGCACACATATGCACATTTGTACCATTGCCCTGCACCTATATATACCCCTGTAATAATACTGTGTACCCATGCAGACATTCACAAGAATGCTGGGCACAAAAATCAGTGCAGATAACAGTGTCCTGCAACTTTACACACATTTGTACTATTGCCCTTCACACATACACTCCTCTATAAAAGAATACTTCATCCATAAAGATATATTACTGAGCAGTGCACTATAAACCAGGCTTAATTATCATTCACTCATACACACTGACGTAAGAGTAGTGAGCCACTGACTTTGAAAAGTGATCTAAAAGTACCCTGCAACAACACAAAGACATGTACAAGCACAAGTCACAGAAATTCATGCACATATTATACTGTAAACATACACACCTATGTAATATTAATCAGCAAAACCAGATGGCAATGCACACATTTGTAATTGTAACACTATCATGAACCCCTAAACACAGATACTACATTGCCAGTAACAGTAAAATAAATACCTGTCTCTTTCAACCACTTTTACAGACACACTGTTAGCATTCTGCAGCAGTTCAGATACAACAGTTGTAATATGGCTAATCATATCACTTGCCTCAATCCTTTTCCTATTCTGAATGACATTACTCTGGCATTTTGGTTTTTCCTGTTTAAATGAAAAAAATAGTGGGACATGCATTTGGTTTCAAGCAAAACTGACAGATTAAAACCAATAGTATCTAAAAGAGTTTGTGAAATTGTAAAGTGAGCTTCTGTAAAGTGGCTAGCACATAGAACACTGTGATCATTTGGTTCCTAGCTTAGCAGGCACATTTAACACCAAGTGCCCACTGCTTGCACTGATGGTTATCTTTAGGAAAGTGATATAAACTGTGCATATCCTTTCCCATTCATATAACCAATGACATAGCAGTGCTTCATATCAGCAAATAATTAAAGCAGGAAACAACAAAACTTAACAAAAAGTAACCACACAGACAGACATTTAAGTCAGTTAAAAATAAAATATACTATAACAAACTATGTTAACAAGTTGATAGCATTATAAAAGCAGGGAAATAAAATTATTATATTGTTAAATAGGGCAGTATTCCCATTTTATGTACTAAATTCAGTACATATCCTCCACCTCCATTGATCCTATAAGCAACGACATGTTAAAGCCTCCCTGAAGGCCACCCCCCCCCACTGTGCCACCAATAATATATATGTTAGAGGGAGGATCTCCTCCCACAAGGCCACTTCTCCTTAGACGTCCTCTCGTTCTCATACTATTTTACCAGACTTGTCACATTTCCATACCGTTGGTTTAGGGTTCTATGTAAAACACGAGACCTTTTGTCTGTGATTCAATGTAGTTTGTATGTACTATATGAATTGTTGCTTGTATTTCCATGACTGTTGAGATATTTGTGTCTCTATAATTACATAAAAAATTTAAACTGCAAAAAGATAGGGCAGTATAACTCACATCGTTTATTGCAAAGCCACTTTCAACAGTACTATTTAAGCTGTCAGGAAACACAATAAACTTTGAGAGTAGGTCAAACACTGGCACAGGCCAATCCAGTACTCAGATTACAGACTAACACTGCAATGATAGACTGTTAGACTCATAAATCTAACAATTTAAAATAAATTATGAAGGATAAGGAGAGTGTATTAAATCAAACCAAAATGCCCTGACTGCTGCCTGTTGCTGACCAGGAAATATTAAGTTGGAACAGCATCTCTGACAGATGACAATGCCCACAGACCACTCACTGATGTCATGATGCTGCAGACACTGACAGCCCAGGTTAGCAGAGCATCAGGAACAAATTACAGCAGTCAGAACAAAACTGAACTACGAACATGAAGCAGAATTACAGTATTTATTAAGCAGGGGGTAAAAAAAACAACTAGGGCACTGCTTTAAAGGCATTTCTTTATTTACACTACCATTTGCAGTAAAAAAATAAAGTGTTGCATATGACCTTTAAACAGAAAGATGGGATTATTTAATTCAAATTCCATAATGATTTGCATTAGTGGAAGGATAAACTGAAAAGTCCAAAACATGTCTTCCACGATAAGCCGTTTCCAACTGAGCTTCAACAAGATGGCTGTAGGCCTCCACTCACGGCCATAAAAATGTATCTCTAGGAAGTGGTTAACAAAGTTCCTTACAACCAGCTAGGAAAGGAGGGGTACAGTTAAAGCAACTTATCAAATGGAAATATGACTCAGTTTGTAAAGTTACAGAAGGATGCAATAATACATGGATTCTATGGAAAGTACAGTATTTATCATCCTGTGGGTAATGTTGTTCCTTTAAGGAAATACTGGTATACATAAATAGTCTAAGGAGTTGTGCAGAGCTGGTATATCAAGACAGTCAAAATGAGAACTAATTATCCCAGCAGGGGCAGAATATGTTTTCTCTAAAACTGGGATGTGCTGCAGGAAATGAAAACCAAGTAAATAAAACAGTATACTTGGAAACATTGAAATTATTAAATTATAAAATGTCATGTCTTATTGCTTAATTATTACAAAAGCTAGAAATTGCCTGCATCCTGAATAGCTAAACAAGTTCTAAGACCCATATGGTAATCCCCCACAAATGTATAGACCTGAACCAGTTCAGGCAGCGGAATTTGGAATTTTGGGCTAATTATATACAGAACTCATGTGCCACTTCATTCATCCCCGCTTGTCACCACAAACTAGGGGTGGAAGAATATCTTATTTGTGAATATTCTGCCAAATATTCATGTTCAGGGCCCAAAATATTTGGATATTCATTACAGTCGTCTCTCGCTATAATGAGTGTTTCTGGAGCCAAGCAGTACATTCGTTATAGCACAAAATTCATTATATCGAGGGATGCCAAAAATAAACTCAAACAGTTAAATGGCTAACACAGAAAAGTAAATGAGCGCTCAGGAGTGATTCAAAAAACAATCTTTATTGATTTATAAACATTTAGAAACATACAAAACTTAATTAAATGCCGAAAAAATCACACAGACTACTTTATAACTATTGAAATTAATTTAAGTACAGTACAGCAATTAGTGGGCAACCAGAGTTACTTTGTGCAGATACTGTACTGTACTTAGGCATTAGGTTTAAAAAAATCTGTGACCTTAAGCTGTTTAGCCATTTTTGTAGAGTGCAAGTCTCGGACATAAGACAAAATCTGTCTTAACTGAATTACTTTCATGGGGTCTGCTTCCTCACATTCTAGCCAGGCGAGTGCTGTTTCCAGACCATGCACTGCTTCTCCTGTACTTGGCTTCTGTGTATCTCCTTCATGATCCTCTTCATCTTCTGACTGATCAGGGTCTTCTGTTTCTGGTACTCCTCCCTCTCTTCCCTCTCTTGACACACAGGATACAATCTCAGCATCTGTCATCTGATCCACAGTGGGTAGGGTCTGATCATTAATGATCCAAGCATCTATAATGTCAGATGCGTCTGCTTTGCTGTCAATGAGGTCAAGGTCTGTTGCCAGCTGTGCAATTTTGGCTGTGTCATCAGCTTCTGCATCCTCATCCAGGTCACCAGCTCGTTCACTGAATTCTGGTGGGAAAGACAGGCCAAGTGTTGCAACCCAGCAGTGGTGAATAGTGGCAGCAGAGACGTTCTCCCATGCTTCGCCTGCAAGGTGTATGCTGTCTTGGATATTTGTTTTTTTTAGCACCTCCTGCACCCCCATCTGTGCACCAGTTAACCCATCACCTGCAGACACAATCTCACTGAGAAGGCACTTCCTGTAGTGTTTTTTTGAATGTAGCGATGATCCCACCATCCAGTGGTTGAATTTTAGAGGTGGTGTTTTTAGGAAGGAAAATTGTCCTGATTTTTCCATCCCTTGACTTAAATTCAGCCTCAGGGGGGTGTGCAGGACATTGATCCAGGAGTAAGACTGCTTTTGGAGGCAACTTTAGTTTACGCAGATGTTGTCGCACAGAAGGAATGAAAGAATCAAAAAACCACCGACGGAAAATGTCACAAGTCATCCATGCATTCTTACTGCTCTCATAAATCACTGGCAGTGCACTTCAGTTGGCATGGTGTAAACAGCAAGGACTTTCAAATTTTCCAATGCAAAGAGGATGCAGTTTATGGCTGCCAGTTGCATTAGTGCAGAACAGGAATGTCAACCTGTCCTTTGCAGTTTTAAATCCTTTACTGGCATTAACTTCAGACCTAGCAGCCAGGGTTACATCGGGGAGACAACACCAAAACAGACCTGTCTCGTCCCCATTGTAAATTTGTTCAGAGGAATACCTGGACAACATGTTTTTTAGTTTGGGCAAAAATGCTTCTGCTGCTACATCATCACAGGATCGAGCCTCACCTGTGATGGCAATTCGGCGTATTCCATCTCGGCGCTGAAAGCGACATAGCCACCTGGTTGAGGATTTGAAACAATTTTCCTCGCCATGAATCTCACGGGCAAATTGAACTGCCTTCTCTTGGAGGATGGATGCTGAGATTGGGACCCCACTTGGACACTGTTGAGTAAACCAGAGTTGGGTGGCACGATCAATTTCATGCTCGTCTGCCTTCCTAATCTTCTTTCTCTGAAGCCCCTAAATCTCCGTGCACTCTACTGCAAAGTCACGGAGTGAAGACTCTTGCTTTCTCCATGTACAGATCGTCGACTTTGAGTAGCCGGTCTCCTGAGACAGTTTGGCGAGACTCTTGCCGGCATTCAGCCTGTCCAGGATTTGAAGCATAGTGTCCATGGAATAACCGGAGCGTTTCATTGTGATGGAACTGCAGCTTTGAAAAGGTCAGTTAATTTATCAAAACGGACTTGCCAGAAAGTGTACCAAAATGCAGAAAATGTTTACTCTATGCACCTGATAGGAATCTGCTTGTACTGTACTTAAATAATTAATCAATTGACACTAACCATGTAAACAAATAACATTCACAGGATGACACCATGCGTATCAGAAGTGACAGTTCTAGGAGCCACCGAGGCCATTCGCTGTAGCCGAGCATTCGTAATAATGGGGTTCGTTATAGCGAGGGACGACTGTATTTGTATTCATTTTTCATGTGCCAATGGGGGTAGTAAAAAAATAGCACCAACGTTCTGCCAAGTTCAAGTCATATTAAAATACAACCCTCTGTCCCCCCACCCACAATAACAAGCCCACTCCACCACTCTTACCCCAAGCACTGACAATTAAAGGTTTAATAAAAAAACTTCCATAATGGGTGACTGACAGGCACAACCCACTGGCCTCCATCTCCTCTTGTGCTTTTTTGTTGTAAAAACCATCCCCACACCCCCAACCCAGTAAGCTGCACCCAAGTACCACCTTCCCCCTGAGCACCCAAATTTCATAAAATTAAGCCCTCAAGGCATGGGACGGCGACCCACACAACCCACCCTCCTCCACTGTCAGCTGTCTTCTTGTAAATGGGAACATGTTCCCATACTTGCTCATATAGTAAAACAGCTGATCAAGTGATCAATATTAAGCCATCAGACTGTAGTTTTCAGTTTTCATTTTGGCAAGTAGCATATGAATTTCGATTGGTGTGGTTCTGTCTTGTTAGATTTAGCTCAAAACTTCAAATACATTACACTGGCAACTGCCCACAATAAAAAAAAACTGTTGGACTGTTTTCTTCTTTTCAGGTTATTTGTGTAGTGCATATTTGACTAGTTTATGTCCTAAACATTGCCTCATTTTTAATTATAATGCCCAAACAATGTGTGGTTTATGGCCACAGTAGTACAGCAACATCTACAATCTCTTCACATTTATTTCCATCCAATAAGTCTTTAAGGAATAAGTGGATTTCTTTTGTAAATTGGAAGCATGTGAATTCCATGGCCTCAAAACATTCTGTTTTATGTAGATTACACTCAGGGCTGGCAGTACAACCAGTGGTATATTTATATTTTTGGGGGGAAAACAAGTGGTGTTGGTCCTTGGGGCTGTTCTTCCCATCCCATCCACTTCCGCCCATCTGCCCCTTTTTGGCTAGATCATAACTTGGTAAGGCACTTCATGACATCATATTGCCACATCAAAAGGAGTTGTTCAGCCTTTTATTGCTGTTTTAAGAAGATAATAAGATATATATATATATATATATATATATATATATATATATATAATAAGGTAAACTACTCTGGTTGGGGACCCCAATGTGCAG
Source organism: Neoceratodus forsteri (assembly GCA_016271365.2). Classification (NCBI taxonomy): domain Eukaryota; kingdom Metazoa; phylum Chordata; order Ceratodontiformes; family Ceratodontidae; genus Neoceratodus; species Neoceratodus forsteri. The sequence goes on from CM057456.1 coordinate 9,671,337, forward strand.
GACCCTCTAGTGACCATAGGGTTCGCTGGTGCCTAAAACTGGCTATGCATGCATTTCATGAGTGAGGATTATGATCCTAGCTGTTAAGTCAGACAGTTAATTGACATGGCATGTAGTTCAGAATAAGTTCATGCAACCAAGCTGTTCATATTTCACTGTGAAAATATGAGCAGTTTTGGTGGGGGTACGTAGTTTTTTTATTTACCCTTGGAGTCATATCTGTTAACTGGGTTAAATTGGTAGTGTTTCTTTTCCAGACCTGTAATCACAGCATCCTTCTGAATTTATAGTAACTAATTGCATGTTTTTATTTAGTTTGCATAGTAATACATAACTCTTATGCTTCATCTAATATTTTTGTCATATGTACCTTGAGGGTTTTTAAGTTTTTAAAATTTCAGAAGCCCCTGAGGGTATCCAGTGATGATAATGAACCACACTGAGCAACTCAGAGATGAGCGCTTCAATTTGGTCACTGTCAGGATTGGCAACGAGTAATGAATAGCGAGAGGAGGGAATAGTGCGGGAGGAAGAGAACAACGGCAATGGGAGGGAATAGTGCGGGAGGAAGAGAACAACGGCGATGGGAGGGAATAGTGCGGGAGGAAGAGAACAACGGCGATGGGAGGGAATAGTGATGGGAGGGGGAGGAAGAGGGATGGGCTAAATGGGGTCATGGAGCAGGATGCCACCAAGTTACCCACCTAGCATAGCTAGTAGGGATACCAACTGCAATACTGGTGGTCCCGGGTTCGGGACTATTTGCAGGCATGATTTTTGTTTTGCGAGTGTTTGTGGGTTTTTTTTTTTTAAGTGTTGCTGTCCTTGGTCCCTCTTCTTTCCTCCAGTGTCTGCCCCCCTTAGAGATGATTATAATAGTATGGGTGGTGTGGGAAATGTAGCCCCCCACATCGAACATTATTTTACATGTGTGCCGACTTGGTATTCGGCATTTATTTCCATGTGCCAAATTGCTTTACGGTAGGGTGTACTTGATGTTTTGCGAGTTGCGCATATATTTTCGCTGTTACGACATGGAACCCCAATGAGTATGGTATGCAGAGAGGAGTTTAATATGTGATATGTATGTTTCCAGTCCATCATTTAGCATAAAAGTTACTGTCATTTGCTTGCTGTGTTCTGGTAAAGCAAGTAAAAAAACTTTGCATGTGTTCCACTCTGTACTGTTACCATACAATTACATGCTTATGTCATCTTTAGTCCCACTAACAACACAGCTATGCAGCTGCAGTGTTTGTACTACTGTAACAAGCCTTTTCTGCTACTGATGTTGTAATAAATTCAGTTTCTTGCAGTTGTACTAGTCATAATTTTGACAATTTGGGGGACTAGCATCACTGCACAAAAAAAATCATGCGGTGAAATTCAAACCAATGGAAGTCATTTTACTGCTTCTGCAAACATAAGTGCAATCTTTTTCAGAGGTGGTAGGTACTATATTGTAGTGCTGCAATGATGTGGTACACAACAAAATAATGATTTCAGACACCCTCATCCTATATAACAAGTGCTAGAAATGTACCACAAATATTTGTTTTAGCACTAAAATGCTTCTTTAGACTGTGGGTGATGGGGGAAGGTGGGTATGGGTTTGGGTGGTGATGAACGTGAGCTAACACTATATTCCAAACCACAAAAAAAGAAAATCATTTTGGCTGGTATAGCCCTTCTTACCTCTCTGCAGTTTTTGTCTAGTGATATCGAGCGCTAGAGCTGTATACTCAAATACCCTTGTGCAGCCTGTGGCCGAGAGACAAAAGCACACCAGAAGTTGGTCAGTTAAGCAATAAGGCATGACGAGGGTTGCATAATGGTGGGCTAACACCGCACCTCGGGTGGGTTGAAGCACAAAATCATGCTGAGTGTTTCCACCACCTGACAATGGCCATTAATCCACCATAACATGCCCTCTGAACAGCCTTACTGTAGTTATGAAATGGGTCCTTCACAGTACAGTGGAGGTTAATTTAAAACATTTTTGTTGACCTACTTTCAGCTGGGCTGTTAGGCTATGATAATGGCCCAGATGAAAGTACCTGTTGGCCAATGAGGAGCCATGTATCAAATTTTGTTCCACTGGCTTTCTTTATATTGGAAAAAACTTTTATATTATTTTATATTATTTTATATTGTGATGTCAATTTGAAAGTATTTGGCCACAGGGCCCCAATATTCAAAAGACTGCATTGGCACTAACAGGTCTTTGCCCGTGCAAACCTGGGTTTGCGTTGGAGACCCATATTTAAAAGGGGCTGCTGCATAGGCAGCGAGGGTTAGCACCTGCACAAAACATTATATATGCATGCAGACCAGGAGAGGGCCATGGCCATGGCCATGAATATGCTCACTACCTCATATTCAGCAGCATTGCACTGCACAAAAGGGTTTAGCACAGTCCTTTTTAGCAGCACAAATACTCAAATACCCTTGGGGTATTGAGGGGGCAAGGGAGGGAAGGGCAGCTGCAAAATAAGGGCTGCTAGCTGCTCAGCCGACCAGACTTGGTAGACCATAAGGCCTTTTTCTCTTGGCAAATTTCGTATGTTCGTAAATACCGGCGAACAAAACCCCAACTTAACTCTGGACAACCCTAGCAGGTACTGGAGGTAATGCACCCACCGAGCTAGTTGGCTGCTGGTGGAGCACAACCACCCCCTGTAGTCCCTGGCACTCCCCCCCCCCATGATAGCATGTTCTTAACATAACTATTATCCCTGGTGCTAGTGGTCTCCCTCCCCCCACTAATTGCTAGCCGGTCCCATAATATAAAGCCATCCGAGGTGCTAACGGTCCCCCCAGACAATCATTGACCCATTCTTAACATAAATATCATTCCTGGTACTAGTGATCCCCCCAACCCCTGCTGATCACCTGCCCGTTCTGTAATATAAAACCATCCCTGGTGCTAGTGGTAACCCCTCTCCCTCCGATTGCCAACCCTGGCTGAAATAAAATTATCTCTGATGCTAGTGGTAACCACCCCACCCCTTCCAATTGCAGGCCCTGGCTGAAATAAAATTATCCCTGGTGCTAGTGTTAATCCCCTCCCACTGATTGCCAGCATGGAAGTAAAGCAAAAAACTCCCTGGTGTCCAGTGGTTCCCCACCAATGAGGCACCAAGCATACTCCCCACTTACCTTTGCAATATCTGTAGTGTCATGGGAGCATATGGCGACCGGCACAGCCCTCCTCACACCTCCTCAGCCGGACACTGCATGTACAGTCAGGGACCGTGCCTCTTTTTATGGGACATGTCCTATAAATAGAGGCACGCTCTGCCTGTACATACTGTATAGTGGCTGGCTGAGGAGTGTGAGAAGACATTGTGATCGCAGCAGCACTCTCTGCGCATGATGGATATTAAAGGTGAGTGAGGAGGTATGTCACGTGCAGCAGGGAGGAACCACTGCACACCAGGGAGTTTTTTGTTTTACTTCCAGGCTGGCAATCGGCAGGAGGGGGGGGTTGCCAGTATCATCAGGGGTAAGTTTATTTCAGCTAGGTCTGGCAGTTGTAGGGAAGGGGTTTACCACTAGCACCAGGAATGGTTTTATATTACAGAATGGGCCAGTGATCACTGGGGGGGAACACTAGCATTAGGGACAAGATTTATGTTAAGAATGGGCCAGTGATCAGTTGGGGGGGACAACTAGCACTACGGATGTGTACATGTCTGGGACTGGGCAATTGAGGGCATGATACCATGCTAACCTGCCTTGCTACCCATGCAAATTAGCCCATAATGGGCATGCAAATAGCCCTTTAGCACTGTGCATACCCAATGGGCTCATTTACATAAGTCCCTTTAGATACTGGAAATTGCACTCTGGTGCTATCCATTCTGGCGCTGTACTTTGGAAGCCCTGTTAGGGCAGCGCTAAGTGGCTTAGCACTGGGCTGACATGGCCCCATATTCAGCTGAATAGTGCTGGTGTGCTACTCGACTGAATATAGTATCTTTGGGCACCTAGGCAGTCATAAGGTGCAGTGCAAATGTTGCGCATTTTTGAATAGCGGGCTCTAGATGTCTTAGTTCCATGACTGAGTGGACGAAGCAAGATAGAAGTGTGAATGAAATTGAAGCCAGAAATATGGATTTCAGCAACAATGACACTTATATGTGTAATAAGTGAGCAACATAGATAGCGAGAGTTTCCCATACTCATTTGTTATACTGTCCCAAATCCAGTGGGTGAGAAATAGTTTCAGCCAATCATGATACAGTATTCTAGGTACTCATTGTATTGTAATTACTTAGTGACTCTAACATTGGCAAGTATTGTTAAAAAATATATGCCTTTTATGACTTGAGAAATCATTTCATGTTGTTTCACCATTTGATATAGCTTGTTTAAAACATCTGAAACTGACATAAAACTAATCATATTATTTAATATTATATTCTTGTCACATGAGGTTCAAAAGCATCAATGAAACTGACAGATGCATTGATGAGTAAAGGTCTTGTAAAATATATATATATAAACTGTCCCTATATGGGCAGACATCACCTGTAGAGGCATTCCAGTCAGTAATCAAATATTTTGCTGCAAAGTTATATAATTTCTCATATATCATGGGAATGAAAAGCAGGTACAATGCTAATATGAAATCAATGTTTCAAAATATATAGATATACAAGGGGAACAAGAATAACATATGTAGAGTAACATTGACATTAATATAATGCACTGACATTTAAACTCAACTTGTATATCTTGTTACAACATGAAAATGTTTTAATTAACTGCTTTTATTATTTTAATCTACATTTGGAAAACAAGTGAGAGGTAGAGTTTATTATATAAAGGGAATGATATATGTAAGCAATAAGACATGACAGGGTGTTGATTGTTCTTTTATAACCGCACGCCTAGGCATGTGGTAAGGCATGAGGCCAAAGGCCTAGTGTCCTTCCGCACCTAGGAGTGTGGTTATCACAGAACAACCAACGCCTTGAAGTGTCTTCTTGCACTTATAAAATGGGATATGGTTAGGAAAAAATGACACTGACAAGCAGTTTACTTTTATACAATTTTGTAGCATTTATTTAAATAAAACCTAAAGAATTTCTTAAAAAAGGGAGAAAAATAGTCCCTAACTATACTGTTTGGGATGGTCCAAATAATAAATTGCTTATAACCATGTGATACACTACTTTTTTTTTTGGGGGGGGGGCAGTCATAATGACAGAAAAAAAAAACTCCCCACAATGTGCAACATTTTAGGTTTACTTGTTTAAATGGAATTTACTCACCTGGTAAAGGTGATTATACCCGCCACCTTTATAGTGCTCAGTAAGCCATAACCACTGGATAATCCTCTATCCATCCATTGGACGATGCACGATTGTAAATCTTCATGAGTGCCAGAGGCCAATCCCCTTGGCTCCGTCCAGAATACTTCAGTATAACACTTCCCTAGCTGAGAGGAAAAAAACAACACAAGACAAACCCCCCACTAAATTCAGAAAACCAGCACTTGACCACCAGTAATAAGACCAATATCAAATGTGCAGTGAAAACCAGTTACGTTTACTAGGTGAAGCACAAAAACAATTACACAGAATAAAGAAGGTACACTCAGGTGGGGAATACAGAACCCCCTCACCCTACAATATTGTCATAAATCATATAGGTAGAGGTAACAGAGAAAGCACTTGAAAGAACAAAAACAGCCAGATGCACCATACTACATCGGGGCCCAACTCCATGACTGAAACCATAAAATAAGAAACAGGGTATTCCAATCCCAAGGAAGACCCCAACTGGCATGTGCTTCTGAATGTGGCAGACAGGGTTTATCCATCCAAGGTGGGACTCTGAGCACTATAAAGGTGGCAGGTATAATCACCTTTACCAGGTGAGTAAATCCCATTATCCCTTGCCACCTTTCTAGTGCTCAGTAAGCCATAACCACTAGGTTCTTTGTAGCAGTACCCAGGTAAAACCTATGGGTCAGACAACACAACCCACATTATGACTGATCACCTGCTGCAGCCTGGAGTACTGCATTGCCAAATCCAGCCCTAGCTGCAGATTCCAAGTCCAGCCGGTAATGCCTGACAATAGTATGTACAGAGGACCACATGGCTGCCACACAGATATTCTGCACGGAAGCACTGCCCCTCTCAGCCTGGGATGTGGCCAGGGCTCTAGTGAAATGCACTGTAACACCCTGAGGGGGATCTTTACCCACCCCTCTGTAGGCCTCCACAATGGGCACCCTGATCCACCCTGCAATGCCTTCCTTAGAGGCCACCTAGCCCTTCTGTTTGCCGGAACAAAACAAGAACAGTCGATCTGATCTACAGAACTTGTCTGTCATTGCCAGATAAGACCTAAGCAGGGAGACCATGTCCAGAGGATGCAGAGCCCTGTTTGGACTCCTGTCCTCCTGTGGCATGGTTGGTAAATGAACCTCCTGTTCAAGATGAAATGAAGACAGCACGTTAGGCGAAATGATGGGACAGGGATCAGGGATACTTTGTCATTGTGGAAAACTAGATATGATTCCCTGCATGAAAGTGCTTGCAGCTCCCCTACCTGCCTAGCAGAACACATGGCCATCAAAAAAGCTGTTTTAATGGTTGTCCAATAGGGAGAGGATGAAACAAATGGAGTTTTCTAGAGTCCCTCTAACACGCAATTGAGCTTCCATGGTGGGCAGGTGGGTCGAACAAGTCGCGATGCAATTTGCACGGCTCGAAGAAAGTGAACCACATCTGGATGGGAACCCACAGATCCCACTTTAGGCAGGAGACCCCGTACAGCAGAGATGGCCAATGCCTGCACTCATAGTGAGGAGTTCGCTAACCTCTTTTCTGCTCCATCATTAAGAAACTCCAAAATTTGGGGAATACCTGCCACTGATGGCAACAGGCCTTTTGCCAAACACCATTTACAAAAAATCTGCCAGTGACACTGGTATGTTTTATTGGTGGAAAGTCTTCTAGAGTTCAGCAGACATTCTGCCACCTGGGGGTGGTATCCTTCTTTTAACAGTTTCGACCTCTCAGCATCCAGGCCATCAGTGACAGAGCCTTGGGGTCGTGATGTAGGATGGGACCCTGCCACAGCAGGTCTGTATGAAGAGGCAGAAGCCATGGTTCATCAATCAGCATCACTTGTAGATGGAAATACCATGACCTTCTCGGCCAGTCTGGTGCCACCATCAGTACCATGGATCTGGTGTCCCAAATTTTGACCAGCACTCTGGCAATCATTAGAAGCTGTGGAAATACATAGGCTTTCGTGATATTTCAGCTTGATGCCATTGTGTTAACTTCTTCAGCCCACTTGTCTGGGAATCTGGAGTGAAACTGAGCCAGCTGATTGTTGAAGCTGGACACCATTAGATCCACTTGAAATGGCCCCCACCTCTGGCCGAGGGTGCGGAATACCTGAGGTTGCAGCTGCCACTCCGCCTGATTGAGAATCACTCAACTGAGCCAATCCACCTATAGATTGTGCTTCCCCACCAAATAAGTGGTGGATATCCCTTGCAGGTGTCCTTCTGCCCAGCGGAGAGTTTGTAGCACCTCCTGGAGCATGGCCCTGCTGCAGGTGCCACCTTGCTTGTTGAGGTACACCACTGTAACTTGATTGTTGGTCCTGATTGTCACTGCCTGACCCTGAATCTGAGGTGCAAAGAACAGTAAGACCCTGTGTACCATTTTCATCTCCAGGACATTAATGGGCAATCTCTGTTCTGTTGGGAACCATCTGCCCTGTGTTGCGTGACTCCCCAGTATGGCTCCCCAGCCATGGAGACTGGTGTCTGTCGTAATGGTCACCCAGGGTGGAGGTGAGAGGGGTATCTCCCTGAGCATGATCCACCTGTCCACCCACCAGGAGATACAAGAATGTCTGGACTGGGAGTGAGTTTGAACTTGAAGTCCTGAGTGGACTGATCCCAGGCATCCAACAGGTGTCATTGGAGTGGACACATGTGTAATCAGGCCCAAGGTACCATTGCTATCACTGCCACCATTAGCCCCAATAGCTGGAAATATATGCACATCAGTCTGTTTGGCCAAGCCCATAGTGCCTCCACCAGGTGCTGAATGTTGGCCACTTTCTCCTCTGTGGGCTAAGCCTGGCCTGTGAGTGTATCGATCTAGGTGCCCAGGTGCTTGAGCACCTGCGTGGGTGTCACCTGACTCTAGCTCCAGTTTATCACATAGCCGTGGTCTTGGAGGCAGTGGGCTACTGTCTCCGTATCCCTCCAGGTTTGATCCAGATGCCTGGCTCGGATGAACCAACTGTCCAGGTACAGGATAACATGTATCCTCTGCCGTCAGAGGTGTGCTGCCAACACCAGGAGCATCTTCACAAAGACACTCTGCGCTGATGCCAGCCTGATTGGGAGGCATGTGTACTGGAAGTGTTCTCTGTGTATCTGAAACCAGAGGAAGCGCTGGTGATGGGGGTGAATGGGAATGTGCAGATAGGAATCCTTGAGGTCTATATAGGTCAGAAAGTCACCCGTCTGGATTGCTATTAGGGTCAACTGGAGGGCCTCTACTTTGAACCTCTGGTAGCACACACATTTGTTGAGGAACTTGAGGTTGAGAATGGGATGGAACCCTCCCATTTTCATTGGGACCATAAAGAATGCAGAGTACACCCCTGTGCACCTTTCCTGGGGGGGAACTGGGACAGTCGCCCTGTTCCTGAGGAGGTCGGCGATAGCCTGGTGGAGGGCCTCTACTTTGTCAGGGTCCTGGGGTGTAGGCAACATCATCAGTCTGTGTGACATTGTCTTTTGTATGAATTCTATGGTGTAGCCATGGGACACTACTTCACTGACCCACCTGTCCATGGTAGTGTGGGCCCAGCAGTCGGCAAACATTTGTAATCACCCCGCCTCCCAAGGAGGACCAGACACTGGTGCCCCCCTGGCATCATTAGTTGTTAGTGGTGTCTGTGGCTCCACTGGGCCTGAAGCTTCATCATTTCCAGAAACTTCCCTTAAATTTGGACTGAGGGTTTTGGGACTGGAAACAGGATCTCACGGTTTCACCTCTCTGGGACTGGGTTGCATCTGATCTTGCCTGGTTGCTGTTCCCTCTGAATTTGGATCAAAAGGGGTGGCTGGATGGAAGAAAGAGACCCCTCTTTTCTGCCATCTGCTTAGTGCCTGCCCTGTCCTTGAGGAACGGGTTCAGGGCTTCCCCGAACAGATGTTCCCCTTTGCTGGGAAGCTTCATCAGTATCACCTTAGACACCATGTCAGCCTGCCAGAGCTTGATCCATAATGCTTGTCTGGCTTTATTGGTCAGGACTGTGGCCCTAGCGTTAAACTTAATGGTGTCAGAGGAGGCATCCGCCATGTACCAGGTGGCCTGCACAGCACAGTCTGCCTGCCCTTCTAGTGGGGAATTCTCCAGTAGCCCATCTGCGATGGTCTCTGCCCAGTGCAGAAGGGCTCTTGTGGTGTACCACATGGCTGTAACCATGTTCATGGCCCTTCCCATCACCTCGTGGATCCACTTTAGTGATTTCTCTACCCTCTTGTCCATAGGGTCCTTTAGCACTGCTACGCATTCGACCGGTATGACAGTACGCCTGGCGAGCGTCGATACCAGGGTGTCCACCTTGGGGGCTGTATGCCAGACCACCCTGTAGGCCTTGGGAAGGGGATGCAATTTTTGCATGGCCCTGTTTTCCGGGATCCAAGATGGCTTTGATGCTCCTGCTCCTTGAGGAGGATAGCGTCAAGTGCTGTGCAGGTGGAGAAGCAATGCTGCACTGGCTTGACTTGGGACGAGAGGAGGGGGTCTGTGGAAGCGTGTGGCTCTTCTGGCTCAGCCGGGACCTGCAGTGCATCCAGTATCAAACAAATCAACTCTGCCACATCCTCTTGTGGACATAGCTTGCCTGGTGCCTGGCTGGGATCTTGATCTGTCTCGTCTTCCTCCGAGGAACTGATGCCGTCTTCTGCCTGCCTGCGCTCCTTATTCTGTGGCAGTTGTGAGCCTGCAACAGCTCAGCATGTCATTTGGACACCACCTGGGGTTCACTCTCTGGTTCCTGAGCCTGAAGCCTCCCCCGACACTTGAATAAGAGGTCCACTTGTGCTGCGTTAAGTGTGAGTGGGGCTGTGGGGGCCGATGACTCCTTATGGGCCGTCACTACATCCAGGCCTTAGTGTGGAAGTGTGCCAGACTCTGAAACTGTGTATACTGCACACAGAGCTTCCCCCACATGAGAATCGATGAGCTTTGCTCCCCATTCCAGGCAGGCAGGCATTGCAGTGAAGAGCTGTGAGGAGCTGGAGCTGTGGATAGCAGACAAAAAGAACTGCATTAGAAGCATGTTGTACCCAGTGGGCATTGTGCAGCAGCAATGAAAAGCAATTTGTGGTAATGTGCCTTTAAGGGATCTGACTGCTGAAAATGACCACCGGGATGTGCTGGGTGCCATTTTACTCCTGGTATTTTTTCTGTTACTGCCATTTACAACATGGCTGCCTTTACCACCTTTCTAATTCTCTAAATCTCTCTCATTTGGGGATGGTGATAAGTGAACGGGGAGGGACCACTACACTATGGAAAATTAATGTAACATATCGGGTGGGCAATCAGAGATCGGGGAGGGACCACAATACTATGGAAATTAATTTAACATAACAGGTGGGCAATTGGGGACCGGGGAAGGACCACTACACTATGGAAATGATTTTAACATATTGGGTGGGTATTAAGGGACCAGGAAGGAACCACTACACTATAGAAATGAATTTAACATATCAATTGGGCAATTGGGGACTAGGAAGGGACCACTATACTATGAAAATTTATTTTCACATATAGAGTGGGTGATTGGAGACCAGGGAGGGACCACTACACTATGGAAAATATTTTCTGTTCATATGCTCGACGATCAGAGAATGGGTGGGCCACAGTACCTTCACCAACCACTAGGATTGCGTGGATTACTGCCAGATTTTTGTCGGGGGTAATTTCTCCATGCAAAGGCCTTCATAAATGGTCCTTGCATAGAGCAAAAGCTTTGTGAATAGTACTGCAGGGATATGCATGCCCCATCCCCTTCATTTACATTGCACACCCCTCCCAACTTTGCCTGGGTGCAAACACAATTTGCCTGTTCAAACTGGGCTTTGTGAATACCAACTCCGGGCAAAACCCAGTTTGCCCCATGCAAACTGGGTTTACGCCAGGGCAAAGTTTTGTGAATCTGGTGCCTGGATTCATATTATGCCTATTTGTAACTATGTAGGCTTGGAAACAAATTCAAAATGTAAATGAAAAAAAATTAACATAATGCTACAAAAATGTGTAGCAAATTCTAAAAATGTCTTTCATCGCACAGATCTGAGATATGATAGATTGCAACAGATCATTTTAGCAATCCAAAAAACATTGTTCTTGATGTTTAAAACAAATTAAATATGTGTGTGTGTGTGTTGCTGCTGATCTGGAAGTATTTCTGTATTTGTTTAGAAAGGCAAAAAAAAAACATGCTGATATCGTGTGGATCGAGATGACAAGGGTAACAATGTCCATCAATGGGTAGTCATGACAGGATGGAAACTGACAATATTTATTGCAAAAGTAGACCACTAGTGGAGTATTAGGATGATTTGTAATGTGTTTCACCAAAAAAGTTAAATGTGGAACAGTACTTAAGAAACATTATTATAACTATGCAGAATATGTTTATTTGTTTATTGAAAATGTCAGAAAACATGCCTTTGAGTCATAGACTCCTTTACAAAGGTTGCACGTCAATGAGAACAGAGACATCAAGGACAATAGCAACAATTATGCACAATTATATATGATAGTTACAGAAATGGTTACAAAATGGTTACAGATAACACAGTGAAGCAGTTAGTGATACAGCAATAAACACTGGTACATAGTACAGACGGTAGCAGGTAACAAAAAACAGACACTGCAGGGTGGTGGCACCAGCCATGCCCTGGTGGTTATTTGCAGGCCTAGACAGGACTGAGATGTCGACTGTCAAATATAGGCATGCCCTGGGGTGGCTGGACCAGTGTTTAGTCGTGGGGAGGGGAGAGGGCTAGAGGTCAGGGACAGTCACAGACTGAGTCATGAGAGATTAGATCTCTTAGCTGGGACTTGAACTGACCAAGTTTGGGTACTGTGAAGAGGGCGTTCGGTAGTGAGTTAAGCCATCTGGGGGAAAACTTAGAAATTGTCAGCAGATAAGGACCACCAGGCCCATCTAGTCTGCCCATAGGCCCAATACATTATATGTGGCCACTGACCCTATGTGGACAATGGCTTTTCATCACTCCCGCCCCTCTCAAGGTTCCCTTGTGTATGTCCCAGGCATGCTTAAACCCCCTTCACTGTGCTTGCCCACACTACCTCCTGTGGCAGACTATTCCAAGCTTCAACTACCCTTTCTGTGTTGCAAAACCTCCTCACATTACCTCTTAATCTATCCCCCTTCAATTTAATATCGTGCCCCCTTGTTCTAGTACTTTTTCTACATTGGAAAAGTCCCCCACCTGCACCTTGTTTATGCCCTTGAGGTACTTGAAAGTTTCAATCATGTTCCCCCGCTGTCTCCTCTCCTCCAGTGAGCACATATTGCAGTCCCTTAGTCTCTCCTCATATGTTTTGTGGTGCAAGCCCTGCACCATCATTGACTGTAAATGCTCCACCACCACTTTGTGTAGAATATACTAAGACCAACTAGGATGAAGCAATTAAAGGGTTGTTTTCTAGATTTAGCTTCAAATATTATATAGCAGGAAATATTAGCTGTCAGTTTATTTTCACTATATTAGCTGAACTGACAAAAGTGCTAAAAATAAGCTGATCGCTAATATTACAGGGAGCATAGTGTTGTAACTGGACATGAAGCTGATGCGCTAATTCAATCAGATGCTAAATAGTACCACACCCCTCTCCACGCTAAATAAAGAGAGTGCTAAAATAAGCTGCTATACAGTAGATTAGTGTTAGAGACATTATGACATTTTTTTCCAACTGCAAAATCGTAAATTGCATCCCGGGAAAACATTTTGCATATTCAAGCGCTCAAGGTGAAATTTCGCCAGTCAATTACACCAATTAATTTTGCAGTTGCGTTCTCAAAGGTGAAATTATGAGAAAAAAAGGCTTTGTCACATGATTTGCTCTCTACAGGTCACATGGATGACCGAAATCAGGCAGGAAGTCACTGATTCAATTCCCTTTGTTATGTGTAGCTGGCATAAGCAGTTAGCAGCAGAGATTGTGCTTTTCGTGCTATCCTCATTTGTTAGTTATACACACAGTATTTAGTTTAAAAATAATACATTTCTTCATTTTTCTTTATTAGGATATCTGGTTTGTGTTTATAATTTCCCTTCTGTAATTTTAGATATTGTGTGTGTGGGGGGGGGGTGTCTGTGTGTATGTGTGTGTGTGTGTGCCTCTCTCTCCTTTTCTGTGTGTAATTTTGTTTTGTAAAGAAAACATTTTACTTTCTCTAACAGTGGGAAAAGGAATGGAAAGGGTAAAACATGTTGGGGCAACTGTTCACCTGAGGCGACGAGCATTTCGGACTGGTGCCTGTGAGTCAGACACACCCCAATACCTGACGTGGATGTGGAGTGAGACTGCTCAGCAACAGGAGGCTACTGTCCCTGCCCCCGAGCAGCAGGAGCCTGTGCCCCGAGCAGCAGCATGTTGATGTGGAACCTGGGACATCATCTGGAGCCCCCCTTTCCCCAACAAAGAGTGTCCACTGTCTGGTCCTTGTTTTCAACAAACGCTGCAGATGACAGTGTAGTCATCTGCAAACTGTGTGGGAAGACAGTACGGCACAGGAAGAAAGGGTCCGACCTTGGCACTGGCAGCCAAATGAGTCATATAATGAACCATAACCAGACTGAGTGGAAGGCCAAGCAGCAAGAGGTGGCGGCAGCAGTCAGTACTAGTGAGGGGGACAATATTGAAGGGGAAGGGGGTCAGCAGGAGGGAGGTGTGACTGTGAGCTGTCATTGGAGGGCTTGCAGTACTAGTAGGCAACAGCAGCAGCAGACCACAGCACCAGCAGCACCCCGCCACTCATGTCCATGAACTGAGCCAACACCGGCACAGGCTGCAGCCCCAGTCACCCAGGCAGACTTGGCTGCCGTGTTAGCCGATATGCGACATCTTTGGCATGATTTTGATAAGTTTCTCCAGGAATTCATTGAGGCCAGAGGGGATATGTGAAAAATGCAGGCCAACCAAGAGCAAATGTTGAGCATCCTGGCAGAATTGCAAGGCGGTGGTGGTGGTGGTGGTGGTGGCAGTTCTGATACTAGTGGCAGTATTAATTTGTCTTTTTTGTTTTCTTTTTTCTATCCTGTCTTAGTAATAGTTCTCCCACCCAAACAAATTAAAAAAAAATAAAATAAAACACCAAAATATTTTCTGTTCTCTAATCTTCCTCTAAATCCTCTTGTTTCTGTGTTTTATATTAAAAACATATTTCTTTGTCCAGTAGTTTTGTGTGTTATGTTATGCTCCCTATATCATTCAATCCCTTTTCTTGTTCTCTAACTTAGTTTTACCTTCTCATAGTATTCCCCTTGTCCTGACCCTGCCTGTCGTATGTTATAGTCTGTAACTCTGTAATATGTTAATAGTTTTTGTGTTACTCCTTAACATGTTTCCTCCTATCCACAAATGGATGTACCCAAGAATCACAGAAACATAAGCAATTTTCCTGTGAAGGGAAACAGAAATCTGATTTTGGTTCTTAACATGTGTCCTGAGCTTGCTAGAAATGTTAAGTGGCGTCCCTTCCCACATGACAAAAATAATCCACAGAGAACTGAGATCTAATTGTTGTGAAACTTATGAAGCACGTAAGAATGTCAAGTGGTGGCCATAGTGAAAAACTGCTTTCCTCCTGCGGCAAGATACTTTTGATGCACCAGTTTGCCAAAGGCCTTATAAGTCAAGAAAAAACACATGAGAACATTTCACACAGCAGTGAGACACAATTGTTGTCTATGTCCTGACCTTTCATACTGCCACCCCACCACCAGGCTCAAAATATGCTCTTGTGTCCAGGATGAATCTCGTTGCTTCTTGCTTCTGTGCCGTGCAGAATAGTCCTTAGAAGTCCAGAAATGTAACATGAGAAATTTTAAAGAGAAGTCAGACATAAATCTGGTCTCAATCTTGACCTTTCATTCTGCCACCCCACCACCAGGCCCAAAATGTGCAGTTGTATCCTCAGTTTAACACTGCTTTCAGGATGAATCTCATTCACTCTTGCTGCTGTGCTGTGCAGTACTGGCCTTATAAGTCCAGAAATATTACATGAAGTTTTACAGAAAATTGAGACATAAGAGTGGTCTCAGTCCAGGCATTTTATAAAGCCTCACTACCACCCAGACCAAAAAGTGCACTTGTGGGAGTTTTCATGATCTCCAGTCAGATTTTTTTTCAGAGGCCATTTTTCTATACGGGTTAAGTACAGTCACCTGTTCGGTCAGCGGGGCAAGCAAACTAAAGGTAATAACTTATGTACTGTAAACATAAACCCACGCTGCTGGGTACCAAATCTTACACTGCTGCCCACTGCTGTTTTGTCAACTGCATAAAATCGCTGAATGTCTATGAATGATATCAACCTAGAGGTAAGCAAAATTAGTCAGAAACAAACTGAAAAAAGTGCAGTAAATCTTAAGTAAATTTTTTTGAGCACAAAATAAACACAAGAACATAGAAACATAGAAGTTGACGGCAGATAAGGACCGCAAGGCCCATCCAGTCTGCCATTTATTTTTCTGCCTTATGAATGTGCCATCGGCCTTAGCTCTGTCAATGGCCTATCTATTCACACTTATCTGTATTGCTCCCTTATGCCTATCCCATGCCTGTCTGAAGCCCTGCACTGTATTCATATCCACCACTTCCTGAGGTAGGCTGTTCTATGCATCTACCACCCATTCTGTGAAAAAGAACTTCCTCACATTGCCCCTTAATTGGCCTCCCTCTAACCTCATGCTGTGTCCTCTTGTCCTGCTATTTTTTTATGTTGGCTCACGCTTGTGCACCAGCCAACATCTTGTAGTAGTAGCAGATTTGGAGGCACGTTCACTGTTGAGCGAATGCAGGGCATGCATCAGTAGGTGCGTCCCTCATTCCCCAATCAGCCAGCATGTAGGTGCCACATCAGCAATTCGGAATGTGGCCACCAGATCTAAGAAAAGGTCTGCTGCAATGAGAAGCAAGCTTCTCATTGCAGTAACACAATAACACGCCTCCCACGTAAACATGGTGGCATTGACTGCCGCCGCCCAAAGCATGCCTCGCCCCACTTCATTTGCCGACTGGGGAGCCCACTCCCCGCCGGGCATCATATTCCCAACTGCGGTGCCGGGGGTGCCAATCCCTCGGCATCATGCGCCCCCAACAGTCTTTTTTGCGATGTGGGAGCCCAATTCCCATCAGCTTCAGTCCCCCTTCCCTGTTTATTTTGTCGATGGGGGAGCCCACTCCCCATTGGCATAATGTCTACACCCATCTGTTGTGTGCTGAGGGGTACCCAATCCCATGGCTCTTGCCCCCCCTTTCGTTATGTGCCGATGGGTGCCCAATCCCTATCGGCTACAGCCCCCAAAAACAATCAGGTGACACACTGGGAGCCAACCCCAACATGCCAAATGTCCCTGCAATTAAAAAACTGTCCATGATGTTCCCTTTTTTTTTTTCACCCTGTAAAAGAAAACTGTCCTCAGTCTCCCTGCCCCTCCCCACAACCCCGCGCCCACTCCTGCGCACCCTACCTCCCCACCCCCTCACCCCATACTTACCTCCAGAGCCTGGCGCAACAATCTTCGGTGGACCGAGAACACATCTGCACTCTTCAAAGCCGACCGCGAGCTGAAGAAATGCCGGTAAGCTGTATAATGGCATAAACAGAGTTTTTTCAACTTTGGTGCATATCTTGTGCATTTTTGGGAATTTTGACACCAAATTTTCAACATGGAGTTATTGGGACCCCTCCTCATGAATTCTGTCACCATCATGGCACTATTCAGTCCCAAAAGGTGATTTCACAGTCACTGAGTGGAATCACCTTTCGGGACTGATTAATGAAATGACAGTGCCACTGTTCATGAGGGGGGGCTCTCAAAAAGCCTATGTTGCAAATTTGGTGGTAAAAATTCCCAAAATGGCTGTTTTACAAGCGTGCATTGCGCAGTTTCCACGCACTCTCGTAACTTCGTCAATTTGTAATATTTTCATTCCAGATTTTTTAAATTGGCATTTTCCACACCTTCTTATGAACAGTACAGCTGTCATTTTACATACCCTGGCCAAAATGTGTTTTCGCACATCCGGCGCAGAATAGCATGGTCACTGCATGAAATCAGTTTTCGGGACAGTTTGAGGATATAACAGTGCCACTGTTCATGAACAGAGGTCCTAAAATCCCTATGTTGATAATTTGGTGATGAAAGTCTATAAAATGACTGTGTTACAAGCGTGCGTTGTTCAGTTCCCACGCACCCTTGTAACTTCGCAAATTTGCAATATTTTCATGCCACATTTTCAACACTGGCATTTTTTCACACCTCTTTATGAACAGTACAGCTGTCATTTTTCATATCCTGCCCAAAATGTGTTTTCGCACCTGTGGCGCACAATGGCGTGGTCACCGGGAAATCAACTTTTGGGACAAATTAACAAAATCACAGTGCCACTGTTCATGAGGGGAGGTCCCAAAATGCCTATGTTGAAAATGTGGTTAAAAAATTCCCAAAATAATTGGGTTACGGACGTGTGTTGCACAGTTTCTATGCATGTTCATGACTTTGCTAATTTTCCATATTTTCACTCCAGCTTTTCAACATTGCCATTTTTTTACACCTCCTCATGAACAATACAGTTCTCATTTTTTACATACTGCTCAAAATGTGTTTTCGGACCCGTGTCACCAAATGGCTTAGTTGCTGTGCAAAACCACCTTTCACCTAACAAACTGATAGTGACGCTCTTCATGACATGGGGTCACAAAAAGGTCATGTTGAAAATTTGGAGTGAAAATACCAACACACGCCTGTGGCGTTAGGGTTTCCAACTGTAACACCCCACCCTGTGCAGACTGACAGGCGTCAGGGATGTGACTTGGGATCATCGGCTGTAATGCTTCCTATTCCCCCTCACCCTGCAGCCAGTGAACACATCGTGGTGTGCCTTACAGTGTTTGGCCACAAAGTTCACCCCATTCTCCTATACTGCACCCACCTCAGTGTATTTCCTTATGGAATGGAGTACGTATAATGCCCAAAGACCCCAAAGCACACCACGACACTTGTGACTGTCTACAGGGTAGGGTGAGGTGAAATGGCATGAGTGTTATAGCTGATGACCCAAAGGCACACCCCAATGCCTGTCGGTCTCTACAGGGTGGGGGTGGGGTTGGTGTCACTTCAATACTTCACTGCCATTCCTATTATGCGTCTCTAACTCCGGCACTACCAATGCCAAAGCCAGCGAGACAACATTCAGCACTGACAAATGGTTGTCTTATATTGAAACATGTTAGACTCTTTCACCTTGTTAATGCCCCACACTTGAGAATCAATCCCTTGCTGCTGAATATTCACATTTTAAGTGATACAATGCTGTAGGCAATCTAGCTTTAAAAAGTTATAATCTTAAAGAGCTGCTGACGCCATTGGGAAAACTTTGGAAAACATAATATTCAGACACAATTTGGCTTGTATTTCATATATCTAGTTAAGATTTCTTCCATCTATTATTTATTAATGAAGAATTTCTCACAAAAACAACATCTTTATCCCTTTGAGTTCATTTAAATCTATAGCTTGTTCCCTACTTAAAATTGCAATGCTCTGTTGTGACATCACCGTCTGTTGTCATGGGAATAAATGTGATGTCACAAGCAAAGTATTATGACAACAGGCTGGAAAGAAGCAACAGGAGCTGATGAACCCTCAAGGAACATCTATCCTGTTTTCATGCATATGATCTCAGTAATAAATACTGGGGATAAAAATTACAGAGCTAATAGGAAATATGAGCAGTTCTGTGTCCAAATATTATGTTTTTCAAAGTTCTTCTCGAGGCATCATTTGCTCTTTAAACTGGTTTTAGATAGTAATACATTCATATGTATAAAAACACACAATCCCACAGAAAAACAGACACTCACATAACAGAAACACAAAGAATATGTGAAATACATAGACTCACACATCAGCAAAACACATACACACATACAAAAATCCATCAACACATAATAAACAAGCACACAAGCTCCCAGTCATATACCTACCTCAGGCAACAACAGCCAGAGTTCAATGTAAGGCAGGATAATGCAACTCAACAATGTTGTCTTTTGTGATGTCTTGTGGGAATGTCTCATGTGCTGAGTGTACAACACATGCAGGTATTGGCACAGGGACACTTCTGCCAAGAACACCCCAACACCAACATACAAGCCGATATGCGACATGCCAATATTTTTTTATGTATCAGACCTCATATGGGTTTTTAAAGAAGAAGAAGAAGAAGAATCAGCATTTATATAGTGCTTTTTCATACACAGTATCCCAAAGCACTTTACAAGCAATACTAGACTGGTAGTGAAGTGACTGCATGTGTGGTGGCGGCCATATAGCACATCATCACCCACACACAGCCTGGATAATTGCATGAACCGGTTTATGGGAAGGGGCATGTTGGCCAGGACACTGGAAATGTTTCCTACTCTTTGCAAAGAGTGCACTGGGTTCTTTCACTTCCACCTGGACACCCACCAGGACAACACCAGGATGGGCAGAAGGGACCTCGGTTTAACATCTCATCTGAAGGACGGCACACCCCAGCAGTACAGCACCACCCAATACTGCACTCGGATGGCAGCAATTTTTAGGTGCAAATCTAATCCCGGTGTGGGACGAGAACCAACAACCTTCTGCTCCAGAGGCGGATGTGCTACCAACTGAGCTACGCTGACACCATTGTACTCACATCATGCCAGCTACAGGTACCATACATCTAAAAAAATTGCAGTGTATCCATGGTTTTCCATTATGCAAATAGATCTTGTTTCAAAAAGCATTGGCTTTGTAACATTCATCTCAGTGCAACATGTGCTTTCAGCTTCTGTTGGCATATGATGATGCTGTAAACAAATACATCTAGACAATCAAAACATGATGAAGGGATTCACCCACAACAGGGTATGGGTTTACTAAGCATCAATCCATGCCTGGGGGAGTTGGAGTCATGAGACGAAGCCGAGTGACTTCAACCACCCAGACATGGAGTAATACTCAGTAAACCCATACCCTGGAGTGGGTTAATTCTCTTATAACATGGACAATGTTATGTCAGAGGTTTACGTAAAGAAACAGTAAAATAAATAACCCTGTAAACATACAACTGTGGGTATATCAGGGATTAATCAATGGTCAGGTGACCTGTTTGGACGAATCAGAAGACAGTATTTCAGGAACCCATGTTATAAATGATTTTATTCAACTCACTCAACGCTTTGTGGTGTACCTTGTCTGGCTCTATAGCTTTGTTCACTTTCATGTGTTTGAGTTATTTTAGGACTCTGTCTTCTGCAAATGGGCTTACGTCTATCTGCCTCTCCCCAGCTCTACTGCTGCTTTTATGTGGTCCATCCCCATCCCCTTCCTCTGTGAAGACTGTACAAAAGTACTTTTTATCTGCTTTTTCCTGATCTTCCTCTGCACGGTCCCCCTCCTGCCCATATTAACCTCACAATCTCTTCCCTAGTCTTTATCTTTTCACTTATGTACCTAAAAGATCTTGTCCCCTTTAGTTACACTTTGGACTATACCTTTCTTAGTTTGCACCTTTGTGCTCCTGACCCCCTTTCCCTGCTTCCCTTTGCTTCTTCTGATTCACTTCCCTATCCTCTTCCATCTGTATTTCTTTATACCTCCTGAATGCTACCCTTTACCTTTTCAGCTACTTCCTTTGAAAACCATAACAGTTTCTTTTTTTCTCCTGTGTTTACTTCATTCCTTTCCACAGAGGTTTGTTGCTTTCACTATGCCATCCTGTATCTTGTGTATTTTACTGTTTTGGTGCCATTTTATAAATGCAATAACACACGACAGGGCATGCGGTTATTTGGTAAGTACTGCAGTGCCCCTTAATAGATGAAAGGCACTCTGCTGATGCCTCATGCTTTCAGCCCACGGAGTGGGGAAACAATGTAGTAATTACCCAATAACCACACAACCCTGTTGTGTGTTATTGCTTACTTAACATAAGGTTGATAGACTATTTAGAGCCAATCAGAAATTCCTATTTCTAAAATCATTGTTATAATTAACTATACATACTACTGAAAGTAAAGTGGAACCTTTGTAAAACAGCCATTGGCTCAAAGGTATTTATCCAAAAATTCTAATAAATAAATAACTAAATAATGTACTTAATACTGCCCATCAGATTCAGAACCAGATGACTCAAACTGATATGGGGCTATACCCAAACTGCTGTATGAGTGGTAGGCACTGGCCAATCATTCTCATCATCAGATTGTTTAGAGTACGATGACATCTCATCTTCACTGTCTGGCACTTGGATGGTTACAGATGTTTCCATCTAAAGAATAAAACACGATAATATGCAGTATTAATTTCATTGTCAGTGATACAACTGCAGCAGTATTGTACCAGGAATATAACATTCTGCGATACTGAATATTTGTAAAAGTCTTCTGATTTACCAGTTATAAGATTCAAGTGGTACAGTTGCAGTTATTTATAAAAAATATTGCACTAAGTAAAGGTAATTAATCAAAGTACAAAAAGGTTACAGTATTTGTTCAGTACCTCAAATTTTTTTCCCATTTTTTTCAGCCTCAGCATATACTGCTGTTGACAATATTTTCAAATTGCCTTTTATTACTGCCTCACATTTTTTGGCGTAGTTATTAATGAAGCTTTGAGGTAACATGAGATAGACAAATTTAAATATGAGCCAAATTAAATGCTACATACATGTAAGTTAGTACTGTAGTATTCATATTTCTAAACACAGACGCTGCATTTGTTCATAATTTATCACAAATAAACTAGATTATTGTTGGTCATATGATATTCATTGTATCATTATAAATACATTGGTAACTATCTCTGTACAGTATGTGATGTGGAAGGTACACTATTTAACAAAGTGTATGTATACTACAGACCTACATTAAGGGGCTATAGCCCCCAAAAATGGTAAGCAGAAAATTACAGTAATGTTTAAAAGTAATCTTTTATTGCTTTTTATTTCTAAAGTGTTTTCTTTGCTTATGTACCCATTAGATGGTTTTCAGTCTAATAGTGTTGGAAGTGATGAAAAAAGCAGTACTTTAAGCTGGAAGCAGACATATCTAGTTCTGTTTCTTGGACTACATCATCGACATGTGACCTCACTCATCACATCACAAGCTCTGTTGCCTGATTGGTTAATATATGTCATACATTACCAATCAAGCTGAAGGAAACTGGCTCTTTTTGGTGACTACTGATGTTTCAAGTAGTGAAATCATAATGCTGGAGATGTGTGAAGAGGAGGAATAGAACTATGTTAACTTCCAGGTAAAGTGCTGCTCGACAAATCACACCTAATACTGTCTGGATAATCTAATCAGCAAAACAGAAACAAAATCAGATATAAGACACGATAGCTGACTCCTTCAGAAAGTTAATATAAATTCCAAGCAATACACTAACTCTTCAGTGTCTGGAATTAATAGTATTTTTCATAAATAGTCATCTATCTCTTTATATCTAAAGGTTTTCTTTTCTTTTGCTAATAATAGTGATTTCTATCTCACAGTCTTATGTGTGCTGAATGGAACAGCACTGTACAGGGATTCTGACATCAGTTCTAGTTCTCCCTATTCTCTCTGTGCATAATGACTCACAACTGTGACATCACTACACTGCATGATAGTCAATCTCACAAACCTAGATTTTTAACTTGTAACACATGTAACCTGTCAGATACTAGGACTGTGCTATAACAGTGAGTGAGGTCACATTCTAATGATGTAGTTGGAAGCATAAAAATATATGATGCAGAGTTGACACAAAGAAGAAAGTGGTTGTGGAGTAGAAGGTGAGAAGGCAGTGTGGTGGCACTATGGGCACAGAATGGGGTATGGAGTGAAGAAGGGCAGAAGGTTTTGGCATGATGGTAGGGTACACAGCGTGGAGTGACCTTAACAGAGTGGCTACATCTTCACATATTGAGCAGCAATGCTTGTGGTTGCATGGGAAACAGTGCGGTTTTATGGTCAGGTCACATGCTTGAAAAGCAGCAAGGAGATCCAGGTTCACACCCCAGTGAGACCTAGCCTTCCTGTACTTCAGTCATCAGAGGTATAAACATAGGCAGGAGCAGGACTCCATTGAAAATAAGATGTTCCATCTCATTTGGGCTGCCCTGAGTAAAACCGTGAGTAAAGGGCAACATGGGAGTTTGTGTGGGAGTCAGCCATGGGAGGCAGATGGCAGCCAACATCTCTGCCTAGATTTACTGCTAAGAAATACCACACCTTGCTGCTGCTTGAACTAAACAGTTTCCCAATGTTGCTGCATCTCATTTTGTGCCTTCTTTCATTGTTGTACTAGAGTCAGTGGGCCTCATTTGCTGCATGCATTACTATTACTTATATATGTTCAAACATGGGCTGTTAATGCTTCTCAACACTGTTGCATTTTTCATGCCCGTTACTTGCACTGATGTTTCTGCCTAGTAAAGGTATTTCCAGTGCCTTGGTATGCCCCCTCTAGGCTCCAGTCTCATGCTTACAATGTAGTTTGCCTCACAAACCTGCTGCTTAGCTAGTGCTATACCTTGTATTAAGTTTCAATTGTGCCGAAGTTTAATTTGTAACATATGCAGCTCCTGGAGTAATCACAACATAGTTGGGTCTTTCTGGCTTCTCCCTATTTGGCATCTGCCTAACTACAGTAGCCCTTCTCTTGGCTGCCTTGACTCAGATTGAATATAAGTTTGAATGTATTGCAGTTCAACTTGCAAATAGGGTTACCACCTGTCCTGATTTTTGCAGGACAGCCCTGATTTGGGCAGTTGTGTCCTGCAAAAAAACATGAAAAATACTAAATGTCCTGATTTTTATAGTAGAAAAATATTTTCTAACTTTCCACTAAATGTTGCAGAAAACTACAATACCTTAACTAAAATACTTTAAAATGATAAACAACAATAAAAGCAACTAAAAACTACAATACCTAGTCTTAATTTTGATTATTTAGATAAAATAAATCTGTTACATTGGTCGAGGTTATGTACTGTCCTGCGAAAAATCATGTTTCAGTAAGAAATGTCCCACTTTGGGCTTCTTAAAAGATGGTAACCCTACTTGCAAACTCTGGAGTAATGTATTTTTTCATTGGTTACTTTGTAATATCCTGGTTATTCAATATCCCCTTGCAACTCCTAATCTTGGGTCTGCCTAATCACCCCCTTTCTCGGCTGTTTTTTCCCCCACCCCCCCAGAGTGCACCAAACCACAGCAATCATGGGCTTATTGTGTGATCTAATTTATTGTACATTTTATTATTCCTTGATCACCTGTGCACCACACTACAGACCAGCCCTGAACATACTCAGCAGTTTCACAGCTCTGAATATACTGTATGTATGTAATATCCCCTAAACAGCTCTGTTGCACTGTTTTGTTTGTTTGTTTATTTAAGGTAAAAAAAAAACATTGAGTATAAAACTCATTCACAGTGGTAACATTTACAAAAGGAAACAAATATACATATACAACACAGAATACACTAAATAAATACAATCAGACACCAACTTCATAAATAACACTAACAACATTTACAAGGTTCCTGTAAGGAAAACAAATATTTTCTTAATTGAAAGATAGATGGGTTCCTACCAGTCTTTTGTCTGTATTCAGGAGGAAGGCCATTCCAACATACTGGAATGTAATTACTAAAAAGATGTTGGGAATGCTTTGTTTTTATTAGTGGGACAACCATTTCTAAACCAGCTGATTTTCTCAAGGATAATTCTACTTTTCAAAAAGAAATTCTGTCCCTTAGATATAGAGGGACAAAACCCAACCTACATTTGTAGGCAAATAACTGTTTGTGAATGTTTCTTCTCCTACTTAAAGATACCCACCTAAGTCTCTCATATAATTCACAATGGTGGGTAAATTTAGGACATTTAAGAACCAGTCTTGCTAAACAGTTAACAAGAACATCTAACTTAGATAATCGATCAATTGTAGCTCCAGCATAGATAACACCCCCATAATCAATCAAAGGCAAAATCTGCACCTTGATAATTAACTTTAGTGTTTCTGAATCAAAACAATTCTTGTTCCTATAAAGGAAATCTGCCCGTTTATTAACTTGGGAAATTAAATTATCAACATGCAAATTGCCAGACCCATATCTATCTAACCAAAATCCCAGATATTTGTATTGATTAACTAACTCCAACCCCGTCCCTTTACTATCAACAATTTCCAAAGCCGAATCATCTTTTAATTTGTTAGGTGACCTGAACAACATACATTTAGTTTTAGATTAATTAAGTTTTAACTTAGAATTAACAAAAAACAATTCCATACTATCAAAACCCTCCTGTAAGATACGTTGAATTTCTGGAACTGATTCACCTGAGTGGTACCGAATGGTATCGTCGGCGCACAAGTGGTAGCGAGAAGCCCCCAACATGAGAACCAAGATCTTTTAGGTAAATTAAGACTAAAAGGGGACCCAAAACAGATCCTTGTGGTACACCTCTCCACAACACCTGTGACACTGAAACAGTGCCATTAACAACCGTTACCTGATGTCTCTCAGTAAGGTAAGAAATGAACCAGTCCAGGGTTAAACGACTCATCCCTATTTCAGATAATCTCAGAAGCAGCCATTGATGATCCACCATGTCGAAAGCCCTAGAGAGATCAACTAAGATAGCACCAGTGTAACATTGGGCTTCAATTGAAATGCCGATCTCATTCAGGGCTTCTGACACAGGCTTAACAGTGTTAGCAGCCTAATATCACCCAAGCACCTACACATGCTGGGGCATAAAAATCCCTCCTAACCTACCACAAGAGTACCCACATTTGCAAAGTCATTCTTCTCCTACTGTACAACTCTGGAGATCCTGAAAGTAACCTAGGTCCTGAGGCTGATACACCATTAGCCAATAAGAACACCTGGCTAGGTTCTTGGTGCCCTAGGCTAATGCATCTTAACATATGTAGCCTAGTCCCCAAGGTAGCTGAGCAGGAGGGCCCTTGTTACGGCACACAACCTACATGTGCTAGCCATCTCAGAAAGCTGGCTGAGGTCATGTATCAGCAACTCTGAGTCTGCATTGCCTAACTATATTACCCACTCTAAGGACAGAATAGGTAAATGAGGAGGGGGTGTCCTATTCTATGTTAAATCAGATCTGGATGCTGAGATCCTCACTTCTAATTATATTCCTTTGACTGCAAATGGTGGCACTGCAACTGACTTTAGGTATCAAGAAACTTAATCTATGCTGTGTTTGCAACCCCAAAAAGCAGGTATTGAAGGTCTCAAAGATGTGTCACGCATGTTATCCATACCGGGTCACACTGATTTAATAGCATTGGGTGATTTAAACTTAAACTGGCTAGCTGGCCCAGTGGCACTGAGGGCTGAGGTGCTGGACACCACACCTTGCACCATGCTGGTGACCTGAGTTTGGAAGTGAGCTTGGGTTACTGTGGGTCTGCTGGGGCAGAGGGCGAGGAGTTGGACTGAGCTGCCAACAGGCAGCTTTCCTCTCCCAGGAAGGGATCTGGAATCTGACAAGCTCTTGGCTGACACCAAGTAGAGGCTTGGTGGTAGCACCAGGCCAGTGGGAGACTCATCGCTAGGCTGGGTGGGGGAGGGTCACCAGAGCCATAGGTGCGTACTCACCTCCACAGGCACATACAACTGTGTTCTGGGGTCCCGGGATAGGAGGGAGTAAAACCAAGAAAATACATATGTCTCTCCATTGCCAAAGCAAGGTGGGAGGTGGCAATGGGGAGCAAAAAGCTAGATGAAAAAAAATTAAATTGGCTATCCAACACTGCAGCTTACAGAGAAGTGCTGGTCAAACAAGACCTAAAAAAGATTCTTTCTGCACCAATTAGGTTAAACAATAAAACAGGGAACCATTCCCTCATAGACTGGGTATTAGTCAGCAACCTGTCTAGGATCTGGTTATCTGGCCACCTGCCAGACACAATCAGCAACCACTCTGCTGTCTACTTCCTCTGGCACAATAGTGTTGTAAATGACCCTGACTCTAAGGAAGTACAATATCACAGCTACAGGGTTTCAACCCTCAGGCATTACAAGCTGACCTAGCTGCTATGGATTAGTCTTTCCTGGACACGATGCCAAATGTCAGTTATGCTTTGGACTTTTTCATCACTGAATTCACAGAGCTTCTTGACAAGCATTCCCCTCTTGACCAGATGTAGAGTAATGACTCTAAATTTAGATTTGCTGACCAGAGACCTGTTCAAATTAATTAAATCCAAGGGTCTAGCATGGATCTCGTTTAAAAAATCAAACTTCAGAATAGCCTGGGAGGCCTACAGGCACCTAAGGAGTAAATCAGGTTGCACATGGAATCGAGGCTCGGCTCGGTGTGCCTTTCCTGGTAATCAATCATTTAAATTAAGAAAAAAAATGCAAACACAAATGCAGCCTAGCTGAGAACTCGAATCTTAAAGATCAAAAAGTGACCAGCCTAAGTAGCCCCAAAAATTCTGGTCTTGCATAAATAACATACTCAACCCTAGAACCACTGAAGCCCCCATGATCATTAAAATTAATGGCACCAAATACACAGATCCCAAAATGGTGGCAGATTTATTCAATAATCAGTAATGTCTGCTACATGCAGAGGAGAGGCCTGACTGGACCCACTGACAGCAGTTGTCAGTCATTGGCACCATTTTCCTTCATAGAAACATAGAAGTTGTTGGCAGAAAAGGATCACCTGGACCACCTAGTCTGCCCTAAAGTCCCTGACTATTGTGCTACCGTAGACCCTAATTGATCTCCGGCCTTTAACCCCCCAGCCCTGTTTCTAAGGTTCCTGTGTGTCTATCCCATGCATGTTTGAAACCCATTACCATTTTAGTGCCCACAGTCTCTGCTGGGTGGCTGTTCCCATTGTCCACCACCCTTTCCATGAAGAAATATGTCCTCACATCCCCTCTAAGTCTCCCCCTTCTAGTTTCATATCATGCCTTCTTGTCCTTCAGCATCTCTTTCTGTGCAATATGTCCCCCTCCTGTACCTTATTGATGCCCTTGTGTTATTTGAATGTTTCTATTATGTCTTTCCTTGCTCTCCTTTCCTCCAGTGGGTACATATTTAATTCTCTGAGTCTTTCTTTGTAGGACTTCTGATGCAGACTGTGCATCATTTTGGTTGCTCTTCTCTGTACTGCCTACACCTGATCTATGTCCTTCCTGAAATGGGGTCTTCAGAACTGGACTCAGTACTCCAAGTGTGGCTTCATCATCGATCTCTACAGGGTAGCAATACCTCCCTATTTCTGCTGGTGATACTCCTCCCTATGCAACCCAGCATCCTACTAGCCTTCTCTGCTGCCTTATCACACTGCTTTGCTACCTTTGGGTCATCAGATATGATGACCCCCAGATCCCTTTCCTGTTTTATGTTCATTAACACCTCCCCCTTCCCCTCATCTGACACATTACCATTAAGTATCTGTGCCCAATGTGCATGATTTTACATTTCTGGGTGTTGAAACCGAATTGCCAAATCCTCAACCAGTCTTACATCTTTTTTAGATATTCCTTCATTTTTTTACACCCCCCAGTGTGTCCACTCTGCTGCAGTTTTTGTGTCATCCATCAACAAGCATAGCTTTCCTTCTAGCTCCTCTGCGATGTCACTAATAAAGATATTGAAGAGGACCAGTTCCAGTACTGACCCCTGAGGCACCCTGCTGGTTACCTTATCTTCTTCTGCGTGAACTCCATTTACCACCACCCACTGAGTTCTGTTACTTAGCCAACTTCATACCCATTTTAAAAGTTTTGGCCCCACTCCCAGGCTGCCTAGCTTGTTTACCAGTCTTCTGTGTGGAACAGTGTCGAAGGGCCTTACTGAAGTCCAGGCAGGTCACATCCACCACTCCTCCCCAATCCACCCAGTCAAAAAACTCAATCAGGTTTGTTTGGCAAGATCCTCCCCCCACCCCCCACCCACTCCGGATCCTGCAGCTCACTGGTTTTCAGGTACCAATCCTTTCTTTAAGTAGTGTTTCCATAATCTTGCCCACCACTGAAGTTACAGGTTGGTAGTTTCCTGGCTCCTCTCTATTCCCAGTTTTGTGTGGGGGGACCACATCTGCCCTCCTCCAGTCCCCCAGAACATTCCCCGTATCCAGTGGTAGACTGAACAGAGCCATCAGAGGTGCAGACAGTTCTTTCTTCAGTTCCTTCAATATCCTGGGGTGACTCCCATCTGGCCCCATTGCCTTGTCTACTTTTAGTTTTGCTAGTTCCCTGAGGACTCCCTCTTCTGTAAAAGGGCTAATGTCCTCCTCCTTTTCCTTACTGCTCTTCTCCACTGGAGGAGGTAGTATAGTGTAGTGGTTAAGAGCACTGAGCTGCAAACATGGAGACCTGGGTTTGAATCCCTACAGCCCCCACTTGCATACTGTGTGACCCTGAGCAAGTCACTTAACTTCCTTGTGCTCCCAGGTCATACCTAGAAACAAGAGCCTACTTAGTCTGCCTTTCCTGGTTAAACTATCCCCCCCTTCCCCCACTGTCTGTGGGCCATCACCTACCCCTTCCTTTGAGAATACAAAACAAAAGTACTTATTCAGTATGTCAGCTTTCTTCTGATCCTCCTCGACACTTCACTCCCTTCCCCTTTTATTCTTACTATCCCTGCCTTGCTTTTCCTCATCTTGCTTATGTACCTAAAGAATGTTTATCCCCTTTTTTGCTGATTTGGCAATGTTTTCCTCTGTTTCTGCTTTCACTCTCCTAACTCTCTTCCCTGCCTCGCTTTGTTTCCACTGAAACTCTCCCTATTCTCTTCTTTTTGTGTAATCTTGTACCTTTTGAATGCCTTTTTTTCCTTTACCTTCTCTGCTACTTCCCTAGAGAACCATGGTGGTCTCTTTCTTCTCTTGCTTTTCTTAGCCTGCCTGACACACAGGTTTGTTGCCTTCTCAATGGCCTTTCTTATTTTTGCCCAGCATTCATCTACCTCACCCTTTTTTTCTGTTCCTGCTAGAGCTTCCTTGAGGCACTTTGCCATTTTCTTGAAATCAGCCCTCCTGAAGCCCAGGACCTTCACTTTAGTGTGGTTCAGTTCCGTCCGGGTGCTTATTTTGAACCACACTGTACGATGATCACTTGTTCCCAGGTGGCTTCCCACTGTGATATTGGTGACACTGTCCCTGTTTGACAGTACCGGGTCCAGTAACGCCCCCTCACAAGTGGGTTCTCTAACTAGTTGCCCAAGGAACGCCCTCTGCAGGGAGTATCTAGCTGATGCTGCAGCTGGGAGGCTCCAGTCCACATCTGGCAGATTGAAGTCCCCCACTAGTAGCACCTCACCCTTGTTTTCCATCACGTGGATTTCTGCCATCATATCCTTATCTCCCTCCTCCCCCTGTGCCAGAGGTGTGTAGATCACCCCATCCTAATAGCTGCCCCCTTCCTGTCTCCAGAGTGACCCACAATTTCTCTGTTTTACTCTTTCCCCACTGTATTTCCGTGGCCCTAATGTTCTCCTTCACATAAAGAGCCACCTCTCCTCCCTTTTATCCTGCCCTGTCCCTCCTTAGTAGTGCATACAAATATAAACAAATACATGGCTAGCAGCCCTTACTACACTATTGGCTGCACAACAGGAAATTTCTTCACTCTAAACTGTGGACCTTGGTCCCCCTTCTTTTCACAACCTTAACACTGTAGGTGGCACAACAATAACAAGCATACCTGCCACCACATTTGCTTGGATCTCTACCTCATCTTCGAGTCAAGTAAAACAAAAGAAAATATACCTGTGGTATGGAAGGCGCACCAAACACTCAACCAAACTTCAAAGACTGCACCTTATAGCCTAGCCCTCTTGCTACTGATGCTGTCAGGAAACATTCAGTCAAACACTGGACCTAAGGAGGTAACCCTAATGAATGGGCCCCCCAAACAGAGTTCCATTACGCTGGCCACTATCAACATCTGTAGTCTCCTCAACAAAATTGACACCCTCAAAGTCTGGATGACCATGAACAACCCAGACATACTCTCCATCATTGAAACCTTGCTGTCACCCAAAGTGCCGGATACAGCAGTTGCATTGCCAGGATATACGATCTATTGATTGGATAGATCCTCTAAGCGTGGTGGTGGCTGTGCAATATATTTAAAAAAATAGTATTAGAGGGCTGGCGTTACCTCTGGTGGACCTCAGATGTCCTGCACAGGCACTAGCTGTACAACTGCTCCTGGGTGCACACAATAAAACCCTCACTGTATTCTCTGTCTATATACCGCCTAAGGACCCAACCCCCGGCCTACACAGCATTCTGGGCCATCTTCAGTAGGAAGAACACCTTGCTGAGATAGTAATAATGGGGGACTTTAATATAAACTGGCTGTCATCAGCAAATGGAGCCATAAGGGACTCCTTAGCATTCCTACACCTCACTCAACTCGTCAGCTCACCCACCAAGATAAACTATAAAACAGGTACTAGCACCACCATTGACTGGATCATATCAAGTCATCCTGATCGCATCTCTAATGTGAGAGTTCACCCTGACTCCATCAGTGACCACTCCCCTGTCACGTGTAGCTGGTTAAATAAATTCCGCTCCCCCCCACCTCTAACCACCTACAACCGAATGTTAAAGAGTGGGCATCTAGATCTACTAAAGCACCAGCTCCAATCCCATGACTGGTCCCTCCTGGACTCTGTCAGTGACATCATTGTTGCTCTTGATCACTTCATCAAGGTTTTCAATGCGGCCTGCGCACCCATGCTCCATTTAGAAAGATGAAGGTGCATGGAACTATTAACTCCTGGATCTCACCAGAACTCATTACCAAAATGAAACAACGTGACAATCTCTGGCTCATTGCCAAGTCAACAGGGAGGCAGCATGACTCTCAGGCATACAAAGCAGTCAGAAATGCCTGTACAAGGGTGATTCATCATGCAAAACAAAACCACCATAAAGAGCTTCTGTCAAACTCCTGGGTGACAGCAGGAAATTCTGGGCGAACATAAAAAGACATCACGGGCAAGTTCAGAAGGTCTCTGACTATGTATAAATCTTGAGGCAATCCCATTCCGACCCTCTCAATTGCAAATACTTTTAATACCATGCTACTAATCTATCAGAGGTCCTCCCTAAAGACTTCTTTGAAGATGCTCCCCATCGGCTGCCCCGTGCTCAGATGCAGAGAAGCCTGATCACCCTCCATTCTACTTCAAACAGGTCCCTGCCACCCAGGTCAAGAAACTACTATCCAAAGTATTGGGGGAAAACCAGACATAGTGGAGACTCGCTGGACCTCAAACTTATTGCACTTACCGTAGAAGAGGTTCTCCTGCCTATAACTAAAATACTCAACCTATCCCTCATTCTGTCCCAGTTCCCTGAAGTCTGGAAATCCACACTGATCATGCCAGTGCACAAATCAGGTGATCGCTTGGAACCTAGCAACTACAGACCAATATCCATCCTCCCTCCACTGTCAAAGGTTCTGGAACGCATAGTAACCAACCAGCTTGTGGACTATCTTGATAAGTACTCCCTGCAATGCACACAGCAGCACGGCTTTAGGAAAAAGCATAGCATGACTACAGCTCTGCTAGAATTCACTTGCTTCATCCAACAGTCCGTCGACAATAGCAGTCTGGTAGGAGCAGTGTTCATAGATCTTACTAGGCCTTTGACACCATGAATCACAAACTCCTCCTTGACCAACTGGCAAAGACTGGTCTCTCACCTAGCACATTAAAATAGTTTGGCAGCTACCTTGCCAACAGGTCACAAAGGGTGAAGATTTCAAATTCCATCTTGGAACTGCGCTCTGTCAGATCAGGCATACCCAAAGGGTCCATCCTGGGACCCCTTCTGTTTAGTATCTTCCTAAAGAACCTACCAAAGGCCTGTCATTTAAGGACCCTCCTTTACCCAGATAACGCTGTCATCTTTGCAAGTCATCCGGATCGCACCGTGCTTGAAGACAACCTACAACTTGGGTTCCTTGAAGATGAAAAATGGCTCCAATCCCACAAGCTAGTTCTAAACTACAAAAAAACAAAACTTATGCTGTTCTTATCCTCCCGCCATAAGCACAAGTCACATGCCCTCACAGTTAAAAATAACCAAGTAGCCCCCATTGAACAAATCCAGCACTTCAAATACCTTAGAGTAACCCTGGACTGCCACCTTACCTACAAGCCACACATTGATATTGTTGCTAAGAATGTAAATGCTAAACTAGGACTGCTCTATAGACACAGATGAAGTCTGACCCCAGAAACACTTAAACTTGCAATCCACAGCTTCGTACTATCTGTTATTGACTACGGCATGGTTATATATGGAGCTGCCACAGCTACATCTCTCAAAAGACTAAATACTGCCCTAAACAAAGCTGGTAGACTTATCACTGGTGCCGGCTACCTCATCCATACTTGTGATCTATTTGCCCTAACCGGGTGGCTCAAACTACAAGACCGCATCAAGTACCACTCATGTATACTTGCCAAGCAAGTGTTGCTGGAAGCCCTGCCAATGGGCATCGCCAGTCTTCTATCAAAGCCTCAAAAGTCGCATCACACCTGGTCCTCTGTCTCTGAACTCTTTTAAGTTCCTAGGGTTCAGACCACCCAATGCCAGCGATCCTTCCCTTACAGAGCTCCTAACTGGATGAATGGCCTAAGCTGTGAACTGACTAGCATACCTCAACTTACCCAGTTCAAGCGTCACCTGCATCCGCACATCTTGAAGGAGAGTGAGTGTACCTGCTTTAATTAGTCATGTGACTTGCACCTCATCTAGCAACCTGCATTCCCCAGCCCCTCGACAAGGCCCCTGGCTGCATCCTTCTTCCCCTGTTCAATCGCCTCTCTCACCCTCTCCTCTACCTGTCACGTCCTGACCCTCCTACTCTGTCCCACTAACTCGCACACTATGACCCCTGACTGACTCTTTTCCACACCTTTCTTCCTCCCCTTCCCTCTTCCCTCCCTCCCCCACCCTCACCATCCCTCCTTCCTGTCACCTTCTCCTTCTGTGCTTGCCCCGTTCCCACCCATTCTACCCCTTCCTGCCTCTCTCAACATGCTTGACAATGCCACCCGGCTACATCCCCCCCTTGTTCTCTGTCCTGCTGCTACTCTTCATCCCCTGACTCACCCGTCCCGATTTCCAAATTGGATTACCAGCCCACATTTTCACCTATAAAGTCCTAGAATGCCATCTATGTATCTAATTGCAATCATCTATGTTTACTATGTATTGTGCTGTTCTACAGTTCGCTGTATTTGATATTATCTGTACATGTTACTATGCTTTATACTGTCTGTTTTGTAACCCCCTCCCCATTATTGACGTGGAACCTTTGTAAATGAGCTCCACT
The DNA here is from genome assembly GCA_016271365.2 of Neoceratodus forsteri. Taxonomy (NCBI): domain Eukaryota; kingdom Metazoa; phylum Chordata; order Ceratodontiformes; family Ceratodontidae; genus Neoceratodus; species Neoceratodus forsteri. Next base: position 9,706,047 of record CM057456.1, read on the forward strand.
GTGCTCAAAGGTATTTTCTAATCCTAGATTGAAATTAAAAAAAAAAAAAAAAATACCCTGGTAAGGTTACCTCCCAGTCCTGGTTTTCAGTGCATCAGGTCTCTTTAATTGCTACACTTCAGTGTAGAGAGAGAAGATAGGAACAATAACCAGAGAAATGACTCACCGCTACTCTGTCAATACACCTTGCACATTGAGGTAAAACCCACTGGACTGGGAAAACCATGAATGAATCAGGGTTTGTCCTTGCAGCACTACCACTGTACAGTATATATGTTGATTGTGAATTCAGTAAATGGACTAGGCTATCTGTCTGGGAAAGCAAATACCAACTTAGGATTTAGTTTGGATTTGTTTGCAACCAAGTAATGCCATTGTTTAATTCTGTTAAGTGCACCAACACAGGCCAATCATGCATAACAACATCAGGCCTACACCATTACTATGACTGGGTATCTACTGGAGCCCCAGTAGTTCCCTAGAACTAAGGGTATGTATTGGTACCAGTAGGGCAAGGGTAGTACCCAACAGTACAGCTGGGCAGCAAATAATGTACAAGTTTGGTTTGGGGGTGGGCTACTGCTTATTTGGCTGAGCCTAGGAGGGCAACGGAAGAACAACCACTGCACATTAATTTAGGTTGGGCATAGACAGGCACCAGAAGACCAGCCGGGTATACTGTATACACAGCTACCTCAGTTGAATAACCCCTTCCTTTTCCTCTAGGACCTGTTCCTGTATCCCTGAGAAAGTCCTTGTTTTTTGTTTATAATTACTGCATGGGATTATAAGCATTGCATTTTGTCATGACTGGTATCGTGCTGTAATGGTTCATGGGTGGGGTGATCCTGTGGTGAGGGAAGGAGGTACTGCATCCCACAAAGTTGTACAATACTTACACCAGGTCCACTGTACCTTTCTCTTTGATGCACTGCAATATTTTAATCTTAAACTATGTTCACTGTCCTATGCAGCCAGTATAGTGTTATGCTTGTGCAACTGTGTTAGTTTGGTTTTGGCCGTTTGCACTGTCTATTCCAGAGGAATTACCACCCTGTAGAGGTACAAAAGGCAAGGAACCCTCAGAGAGGGTTCCATCCCTAGAGGTGCCATGGGACGATTCCCGTGGCTAAAGGTACCTTAGGAATCCCACTAAGGAGAGAAGTGCTGCTGCTGGAGGAGATGGGGAGGATGGAGGGGCAAAGAAAAAAATGCTTCACAATGAGGCTGAGAGGAACTGCTTATATAGCTCAGGAAGTGGGAGTGGCTGGCTGCTTGGCCACTGAACTCCTGGCAAAGCCTTTCCAATTCACTGTCCTACCCAGCCAGTATAGTGTTATGCTTGTGCAACTGTGTTAGTTTGGTTTTAATTGTTCTCACTCTCTATTCCAAAGGAATTATCACCCTGTAGGAGTGTGAAAGGCAAGGAACCCTCAGAGAAGGTTCCACCCCTAGAGGTGTCATGGGATGATTCCCATGGCTAAAGGTACCTTAGGAATCCCTAAAAGAAATGCAGTACAAGCATATCCCAAAAGAATGAGGCAACACAAAGCATATGAGCAAGCAGTAACTGTGACGTAGGAGCAGTAACTGTGACGTAGGAGTAGAGAAGCGTAGACAGATTGCTAACACAATGAGATGCTCAGGTCGAAAACGTAATGAAATGCCCAGGATTGTGTAGCATAATACAGATGGTTTGCATTGAGAATGAGGGGATCCTCTAAGGAGAGAGGGAACAGCAGGGACACCATCTGCCTCCATCCAACAGCAAAACCTACCTAAAGAAACTAGGGGACACTACTATGCTAACTAACAGTTATGACCTGAGGCAACAGAGGAGAGAAAAAAAACCTATGAGGAGGAAATCTCTAGGGAGCCAAGGCCTAGGTCACCTTCCCTCCAGGCTTGGGATATTTTATTTAGTGATGGCTCTGAAGCTGCAATTTGGAAAACCCAATTAAGCGGAGGTGGAAAATATTCCAATTTAGAGGAAGTCTCTCACTCGAACCCTCTAGCGGGACCACCATGGAAGGTTGCGAGAAAACTCTGCAACTATACGTGCAACCAAGGCAGAGGAGGAGAGCAACGACTGCTGAGGCACTTACCTGGCCTACCCACCCTAAAATCAAACTAGATGAACCAGAGGCAGTCGTAGAGAGAATGCAATGAAGGTGTCTTGCTAGGGAATCCACTAAAGCCAATGGACAACCATTATAGTGGAACATTAGAGCCAAAGGAGCTCATAGTAACTGCCCTTCACTGCTAGTCTTAAATTCTACACCAGAAACTGCTGTTGTGTAGTAGGCAGCTAAAGCCAATCCCAGGGCAGGGACATTCCCAGCTATTGGCCAGGTGAGAAGGATCTCACCCCAAGTTGGACATGCTCAATGATGTGGACTGAATGCAGAGTGAGACCATCGGCTACAGGAACCTTGCACCAATAGAGAATGGCTGGCATGCCCCAGAAATAGATTGAGAGCTGAAGCTGGCGAGCTGATTGAGCACTGGTGTGCTGAGATCATAATGAGCAACGAGTGCTGAGACCTTGCAGGTTGAATGCAGAATTGAGTGCAGTAGAATCCCAGAAGCTGAAGCTGAGGGATGACAGTAGGCATGAAGCAATGAGTTGCTTAAGCAATGATTACATAAGCAAGCATGGACCTGTACGTAGGTCAGTAAACAGAGTAGTAATAAGTGGACCTCCACATAGGTCTGCATAACGTAGTAGCAATGAAACAGCACTGAATAGTGGGGCAAGCCAGCCAGCATTTAAAAGTCAAATCAAGGTGACAAATACTCTGAGAATTTTCCGCGGCAAAGGCAGGAGTTAGAACAGAAATAATTAGCCACATGGGGCAATGACTCCCCAAACACTTCCCAGTCCCTACCGTAGGACAAACAAGAAAGTGATGGAAGGCCAAGAACCACATGCAGATATTAAAGCTAGTTTAACAGCCTCAGCAGGAGCTTTTTGGCTGACCTAAGAGTAGAACAGGTTGAATAAACATGGAAGCAACATCTGTATGGGGTACACTGAGTTGTAAAACTGCACTAAAACATGGAGACACAATGCTCTGAAAGCAGGTGTAGCCAGGCAGTGTAATGAAGCTGCAAGTAGAATAAGAGCATGAATAAGCAGCATAGCTAGGGTTAGAGTAAGCTTGCGTCAGGTGAAAACAATTGAGTATGCAACACGGAGCAGCTATGGTTGAGCTGAAACACACAGATAATGATTGCAATTGCATTGCAGTAGTTTGAGAGTGGTGAGCAACAGTATAAAAAACACAAGCCCTGGGTACAATAGTAATTGGAGTAAACAGTAGCAGTGGCTGCAGTTGTAAGTAACTGAAAGCAAGTAGTATGAGCTCTGAGTAGCAATATGCGAGGAGCTTAGAAACAAAGCCCCCCCCAAAAGCAAAACCAAAGACACACGAACACAGAAAACAGGGAACAAAACAGAAGCACACACAGACGAAGGTAAAATACAAACCAGAAGCAGGAAAACAAACACAGAAGCCCAGCAGAGACAAGCAGGAGCATCAAGGTGGGGGGTAGGGACACAGGCCCCAGCCAACCAGGTAGGCCCAGCCAGCCAGCCAGGTAGGCCCAACCAGCTCAGAGGACAGACTGACAGAGCCTTCGAATGCAAAGAAAAAATGCTTCACAATGAGGCTGAGAGGAACTGCTTATATTGCTCAGGAAGTGGGAGTAGCTGGCTGCTTGGCCACCGAACTCCAGGCAAAGCCTTTCCAAATATGAACCCCTTGATCAGGAGCTACCAATCCAGGCCTCTCAACCTTATCAAGCCAACAAGGCAGGGCTAGTAACCATCAACATCCACAGTGATTTGATTACATCTTGATGGCCCCAAATGGGATTAATACTTTTGGACTCAAGCAGTGACTAAACTCTTTGCTCAGCAACCAGTATGCCATGACGTCAAATTGTTTCAGTGATGCATCTGACTTAATGCACTAGCCTGATGTTTTCCTATAATCTTATCCCCCATGACTTCAGTGGTATCATGCATGAACTTTGTCAAAATGCCAGATGTTATTTGCAACCAACGTGAAGCAGCCCTGTGCAACCCTGGGTTCCCATGTATGGTGACAGTGGTTCCCAGGACCAGGGTGTCATTTGGGAAAAGGTGTCCTTCTGCTCTTGTCGCAAAGAGTGGAGACTCTGTGTATCTGTGGATCCTGTGTATTGCAAAAATGTACACTTATGGTTGCAGAATCTCAGCAACCCTTTTCCTCTTTCATTCATTGCATCATGGTGCCCATCCTTGACTGAGTAAAGGACATGGAGATGTACTTACAGCAGATGAAACAGCAATCACATTCGCAGCATTTGTTAACATACAGCACGGCACCCTCAGGAAAACCTGGCAATAATAGTGCTACACAAACACACTGAGGTCAAACAAGTGCACAGAGGTATTGTTACTGCTTTAATAGAAAGCAGTGTGCAACTTCACGATGGAGGCCAACTTTGAAAAACATCTCTCAAGCATAGTCCTAAGTATCAGCATCCAAACATATTGTGTTTGAAAAATGCATGTTCATAAGTACATCATCAGTCTCATGAGACTGACAAACAATTATCAGGGTGGCCTGAGTACCAGTATCCTGTCCAATGGTGCCTTTCAAGGGTGGCTTTACACCAAGGCTCCTAGAATTCTGTGGTTCTGCAGTTGTCACTGAATTTGCAACCTACCACAGATTATCTGCAGTGTCTCATAATTCATTGTTCTTGGTGATGCTTCATTAATAGTTACATTTTTCCATGGCACCAGGTTCCCATCACCTCCATTTGTATCCCAACCCCTTCCTCTATGCTCAGCATGTGATGTTATCAATGGCATAAAATCATATTTTAGCTAATGACAAGGCTGCAGTCTGCCACAGAAATGTATAATTTATGTTCGGTTTAAAAGGCCTTCTGAAAATAACTTTTATCTAATGCAGGGTTACAGTCATCACTCAACAATCTTGTATCTTCCGGCGCCTTACTTCCACAGATATGTTGGTGGAACTCCTTTGCTAGACCCTGATGTGTAAGTACTCACAGCCACAATATAAACTCTGTGCTGTTTTATTTTAGTTTTACTATTTTGTACTACCAGACATTGGGTCACATTTTTATTTTATTTTTTAATCATGCTTTTTCTTTCCCTCCATCGGCAACAAGCCCCAGCCGCAGCACATACGTTGTTGTGGATTTACACCCACCCACTTCTTAGCTTGGACCAACTAGTGGTGGTTGAGCCACATCCATACTGCATGGGCCTGTGGGGAAGGGGGTGCCAGCATCAACATCAGCTATCTGGAGACATATTCCCATTTTCTTCACAGGAGCACCAATCATGCAATGATACACATGTGCTGCACTATGTGCAGCCATTCACATGTCTGGGGTTCGTCCCCCCCTCCCCCTACTGTCTACCCCAACTGTGGCACCACCCAGCCTCTTCTAGGTGACAATCACTCTGCAGGAATCAAGACCCACCTACCTCGAAGGAGGGAAGTTGTCTAATGGATGTTGGATCTGCCTTTCCCCAGCTGGCCTTCTTACATCCTGTGCTCATTCCCAAACTCAGGGTATCACTAGCAGTAGCTCTGCCACTGCGCTGGCAGGCCAGCCTGGGTCATGACACTTTAAGGCATAGTCAGTTGGGAGCATTAGATAATAGTAATTTATCTATCATTGCTACCACTCCCTGAGGACGTGGCAGAGCATGGCAGGTAGTGTGATATTTGGTACTACTATCTAAAAATATTTATGTTCTTTAAGTTATTACACTGGAGCCAACTTAAATGAATACTTGAAAATAGCAGGGACTCATAATATGAATACTTTATTGTGCACAGATTTAATTGTGCCTTTTAAGTATATATAGAGAAGCCATCTGAGATGAAAATCTGGTAAAAGGAATTAAACTACTTTACAAAATTAACAAACTACACCCAGAAATATAGAATATAATTATGTTTGAATCTTTTAAAAGGACAGACCTGTTAAATGAATATGTGGGCTGTACACATTTTGTTCCTGGGTTATTGATTACGTGTTATTATCTGCTGAAAATACTATCTTAATAACAAGAAAAAAGCTTCATTTGTGGAATAAAAGATGTGTGTGTGTATATCAATAATGCTAATTAGTGAAGTGAGTCACAGGGCAGGAAATGCATGGCTCAGAACCACAGAAGTGTATCTGTACCATCACAGAGCCCCCCCCCGCCGCCCCCGCAGGCACTCCAGAAATTCCACAGGAAACAGAAACTACTGCCACAGAAGTTTTGGGGCAACTTGGATAACAGAACTTAGACTTAAACTGCAGCAGAGAAATCGGGGCCTTGCTTCATGTAAACACAAGGCCGTGGCTCTTTCTGTAAAGGCCTGCTATGTTTATTTCTTGGTCAAATAGTTACGTATTTAACTACTCATTTTACTGTATGTAGCCCCGGCACCGTATGCCAGTGGGCTAACCCCCCCCGCCAGCTGTCTTTGATACCGGGCAAGGGTCCTGGGTCCTGGGTCCTGCTACAGTGACAATTGGGGGTTCATTCCCAAAATTATTTAAAATAGTGTGGTGCCTCTACCCAGAGTAAAGTATTAGTGGGCCAAGTATCTGCTTGGCACAGCCCCCGGGGATACTGTACCTACCCACCTCCCCAACCAACCACTCTGCACACTGTGTCATATATCTATAAACAACATACATCACATAAACCATATATCTCAGCAGTGAACACATGCAAGGAATCTCCCTAGCACAGCAGGTTCAAACAACAAATTCACAGCTTTATTTAAGAGGTGAGGAATAAGGACGGGGATACCTGGACATAGGGTAGCTGTGAAGACAAAAAGCAAGTTAGTGAAACAGGCAACTTTCAATATGAGGCCTGCCGACCAAGCCCTCTCCCACTGGTACCAGTGTCCCTATACTGTCCCTAGGGATACCCACTAGGTGCAGTCCTGATTGATGCCATGGGTGTGCCGACTGTTGGGGCCCTGAAATGTTAAAAACTTTGATCTTTGCAAATAAACAAATTCCCCTTTTCCCTTTCAGGAACCAGGTCCTGGGTACCCACAGCCTGACGACCTCAGCACCAGGGAAAATGAAACTCCTTTAGTTGGCACAGTAACAGATGCAGGCTGGCCTGGAGCCCTCTGACTGGGTGGAACTTGCTCGAGGATCTTGCAGCTGGCCACCTTGATTGTAGTTCAGGCCACTTGTCACCTTTAGCCACTTCTGGCCCATTGCAGAGCATGAAGCCAGGAAAACACTAGCCTTAGAAGGCTCAGCCCCGGGAGTGGCTCCGCAGCCCGGCTCCCCCGATGGGTCGCAGGTGCCCTAGCACCCCAGCAAGCACTGGTGACCTCCTGAGACAGTGAGTCCCACTTGGAAGTGGTTAGCAAGTTCCCTTCCTGGCTCTGAGTGAGGACTCCCAAATGGTGGGTGTCCTCCTGCAGTCCCTGCACTAAGCTCTCAGCAAAGAAAAAAGCTTAGGCAGTCGCTCCACCAAAGTTCAGTGCCAATCGGAAGGGGAGCTAGCCTCTGATTCACTAAGTGCAAGTGCAATTCAACAGGGGGCTCAAGAATAACAGCCCCCTGCACACCAGTCCATACTTTCCCAATTTAACAGTGTCCACAACCTTTTCTTCAGCTGCAGCTAGGATTCAGCCCTCAGTCCCTTTAATAAGTTCACACAGGACACACACAGCTTCGGCTAGCACTCTGACAACCAGAGATGCTCAGCTCCTTCAGAATTTAAATTGCAGTCCCACACAAGCAAATGCTTTATCAGGCCTGATTGTAGCACTCTGACAATCTGCACAGCCTTCTCAGCAATTTTGACTTTCTAGTGCAGGGTTTCTGCAGCATTCAGTCTCTCTCATTAACAGCAAGCAACTTCTCCATACCTGGGGAATCATAGTCCAGTATCTTTCTTTCCCCTTCTGAATCAATCCAGCAGCAAGTACCTGGGAAATCAGAACCTCAGCACAATCTTTCTTCCTGCTGTCCCCTTTCCAATCCACTTCTGCTGACAGGTGAATCTCCAAATGGTGGCCTGAAGAAGCCCCTGAAGCTCAATGTCCATTCTCACAGTACAGTCCCGACTTGTACAAAGTCCAGGAACAGACTGACTCAATCCCAGAAAATCCGCACTGTTTCAGCCTAAAATCCAGCATTCTGATTGGCTGTTGAAGCCTTTCAATAATGAATATCCATAGTTGTCAATATTTCCTGCTCATTTATTGGGGCCTGATCTAGGCACCAGAATTTGTCTCCTCCTTTTCCCAGGACTCCCTCTTTGTCTAGTTTGGGTGCCTAGATAAGTGGCTACAGCACTAGGATTAAATGTCACAAACATGTCAGCTCTCGTTTTTTTACATGGAGTCCCACTCAGTTTTAGTCAGTCTCTCCCCTTCCCAAGTCTGCTGCAGCCCAACACATAACTTGATCCACACCAACACCCCACCAGATCATAGCCCCAACTGCCCCGTCAAGCAAGCCCACTCTCATTCCAATACTCCGTATTGTTTAACTGTCGCTGCCACCAAAACTCTGCTCCCCCAGGTGGCAGGCAGCACTCATCAATATGTATGGGGCCGCTTATTAATAGTCATAAGACCCCGAGTGGCCCTGTTCTCAGAACCCCCATTGTGCCTCGGTTACAGGCTTCTGCCCTATCCCCTTCAGGTCTCTGGTCCCCCAGGACATCGGAAAGGGCACCGGAACCACAAACAATCTCCCCAATCCTGGACCGCAACGGTGGCTGGTAACTTTAAAATGCTTCTAGGTGCATATGCGCATGCCGTCCGGAACACCATACCGGCAGCTCACGGCCACAGACTCACACCCTGGAGAGCAGAAAACAGCATGCTGGTGGGGAAAAAGACATGGGGACACCAGGAACACCGGCACACCCAGTGGACAAATGGGGCAATTGCAGGTAAGCCCCCAGAGGGGGGTTTACATGTACCTTAGGCCATTGATCCCATTCTCATCTTTGATGGGTTACATGCCCTCATTGTTATCTGCTCGGTGTGAGTTGATCCTCTGGTTGCTACCTGGCTGATGTGGGGACTCTCTGCTCTCATGGCTGGCAGAGGCTGCGACATGTTGGCAGAGCTGCCGGTGTGGCAAATAAGGCAAACTGATTCAGAATCTGCTCTTTCCCCCCACCTGGAGAGACATGCCTGTCCCAAGGACCCTGATGTCTAAATCCTCATGGCATTGAAAGTCATAGCCCTATGGATCCCATTTCTATGAGATGGCCGCACCCTCACTCTGCACTCCATAATGAGAAACTCCTTTCCCAAAGCCCTGGGCCCCATAAACTTGTTGGTCCTACCATTTTCTGTGTTGATGTGTGAAACACAGGCAGAAACCCAGCCTTACGGTGGCTTACCATCTTAAGGTGGGCTACACTTGAACTACTGTACTTGGTACATTTTGTTTAGTTGAAAATAAACTCTTGTTATTTTTACCTTTGATTATGCACTTGTTTTCAGAAACTCTTCACATTGTTGCCATCAAAGCAAACAGAATAAAATACCTTTTCCAACAAACAATTTTTTCTGACCAGTTAATCCTCTCCCCCACTGAGGCTTTCTAGAACATCTATTAATGTGAAACAACTCAGGACAGAAAAGTAAGAAATTGTCTTTATTTTCCAAGACTGCTTCACTTAAAAAAATAAGCTCATTAAAATCCAGTTGAGCCTGACATTTTCCCTTTACCTTTTCAATCTTTTTATAGTTTCAAATCATTAGCTATCAGCATGAAGCTCAAAGGTAGTTCAAGTCATCTTTGAAACAGTGACACATTTGACGATAATGCTTTTGAAGGGCTTGTCACATTCTCTCCCCAAACAAGTCTCATTAATGGCTCAAACTGTCTTTCTTTTCTTCCTGCTTCTTTTCTCCTGCATTCTATCTAATTAGCTTGTTTTTAATGCTCCCCTGGTCCACAGTTTGAACTGAAAAACAGGCAGATGTCATTTTCATGAACCCCAAGGCCAAGTTAATCAGTAAAATTAATGACTCCATTACCCATTATACTCGGGGCATGCAGCACGTTTCACAACACCCACGGATCTCCCTGAGCCTCTGTACTTTGACAATGAAAACTTTTTTTTTCTATTTGCCATAGAAGCTTACAGCTCTGCTCTAAGTCTTCCATACTCAGGATGCACTATTCCTGGGGAAATCCGGGGGCCAGAGCAAACCTACAGTGCACTGTATTATATACAGATCTGTGATGTGTAATAAGATGTATCCTGTCCGATCCTGGGGGTGGGGTAGGAATGTGGTGAGTCACTATGGCTCCATATGACAGATAACTGGGGGAAAAAATATAGAATAGAAGAAATCTATAGGCCACCAAACCAGGGCAAGACAAAAAGGAAGAGCTGGAAGGGGTAATTAGAATACAACAAGCCTGAATATAGAACTACAGTCATAGGAGATTAAAATCATGGATGTAGCTGTTCCAATTACATGCTGTGCCAGAACTCAGTAACTACAGGAACAAAAACAAAAGGCATTACCAGCTACACCTAAATTAAGAGACAGCAATCCACTACATATAATGCAGACAAGCTTAGACATTTGTATACAAAATATGTATTTGATCAGCCTAGAAATATATTAAAAAAGTACGAAATAGATCACTCACATGAGCCCAATACACAAGTGGTCAGACAGAAAGCATGTTAGCTGCCAAACCTAATGCTTCACACCAGGGGGTGCTACATCTGAGGTCATAATGAGGCAAAAAAGTCAGAATTTTATAGCAGTAACACAGGACTGCTTTCTCACTCAACCGCTGCAGGAAGCAACCTGGGAAAGGATTCGAGACGGCACATGCAGCAAAGTTTTACTTCGCTGGTGAATTTTGGCGAAGTTGCCAAATTTGCCTTCCTCAGAACACTTTGTGAAACTGTAGTGTGTAATGAAAATTTGCCTTTTGTGACATTAAATTGCTTTTCTTTTTTTTTAAATGCAAATTGAACTTAAAAAAAACCCAAAGCAAGGAAAAGTTAGAACATGGCGAATCTCCCCAAATCCCTGGTGTGTCTAGTGCCCCTTCCCCGACAATCACCACTTGATGCAGAATGTAATTATTTAAATCCCTTGTGTCTAGTGGTCCCTCTGCCAATTGCTGGCCCCAGTATAAACAAAATATATAATTATCAATAAAATCCCTGGCGTCTAGTGGCCCCCCCGACGATCGACGGCCCCAATGTAAAAAAGATATACCATCAATTAAATTCCTGATGTCTAGTGATTCCCCTTCCACACTGATCTCTAGGCCCAATATAAAACAAATAGATAATTATTGATTAAATCCCTGGTGTCAATTGGTTTCTCCCCAATCACTGACCCCAAAGTAAAAAAAACAAACATATCAATTAAATCTCTGGTGTCTAGTGGACCCCCCACCCTGTCAGGTAGTACCCCGCCACCCCACTACACCTCCATCCTGATCCCGAATGGGCGACCAGCACAGCATTTCTTTCTCTCCACCATGGCTGTCTGCCCGACTGACCTGGAATGAATAAGTGCATACTTGTACAAGCACACACTCATTCATTCATAGCCAGGCCAGATGATTCCACTCATTTATTGAGCTCTTTTGGGGGGGAAGGCACAGACAAGAGTGGAGGGCTTTTCTGGTCACCAGCGGGGGGGGGGGTCAGGATGGGAGGAATGGCGTTGTGGACCAATGGAGGGGGGGGTCCAGGACTCCATTCTCCACATCCCAACCCCTGGTTGGGGACTGGAACAACCCTCCACTCTTGTGTGCACCCCCCAAAAGAGCTCAATGAATGAGCTGCAATCTGACAATGAATGAGCACGTGCTTGTACAAGTGTATGCTCATTCATTCCAGGTCATTCGGGTGGCCAGTCACAGTGGGGAGTGGAGGGCTGTGCTGGTCACCTGCTCAGGGTCAGGGTAAGGGGGAGTGGGGTGGTGGGGCACTACCTGTTGGGGTGAGGGGTTGGGAGATCCTCGAGACAGCAGGGATTTAATTGATATATGTTTTTTTACATTGGGGCTGGTGATCGGGGGGTTACTAGACACCAGGATTTAATTGATGACATATTTTTACATTGAGGCTGGTGACTGATGGGGGCACTAGGTGCAGAGATTTATTTGATGACTGCCATATTGGTTTACACTGAGGCTGGCGATCAGAGGGAAGGGGAGACCACTAGACACCAGGGATTTAAATAATTACATTTTACATCAAGTGGCGATCGGTGGGGTGGGCACTAGATACCAGGGATTTATATAATTACATTTTAAATCAAGCGGCAATCAGCGGGGGGCACTAGACACCAGGGATATAAGTAATGAAATTTTACATCAAGTGGCGATTGGCAGGAACATTTTTGCCATGAAGTGTGAAATTTCACCAGCAAAATTTCACACTTTGCGGTTAATCCCCACCCTGCACGAATTGGCAAATATCGCAACTTGTGCTTCCCAAATTGCACACTATTCTCTAAATAATTTGCAGACCATATTTTGCACACTTACAAACATATGAGCATATGAAAGTTGCCAGCAGCAAAGGCCATCCTGGTCTATCTAGGCTGCTCGAGGTTGCAGCTAGCTCCCTATTCAGCAGCTGCCTCACCCCCCTCCCCTTCCCTTCCTTTACCCTCCCCTTTGCCCTGTCCCACACCTTCTTTAAGCATTCCACTGTGTTACATGCCACCACCTCAGCTGTTAGTGCATTACACTTTGCCACCACCCTCTCCATAAAGAAATGCTTCCTCACCTCCCTCCTGAATTTACCCCCCTCAATCTCATGTCACGGCTCCTAGTGTCTCTCTGCACCCTCCTCCCAAATAGACATTCTGTGTCTGTTTTGATTATCCCCTTCATGTATTTGAAGGTCTCAGTCATGTCCTCCCGCCCTCCTCTCCTCCAGTGTGCACATGTTTAACTCTCTTAGTCTGACATCATATGGCAATTCCCCTAGGCCCTGAATCATCTTCGTTGCCCTACACTGCACCCCCTCCAGCAGCCTAATGTCCTTTGTAGATATGCCAGCCACACTTGGCATTCCAGGAAGTGTCTGTCACAAACCCACTCAGCAGGTCAGCCCTCTACTCCCAAAGTGTCAACCTCCGAGCGAAGTCTTGTGAACAGTTAACAGAAATAGGGTAACCCTCCTGTCTATTTTGTGTGTTCAAATCAACCTTTGGTCTCAGTTCTGGAGGGATTCAAATTGTGAACCTCTTGCTAGCATACCCAATGCACAGGCTTAGATAATTCTGTCTTCGGGAGACCAGATATCTTTGCCTACCTGCACCTGACCAGATGTACAAAATGAACCCCTAAAAACTCTAATAAAGACCTCAGATTACTCTTACCTTTTTCCAGTTTGGTATCACATTCAAGCTTATGCACAGTGTCTGCTTTAACCATATATACTTTACTTGTTAAAGAAAAGAAATTCAAAGACAGACCAAGTGGGCTCTAAAAATAGAGTTTTGCTAAAATAGATAAAAGTATGTAAAACATAAAATACAGAACCATATATCACAAGAACCATACAATCTTTTTAAAAGAACAAGGTTTTAACAGTGCAATTCCTACTACAGTACTTAGATTTTGTCTCTCTCTACCTGTATACTTGCTTAAAGTGCTCAAAGATGTTTCTTTGTCAAAGTGTAGATAAAAGTGTCTCTGAAGGAAAACAGAATCTGTTTAAAAAACTGTCTTTGCCAACCTCTTTGTGTGAGGTCACCTAGTTCCTCCTCTGTTTATAAAACATCATACACCCAGGATATTTTATCATATTAGAAGGTACAGTAAGATAATTAAGGTTACATCAGCAGAAACTCCTTTAGCCATGTGACTTCCCCAATCAAGTCTGTAAATTTCCTTTCATCTATAAGCAGTATCCTCTCTCACGCAGACATTAATGCAGTTATGATTTCGCACCAGTGAGCCGTAACCTGGTTTCCTCCTCGAAACGTCATAAAATGGATACTGATTTCCCTCTTAGCAGTTAAAGCTGTATTTAACTTAGAAAAACAGGAGAGTCTTGATTAAGGCCTGTTCTAGTCTGTAATTAGCTTCTGGCCTTCCAGGTAACACCTTGTATCTAAAACCTGGCTGTGTGTGTGTCAACTCACATGGTGTCTCATCATCTCTCATGAGAGACAGTCCATAACACATTTTTATATTACAACAAATCATAGTGTACTCAGAACTGGCTGTCCACATGTCACAGGGTCTAACCAATGTTCTGTATAATGGTAGAATAACATTCCTTCTTCTCGAGGTAATACCCCAGCATTTTGTTGACCATTGCTGCTGCCTTTCTGCATTGCTCAGAATTGTTCATTGCTCCCATGATGAGCACTCCCAGATTCTTCTCCTCTTCTGTTACCTCCAGCTGCACCCCCCCCAGATGGTGACTTCTCCTCTGATTTTTTGTGCTGAAGTGCAGTACCTTGCATTTTTTGCATTGAACCCCAGCTGCCATCTGTCAGACCATATCTCTAGCCTTGCCAGATCCTCCTGTCATCCCTGCCACCTAACCAAGTCATCCACCACCACTCCCATCTTGGTGTCATCCACAAATAGGCTGATTTTGCTGCTGATGCCCTCTGAGATGTCTGCAATAAATGTGCCAAACAGTACTGGGTCCAACACCAACCCCTGTGGAACACCACTTGTCACAGGCTTAGGGGAAGAGTATTCTCCACCTACCACCACCCTCTGCTGCCTATCTTTTAGCCAGTTCTCCACCCACCCCCACAGTTTTGCTCCTGCTCCTGTGCCCCGTAGCTTGCAATACTGAATTGAAGGCCTTACTGAAGTCTAGGGACAGGACATCCACCGCATGGCTCCATCAATTTGCCTAGTCACACAGTCATAGTATTCCACCATGTTGGTCTGGCATGATCTGCCCTTGATGAAGCCATGCTGCTTCCCGTCCTGCACCCCATTCACCTCCAGTAGTGTCACTAGCCTCTCTTTTAGGATGGTCTCCATTAGCTTCCCCATTATGGACGTTAGACTTGCTGGCCTATAGTTCCCCGGTTCATCCTTGGGTCCACTCTTGTGGAGGGGAACCACGTGAGCCAGTCTCCAGTCATGGGGTATGCAACCTGTGTCTAGAGGTCAATTAAATAATTCTACCAAGGGTCCTGCCAGGACCTCTGCCAGCTCCTTCAGCACTCTTGGATGTACTCCATCCGGTCCTGGTGCCTTGTCCACCCTCAATGCCTTTAACCCCTCCAGCACCCTCCCCACTGTGATTTCTCCATCTGTCATCCCCCCATCTGTTTCTGTCCATCCTCCTACTATGGGTAGAGGCCCCTTCCTTTCTTTCATAAAGACTGAACAGAAGTAGTCATTGAGCACTTCTACCTTTTCACCACCGTCTTCCATCCATCCCCCCTCCTTCTTAATTCTTACAATTTGGTCCTTACAGCTTCTTTTCTCCCTGATGTACCTAAAGCAGTCTTTTTCCCTTTTTTTTATGCCCTGTGCCAGCCTGAGTTCTCTTGCTGCCTTGGCTGCCCTTACTCCCCCCAGTCATGTCCATTGCTACTTGCAGATATTCCTCCCTATCCTCCTCCCTTCCCAATTTGCTGCATCTCCTGTAAGCTGCCCTTTACCTCCTCACCCTGTCTAACACCTCTTTGCTTATCCAGCTGAGTTTCTTTCCCCTAGCCTTCTTAGTCTGAGCCCTACAGCAAGTTTCTGTTGCCTCCACTATCCCATCTTATCAGTTCCCACCTTTGTTGTGTCCCCATACCCAGCTGAATTTTGCACAGTAACCCCTGTACCACTTCCCTCATCATCTTAAAGTTAGCGTTCCTGAAATCCAGCACACTTGTGGAAGATGCTCCTCTCTCTTTAGCCATTTGTAACTAGAACCATACTGTCAGGTGGTCACTCCCCCCAGTGGTTCCTCCACCCTCGTATCTCTCACCCACTCCTCATTCATAAGTATGAAGTCAAGGGTGTTCTTTTCCCTAGTTGGTTTCCTTGATCAACTGTACTAAAAAGCTTTCCTGGAAGGCTTCTAGCATTATCTTCTCCCTTCTGTTCTTTGTGGTAGGTGTGTCCCACTCCACCTCCAGCAGGATGAAGTCCCCTACTATCACCACCCCCCCTTCCCACAGTTCCTCCTGATCTGTTCTGCCAGTACCCTGTCCATCCCTTCAGATTGAGAGGGGGGACTGTACACCACCCCCAGTCTTAGTGATCTGTTTTTGGGATCCTGTAGTTGCACCCATAGTGCTTCTGTATCTCCCTCATCTCCCTCCTTCCTTACACAGTTTAATCCCTCCTTTAAATACAGTGCCACCCCTCCCCTTCCCCTTTTCCCTGTCCTTCCAGTGTAATCTGTGCCCCAGAACTTTCATGTCCCAGTTGTAGATTTGGGTGGCCCATGTCTCAGTTATAGCCACCAAATTCACTCCCCCCTCCTCCAGAAAAGCCTATAGTTCTGCCCCCTTATTCCCAGACTCATAGCATTTAGTATTACCACCCTCCAACCCTTGTCTCTACCCTTCCCCGGCTTTCTCCCCTTATGTCTGCTCCCTTAGTAGTTGTCTTCCTCCTTACCTTGCTATCAAGGGGGGGGGGGAGTTAAGCACATTTGATTTCACATCACTAGGCCTCTGAACTCCTCTATCCATCCTGATTGCATCATTCACTTCCATTTCTAGCCACAGAGGTTTCTTTTAATTATTTCTTTTCCCAACAAATGTTACGCTCTCTTTTCAAAACCTGGTAAAGTCCAAAAAGGGCATTATAAGGGAGTTCTTGATTGACAGCCAAATTGGATGGAGTGATGACAGTATTCTTAAATTCAACACTGTGCTGGATTATCAGTAAGTAAAATCCAGCACTGTGCTCCCTGACTTTCAAAAGGTGACTTTAGGAAAACTAAAGAATTAATCGAAGACTACCAGAAAGGTTTACAAGCAATAGAAGGGTAGGAAATAATTTGTAGAAATAAAAGGGGTGATCATAAAAAACACCCCAAGAGAGTGTAACATTTGTTGGGAAAACAAATAATTAAAAGAAACCTCTGTGGTTAGAAAGGGAAGTGAATGATGCAATCAGGGACAGCAGGAATAAACCAAAGGGAGCAGAAAGGGGCTACATGTACCTGGTAAGAGTATAAGGAATAGATGGAGAAAACAAGGAAATGATTAGATGATCAAACATGAACACAGACTAAAAGACAGCAGCGTAGGTCAGTAAGAATGTTAAAATGTTCTTCATGTACATAAGAGAAAAACATCAAGCAAGGGAGAGCATAAAATAATGAGGAAAGACAGAGGAAGCATGAAGAAAGATGAAGGGAATGCAGATATACTAAGAGAGAGTACTTTAGTTCAGTGGTCACACTGTAAACTAAAATACCATTCCCAGACAGTAAGATACAATAGGTTTTAAGAGTACAGATAGCCACAGATTAAAGAGAGGTTATACACCTAAGAGGAGAGTGCTGTGAGATCCAAACATAAACAAGCTCCTGGTTCCAGATGGGCTGCACCCAAGGGTGCTGAAGTAGATGATAAAGGCTATGGCAGCACCCTTGGCAGACTTATTCAGTGAGTTATTGGCAACAGGAGACGTGCCAGTGAGACCACTGAGCTTACATAAATAGTGAGCAAGCTACTGGAGACAATAATAAAAGAAAAGATAGTTAAATCACCAGAAGAGAGCAGATTTACAGATAGCGATAAATGTGGATTCATGACAGGCAGGTCATGTCAAACAAAACTTGAATGATTTTTTATTCATTTACATAGATGGTGGATAGTGTCCACACAGTCGATACACTGTACCTGAATTATAGCAAGGCATTTGACTTGGTGCCACATTGGAACCT
This sequence comes from Neoceratodus forsteri, assembly GCA_016271365.2. NCBI lineage: Eukaryota > Metazoa > Chordata > Ceratodontiformes > Ceratodontidae > Neoceratodus > Neoceratodus forsteri. Next base: position 9,723,943 of record CM057456.1, read on the forward strand.
AATAAAAAAGGTAGGAGTCTTAGGGCTAGGTGATGTGCTATCTAGGTGAATCGTGTGCTGGTTTTCAGATAGGACTTAAAGGGTAGTCCTAAATGGAAATATCTCTGGCCAGGAGGGTCAATAGTGGGTAGCCACAAGGGTCCTTACTGGAGCCAGTACTTTTTAATGTGTTTTTCCAACATTGGGAAGGGATTACTGGGTAAAGTAAGTATGTTTGTGAATGACAAGATATTCTGAGTGAGGGTAGATAGTAATGAGGGAATTTACAGCATACAAAGTAATACAGAGAGGTTAGAAAAGTGGTCCAGAATCTGACAATGGAAGGTAAATGCTAGAAAACATAAAGTGATGCACACTGGTAAAAAATCCCATGATGGAATATCGCACCAATGGGCTCAAGGTGGAACACTCTGGCAGGAAAGGGACCAGGGGCTGATAAATAACAAATGGTTTGAAAACCTCTTCTCAATGCAGTACAACATATGGGAAGGCAAATATGATACTGGAATTTATCAGGAGGGGTTTCAAGAGTTGCTGGAGGCAGATGATACTTCCAAAGTACAGGTCACTGGTATGACCACATACCAAAAAATAAAATGTGTGGCACACAAGACCACTAAAAAAACCAACATGAGGTGACAAAACATATTTCATTTAGAATAAAGTACAAGATAATAAAAAAGCAAGCAATTACACCTCTCAGCATCGAGACCAACCAGACAGCCATGACCAAAACCCCAACGTTTCACCTTAGAGCTGAGGCTTCGACAGGGGGCACTGTTGGTCACAAAGAAAACCCACATTTTAAATCATTACATAACAATAAGTGTTCCAACATAGTAATTCTGTGAAAATATGAGGTACTTTAACTGAAGAGCAGTGAACAATGAAAGCTATAATTAAGACAATTAAAAACTTCAAAGAGAAATGACGCTGAGCAACTAGACATTTAGCCGAATTGCAATAATCAATAATCACAATGAAACATCAAGTCATTTAATGCTAATGCTGCATTAAAAAGACCTTTTCAAGATACTTTACTTGAAGTACAAATTTTATCAAAGCAATATAATTTATACCCAAAACAGCAGCCAAACTCGAAGCAGGAGAGATGGAAAAAATGAAGGCAAATGGGAAAATGGAATCCCCAAGTGTGGTCAGTGTTATATGTAATAATCTAGATCTACCGTGTAACAAATAATTAATTCATATCAAATAGACCAGAACTGGGGGTGGGCTGGAAGGGAAAAGGCAAGGGAAAATGTGAACCCCACTTTAGCTGAAAAATATGATATAATTACTTACATGGGATTATATAAGGGAGATAAAGGTATGAATCCAGTTGGGAAAAGGGGTTCTGGAGACTGCATTAGGGTGGGAGGACAAGAAAGTGGGGAGTAAGGAATATAGGGTAGAAGAGCCCTTGGGGAGGGGGAAGGGCAGAATAGACAGGCCAAGTGGTCCTTTTCTGCCAACAGATTTCTATTAGGACTGTACAAGGGCCGAATGTTATTTTCCAAATATCACAAATAATGGGCTATCTGAATATTCGGAAGCCCTTTCTGAATAAAGGACTATTCAGGTGGTATTTGTATTCGGCACAGCCCCCCCCAAAAAAAAACACCCCCCACCTTCCTCTGCAGCCTACATGTTCATAAAAAGTAAAAGAGACATTTTCCCCACTCCAGCCCAGTCCTTGGAATCTCTGGCAACTTCCTGCTTTGAGCCAAACAAATATTTGCTTGAAATCGCAACACTAGCGGGACCCTGCTTGCCAGCACATATAATAATGAGGACTCAGAGCAGAGACATTCCTCAAATCACTGTAAGGAAATGAAATGTATCCCCATCCCCACTCCCTCTAGCAGCAGCAGCCCATCACACCTTCTGGCTCTTACCCCGGTACCCTCCCCGAGCACCCACAAATTGTTATAATTAATGAGTCTGACAACTTCATTCACTGAATACCATAAGACAAAAGATAAACCCCATGACTGGCACAACCTATCCACCTCCCCAACCATCTCTTGTAGATAACTCACATCCCCACCTGCTCCCACCCCTCCTCCCCCATACGCATCCAATTCTCCTTATCAGAAGGCACCTGGCACAACCCTCCCTCCTCCATGGCCAAGCACCTTCTAATGAATGAAATCACTCTGCCTGCTAGCTCCTATGGTAAAAACAGCTGGTCATGTGATCTTCTGGTTTTACTATGCAAGCACTCAAGCAATTTCATTCATTAGAAGGCGCTCGGCTGTGGAGAAGGAAGGGTTGTGCTGGGCACCTTCTGATAAGTAGAACTGGGGGCTGGGTGGAGGGTGAGAGTAGGATGCTGCCAGTGGGGGGTGAGGGATATCTTGCAAGAGGGCAGCTGGCCGTGGAGGTGGGTGGGTTGTGCCAGTCATGGGGTTTAATCTTTTTTCCTTACAGTGATTCAGCAAATGTCTAAGTTGTCAGACTCATTATTAATTATAACAATTTGTGGGTGCTGGGGGGGTAGGAGCCAGAGGGTGGGATAAGTTGCTGCTGCTAGAGGTAGGGAACATGGGGGATACATTATTCCACTTAGTTTTGTACTGCACAGGAGGATGAGGGCTGTTTTTTCTATTTTGATTTAGGGCTTTGCTGAATACAAATATTTTGGCCACATAACAAATACCTGGGACTCGAATACCGAATATTCAGCTGAATATTTGGAAAAAGGTATTCTCACAGCCCTAATTTCTATGTTTCTATGTTTTCTATGTTATAAAACTGCATGTTGTGATAGAAAAGCAATACAGAATAAAGCTAACAATGCAGCTCCAGAACTATATGATGTATACAAAAATGGGGCAGGTGGAGAGGAAAGGGAAAAGGGACAGGAGAATGTTATACCCAAGCATAGCTAATGTTATGTACTGTATAGTTAATCTCAATCTATCAGACAGGAAACCATTTATTTATAGCACGCAAGCCAAAACTGGTTGCGAACAGGAAAGAGAAGCAGAAGGGAAGATTTAAACCCCCAGTTCAGCTAACAAATATTCAGTGCAGTGATAAAGCTGCACGATACGATAATATAAATAGTGAATTCAAAGTACAACTCCACAGCTATACAATATATACATTATATCTAAAAGCCAAAACAAGGAGCAAGAGTGGGCAGGATGACAAAAGGGAAAGGGAAAGGTCTGAACATACTTTGAATTTTGAGAACAGTTTTTGGAGTCTGCATCTGAAAAAGGACAGGGAGAGATTAGAGAATAAAACTATCCAGGGGCAGTAATGTAGATCCTAAAAGCCTCAGTATGTACTCTCTGGGGGACAGGATGGAAAGGTGGGATATGACAGAAACATACAAATACTGCACACATAGGGTTATAGAAGGATAGATTCCATAGAGATGATCAAGTTGAGAAACAGAATAACTACTAGGAGAACACAACATTAAGCTGGAAGGGGGAATTCAAATTGGACATCAGTAAGAATTTCTTCACAGAGCATGTGGTGGACTGGTGTAACAGTCTACCCAGTGATGTGATCAGTGCAGGGAGGACTATTCCAGAGTTTAAAACAGAGCGGTCCAGTTTCAAAGGGTTTGTCAGGAACAAGAGAGAGGGAGGGAGGATTGGGACAGGGAGGACACTGAAGAGTCACAGTAAATCAAGCAGGGCATCAGAGCACATTTGATGGACTTGTAGGCTTCTTCTGTCTTTAATTATTTATGTATCTATGACTCTCTACTTGTGTAGAAGCACCTAGTGCCCTTTTTAGGATTCTAGCCTAGGATTTCAAGGGGCACCGACCGCAAGTTGAAAAACATTAAAGAGCAGCTGACATGGTCCAGGCAGGCAACTCATTCCAGGAAGTTGTCTGCCCAAAAAGCTACTGTAAATGAGTTGCTTTTAAAATGTTTTAAGCAGTTTGAAGGTATTAATTTTAACTTAGCTTGCCCGGCTCGCAACTTCAGCGTATGAGCTGAGCAATTGTTGAGCGCAGCAGCCCCCATCCAAAAAAAACAGCACTTTGATGATGTACAGTAGGGAATGGAGCTTAGGATCTGGCGAGAGGGCTGTCTGAATGTACTAAGATTATCTTTGTTGGCAGTTCTACCTGTATAGGGCTTATATACCATTTATTTTATAGCCCCATACATATAGAATGGCCAGCAAATACACATAACTATATTATATGTCTCTCCACCTTTGCCTAGTGATTTATAGATATACTCAATGGGAATCCAACTCCATATAATGGGCAAATCTTCTTAGAAATGTTTTCTGATTTTTTTTTTTTTTGTAGCTTGAAAGAACTTTTTCTTTGTCTTAGTGTTTAAAATGTCATGGATCTGTAGTTTTACATTGATTAGTATATGATTAAAACTTAAGAGTCAATAACTTTTTGTATTGTTCTTTACTATGCCCTATTAAGTGTGATATTTACATGACTAGTATTTTTTTATATTTTTGCATATAGATTACAATTCTTAGACTGAAATATGAGAACTATCTAACAGTACATATAGAATAACTTGGATTGGAATGTTTTTTTCTTTTCAAGATTTTTTTGGTTTTGACAATTTGCATGCGTTTTGAATCCTTGGCCATCAATTGCATTTCAAAGAGGCTAAGATTTTTCTCTTCTTTTTTTAGCCAGTATGGCTTGAGCTGATGCTCAAACACAACATCATGTCAATGTCCTTCCAGCCTTTAAGAAATGATCATGAAATGTCTTTGTACTCTATTTAGTTAATTGCATTTAAGCAGATTTGAATGTTTTAAGCAATCAGAGAAAAAAGTTACTGGATAAACAAACTGATTATGAAAACAAGTGACTATTTAACATTGCTGTGTATAAATGCTTTTCATTGTGAATCTTTTTTGATTAGAGATTAGCAGCACAGGGAATTGATCTCAGCTGTAAATGAAATTTGATCTTAGATGTTTCATCTTTCAATGTCTTGTACAAAAGCGTAGTGACATGCTGAAGTTAGTAAAGAACCCTTTAGCATTTATAGAAATGTATAAAGAGGAATAGAACATAAAGCTAACACTACGTGGGTACATATTTTCTAAAGTTAAGTTAAAACCTTGCATATAATTTAATTGCACTTGCTCCCGTGCTTTTTTTATTTTCAGCTCTGTGGGTGTCTATATTATCTTTTATTAAATGGGCAAAGAAATCTCTGAACCCTGATTGGCTAGAACCCATTTTTAGCCTTGTCCTTATAGCGGCATATTCTGCCAACCGGCACTGCTTGTGCCAAGCAAGATGAAGCACACAGAGAAATCAATGCTGCGTTCCACTGCTCTCCTGCTGCTTAGCTAGTATCACACCAAATGACAACAGCTGCACTGGGAGAGCAGTGACACAGTACTGTAAAAACAAGGTCTGGCAGAGTCACTACAACTGTGAATGCATTAACTAGTTAAGGGTGTTTCATGGGCTTAAAGAAGAACATTTATTTATTTATTTATTTTAAAAATATCAGATTTACAAACCTTTGAGTCAGAGACTCATTTACAAAGGCACCTCATCAAAATGAATACAAAGACAGCACAGTTAACAAGTCCAAAAACAATGACTCGGAGAGCAGACAGTTATAACAATCATTCACTGGAGATACAGTACATAGGTAGCAGTAGATAAACAGATTACTTAGTTTAGGCACACAGGCACCAGATCAAGAAGACCAAAGCAGTTCAAACAATATACAATAGCTAAAGCAAATAGACATCAGGAGTCAAAGAGAAGCCCACAGTGTTCACATGAAGGCTGTTGCATACACTAACTGAATCAAAGTATAGTACATTGAGAAAGGGCATATTTAAGTAATAAGGCATGACAGGGTGTGTGTTATCATGTAATAACGTCACTCCTGGGGTGGGTTGAAGCATGAAGCGAAGCCGAGTATTTATTTAGTTGCATGCATTTATTTGATCCACTGGATCAGCAATATTTGCACAAGCTGTGTCCAGTGCAGATTTTACAGCACTGGTCCTGGTCTGGTGATCTGGGTTTTACCCATACCACACCGCATACGGCTTAGTGATATACTGTACAGATGGCTGAGGAGTCTAACCCACTGAAGGTTGAAGTTTCAGATAACCATTATGCTACAAATATCAAGACTCACTCCCTCCCTCACCCCCCCAGTCACAATTAATCCTCTACCAAAGTCATGCTTAAATACTGGTGCCTCTACATCCACTCCACTAAGCTTTTAATGTCAACATGCTTCTTCTGCTGCTGTGAGTTAAACTCTGTATTTAAAAACATTTTGTTGAGAAATTTTTGTTTTAGTATATCCATGGTCAGGAAAAATGAATTTGTAAAAGAAACCAAAATCCCTATTTATCAGTTCATTGAATCACAATATAGCATATTATGAATTTTTCAGATTTTATGTGTAACCTACAGTAAGTCAAACAGAAATTAGACACAAATGCTTACCTATTTGCAAGTGAAGCAAATGTGGTTACTATCATTCAGTTGTAAACACCTATAGTCACAGCCAGGATTTAATAAAACAGATGACTGCATTAACTAGGGAGACAGTATAGCACAGTGGTTTAAGGCTCTTCTCTGCAAATCTGGAGATCTAGGTTTGAATCCCACAGCCCCTACACAAATATGGAGTATCTTTTTAAGAACGTATAAAATACTGTGAAATGATTTTAAAGCAGTGCACATGCTAAATCCTACTGCCACATTCAAAAGATCATACCCTACTTGCTTACCACATATAAACTCAACTATATTAAAAAAATAATTCTAGGCACGTTTTTTTTTTTTTTTACCAGGAGAGACACACTAAGCTGAAAGCTTGTTTACAGGTGTGACCTGGGAGCACAAGGAAGTTAAGTGATTTGCACAGGGTCACACAGTATGCAAGTGGGGGCTGTAGGAATCAAACCCAGGTCTCCAGGTTTGTAGCGCAGCTAGAGTCTGTTAATTATAGCAGCTTATAGCATTGATGATCTGGGCAGTTAGATCTGGGTTTGAATCCCACAGCCCCCACAAAAAAAAATGAAAATTTTCTTACACAGCTAGATGTGTGTCTAGGTCTCCTTCTGAGGCCCCAGGTGGCTCTGATAATCATTTGTTCCACAGGATTTTAAGTCAATTTTAAGGCAATAAATACTTCTGTTCTGTTCTCCACTGCACAGGCACATCTGTTGGTTGATAAGGTCCAAACCTAGTGTATCTGTTTACAGCATGCTAGAGCCATCTCATGCCCCTCCCACATGAATCAGAAAAAAGTTTGGGGTGGAGGCGGAGGTGGATCTTATTCCAAAAAAAAAAACTAATGCTACCTCCCACTACTCAGGTTCCAGTTCTTGTACCACCCATTTAAGAAAGAAAATAGTACCCTGCAACCATTGACTAACATGAAAGCATATTTATTTGAAGGCGGAAAACATTGCTTGGAGAGGGTAAGGCAGAGAAGACTATTTACACCTTCAGTCAGTTCCACGGACAGAAAACATGACATCACTCCTTTTGTACATGCAATACTCCTGTTGGCTCCACCCACAGTCGTAACAACACTTATGTGAAAAACAGACCCAGGCAATAACATGTGTCACATACATTTCTCATAGGTGGCCAATCCACAGCTCTCTCATTGATTTCTCAGCACTGCAGCACTTTTTCTTCATTCTTCAGTGGATTTGCCAGCGTCAGCATCACCTGTGCCTCCCTGACCATCACCTCAAGTGTAACTCACTTTCCTCAGAACAGGATTTAAAAAAAAAAGACGGTCACAACAGAAACGCTGTAAATCCTTTTCCTTTCCCTTGTATAGACACAGTCGGTAGATGAGACGCGTTGTAAAACAAAGAGGATCTCATATGGTGGCTGAACAGGGACACGCTCGCTCTCCATAAAATGGCCAATGTCAGTTTAAAATGAAACAATAACAAACTGCGTAGAAAACAAAACGATATTTAGTGTGGCTGTGGGTGACAGAATGGGGGACCTAACCTGCACTATATACAAGTATATGAACATACGAATGTGCCAGCAGAAGCAAACCTCCTGGTCTATCAATGTCTGCTTGAGTGTGCAGCTAGCTCCCCTTAGTTGCAGCTGCCCCACCCTCTCCGTTTTTGTCCACCCTCTGTCATTCTCAGTCTCCCCCACTTGTACTCTCCCCTGTTCTCTGTCCCATGACCTTTTAAAGCTACCCACAGTTTTGCATATCACCCTCTCTGGTAGGGCATTCAACTTTGACACCACTCTCTCTGTGAAGCAATGCCTCCTCATCTCCCTACTAAATCTTCCCCCTCTATTCTTAGCCCATGCCTTCTAGTGTCCCTTCCCTTCCTCAGTTTAAAAACCCTGTCTGCTCCATCCTTGTTGATTCCCCTCAGATACTTGAAAGTTCCAATCATGTCCTCCCTATCCCTCCTGTCCTCCAGGATGTACATATTCAGTTCCCCCAGCCTGTTCTCATAGTATCTCCCTTCCATTCCCTGTATCATCCTCTTTGTCTTCCGCTGCACTCTCTCCAGTAGCTTGATATCCCGCCTCAGATATGGCCTCCAGAACTGCACACGGTACTTCAAGTGTGGCCTGACCAGTTACCTTTAGAGGGGCAAGATTACATCCTCCACCTGGATGAGAACCCCCTCGCTATACACCCCAGCATCTTGTTTACCTTCACTGATGCTTTCCTGCATTGGGCAGAATTGTTCATGCTTCCTGTTACCATTATTCCCAGATCCTTTTCCTCTTCAGTGATCCCCAGCTTCACCCCCCCAAACAGTAGTCTCTCCTTGGGTTTTTTGTCCCAAAGTGCATAATCTTACACTTCTTCACATTGAACCCCAGCTGCCACCTCTCTGACCACTCTTCCAGTCTGGTTAGGTCTCCCTGCAGTTGCTTCCATCCCTCCTCTTCTTCCACTTCTTCATTTTGGTATCATCTGTGAACAGACTCACTCTGCTCACCACTCCATGTGCGATGTCAGAGATGAAGAGCCCAAATAGTACCAGGCCCAGCACCAAACCCTGTGGCACCCCACTCATCAGTGATCTAGATATTGAGAATTCCCACACCACCACCCACATGTGTGTGTAGGGGTTGGGATGGGACCTGAACTAGTGACCAGGCTAAATACAATATAGTGTATTGTACTGTACTGTACAGGATGCTACATAAATGGAGGAACTATTTTAGTCTCCTAACTGGAAAACCTCTGTCCTAATTTTTTCAATTTTGACCTTTTTACTTTTTCATTTTTAATTTCTATTTGTGGGACCCATTTTATAAGTGCAATAAGACACTTCGGGGTGTGGGTTTTGGCCTAATAAGAGCACTTCCCAGGTGCTAAAAGCACTTGGCGCAAGTGCCTTGTGCCTCATAACGCACCTGGGATATGCTGTTATCAGGCCATAACCCACACCTCGTCATGTCTTATTACTGGCTTATACTATTTAGTACTGAATCACTAATTTAATTAACCCTTGCTGTGCCATGGACTGATATATCAGTCCAAAATTCCTATATATTCTAATTCTGTCGGCAGCCTAAGGGTTAAATTAAATTTATTGAAATTAATATTGTACTTGTGATTGATCATGCATAAACTGTGCACTTTGATTACGGAAAGAATATTTAAAAGATGATACTTGTAGTAGAGATAACAATTCTCTGATGAAGCCTCACGGTTGGAGGTGCAGCACTGAGTTATCTCCTTGTACCTGCCTCCGTGCTTTTTATTCTATGCCTCACCTTGTACCAGTGTAAAGCTGTAAAAGATGCTGCCTCATGAGAAGTCACACAAAGCAATAAAGGTTTAATAGCAACTGGTGTGGTGAAATGTTTCTGAAGTGTAAATTTTCCTCAGTGCCCAAAGTTTGTGAAAAGCTGCTTATTTACAAACACTGGGCAGCCAGGTGAGAGGGGTTTACCATTGGTGGGACTGGGCACCCAACACCAGTGTAACTGCAAACCTGGGAAAAAAACAACATAAAATGACAATGTTATGCCCAAAAGAAAAACAAGGGGCTTGATTCTCAAAGAGGGCTTAGATTGGAGCAAGCTGCGACAACCAAAGGCTTGTGCCAAAGCCTGGTGCACCAGGGACCCTGCACCAGATTCTGGTACAGGAGGGGTCCTGGCGCCAAAGTCCCTACACCTGCTGCAACCTCTTCCATGCAACAAACACAAGGTGCATGGGAGGGATTTGCCTCAGGCTCCATGTGGCAAAGGCTAGCAGTCTCCCCATCCCTGATCCCCTGATAAAATAAATCAAGTCCCATCCCTGGTGGTCTAGTGGCCCCCTTGAGCCCCGATGGCACCTGTTAGAATAATATTTAATAAAACCCCTATCCCTGGTGGTCTAGTGGCCCCGATCCCCAATATTGCCTGATAGAACATTATTTAATATAACCCTGTCCCTGGTGGTCTAGTGGCCCCCCCCCTTCCTGATTCCTGATGTCGCCCATTTGAGAATCGGACCCCTTAAGTTCAGACGCTTATGTTGGGCAAAAAATGAGGAGCCTTCTTCAGGCTACTGCACTACACATCACTATACAGTTGTTTCCTGAGTGGCCTGCAGAGCCACTTGTAAACTAAATTACAGGTCTGGTGCAGTGCCCAACATCATGCAGCTGCTTTAAGACTGGCAGTTATGACTGACCTCATAGTTACTGCAGGGTCAACAGAACCCTGTGTAATGCATGCAGTGTGGTACTGTAACTATCTTAAAAAGACAGGATATCTGTTGCTAAATCTGCATTAATGCACACGTTAGAGTTTTAAAAGTATAAAAAGGAAGAAAATCTGATGTTATGATGTTACTTTAACCCTAACTCTACCCACCTCAATGCACATCCCCCCTGAACCACACTGAAAGTGAAAGCCAATCCACATCCTAATCCTGAAGGGCCTGCATGAAGCAAGTTAGGTTCATGTCCTGTTTCATGCAGAGCAAGTCTGATTAATGCAGGTCTGAAGGGCACTGCATGATGCAAATATGGAGTCAGGTCCTGTTTTGTGCATGGCCTGAAGGGCCCTATGCAGTCTGCTTTATGCAAGGCCCTAAGGGCCCAGCATGAAGCAAGTTAAGACTCAGCATCTGCTTTGCACAGAGTGTAAAGCAAGATAGGACTCAGGTCCTGTTGTGTGCCAGCCCAAAGGGCCCTTCACATCCTGCTTCACCCAAAGGACCCTGCACAAAGCAAGTTAGGACTCAGTTTCTGTTTTGCAGAGAGCATGAAAGGCCCTGCAGGAAGCAAGTTACAACTATCCATACTCAAAATGTAATGGGATTAACTTGCATTGTGCAGGCCCTTTGAGACTGGGATCTGGACTGTGCTTTGGCATTTACTTCGATGGAGTTCACATAGGAAATGCATGAGGATGGGCAGAGTTTGAGTTAAAAAAAGCCTTAACATTAGATTTCCTTACTTTTGATGCTTTAGAAACCCTAACCTGTGCATTAATGTAGTTTTTTTTTTGCAGGAATGCCAGTATAGTTAGGGTTGAGCAAGGTGTTTAATGTTAAAACTAATTTTTTTTACCTTAATAACTTTGGCGACATTTTACAAATTAGCCCAAAATTTGGCATGGGCAGTCTGGCTGGCAGGGTCTCAAGTTTTGTGATGGCATGTTGTGTGGTTTCTGAAATACTGTATGTCAATTTTTAATGAAGTATGGTGTTCTTTCATATACTTCATATATTTATTTGTGGCTCTCATGTACAGCCTAGACAGTATGGATTTGTTTTCCTGAAACTTTTAGGGTAGAAATGGCCTGTGCCAAGGTAGTGCTTTTCAAAGGTTTTGTGAAAAACAAGGTTAATAAGCTCCAGACTTATAAAGATTTAAATTTTTTTTCTGAGCATGCTCAGTACTGTTTTGAGTTAACCCTCTGATAGGAACCAAAATTTTTGGTTCACAAGAGCATTTTTGGTTTGCATCACTTAGTTTTTATGAACCATAACAGTTTTCAGAAACTGAAAAGGTTTCTTTCAGTTCACGACAGCCCACATCTTGTTTTTTTTAATTAAGAAACATGGAAAATATCTAAAAATGATAAAAAAAAAAAAACTGTATCTAGCTAAATAGGATGCATTTAGCTAGGTTCTTTGTTTTTAATTTTGCCCAGAAATACTATTTCTGGGCACTGGAAAGGCAGCGTTAGCCAGCTGTGAGGGAAAAGTGTTCTCAGCATGAGAATAGCAGGACTTTCCTCACTGGTGCAGCCACTGATGAGGATGTGCTGCCAGCTTGAATGCCAGCAGTGAGCAGGAGGTTTTCTTTACACTCATATGCATCTCTCTGTTAGCCAACTTCTTTCTATCTATCTATCTATCTATCTATCTATCTATCTATCTATCTATCTATCTATCTAATGTATGATACTCTATCTATCTATCTCTCTATTTATCTAATGTATGATAATATTTATCTATCTATCTTGTGGTTCCCACCCCTGGTACCACAGAATTATACCCCTTCCCCTTCAGAACCCCCCCATATAGAAGTGGGGGCACTGGGGTGCCCACCCCCTGGTACTGCCGAACAGTATCCTGACACTGGGGCACCCAATTCCCAGTGTTGGCTACAGTCCAGCTGGAAAAAAAGAAATCTTTCTCTTTGCTCTTTTTTTAAATTTTTTGCAATAACAAACACGCACAGAAGAAAATGGTCCCTCACTGAAATAACCTACCCCACCATGACCCTCACTCAGCATCCACCACCCCACACCCTTCACACGCACACCCTTACTCACCTAAACATGTGCCATGATGTAGATCCACTCTCTGATACCAAAGATTTCTTGCTACTGGAACCAGTGGCTGCAATATGAGAAAATAAGTTAAGTCTGGTTAACGTATTTCAATGCATTTTGAACTTTTACTCATGCCTTTATCATTTTTTAATATTTTTATAGCAGATTTTAAACACGGCCTTTTTGGGACCCAACCTCATGAACAAGATAAGTGAAATTGTTCAAATCCATCCAGAAAGGTGATTCTATGGTCACTCCATGAAATCACCTTTTCAGCATGATTTGGAAATTTTCACCAACCAGGTTCATGAGGTGGGGTAATAGGAAGACTATGTTGAAACGTTAGTGGGAAAATATGATAAAATAGCAAAGTTATGTGTGAATGTTGATGTAATTCAATGTTCACTCATAACTTCACTAATTTTCAATGTTTTTCAACCAAACTTTCAACATGGCCTTGTAGGACCCCACCTCATGAGCAAGGGAAGTACATTTTTGAAATCCAGACTGAAAGGTTATTCTGCAGTTGCTACATGAAATCACATTTTGAGTGGGATTTGAAAATGTTCACTTACTAGGTTCAAAACCTGGGGTCTTTAGAACACTATGTTCAAAACTTGGTGTACAAATATAATGAAATGACCAAAGTATGTGTGAACATTGAAATATTTCAACATTTACTAATAACTTTGCTCATTTTCAGTTTTCACTCCAAGCTTCCGATATAGCCATTATTTCACACCATCTCATAAATGTAATGGGTATAATTTTTCAAATCCTGGAGGAGATGTGTTTTCACACTTGTGGTGCAGAAAGACATTACAGCTAGTATTCTATAAATACCACCTGTCATGTTTATAAGGGGAGCCAAAAAATTACTATCTTAGAAATCTGGGGTCAAAATTTAAAAAATAATTACTAAGAAACATTGTGTGTAGTGCCAGCCTTTACCCCAGAACATGATGCTTAGTGATCCTGTGGTGGTGAGTTGAGTTTGGGGGTGAGCACAGTAAGCCAGCTGGATAGGCCAAGGCTGGCTTACTGTGCTGTCATGCAGCACTACACTCCAACCTGTGAAGGGAATGCACAGAGTTACCTGCACTAGCCCAAGTATCACATAGTGAAATCTTCTCTTGGCACAGGGCCCTCCATCACTGAGTCCATGGGTACCACAGGACCCTATGCTTTGGCTGACAGATGGACTCTTTGCCCTGTGTAGCTGTATCTGTAGCAACATGAAAATGTGGGACCGAGAGGACCCTGTTGCTTCTGCAGCCTGCTAGACAGCCCCACAAATTCCTGACATCCATAGTTGCACAGAAATGCAGGGTTCAGAAGACCCTGCATTTCCACAGGCAGAAAGACTCTTCCCTTAGCTCATGGCCCAGAGGGCCCTTTGTGTCTGCATCTGTCCAGGCAGGTCTCTTTGGGGCCTGCTTGAATGAGCCTATGAATCCACTAACTCAAAATGAAAAGAAACTGCATTAATGCACCAGTAAAGGTTGAAGTTAATGCCAGAAAAGTAGGGAAATGTGTTTTTGGGTTTCCTACCCTAACTTTACACTCTCCCTCGAGCAGCAAAAAGATAAGACCACACAACCACAGACAGACAGACATCATCAAGTAAGACAAACAACATACAACTGTTTCCAAATGACACAAATGCAATAGCACTGATGTGCTAATTTTGTGGATTTGTATCTGCAGCTGCATAACCACAGACACCACATGGGCCTATGCTTATGCAACCACACCTGTGTGTATATCTTGTACAGCATGCATGAGTACCTATGGCTGCTGAAATGCAGGCACCATGGGAACCTGTGCTTCTGCAGACAGAAGTACTGTTGCAATGTGGGTATCATGGTTTCAGTGGTGGATCTAGGAATTTTTCAAGGGGGTAGAAGTTTTGTTGCAGGGTACCAGGTTTCCTGAAAAAATGAAATGTTACCGTTGAAAGCTCAGATTAAGTTAAATTAGATAGTTTTTGCTGGCTTAAGAGAGTAGTAGGTGCTACCATGCTACATAGCTGGATACACTAGTACACGGTTTTCTATATATAGCTGCATAACTGCAGGCCTTACAGGACCTTCCCTTCTGCAGCCAGAAGTTGGTGTGAATGTCTTACACCTGTGGCTGAAGAGGGACAGGTCCCTCAGTGGCCTGTGCTTCTGCAGATAGAAGTACTGTTGCAGTTTTGCTATCATGGATTTTGTGGCAGTTGTGCTTCTGCAACCAGACGTCGGTGTGCATGTCCTACACCTGTGGCTGCAGAAGCACAGATTCCACAGGGGCCTGAACATCTATAGACAGAACTGTATGCATGTCTTACAGTGTGGATAACTACCTGTGGCTGCAGAAGCTCAGGCCCCATAGGGGCTTGCACTTCTGCAGACAAAAGAACTGCTGTAATTTGGGGATCGTGGATTTGTATCTGTGGCTGCAGGAGCCTGTGCTTCTGCACACAGAAGCAGTATTGTGATTTTAGTATTGTGGATTTCTATCTGCAGCCAGAACTGACTGTGTATGTCTTGCAGTGTACGTACCACAGATACAAATCCATGAAGGCAGCACATCAGTGCTACTGCATTTGTGTTATATGGAAATAGTTGTGTGTTGTTTGTCTTACCTGATGATGGCTTCTGTAGTTGCTTGTGTGGTCTTGTCTTTTTGCTGCTTGGGGTGACGTGTTAGTGTTGGAAACATTAAGGACACCTTTTCCTACTTTTGAGGTATTAACTTGAGCCCTACCTGGTGCATTAGTGCAGGTTTTTTTTTACAAATATGTCATTAGGGTTCTAATGCCACAAAAGCAGGAAAATGCATGTTTGAATTTTTTGAACTATAATGCTCACCCCTCTCCCCCAGCCATTAGCCTTATGACCCAAGGCCAGCAACAGGACTCAGAACATGCTCCATGGGTCTGATGATTTTTAAGCTACAAGTCTGGAGCTATGCTCCCATGTCTGGTCCTTCACATAGGGGCATGCAGTATCAGTCATCAAGTTATTTTCACAGGGCCTTGTGGGGCCTGTGCAAAGCAAGAGACCAGTCACAACTTTCTTTAGGCAGGGGATCAGTCACAACTTTTTCCACAGAGCCCCAGACCTGTAGCTTGAAGCAGAAGACCCATAGAGCATGGCTCAAGACCTGTAGCTTAGTCTTGGGTCACAAGGCTAAGGTCTGAGGAAGGGGGTGGGCATAATGGTTGAAAAAACACTAACACCACATTTCCTTGCTTTGGTGGCTTTGGAACCCTAACAGTGCATTAATGGAGTTTTTTTACAATAAATGTACTCACTTTCTGAGAAAGTAGAGTTGTGACTTGCTTCATGCAGGTCCCTTCGGCCCTGTGCCAAACAGGTGCTGAGCCCTAATGTGATTCATGAAACCCTGCACAAAACTGGATGTGCAGGGCCCTTCAACCCTGTTTAAAGCAGGGGGTAATGCCTAGCTTGCTTTACACAGGAGAGGAGACATAACCTTCTTAATATTTTGTTCCTGTATGACTTTATTTGTAGTACAAAACACATGCTATTGTTTTGTTTCAGTTGTGTTCTATACTGCTTTTCATGTTTCTCACCATTAAACATTTTGTTGATGTAGGACTTATTTCATTTTTTTACCATTTGACTGCTTTAAATATTTTGTTCATATTTGGCTTAAAAAATGTTTTGTGATTATTTTCATGCTAAACCCATTTTTTTTGTGTTGCACTCAGATTTTGGTGACATTTGTTTCACATTCAGGTGTGTTACCAAGTGCATACACTATCTGTTATGTGCACATGCTGGATTCATGAAGGACTGTCCTAATGATTTGTACAATGAATCACATACATTTTTTTCTAATTAAAATACTAACCTTTTTTTCTAATTAAAATACTAAGTGTAAGTATTTTTTTAATTCAGCTCAGTTATGACAGACTGTCTCCTGATAAACCATACAACTGTTAATCTTTAGAGTTAGTACTTTTGTTTTTCAGTTTCAAAGAATTTTTTGGTTTTGCCCAACTTTAACTAGGAAAAAATGTTCATGTTTTTTCAGTTAATTTTTTCAGTGTAGTGTGCATGCACACAATTTGAAAACTTTAAAAACTTATAACTTAAAAATTACACAGGTTTCATTTTCTGACCATGAAAAGGCCCTAATCTGGCATGAGATCTAAGGAACCTGTAGATTTCATAATTTTATTCAGATTAGATTTTGCACTATATGATGGTAAAAAAAGGTCTTAATTTTGGATTGTTTACATAATTTCACTAATTAATAACTATTAAACTGCTAAATCAATTTGCACTAAACTCAAGGGTATCAGCTTCGGGATGGAAATGTGTGTGTATGTACGTCTGTCTATCTATCTATCTATCTATCTATCTATCTATCTATCTATCTATCTATCTCTATCTATCATATATTCATGGGGGAAAAACTATGTTACTGCATCATTTTGTTTCCAAAGTCAGAGGAGGAAAGAAATGTGATACTGGGGTTTTCCCAAAACTAACATCCACCCCCTATCCATCCCCTAGCCTTGTGACCCAAGGCCAAGCTACAGGTCCAGGGCTGTGCCCCATGGGTCTGCTGCTTCAAGATAGAAGTTTAAGACTATGCCACGCAGGTCTGCTGCTTCATATACAGTCCACAGGATCAGTAATAACTTTCTTTGGGCCCTCCATGAAGCAATACATCAGTCATATCTTTCTTCGTACTCCAACAAAAAGCTGCTCCACTGTTGATGTGTGCCTAGTATAAAGAAAAACTGAAGAGAAAGCAAACACCAGCACCACAAAAGTATCCAACAAAAGGCTTTAATAGTTAAAATGGGCTAACCATCTGACAGTCCAGCAGACTGAGTTGCCAAAAGTACAAACTCCGACCTGTTTCACGTGTTACTGCATCATCAGGCGGTAAGACACCTGATGACTGAAATAGATTTAAAAAGTACCACTCTTAAAGTGGCAGTGGATTTACATTTTCAAAATCTCCGGGAATGCCACAAGCCCCTGGTGCACCGAACAGATGGCACAGGGGGCTTTCGGCATTCTCTCAGTGCCGATCAGGAATTTCAGTCTTGTGCCCATGGTCTTACTTATGCCATTTGGGGGAGCCTTTTTATGGGGCTTGCACCAACTATTTGGCACAAGCTGCCATAAAGTGTGGAAACTGTTGCATCTGCGACCAGTGTACTAAATTTGGGCACAGCTGGGTCAAAGGAGTTTGGTGCAGTTGCACCAAACAATGGAGCTGATGCAGGGCGTGACACAAGCCCTGCATCAACCTTTGAAAATCGGGCCCATGATCTTACAAACCTTTAACTTTCCTGATTTAAATTAATGTATTTTTTTTCTCTATCTGAAGGCAAAAAAAAGACTGAATTTGGGGACTGTTACGTGCTTCACTAATATATAAACGTTTGAAATGCCACATCAGTTTTCATCAGACTTGTCAAACAAATTCAAGTGGTGAGAGATCCGGCCCGACTTTTAAAGTTAAATCTGGACGATTTAATTAAAACCTTGGAAGTAGACTTGAAAAGATGGTCCAACTTATCTATTACACTTTGGGGGCGTAAATCTCATCAAGATGAATCTTTTCCCCAGGATCTTTTACCCATTACATTTGCTCAACATGTGGATTCCGTCTGCATGGTTTCACAAAGTTAATGCAATAATAACTAATTTTATAAGGCAACCCAGAATCGCATATCATAAATTAGCCGCCCCAAAGGACAGAGGGAGCCTCCGCCTCCCATCCCTGGTCTTTTATTACTGGGTGAGCCATATGGTTAAATACTTAAGATGTTTGGAGAACAAAGAGGAGCTCACCTCCGCAGAGAACCTGCCAGCATGGCTGTGGGTAGAGCTGTCCTACATCAAGCAGGGGGGGTCTGACGCCACTATCCTTGCTGCATATCAAGCTGAGTGACCTTCCTCCGAAGATGAGACTCACCCCGCTGGCAATCTCAGTTAAGGTGCACACACAGATATGTTCTAGCATGGAATATAGGCAAGCAACGGATTTGGCCCAACCGGTCTGTGGTAACCCTAACATAAAACTAGATGCCATGCCGATTAGTAGAAATTGGCTCCCACTGCTGGACAATGTTACTCTTGCCCAGTTAGTGGCTCAGGATGGCTCATGGCTCCCAGTTACCACTATTTTGAGCAGGCTTGTGATACCTGTCAAGTCTATTTTCAAAGTTTACCAGCTAAAGCATTTGCTAGTAAAGGATTTCGGCCCGGTCCCTCCCCTCTCAGATAAGAATAGGTTCCAGGATGTCCTGCGAACATTCATAGGACATAGACATTCGGTGTCCAAGATTTCTAAAAGTTTATATGACTGCAAATAGCCCTAAGAGTTCATACCAAAGGCATACTGGCAGCTTATTTTCCAGGGTTAGAGATAGATGGAGCAGCTCTTTGGAAAAATACTCACAAATATATCAAGCAGGATAGGTTGAAATTGACACAGTTCCATATTTTACACAATATATACTACACTCCTCAGAGACTTCATAGGTTCGGTATTATAGATTCAGCCCTCTGTTCCAGATGTGGACAGGAGGAGGGTACACTGTATCATATATTCTGGTCGCGCCCGAAGGTCACTACTCTCAGGGATGATGTTCGGTATAGGAGGGACCTGCTTTTGGGCCTTTCTGATCTTTTTAATCCTGAGGTGTGCCTGTTGGAAGATTACACTTCCATATCAGTGGTAGCTAGGAGGTACCATATGGCCTTAATCTCATTATCGATCAAAAAGGTTATCCTTCGGCACTGGAAGGATAATGTGGACATTTCTTTCTCAGAGTGCCTTAAGGAGATCTTGCTTAACCTCAGGATGGAAAAGATGGTGGCTAGTCTAAGCAACAAGCTGGCTAAATACAATAGCATTTGGGAACCTCTACACACGCTGTTAAGTATCTTAAATATATTTTCAGGTGATTGCTCAGGATATCCCTGAGAATTTGAGCTGTGCTGGGGAAGGGGAGGAGGAGGCTGGGGAGGCAGTCTCTTCTATAGTTGCATGAACATTTTAAAGTGGAATGTCATAAGCATTGTAAAGAGCTGCTCCGATATGTAATTGTGGAAAATGAATAAACTTTGAATTAAAAAAAAAAGACTTGTCAAACAATTAGCCCCTAAAACTGGAACTTTGTGCACCAAAATTTTGCAGTCCTAGGGGCATTGGGGCCATTTCTCCAAGGAGCGCAATGCTCGCAAAGAGTGTACAGGCCTGGAAGTTCACGGCACACAGCTTGCAAGCAGGCAAGCAGCATTCACAAATCCCCCACAGGATGGCATAGGAGTGGTGTGGAAGAATCTCTTCACATCCACCTCTATGCACAGGCAGAGGGGCATGGCTGCACAGTGAAGTCCATGCCAGCAGCCGATGCACATGCACAAATGACTGTAAGTCAGAAGTAGACATGCGCAGGGGAGCGCAGCCGTGCACCTCGATGGGAGAGACTTAAACAGGTGTGTGTGTGGGCAACAGCAGAGAGGTGCATGGTGGCCAGCACCGTGGACACGCCCCCAAGGTCCCAAACATGGCAGGACACATGCACTTACATGCAGCACATGAACACAAAGAAACACAGACACCAGTGAAAGTGACAATAATGTTTACTGCCACAAACTGACACATGGAACAGTACAAGTAGGCTATGCAATGCATACACCACAGAACAACAGGTACCCATGGATGCCCCCCACACACACACACATATGATGAACTCCCCAACCCATCCAGACAGGAGCACCACAGGGTCACAAACACCCACTGTGAACAGGGTCATGCAGGCACAATGTCACCCACCCACCACTGCACCGCCACAAGGGCACAACCCCCCTGAAGCAGATGGGAACAACCAGGCCCCCCCATACCAGGAGCTGTACACCACAAGGAGAGATCCCTCCCCAAACAGGCAATTGGCAATGGCCATGAAGGCCCCCAAGCACACAGCCATCAGACCCGCACAGTAGAACCCCCCCAGTGCAAACATACAGTAGTGCTAGCCACAAACAAAACATGAACAGTCCAGCAGTGGGAGGCCACCAGCAACTCCCTGACTAGACATGTCCACTGGGCTGCCTGCAAACCAGCCATCCCTAGAAGGCCCCATCCTCCTCCTCCGAGTCATCGGATGACCACTCAGTTGTAGTGCACCTCCAGTAGCATGCTCCGTAATGGGCCACGGTACCCCTGTCGGGCAAGAACACATACAATAGAGACACATCAGTCCCAAGCATGTGGCCAGAGGCAGCCACACCCAGACACCCACAATAGAAAGAATGCTACCTTAGATGACTCCATGACACACCAGAACCATCCCCAGTCATTCTTGTAGTACACGTCCATGCTGCCAACCCACAGGGTGATGAAACTGGGATGACACTGTGGCCAGTCCCTTCACTTCACCACTACCTGACCCGTGATGCCATCACCAAGGTCACATAGCTCCACAGCAAAGAGCTCAGGCCACCCAGTAACATCCTGCAACAGAGAACAGCACAGGGACTCGATCAGCAAATGCTCACTGTTGAGGCCACCCAGTGGACCAAGTGCACAGTGGGACACACCTCCAGGGGCTCAGTAACAGTCCAGATTGCACCTTCCTCAAAACTATCCTGGTAGCACTGTGATGTGACACACCACAGCTTCCGTGGGTATGCCCAAGCCTGCCCACATGCACACCATGCCTGCCTACACCTGTGGCCACCACCATGGTCCATGGATGTACAGCTGATGGCACTGCATGCCCAAATGCATGGCACATCCATAGGGTGTGGCGTGCAGGCATCAGACATCCCCGCCAGTGGTGGCTATGCAAGGGTGAGGTACAAAGGGTGGTGCATGGCCCTAGGGCAGCATCCAGTGTGGCTGGCACAAGGAGTGCAGGTGGACACACCAGTGGCAACCGCAATGTGCCCCAGGTTGCTCCTCAATGTCACACTGCTGGACACTGCCATCACTGAGCAATGGGAACGGCATGCCAGGAACAGGCCCAGGACATTCCATCCCCGCCTCATGGCCTCGGAGCTAAGGGTGCAGCAGTGCATAGACTGATTCCATGTCGAGCACAGTACATTGGCACACCTGTGTACCATCATCAGGGAGAGGGTGCAGCCACAGACAAGGCACTCATGGGTAATGTCCATGGAGACCAAGGTCCTCTGTGCCCTGTCCTATTATGCCACCAGATCATTCCAGCAGGTGTGTGAGGATGTCACAGGTGTCAGCCAGTCCTTGGTGTCCAGCGCCATACACCAGGTCACCGACACACTGCTGTGGGAGGTGGGTGCCCAGATACATTTCCCCACAGCACAGCAGGAACAACGTGCCACAAAGGAGGCCTTCTTTGCCATGCATGGCATGCCCAACACACTAGGCATCATGAATGGCATGCATATGCCAGTCATCACACTACCCATGGACAAGGCAGCCTATCGGAATAGGAAGGGCTACCACAGCCTCAACTGTCAGGTGGTGTGTGATGCCCGATGTAGCATCATGGATGTGTGCATGAGATTCCCAGGCTCATGTCACAACACCTATGTGTTTGACAACTCTGGCCTTGGTGCGCGGCTGGCAGCAGGGGCTGGTGGTGATGGATGGCTGCTAGGTGAGTGCCCCAGATGGATATGCATGACTGTGCATGGCTGTGGATGGGTGTGTGTGTGTGTGTGTGTGTGTGTGGCTGATGGCATGACGGTGTGGGCCCCCATGGCTGTGGCAGTGTCACTCATGTGTATGGTTCCCCCCACAGGTGACAACGGATATCCCTGAGGCATTACCTGATGACACCATACCTTGCACCACAGGACAGAGTTGAGGGGGCTTCAACAAGGTGCATCATAGGACACGTGGGTGTGTGGAGTGCACCACTGGCATCCTGAAGATGAGGTTCCGGTGCATGGACCACATGGGTGGTACGATGATACACGCACCAGGGTTTACCTGCAGAGCGTTCACTGTGTGTGTCATGTTGCACAACATCTGTGTACATCATGGGATACCATGCCCTCCCATGCCCCAATGCAACATGTAGCCACCTGATGTTCCACTGGAACCAGACGGGGACCAGGACACACCGTCCGGGCGTGCTGTCCACCACACTGTGGTGCATGGTACCTTTGGTTGACTGTCCTATGGGCCATGGGCACAGTGATGATCCTGTGGACTGAGTGCCCCAGGCCATGTCTGGGACTGTGACCATTGTTGTATGTCATGGGTGCTGCAGTGCCACTCTATATGTATTGTGCTGTGTGTCAGGCGTGTCACAGGGTGTGCTGTGGTTGCACCCCATGTCCCCTCAGTGTGTGCAGTTTGTGTGCCTCATCCAAGCCACCCACCCACCCATCCACCCGCCTCTCATGCTGTTGTGTGGTGCACCAGGGCCACCTTCACTTTCTCATGGCCGCACCCCACCCACATGACAGTGGTGGTCCATGGCGTGGCACTGGGCATCGGTCACCACCCCCTCCCTGGTATCACGTCTCCGAGCCATGGTTCCTAGTATCAGGTGTGACTCCTGGGAATGTTCCACATGTCTGGGCCCTTGCTGCCTGGGAGGGGGCCACAGGTTCCATCAGAGCAGGGTCCTGTTGGCCCGCCAGTGATGGTTGGTTGGCAGGGGCATCTGCCACCAATCCCTCATGGTGTGCTGATGTACTGTGCAGCTATGAGCCAGCGGGTGTTGTGCATGGTGGTGCTGCATGTACTGCCACATCCCATGTTGCACCCCTACATGTCTGTGTGGCTCTTGTGGAGGGTGTCGGTGCGGAGGCATGTGTGCGTACACACATCGCCTCATGCTGTCTGTCCACTACTGTGTCCAGCATGTTCCCAATGCAGGATATGCCCTGTGCCATACCCTCAACCACATGGGTTAGCACACGGATGACCTCTGTCTGTTCCCTCTGTGCCACTAGCCTAGCCTCCTCCAGCCACCGCAGCTTGGTGTAGTGCATTTCCAGCACCCCTGCATCTGTGGGTCACCTGTCATGCCATTGCATGTCACGGCCTTGTTCATCATCCTGTGCATGTGCTGGCTTGGCAGAGTCACCGCTCACATGGGCACTGCTGCCTGGTGGGCCTATGGATGTTTGTCGTGTTGGTGCAGGTGTGACTGTGCATGGGGGTACCACAGGGGTGCATTGGGGGCACAGGGAACATGGCGCATCCTGCTCTGACAGATGACGTCACACTTGTGCCACAGGTCCATTGCATCTGAGTGGTGTCCTCTGTGTTGGCGTCTGTGGTCAGCTGCTGGACGTCCACCATATCTGCACCACTTGGACTGTCCAGGTTGACATCTGCCATGCCTCTGACTCCACTTCCTCTTGTGCATCCTGCCACTGGTTCCCTGTAGGGGAACAGTAATGTCAGTGTCAATCTGGTGTTGCATGCTTTGTGTCCGGCATGTAGATGGGCTGGCATTCAGGTGATGGCATACTTACCCTCTGTTTCTGTGGTTCTCCCCATCACACCTGTGCTCCTACTTGATGCACCACTGTGCCTGTGTGAGGGCCCTGTGTGTGTGAGATGTGGGACAGTCAGTGGGCAATGCATTCTAGCATGTCCTGCCCCCTCACTGCCCACACCATGCCTACCTGCTGATGTGTCACAGCCTTCTGGCACATCCTGCCAGATGATCTCGGCTATGGTCTGTGCCACTATCTTCTCTAGGGGTGACAGCCTTGTTCCAGGTGATGGTGGGTCACCCCCTCTTCCTGTCTGTGCCCTGTGTGCTTCCCCAAGCTTCTGTTTTATGGTAGACCAGAGGTCCCTCCACTTATGCTTTATGGCAGTGAGGGTACATGCCTGGGGCCCAGCAGCATTGATGGCCACCTGGATATCCAGCCATAGCCACTGCTTGGTCTCAGTGGTGCCATCAGTGACTGCTCCCCATACAGCACATCATAGTTGGCCAGTATGTCCTTTACCAGGGCTGTCACCTGGGTGGTGTTGAAGTTGCTGGACCTCCCCTTCTTGCCAGTGCCTCTGATGTCCCCACTGCTTGTGCCAGCCCGGTCCTCTGCAATGAGTACCCCACTTGTGTCCTCGGTGCTGTCTGCCAACATTGCCATTGTGCACTCACTTCCACGTTTGTGCATGTGCACCACGTCTGCACATGCCCTTATTTGGCAGAGTCAAAGGGCCTGTCATTGGGACGCGTGGACCTTGGCCCCACCCCTACATGCTGCTCTGCACATTGTTGCACGCTGCACAGGGGAACACTCCTGCATGTGGCCTTGGTGCAGAATGCCGTGTGGTGTGCGCACCATGAATGCCACACACATACGCATGGCACTTGCGTGCCCTTTGCATGGCATGGTTGCACCATGTAGAACAGCCACCATTGTTAAGGAGCTTGATGCAGCCAGTAAATCTGGGTTTGAGTCCCACAACCTCCACTTGCATATTGTGTGACTCTGAGTGAGTCACTTTAACTACCCCAGTGCTTCTGGGTTGCCCCTGTAAACAGGCAATTGTGCCTAGTGAGCCTTACCTGGTCCTAGACGATTGTATGTTGTAATGTCAATGATTATTTTTGCACTCTGTAAAATGTTGTTGTATTTCTACCTGTAATTAATTCCGGGTTGTCCCTGAAAAAGGGACTGCAATGGTTCCAGCGGGCCCACCCGCTTACCAAATTTAAATAAATAAATACATTATGCGCCACTTATATCAGCTCCGGATGTAACATTCTTCCACTTCTAATGGACATTTTGTCCATGTCAAAAGCCATTTGCTATGTTGGCAGAGTTATAATTGTCCATTAAAGTGGACCTTTAATTCCTGCAGTACCGACCAATTTGACAAACCAGATCACCTAACCGTCATGTTTTTCAAAAAGTAATGAATGGAGGAAAAGAAGACAAATATTTTAAAATACATAACTTAAAGGTGCTTATTTTAATTGGCTTAGTTGAATTTAGTTTGATTCACAGCACAGTCCATGTCATTCATTTGAAGAGTTTTAGACTTGTTCTGAATTCTATGGTACTGTGCCACAGTATACTGACTTCGGGAGTGAGGGTGTGGTAGAGTGAGAGAGAGAGAGAGAGAGAGAGGCAGAGAGCTCAGCACATCAAGTTCGAGCTGTTCTCCCCTTGTTCTCTCACTTTTTTGCAGGTAACCAGGTAAGTCACTCCTTCTTCTTATTTTATGCACTTCATTGCCTGTAGCAGATATAGAAGTTTAAATGGAGGGTATTTGTGTTCGGAGCCCACTGAGCAAAACAGCCTTGGACTGATTAAGTGCTCCATGCAGTCGGCTGCCAGCAAGCAGCTCCGATCTTGCATTCTTTTAAAAGTGTAATGTTTTTAATATTTAAACATCAGAAAAGTGTTTAATTCAATCCAGGGCATTATTTAAAGAGGGGGAACAAGAATAAGCATGACACATTTTTAAAATAAAAAAGACCCAAAACAGAGCTTATTTGCTGGTCCTAAATACAGTGCAGGGCACATTGAACATTGAGGAGGAAGGGAATACTCCTCCATTTTCTATATCTATATAAAATTAAAAAAATACAAGTGCTTTTAGTTTTCTAATATACCCCGTTCCGCTTTTTTTATTTATTTAGCTGTAAAAAAAAAAAACATTTTTGACACAAACCCTAGCTCAGCCCTAATACACAGGCACTGCCATGCCTGTATTATGTAACTAAAAATCTGAATATTCTTAAACAGAACAACCACAAATTTCAAAAAATAATTGTTTTGATATTTTATAATACTGTATCACACATTAAATTCATGTGTAAGGCCCTCACCCCTGCCTTTTTGCAAAACGACAGGTGGCATACTGTTGAAGCTGACAGCAGTACCTGGTGGGGACTGGGTTCGAGGAGGACTAGGTTACTCGGCACAGGGGGCCTAGGTTTGGGTACTCTGCACAGGAGCACTTAAGTAAATCCGAACACAGGAAGCAATAACTGTAATGTCCAAAACCAGGAATGGGATTCTAAAGTGTGGCTTTTATTCACATCCAAACTGAACAAACAAAGCATAGACGGACCCCACGGGGCTACATTCCTGGTAATGCAGATTAGAGACACAGAACACTTCTTCACTATTCCAGCCATCAGGCTCTGAACCCACCAGGCACACAGCCCGGACTTGCACGCAGCTTTGGGTACACAGCCCGACTTGTACACTACTTGGGTTTTTCCCATGGCCTGGCTTCCCCGCCGGCCACTTGATTGCAGTCCATATGGAAATGAACCAGTTTTCCTGTTGGTGGCTCCCCAAACCACCTTACAGCCTTCGACTTCTTAAGGGAAATTTCCTTTCAATCCCACATCTGGGTACTTACCCCAGCACTGGCCAAGTGCCAGAGGCAAAGTAGAAACCCACAGAGCAAATCCATAGAGGTGGACCTGGTTACTAAAGATGGGGGGGTCTCCCACCTCCAGCTCCCACAATCCATACCCGGCCATTTCTCTGGATACTATACAACTCTTTTGAAAGCTTGGCAATGTAGATTACAGGGTAGATGTATATCACATCTCCTCTACATGTCTTGACTTTCCCCTTGTGCTGGACTTGAACATACTTTTACTTTTGGCTAAGCCTATTACTCTAGGCCTCCCACTACTTCAGTAGTCCAATCCCCACTTTAACACAGTTCAGGATGAAACATGGGCCCTTTAGAAAGAGCAGAACTCACCCTTTGGTTGCAGGTGCCCCACAGGCAAATCTTGAAATCTTCTTGTACCCCACACACTTGGAAAAATAAGGCAGCTTCTTCTCTAGCAGTAGCCAGGGGGTTGCCCCTGGAATAGCAGGCAAACCTTCCTGCCCCATCCCCTGAGGGATGGGGCACAGAGACCCGTATCAGTGGTCCCCACCACTTTAAAAAACAGCTTACTGTGTCCCTCTTTAGGCAGAAACACAAACCTTCCCTAAATGTAGCTCTATTTCAGAGCTGAGGCTCCAAGAGCCTATGCACAGAACTACTGTGCTCCTCTCACACCAATCTCCAACTGCAGACTACTAACTCACTGTTCAAAACTCCCAACATTCTAATCTAACTCCCTTCTGCAGATTCCAATGTGGCTCATGCAGCTGCGATAGTTCTATGGTGTTGTCATCCCTCAGTCTCAGCTGAGACTGAGAACAGAGTGAGACAGTGTGAAATCCATTCAACTGGAGTTTCACAAGCTGCCTACCACTAGGTCTTACTGGGATTCTAGTAACCCCGGGTAACAAGGGGGTTACACACGCCCATTATATTTATTGCTCCAAGCACACCAGACATATTCACTCCATCTTATTTTCACTGATGTAACACTAGTGCTGCTACTGTATAGTGACTCACCCAATATTCACTGTCTTTTTATTTTCACGCTAATATGAAACCAGCTAATAGAGTGAAAATAAAAAGACAGTGAATATTTCCTCTTATACAGTATCTGAAATTACATTTTGAAAGTGGCAACTTTTGAACTGTTAGGCTTAGAGACTTAAGTTTTTTGAATGAAAGCTTTGAGCCTGATAAATACAAATAAATCATAATGGTACAGTTTTCATGTATTGAAAGATGTCTATACATGTCAGTACATGTTATTAACAATAACAGGATTTAGCTGATCTGGTAGCACAGCAACAGCACTACCACTTGCTATGCCAGGAACTTAAGCTCGGCAATGGACCTGGATCCCTCTAGGGCCAGCGGGGGAAGGAGGGAGGACCAAGCACCCCATGCCAGCTTTTCTTCTTTTGGATTTCAGGTTTGACAGCACATACTGCTCCATGCTCACCACCTAGCAGAGGCTGGTTGGTGACGCAGTATATGTCACACACTAGAGGGCCCTGAAGCAGGTGCTGAGAGTGTGCCGAGCATGCATGTGTGTCATTGCATAGTACCAGACCTTATGGAGGAGGGAAAACTGAGGAAAAATCTCTTAGCCATCAGGATGATGATAGCACCCTCACAGGCTCTACCATGGCATCCACCCACAACATAGTGGTCCTGGGCAAGTGGTGGGGTAAGTCTCAGGGAAAGTGGGTGTGGCTGGTGATGATTGTATCAGAAGGGGGCTGGTTGGGACAACTCAGGAGTAGAAACAGTATGTAAAAAAAATAACAGGATTTCAAAAGTGCGTTGAACTATTTCATGTTTGTAATAAATGGGTTGGATTTGTTTTCCTATAGCAACCAATCACCTCTGAAAACTCATAATAGCACCATTCTGATGTGAAGTCGTAATAGCATTGCTCTGATGTCAGAATGATGCTATTACCATTTCTTTCTTTCTTTCTTTCACTGTGCACTCATGTCATGGTTTGAAGCTGGCATTTGAAACTATGACAGGAGGTGTGTATGTTGCTGGGGAGGTCAGGTAATATCTATGGAAAAAAATGTCCAAAGTCCCACTATTCTACTATTTAGCACTTGTAGCAGGGAAACTGTAGTGGGAGGGACAATAGTGAGAGTGGATGTGGCACTCTGATTGAAACTGCGATTGACAGTTGGAGCAGTGTGGATGCAGTGAGGGTGGGGTGTTGATGTGCAAGTTAAAATTAATGTGCAAACTTAAAGGCAAAATGCAAACAACATGCGAGCTAAAAGAGGAACTGCAGGGAACTGATGAAAGAGTGAAAATGTGCCAGCCGAACAGTGAGTTCTTAAGTGAAATTTATTGTAAAAGATATAGGGCCATGTATTACAAAAAATGGCTTAGAAAATGGGCTTAAGAATAAAAGAAATCTGATTGGCTGACAGGGGTACATTAACTTACAGTGAGAGCCCTGTAAGTTAAAAGTCCCAGCCATGCCAACCCAGTGAAATATCCTGGTGCCCACCCTGCTCTGCAATTGGTCAAAACCAAGAAAGCAAAATTTAAAATCACCGCCATTTTTTCTCTCTCGTTAAGTGAGAGATACTGGTCTGGAAACTGGCACGGTCCTCTAACAGAATGCCCACCACATGTGAAGAAGAATGTATAAAAAAAAAGAAACAGTATATTTTCTTTTTATTGTGGCATCACACTAAAACAAACATCGTTTTTGCAAACCGCCCTCAACAGCAAAAGCAACACTCTCCTGATGCTCCTCTCATGCCTCCTCCATACAGCTGGTCGCTCTGTTCAGTAGCGAGCGGTCCCTCGGTTCAACTTTTGAATATTTAAAACAAAATGTTCAGCATAGTGATCGCCCCATATTAAAAGAAACTCTGTTTAGCATAGTGATCATCCCTGCCTCCTCCAAAGGTCTGTTACCTCACCTCTTAAAAAGCACTTCCCCCTCCTTGGCTCTCCATTCCCGGTGACCGCCGACAACGTATTCATTCAAGCGCAACACCGCTTACAGTCACAGTGGGTTTCAATGCATTTTAAAATTAAAACTAACACCACGCTTTTAGTGTTAGAAAAAAAAGCATTTAGTCCGCTTGCCCTGCCACTTCATTTTTTCCACTCTGTACTTCCTGCTTGCACGTGACTTCATCGTGCACGATTGCAACTTTCAAAACAAAAACAAAAGTCTCTGGTAGGAAGGACAAAATAAAGAAAACATTTTCTTTTCACTTTTTAAAAATAAGTACTGGGGGAAACTATGCTAAAAATGTAATGCCTTGCTAAGGAAGTCATGCAGGGGAGGGTGGGGAGTACAAGAGAATAGCAATAGAACAGCACAGACCCAAAGGGACTACTTTACAACAGTTACACTTCAACTTAATTTCTTCCCTATTACTTTTTTTAATTTCTTT
This sequence comes from Neoceratodus forsteri, assembly GCA_016271365.2. NCBI lineage: Eukaryota > Metazoa > Chordata > Ceratodontiformes > Ceratodontidae > Neoceratodus > Neoceratodus forsteri. Next base: position 9,754,395 of record CM057456.1, read on the forward strand.
TTAATTAAATCCCATATAGAAATACTACTGGTAGCCCATTTTCTAAGTGCAATAATATCCTCCAGGGTAGGCGGTATGGGAAATACCAGACCTTCCAGGGGCTATAAGGCCCGACCCCAACCCGGGTGGTCCGGTATTGCCCAATACCGCCCACCCTGTTGGGTATTATTGCTTGTATATGGCTCTTTGTCAGTTACAGAGCAGCAAGTCCCATCTTCAGATTCTGATAATTTTGCTCTCAAAGTTTATGATGTCATCAGAATCCCTTGATGAAGTTACTGATCTGTAACAGATAAGGAGGCATCTGTTATTCTGTCTGTATATAGACATATGAAAGATATAGCAACATTATGTATTGCTATATCAAGTTAGTTGACTCTAAGATTTAATTAAAAAAATGAAGTTAGCCAGCCCGTCGGTACAGCAGTTGGATTTCTGCTTGCGACGCTAGCGACCCGGGTTCGGGAACGAGCTCGGGTCGCTGGAGGGCCAGCTGGGAGGCAGCTGACATCCCACCACTGCTCGCTGTCTCCAGGAGGGTAGGGTCGCATCCGTGCTGAAGTGACCACTGGCCTCCGCCAGTGGTAGAGCAGCACGTCGGGGTCATTAGGGGTGGTGCGTGACAGGTGTTGGCTCTCGCCTTGATGTCCAGACGTCACACACCTCAAGAAGGCCAGGAAAAATCACTTGCTGGCCTCCGGATGATGGCTTTCTGTTCCTGAGGGCCTCCAGTGCCTTCCCGGCACCTCCTGTTCCCCAGCAGCATCCCCAAGCCCTAGAAAAAGTGTGCGCTGGGGCTATCCTCCCCCCCCAGTGCCTTCCCCCTCGGAGGAGAAGGACCCGCCTGGTGAAGGGATACAACGGGATATCCCAGGGGTCAGCTGCGATCTGGGGAAACAGAGGAGGGCCAGGCAAGTACAGAAGAGGTCAGGGGGAACTTGGCACGGGGCGGAAAAATAGATCATACAAAAAAAAATGAAGTTTCTTGCCCAAATACTTTCAAAAAATTATCCCTTTTTAAAACAATTATCTCTGTAAAAGTCTCACTTTGGAACTGTTGGGGCCAGAACTTTTTATATTTGTTTTATTATAGTCAGGGCATTAAAAACCATGCTGCATTGATATTAGTTTTTGTAGCTGTATAAAATTACATAATGGTTTAAAAAAAAACTTTTTATGAATTTCTGTTTACTTTTTCAGATTTTTGGTCATACTGTATGTTTATTTAATTAAAAACTGTTTAGTTTGCAACTTCATTTTCATTCATCTTATGCCCATAATCGTATTGCAAATATTTTAGTCTCCCCTCTAGGAACCTCTATGCTTCCTAACTTTCCACAGGCTTTCATTGTGAAAATTTTAGAAGATAACAAATTACAGGGAATGGTTGTATATGAAAATATACCATCAAGGGGAACAAATAAAGTTATAATGCAAAGAACCCAGAGGATGAGTGGCATTATAACACCGTTAGGCCCCTAAGATTGTATATTACCCCCACCACACACTTACTTATCCTTTATTATAGGGGTGCATATATTACCCCCACCACACACTTACTCATTCTTTATTATAGGGGCAAGGTAGTGCCCCTATAGTTAGGGTTGAGACAGCAGTTTAATGTTAAACCCAATTTTTTGCACCTTATTAATTGAAAAAAACGTACTTTCTTTTCCATATACTTAACATTGGGGATTTTTGCTCTCACCTACAGCCTAGATGGTATGACATTTGTTCTTTAAATTTTCAGGGATGATGGGGCCTCTGCCAAGTGTGTGCCTTTGAATGGTTTGGTGAAAACATATTATACAGTTTTTGAATTATAACTATCTTTGGGATAATGTCAATGTTCGACCAATAAAAAAGCAGTGCAATAGCTAAAACAAGTTTGCAAGTGTGAACAGGTCATACTTTACTGTTCATGTACCGAGAGACATCAATCAGGAAGGTAAAAAGAAAACAGCTCAGGAGTGGTTATTTGCATGATTTATTTGCTGACGGTGAAAAAAAACACTAGAGATGTCCACCATTTTCTTTTTATGGTTTTAAACTTACAAACAGTAAATTACAATCAAATTATGCATTTAAAAAAAACTGAACCTATCTAAACCCGAATAACCTGAATGCACTGCCTGCCTCGGGGAAAGTGTTTCCCTATATTCAAGTGACACAGGTTTCCTTCCTTTAACATACTAAATGTAGTTGTTAATCATGTTTTTGTTCTTTATTGTTCGAATGATAACCAATTTAGGTCTTTCTACATCAAGCACTGTTGAGTTTTAAAGTAAAAAAGCAATGCAAATCTTGCTAATCTCTGGTTCACTTTCAGTTCCGAGCGCTGCACAGTGGGACCACTGGGAGCCAAGTGTAACAGCAGAGATGCTTGAAGTGCTGTCGTGAAAATGTACTTCCCCTTCTTCAGCTGAGGACACCCAGTGGGTCCCAGCATTCTTGCTCCAGCACGTCTGTGAACATCCATTTTAAAAACCCTGTCATATTTCAGTGAACAGTTTGAAGAAGTTCCCAAGCTAAAGGTGGACAAATGAGTTGTTCTTTTTCTTGTATTGAAAGTTCTCAATGAAACTCCATTGACAAAGTCTGCAACTGATCTGATGTGTGACAGTTGGGATTAAAGTACTGTACAAGCCCTCCTCACACACTTCCAGGATTCTGTATCCCAGCCAAAATCATGCACAGAATCATGTTTCTCGTATTCAGATGTATTTTATATTTACTTGTTTAGTGAAATGAAATGCACCATCAGGAGTCTCCAAGTAGTCTTCAACTTCACTCCACTGTCTTGACTGAGAACTGCGTGCCATTGCAGGGTTCAGTCTTGTTTTATAATTCACACTTTTTATTTACTTATACATTTAAAATGTGCAAACATGGAGCTATAGTTGCCAAACCTACTTTATGAGGGTCACCCCATTCATTGCAATGCCCCTTTATTACTCAGAGAATTTTCAGATTTTTTTGTACTTCTTTCTATAAAATGTGCACAGTGCACTCACGGAGGTATTTGTTATACTGTACATGCAACATGTAGGCCCCCCCATTTACTGAATGTAATGGCTCTTTATATCTCCACAGGGCACTAGAGTCCCAAGTGAGAATCGAGCTCCTCCACCCCCTCGGGCTGGCTCCCATTGCTCAACTTGCCTCTGTAGTGGTCCTCCTCCATGATGTACTAATAGTATGTGGTCAGGGCTGTAGTTAGCAGTGCCAATGTGAGGATACCAGCGAGGCCAGCACCCATGAATAGGATACCCACCTTCATCTTCAGCTGCCCCAGCCCCATAGCACAGGGCCAGTTCTCACCAGCCTCACCAGCAAATCAGTAGAAGTGAAGTCTGTGCAGCATTCAAGCTGCTGCTGCCGGGGCTGGAGTTCAGGTGCTGGGGGCTGGAGGGGAGGGGTGGCCCTAAGGGTTTACTGTTAAATGTTTCTGATTTGATTTTGATGTTCTGATTTACATTGTTCTCTTGTTACTTTGTTACTATTGTCCTTTTTCTATCTGTGCTTTTTCTGTTTGTATCCTGATTTGTATATGTTTGACAATGCCTTCCCTTCTTGATGCTGTGTCCTCTGAAGCCAGAAATGCAATACAAATTTGATGCAGCATTGTTTTTTGCAAAGACAAGCGACGGTGTGCAATATTATTAGTACGTATCTTGTTGGACTTTGTGTTGTGCACCTCATATTGTGGCACCCCCGTAATGCTGTAGGAGTCTGTGGAGTTTAGGGCCTGTATCTCTCTAGCTATAAAATGTGTAATTTCTAATGCTAGTGGTATATTTATTTATTTATTGAATTCTTGGATTAATACCTTTGAGCTTGACTGCTCATTTAAAAAGGTTCCACATTATTGAAGTAGAGACAGTACACAAATAACAAGCAGGGTACTATGACAAGTTCAAACAAGACTAACAGTGCTGACAAAAGATCAGTTTGGCATAAAACAGACAATGACAGCAAATATAACAAAAGTCCATTGTTGCATTGGTATAGAGAGTTTCAAAGTAGTGAAGAAATAATCATAAGTGGGACTTGCCCAACCAAGGGGGGAGGAGGGGAAAGCATATAGGAAGCTGGGTTCAAAAGGTTGTGAGGTGTTGAAAATAGCAAGTGGTTAAGGAGAGAAGTAACACCCAGGGGGTTTAGCTGGTGTTAGGGTAAGCGGTTAGGAAAATGAGCCACCCAGTGGGTTTCGTTGGTGTTGTCCTGAGAGGTACTGGCTCTAGAGAAGGGTGTAGGGGTAGGAGGTCAGGAGAAGGAGCCACCCAGAGCATTTTGTTGGTATGGATTAGTGGTGAGGATAGTCCAGAGGGGAACAGAGGTGAGATAGTGAGAAGTGCAGAATTATGACTGAGTGGGTGAATAGTGGGTGCGGGGGGGTGGAGGGGGTAAGTGCAGAGCTCGAGTATTGGGGGGCATATATCATACAGCAATTAGGTTTATGTGTCACAATCCCATGTACTGAGTGCGAGTAGGTGCACTTGCAGTTTGGTTTTAAAGGGGGCCAATCTTTGGTATATATTTAGTGGATTGGGGTTAGTGTAACCTGTCACATGATTTTTAAACATGGATTGATACACTGTCATTTTAAATGCTGCACTACTAAATTTCTACAACTGTGTGATGCTAAATGGCCTTCACAAAGTGTACGCCTACACAAAACATTGGTATTCTGGTTGCTATTGCTTGTAAGTTACTTTTCACTGCACTTCATGCTATATGCAAAAAATAAAGTTATTTAGAACTACGGTACTGTAGTAGTAAAATTCTTTATTTTTATACAGGAGAAATACCATTAGGATGAAGTACCTTATTTTCAAGGAAATCCTTTGTACATAAAATATTGGTTACGCATGATACTAAATATAAATATACATTGACATTTAACAAATTTTACAAAACTAGCTTATTGATATAGTAATATACATCACATATTACATACAGATCTCACAGTTAGTTCTTGTTGAATGGCTGAATTAAAAACAACAGCTTAAACATACGAACATACGAAATTGCCAGCAGAAACAAGCCTCATGGTCTATTGAGTCTGCCCAAGTGCTCAACTAGCTCTTCATCACACAGCTGCCCCTCCTGCCCCCCCTTCCCAGTATCCCTTCCCCATCCCCTGTCCCAATCCCTCTTGAAACTACCCTCTGTGTTACAGGGCACTATCTTGTCTGGTAAGGTGTTCCATTTGTCCACCACTCTTTCCGCGAAAAAATGTCTTTCCATCTCCCTCTTGAATCTTCCCTCTCCAGTCTCAGTCCATGCTCTCTCATGTCCCTCCCCCTTCTCATCTGAAAAAATCCTATCTTTTTGGGTCTTGTTTATCCCCTTCAGATACTTAAAGGTCTCAATCATATCCCCACTATCCCTCCTCTCCTCCAGTGAATACACATTTAACTCTCCAAGCCTGTCCTCTCAGGGCTTGTTCTCCAATCCCTGGATCATCTTTGTAGCCATTCGCTGCACCCCCTCCAACAATCTGATGGCCTTCTTCAGGAATGGGTCCCAGTACTGCATGCAGTACTCCAGGTGGGATCTGACCAATGACCTATACAGTGGCAGGATAATTTCCCTCCCTCCTTTTGGAGGAGGTCCCTCTTGCATCACACTCCAGCATTTTGTTGGCTTTTGCTGTCACCATCCTGCACTGAGCAGAGTTGTTCATATTCCCCATAATGATCACTTCTAGGTCCTTCTCCTCTGTGGTGCTCCCCAACTGTACCCCACTCAACTGATAATCCCTCCCCTGGTTCCTGGCTCTGAAATGCATAACCTTGCACTTCTTGGCATTGAACCCCAACTGCCATGTTTCCGCCCACTCCTGCAGCTTAGTCAGGTCCTCCTGTAACCCCTTCCACACCTCTGCATCATCAGCCACAGCTCCCATCTTGGTATCATCTGTGAACAGGCTGATCTTGCTCCAGATCCTGTGTGAGATATCTACAATAAAAATCCCAAACAGCGCCGGTCCCAGTACTGATCCTTGTGGTACCCCACTCGTCACCACTCTCGGTGATGAGAGGTTCCACCACCACCACCCTTTGCTGCCTTCCTCTTAGCCAGTTTTTTTTTTTTTACATCTTTATCCTCCTTCCCTACCCCCGGTGCCCCCTTCTTCCATCCGCTCATGTCCCCCGACACCCACCTTAGGGATCTGCCCCTAGAGTGCCCTTCCTCCTCTCCCTGGCACATTGGGGTCTGTCCTTGTAGGTGGTCCAGGTAGACTTAAGGCGGACTTCATCTAGGGCAGCCGGAGGTGTTTTTCTAGTTTTCTCCCCTTGCCCCGCCCCCTGGGATGCCGTGCGCTTGGGACATATGTCCCGAGTGGCTCGTGCTGACGCCGCCAGCCCTCATCGCCACGGTCGCCCCCCTCCCGGCTCCGGACGAGTGAAGATGCCTCCATCCCTTCCTACTGTCGGTGCTTCCACCGGCTATGGAAGGGATGCAGAACGCAGAGCGTTCTTGGTCACCCACCCCTGAGGGAGGAGAGCATCCATTGGGACGCTCGATCCTCCCTCCCTCCACCGACCCCCGGCTGCCCGAGTCCATTCCCGAACCCGGGACGCCGGTGTAGCGCGAGGTGTGGCGTCTAGCGCCTCAACCCTCAGTGCCACCGGGCCGGCCTCTTAGCCAGTTTGTGATCCATTTCACCATTTTTGGTCCTGCCCCCACATATTCCAGTTTGCACCCCCCCCAACCTCCCATGTGGCACTGAATCAAAGGCCTTGCTGAAATCCAAATACAGGACATCCACTGCATGGCCCTTGTCCAGTTCCCACGTCACCCAGTTATAGCACTCTACAAGGTTTGTCTGGTAGGATCTGCCCACTATAAACCCATGCTGTTGACCATCCTGAAGATTGTTTTCCTCTAAGAAGCTCACTAGCCTCTCTCTTTTAGTATGGTCTCAATGAACTTTCCCATGATCAATGTGAGGCTCACTGGCCCATAGTTTCCTGGTTCATCCTCTGGGCCACATTTGTGGATGGGTACCACATGGGCCATTCTCCAATCCTGTGGTACACATCCCATGTCCAGGGAGGTATTGAACAGGTTGGCCAGTGGCCCCAACAGGACCTCTGCTAACTCCCTTAGTACCCTAGGGTGAATGCCATCATGTCCAGGTGCTTTGTCTACCCTTAATGCCCTCAACTCATATAGTACCCTACTTTCTGTAATACCTACATCTGTCTTCCCCTACCTCCCTATCCCTACCCCCCTCCTCACCTGGGGTATCTGCCCCCCTTCTCCTGCATGAATACAGAGCATAAGTATTTGTTCAGTGTCTCTGCCTGCTCCGCCCCTTTCTCCACCCACCTCCCCCGTCCTGCTTAATCCTCACCAGCTGATCCTTGCTCCTTCTTCTCTCTACAGTGTAGTGGAAGAAGTCTTTTTCTCCACTTCTGATTCCCTGGGCCAGTCCCAGCTCCCTGGATGCCTTGGCCACCCTGACCAGTCTGATAACCTCCCTGGACTTCGCCATGTATGCCTCCTTATCTTCACCCCTTCCCGATTTCCTGTACTTTTGAAAGGTTGCCCTCTTGGCCCTCACCCATTCCATAACCTCCTGTGTCAGCCAACTGGGCTTCTTTGCCCTTCCCTTCTTGCTTTTTTTCCTAGTGCAAAACTCTGTTGCCTCCGCCAGCCCTTCCTTTATGATGTCCCATTTCTGGTCTGCAACCATGTATGGTTGCATTCCTGCCAAGTGCCTGCCTAAAATTTCCCCTATCTTCTTCAAGTCTGCCCCGCTAAATTCAATTTGCCTTGTACCCGTGCCCCCTATTTCCCTCCCCATGTTGAGCATAAACCACACCGAATAGTGGTCACTCCCAGCCAGTAATTCCTCCACTTCTAGATTCCTTACAGCTTCCCCGTTATCCAGTACAAGGTCCACAGTCCTTTCTAAATGAGTTGGCCCCTGGACCAGCTGTATCAGAAAGCTGTCTTGAAATGCTTCTACTGTAGCAGGACCCACTCACTTACACTAGCGGTGGATGTGGTGCCCCACTCCACCTCCAGTAGGTTGTAGTCCCCCACCACCACTGTGCTCCCCTTCCTGCAGACCTTCCTAATTTGTTCAGTTAATTCCCTATCCAGATCAATCCCCTGAGCCGGTGGCCTGTACACCACCCCCATCCTCAGTGCCCTATTATTTGCATCTTGGAACTGCAACCGTAGTGCTTTTGTCCTCCCCTCCTCCCCTTCCTCCCTTACGCACTTTATCCCCTTCCTTACATAGATCACCACTCCCCCCCATTCCCCTTAGCCCTATCCTTTCTGAATAACCTGAACCCCAGGATCATCATATCCCAGTGCTGGTACTGAGTGGCCATGTTTCTGTGACGCCCGCAATGTCCAACCCCTCTACCACCAAGAGAGCCTGTAACTCCGCTGTTCTATTCCTTAGACTTCTTGCATTCAGTGAGACCACCCTCCAGCCTGTCTTCTCCCCTTCCCTAGCCCTATTCTTCCCCCCCTTATCCCTCCCTGTGCCACTTCCCCACTGCCTTTACCCATAACTAGGGGGGTGAGCTCACTAGGCTCCCTTTTCTGGATCCCTTTCCTATCAATGGTCCCCTCGCCACCCCTCTCCTAGTTTAAATCCACCTTTGTTGATATAAACCCCTCTATTCCTTGTTTTAGTACTCCCTTCCCCTCCTTGCTCAAATGTAACCTGTCCCCTGCGTAAGGTCACTAGTGCCTCAGGTCCTGCCCCTGTCTGACACTAATTCATACTCCCTTGTACAGCACCAATCCCTCAGCCACTCAATGAACTCCTCCATCCTTTTTTTCCTCACTGTACTCACACAAGGTACAGGGAGTACTTCAGAGAATGCCACCGCCCCCACCACCTCCTCACACTGCTTACCCAACTCCTCGATCCTCCCCTTTACCACCTCTACCATCTCCCCTGCCATGTTGTTTGTACTCACATGCATCACTATATGAGGTTTCTCCCTCCCCCTCCGTGTGCACTTGAGAAGTGCCTGCCTTGCCCTGCCCATGGTCAACCCTGGAATAGCCTCAACCCAGATGCGACTGTGCCTTTCTCCCCTTCCACCTCATCTGACCCCTTTCACTATAGAATCCACCAGCACTAGTACCCCCATCTTCTTGTCCCGTAAACCCCTCCTCCTATTTTCGCTGTCCACATTTCCAGAGTCCACACTGCTCCTTATTACCTCTATCCACACCATTTGTGACTCCTACCTCTTACCTCCCTGTTTCCGCCTCTCCCTCTGCCTCTACCCTGCTCTTCCCCTCTCCCCTTCCTCCTTTCCCAGCCTGACTCCTGGGCCTTCATTACCCTTCTTTTCCCCTCCCCCCACGATCTCCCACACCTCCACTACCACCTCTGATGCCAGCACTGCAAACCTATTACTTGCTACCCCCACAGTGGTGCCTATCTCCTCCTTCTCCCTGCTCTGAGCCTTCCCTCCACTTCCTTCCCCTCTGCTCTCCTCACCTCACCCCTCTCCCTACATGCTCATGGGATTTAGCCCTGCTGTTCCTCCACTGCTGCTCCCAGCTACTCCTCTCTGGTGTCCCTCCTGCTTCAGCCCCCCTCCTTCACCGTCTCCAACTCCCCCAGAGCCCCAGTACCTCCTCTCCCAGTCTCCTTAGCCTGTAACAAATTGGACAACCTCCCAGTTTCCGTAGTATATTCATCCAAATAGCCACCCACAACCATTGCACTCCACTATCCTCCCTGTGCCTGCCACCCTTCCCCATTCTAACCACTGTTCTGATGTCTCCCACCACCATTATATGTGCCCCTCCACCCCTCAGTGCGATCCCCTCCATAATGTCCCATTTTCATTCCCTCCATAATTCACACTTAACTTAAATGTAACCTCAATTCCTTATCACACAGTCTGTTCAGTGATAGCTGGATACCATATGTGACCCTCATAGTAAAGCACGTGTTGATGCTCTCTGCCAAGGATGGGAGTGCTAGGCTAAGGAGCCACCCAAGAGGCCCTGAATAAAGCCAGACCAGTAAACAGAAACACACTGTTAATGCCAAAGCCCAAGATTACTGACACTAAGGACCCTGTGACTATGGTTCTGGACTGTAGACCAGTTTCTGGACAAGTGGGTAGCCTTATCCATAAGTATTGGCCAATATTGGCAATGGACCCTGCCTTGAAAAATTGTGTGGGCAATACTCCAAGGGTCACCTTTCGTAAAGGTAAATCATTAGGTGACCTTCTAACCTCCAGCCACTTTATGCCACAGACCGCAAACCAAACCTGGATGCCCAGTAAACCAAAAGGCTTCCATAGGTGTGGCTTCTGCAATATTTGTAGCTATGCATGGGAAGGTGATATTTATATTCACCCACTCCAGCATGACTATTCTATTCGAATACATCAGTTTTTAAATTACAGAAGCAGCTATGTGATTTATGTGGTGTGGTGTGGTGCCAGTCTGGCTTGCAGTATGTGAGAATGACTACACATTTCCTAAAAATAAGAACTTTGAAAATGCCATAGAGGCTCATTTGGCCATGGCTCATAATTCCAGCCCTAGGGGACTGAAGTTCATGGCATTGGAACATGTTCCACCTAATCCTAGAGGGGGTGACAAACTAACAGTCCTACAATGGACAGAAACTAGATGGATGTATAATTTAAAGGCACTCAGCCCTTATGGTATGAATGAGGACTTTATTTGACCCCATACCTTAAGAAATAAAGAAATAAAGCAATACATGGAAAGGCAAACTGAATGGTACATGAAATATGCGCATTTTAAGAACCTAAGCAATTGATAACTTCAGGTGCATACTTGGGTATTTTGAAATGTTGCAAATAAATGTGGTAAATGTAAATGCATGTAGTATTGTTCTGCTGTTGCTTTGTTTCTTGAAATCTTTGACCATATGGGGATCCCTTTCATCTAGTTTTTTTAGTTGTCAGGTTCCTTTGCACTTATTTTTATTATGATGATTTTGATTGATTAATTTTTTTATGCTCACTCTGTAGTTTAATATGTTTCAATTACTAGACAGACTTTCAAAGCTTAATCATTTACACTACTACAGGCTTAATAGTTATAAGCTTAATAAATCTAAAATCTAAAATTTAATTTATAGTGCATAGTGGAATGCCGTTATGCATGGAATTCCATGCCTGGAATACGCTTGTTCTGCTGCAGTAGTGATGTCATCATGTTGTTCTACTGCAGTAGTGATGTCACTACTGCAGCAGAACCACTTGGAATGCTGGCACATTGTTGCTTTCCTCTATTTAATTCTGTGGTGACAGTATTCTAGAACCTCTAGAGACTTCACAAGTCAGTTTCATTATGAAAAAGAGAAAAGAAAAACACAATGCATACATTTCACATAATACTACTATACACCATAAAAAATACAGGATGAGCAACTTTATGCATCACCTGTGTGTTCTATCACCTCGGGGTTCTGATTCCCATGGACCTCTCGAGCTTCGCTCTCGAGGTCAGAGGGAATCAGAGCCCCTCTGTGACAGAACACACTGGTTGTGCATAGTTGCTCATCCAGTATTCTCTATATTATATTTTTTGTAGGTAACGCAGAGCTTTGGATCTGTTCCTCCAATTTCTCTTGGTCAATATGAGGGTTTGACTTTAGAAATTATGAACTAGATGGAGACTCAGTTACATTTAGACAATCACACATTTTGTAACTTTGACCTGTAACTCCCCCCCCCCCACACCTCTTATCTTTTTCCTTTTCTATTCCCTCTCTTTCTTCCCCTTCTCCTCTCATTCTGTTACTTTTTCTTCAGGTGTAAAGTAAATTCAGATATCAGTTTTGTTCTAGGAAGCAATAGATAAATGTCTTTGATTTGATATACATTTTTTATCCTGAAATCTTGTGACTGACCTTTTGCATCTTGACATGACCTCCCATATGGAGTTTCTTTTGGGTAACAGGTATTAATTAATTAATTAAGAAATAATGTACTGGTTAAATTATACCCATAAGAGAGGCACTTATGTACCTCTCTGTATATCTTGCCAAGACTAAAGAACAGAGAAGATTCGGGATTACTTATACATCTTATCACCATTTTGATTTCCTAGATTGCTTAGCCTGATGTTTTGGTAATTGCTATATTATATATATAAAAATGTTTGATATATTATATATATAAAAATGTTTTTGAAATGTCATTGATGCTATATGTATAGGGAATTTGATAATCTTAAGCACCAAGCAAAAGACCTTACATCTCTGCATTAAGTATCTTTTCTGTTCTCTGTTTTTATCATGTCTATACCTTTTAATGCTCTCTTTATTTTTGAGCAGATTTAATTAATTGTATAACTGAGTAATTATGCACTTTTTTTTTGGTGATACAGATATAAGAAGAACATGCATGTATACTAAGCTACGTCCCCTGGAACACCTAGTGGTCAAGGAGCTCGGGGCTTGTTTGTTCTGTCTCACCTTACTGTGGAATAAATCTTCACTGAAGCTTACTTGCATTGAATTCCAGGAGTGTTGACTCATTTTTATATTTGTGTGTGCGCATGCACAAGAAACAGTATGTGCCAGCTTAGGAGAGAAGCGGGTTGTGGAGGTGCGACACTGTGGCAGGCAACGGAGGCACTGCATTTGGGGGCTTGGTACTGGTGGACCAATGGAGGCACAGAGTGCTGATGACACTGGTTTCCAAAAGTGCCACCAAGTTAAAACGTTTTCACCGCAGCAATCAGGGGCTGCCTCATCATTGCAGCGTTAGCCATTCTGCTGCAATGAGGGAGTGACCTGTCATTGCAGGGCGGTACCTTGCCTAGTGTAATATTGTTTGTGAACACGGTGGCAAGCCGCTGCCATGTTTACAAACAGTATTACACAGCCTCAGTGCCGAGGGGGTGCCCAATCCCCCTCAGCATCATGCACCCCCCCAAACAGTCTTTGTTTGCAGACGGGGGGCCTAAACCCCATCAACTTCAATATCCCCTTCCCAGTTTAATTTGCCAATGGGGGCCCTCCCATTGGCATACTATCCCAAAATTTGTTTTGTGCGAGGGAGTGTAGTCCCCTCGGCTCTTGCCCTCATATGTGCCAGCAGGGGTGCCCAATCCCCGTCGGTTATAGTACCAAAAAAAACACTCAGGTGGCATGCTGGGAGCCACCCCAGCATGCCAAAATCCTAGTAAAAAAAAGTCCTGCAATGTTTTGCATTTTTTTTAAAAGACCTGTAAAACAGAAAACGGTCTCTCGTTGAGTCCGGTGACCCCTCTCCCAACTCGCACCTGCCCTCTGTGCACCCTGCCTCCCCACACTCCTCTCACCCCATACATACCTCCGGAACCCAGAGCGACAATCTTCGGTGGACCGGGAACATGTCTGCACTCTTCAAAGCTGACCGCGAACTGAAGAAATGCCGGTAAGCTGTATAATGGCATAAAATAGGGTTTTTCCAACTTTGGTGCGTATCCCAGGCATTTTGGGGAATTTTGCACCAAATTTTCAACATGGGGTTATTGGGACCCCTCCTCATGAATTCAGCCACTGTCATGGTGTTATTCAGTCCCAAAAGGTGATTTCGAGGTCACTGCGCAGAATCACCTTTTGGGACTGATTAATGAAATGACAGTGCCAGTGTTCATGAGGTGGGCTCTTAAAAAGTCAATTTTGCAAATTTGGTGGAAAAAATCCAAAAAATGACTGTTTAACAAGTGTGCGTTGCACAGTTGCTACGCATGCTCATACCTTCACAAATTTGCAATATTTTCACTCCAGATTTTCAACATTGGCATTTTTTCACACCTCCTTATGAACAGTACAGCTGTCATTTTTCACATCCTCGCCAAAATGTGTTTTTGCACTTCCGACGCAGAATAGTGCAGTCGCTGTGGGAAATCAGTGTTCGGGACACATTAAGAAAATCACAGTGACACTGTTCATGAGCAGAGGTCCTAAAATGCCTATGTGAAAATTTGGTGATGAAAATCCATAAAATGACTGTGTTACGCGCATGCGTTGTGCAATTTTCAATGTATGCTCAGAAGTGCAAGCATTTTTAATATTCCCACTACAGATTTTCAACATTGCCATCTCTTCACACCTCCCTATGGATGGTACAGCTGTCATTCTTCACATCCTGTCTGATCTGTGTTTTCATACATGTGGCGCAGAATGACACTGTCACTGTTGGAACTCAAAGTTTGGGACACATAGACAAAATCACACTGCCACTCTTCATGAGAAGAGGTCCCAAATGCTTTCATGAGGTGGGGTCACAAAAAGTCCATGTTGAAAATTTGTAGTGCAAATACCAACAAAATCCCGAAGAGTTAGGGTTTCTAACCATAACGTCCCACCCTGTACAGACTGACAGGCATTGGGGTGTGCCTTTGGATTGCCGACTGTACTGCTCATGCCATCCCACCCCCACCCCCCAGCTAGTGACAGGCATTGAGGTGTATCTTGGACTCTTCGGCCCCAGTGTTCACCCCATTCTCCTATACTGCACCCATTTCAGCATATGTCCTTATGGAATGGGGTGACTGTAAAGCCAAACACCCAAAGGCACACCTCAGCACGTGTCGGTGTCTGCAGAATAGGGTGAGGTGACATGTCATGAACATCATGGGCGATGACCCAAACAATTACCCCAATGCCTGCCCATCTCTGCAGGTTGGAGGTGGGGTTGGAGGGAAGTTCAATATTTCACTGCCATTCCTATTCTGCATCTGTCTAACTCCTGCATTTCCAATGCTAATACCAGAAAGCAAACATTTGGCATTGACAAATGCTTGTTTCACATATGTGACCCTCCTAGCTTGCTTCCGAGTCCTTCTTTACCCCAATGTCCCTAGCTTGCTGGCTCTGTAACTGTAGTTAAAACATTTATACACAACCTTGTCAGTTTGAACTTTAGACTTTCAACTTTAAAATATGCAGTTACCCTTCCTTAACCCAAGCTTGTCAGTTTGACTTTCAAACTTGCAACTTTAAAACATTTAAACCCTAAAATCCAACTAGTAAAAGCCTGAGTGTCTGAACTCTTCATCTCCTGACTATTAGCTTCAGGAGTTAGTTCATATGGACAGTTTGTAGTTCCCCAAGCTCCTCCCTCACAGCCTTCAAGCCCAACCCCCAGTGGCTTTCCAGTATTTAAGAAAGGCTGTTGGGGGGGGGGGGTGGATTTACTCCAGCCAGCAACAATCATCCTGAAAATCAGTTACAGAGTTAAAGAAAGCTTTAAGCTACTCCCAAACCAAGAGCAAACTCAAAAAAAAAATCAGTTACAGAGTTAAAGATTTAAACTAATCTCAAATCAACAGCCAGCAACAGTCCTCCTGAAAATCAGTTACAGAATTTTTTTTGTTGTTGTTGGTGCTGTTTCTCCTGGAGTGCCCACCTGCCATCTGCCATCCCCCCCCATGCCAACCAGGTAGGAGACCCCCTCCCCTTGAGCCCCCATAAATTACCCCTCGTGGCAAGGGGTGGGGAGACCCTCAACCCACCAGACTGGATCCAGTTCAGGAGAGGTACCCTCCTGGTGGCGCTGCAAAGGAGACAATCATCATTCATGGTGAGGACTTCCATTTTCTGTTTTTTCCCCTGCATTTGTGGAGAGGAGCATTCAATGACACTGGCAGAGGGAGCGTGTACTGGTCCACACATGCTCCACCAGGCATCTGCCCCACCTCCGACCCTCTTCTGCAGCATCAGTGCACTGCCTCCCAGTCTCCACTAAGGGCCAGTCAAGTGCTGACCACTGGTGTCCCCCCTCCTTGGAAAAGGAGAGCAGTCCCTCGAATGCTCAATCCTTCTCCAACCGTGCCAACCCCTGGTGGCCCATGCTCATTCCCGAACACTTGGTCAATGGTGTAGTGCGAGGTAAGACATCCAGCACCTCAGCCATCAGTGCCATCGGGCCGGCAATCAGTTATAGAGTTAAAGAAAGCTTTAAGCTACTCCCAACTCAACAGCAAACTCACAAAAAAAATCAGTTACAGAGTTAAATAAAGATTTACGCTAATACCAAACCAACAGCAAACTCGTAAAAAATCAATTAGAGTTAAATAAAGATTTAAGCTAATCCCAAATCAACAGCAAAACTCACTCTCCTACCTCTTTCCACAACAAGCAGAATATAATGCAGAGTGCTCTGTGATCATAGTATTCCAAGTCATGGCTATACTATATTGAAAAGTCAAACAACCATATGATGAATTTTGGCTCAGTAAACTCTTTAGATTTCACTTCTCTTGAACAATATTTATGTTCTGATCTATTAAATTTGGCAATCAAGTGGCAGGTTTCCTTGCTTTAACATACTAAACATAGTTGTTAACCATGATTTTGCTCTTTAATGTTTGAGTGATAGCCAATTTAATTCTTTCTACATCAAGCAGTGTTGAATTTTAAAGTCAAAAAGCAGTACAAATCATACTGGGCACTATGCACGAATGGTGCGGAGAGCTATGCGTGCATATCAGGGGCGCGTAGCCACTCCACACCTTATGTGCCCCCGTGCAGGATGCACCAAGAGGGGCATACATTACCTACGTGCCTGATCCCCTGTCCGCAAGGAAGAGCAAAGTACCAGGGGGTGGGCTGGCACTATGCATCATGCACTACAGTATGTAGTGCTGGCTTTGGGGGTGCAGAGGAGGGTGCAGCCTATGGCATGGGAGATCCTGCCATAACATACTATGGGCCCCTAGAATATGCCCCTCCTGGAGCTGCAGACCCTGGAAATGGACATTGGAGCTGCAACAGCCCACAAGAATGATGGCAAGGGCTGGGGCCACTGGCCATGGTACCATCTTTGTGGGTGTGTGGTGGGGTGTTTGGTGTGGAGGGGGGTTGCCACCACCTACTGCTGTGGGTGGGGGGTTGCTGGACTGGGTGTTGGATGTGCGGGTACAGGCCACAACTGGGAGTGGGGGGGTCTGCTGCCCCTATGTGTTAGCTGGGAGGTGTGGCAGTGTGGCAGGTGGCATCCCTGCTCCAGGGGCTCAGTGATGTGGGATGCCACCAGACAGGGCATGAGCACATGGGTCTGGGTGGCTGCCAGTGCTATTCATGCACCCCGACCCACGCCTTGCTGCACAAGGGATCCACTCCGTGACCTCACCCCCAGACACCCTGCAGAGTCCTGCATGCTGGGGGGGGGCGAGAACAAGTGGCCAGTGGTCATGAATGCTGCCGGTGCCTACATGTCTGTGGGCACACTGCTATGTGGGCGGGGTACACGCAGATTCTGCATACCCTCACCCCAATAGTGCATAGGGGCCACTAATATGTTGTAAGACATTCCAAGGACTAGTAACTGCAGCGTTGTACTCCCTTCCCCAGCCTGCTCCCATTTCAGCCAGTACTTAAGTCCCTTACCTGTCCTCTTCTCTCTTCACAGCCGCAAGGAGGGCTCACAGGAGGTCATGAGGGGCCGAGACCGACGCCTCCCCCACCCCAGATCAGCGGTCTGCAAAAAGCCCTGGAGAGCTCACAGGAGGTCGTGAGGCCGGAGACCACAGCGACCTCCCCACCCCACCCCTGAATCAAGCGGTCTGCAAAGCCTCAAGGAGAGCTCACAGGAGGTCGTGAGGCCGGAGACCATGGCGCCTCCCACCCCGCCCCCTAATCAAGCGGTCTGCAAAAGTGCAGGCGGCAGTGTGCTCTGCTTGCTGCTCCTGAGCATCTCAGCAGTTTGGACTTCTGTTTTTTGAATCTGGCGCCTTTTTCAGCAGCACGTTTAAACTGCTTCACTGGCGTGATACCCGATCGTCTGGAGCCTTAAGCCCTGATCAAGAAGCATCGCTGCATTATTGACTTTTTCTGTCTTGATTGTTTATGACTATGTGTTTTGTTTCCCAGTGCAGACAAGATTTAATTTAATTTAGGCAGGTCTTACATTAGCTATCCTGTTGTAGGGACTAGTAACTGCAGCGTTGTACTCCCTCCCCCAGCCTGCTCCCATTTCAGCCAGTATTTAAGTCCTTTACCTGTCCTCTTCTCTCTTCACAGCCATAAGGAGAGCTCACAGGGAGGTGTGGGGCGGGAGACCTGGCGCCTCCCACCCCGCCCAGATCAAGCGGTCTGCAAAGGTATGGGAAGCGGCAGTGTGCTCTGCTTGCTGCTCCTTGCGAGGCATCTCAGCAGTTTGACTTAGCCCCACCGACGCAGGGTGTCAGCTCCCCACCACCCTTGGCGAACACTCCCTTTTATAGGTTGCTGTAAGGCTGTTTTAACCAATCAGCCAAGTTCTCCATCTGCAGCTTATATTTTTCAACCACTAGAGGCTGCTTTTAGAATTCTCTCCAGTTTCCCTGCCACAAGTAGTGTCTACATTTTTACAAACTGACATGATTACTTTTATCATTCTGCTATTCTGCCAGCAGCTCCCCCCTGCCCAGTCACCCACCCTGTCACATCTAAGTCCTCCCATATTCACCTCCCATACATCAGCCTACTATATGAATGCCTGGCATTTTGTGACTCTCTGGGTTACCAAGAGCCTCTCCCATGGCCCCACTATTGGAGCTTGGGGAATAGACTACTCTCCTCACACTCTCCATACATGTCAATCTAGCCTGCTTACCCATACCACCCCCCTATGGGGTGTCCAATTTCAGCCGCCTGTACGGGTTACTCCATCAAACACCCATGACCGTTGCCACTCATTACACGCCTACCTAAACTCTCATGTGCTACCCATTCCTACTGTCCCATCCGCTGAACCCCATACCGTACAACCCTCCTTGTTAGGAGAAAGTATTTTAGGCACCCCCCCCTTTAGATTCCTTCTTCTCCTCCTCCTATTGTCTGGCAACATACATCCTAATCCAGGACCGCAAAAGAGTGAAGTCCCTCCCCATAGTACTCAGGGACTGCTACGCATCACATCTCTCAACATTTGTAGCATCCTAAAAAAATGGGATTCCTTCCAGGGTTGGGTGCAGATGCACCAACCAGATATTATAGCCCTAACTGAAACCTGGCTCACCCCTCAGACCCCGGACTCCACTATCTCACTGCCTGGGTTTACCCTCTACCGTGCAGATAGACATGGGAAGATAGGGGGTGGTTGTGCCCTCTACACTAGGGACACATTACAGGGTCACCTACTCCAAACTCCCCAGTTGGGGTCTGGTTCCCAGGCACTTACCATCAAGCTGTCTCTGGGAAGAGCCCAACATCCTATATACCTAACAACAGTGTACATCCCCCCAAAAGACCAAAAACATTCCTTCCAAGCACTTCTGTCATACCTGAACACGTTACCATCCCAGTCGGAATTATTAGTACTTGGTGACTTTAACATTAATTGGCTAAGTAAAGATGCCATACCATATATTGATCTCGCTACAGCCCAAGACCTTACTCAACTGGTCACCTCCCACACGCCGATCTACACACCGGTCATCTTCGACTGGATCTCATCTTCTCCAATCACCCGTCCAAGATCACCAATGTGTCCATCCTCCCTGATGCCCTCAGTGACCACTCCTGTGCTCTGCTCATGGTCCTGCAAAATCCCAAAATCCCACCCAAAATAATTATACAACGTAAACTGGGCCCTAGCAAACTGGCACAACTAACAGCACCTCAGGACCATGGACTGGTCTTTCATCTCGATCTCCGGAAATGTCGACAGTGCCTTGGATCTATTTTCCCGGGTCTTTAATAATATATGTGACCTCTATGCACCTTTCACGAAAAGAATGGTCAAAGGGAATCACATACCCTGGCTCACTGAAAGACTCAAGTCGCTAATGAGAACTAGAGATTCATTATGGCATCTATCCATTGAGTCTGGCCTCCCCCATGATAGACAGAATTACAGAACGGCCCACAACAAGTGCACCTGGGCCATTCGCAGGGCAAAAGCTGAATACTATAAATCTGCCTTAACTTCGTCATGGGGCAGTGGCCGTAAGTTCTGGAACAACATTAAGGAAATTTGCGGGAAAGTCCCCAATCCTGTCCCCTCCCAGGTCCTGTCTAATGGGTCCCTGACCTCTGACCCCTCTACTATCGCTGCTGTCTTCTGTGACACCTTCTCCAATCTCAGCCATGTTCTCCCCTCTAACTTCCATGACCCCCCAGCTCCTAGCTCTCCCCCCTGCACCCCACACCCCCCTTCTACTTTCGCAGCATCTTGACTCGGCTGCGAATCATACCTTGCCACTGCCCTAGCCGTGCCACCTCAATGCTGACTCCCTTGATCTCAGAATCCTCAGGCTCTCCCTTAAAAAGTGCTAGTTCCTCTCGCCCACATACTAAACCTTCTCTCTCACTAGGTAAATTCCCGCCACCTGAAATCAGCCACTATCACCCCATATCAAAGTGGTGATGTTTCGGCCCCAAATAACTACACGCCCAATATCCATACTCCCTCCCCTCTCCAAGGCCTTAGAGCGAATAGTTTCGGATCAACTCACAGACCATCTCAACAAATATGACCTTCTCTGCACACAACAACATGGGTTCCACAAAGGTCACTTCTACGGCCTTGCTTCAACTAACATCACACATTCACACAGCACTGGATAAAGGCCACATCACTGGTTCTATCTTCATCGACCTCACCAAGGCTTTCGATACCGTCCACCATACACTACTCCTCACCTCCCTTCTCAATCTTGGTCTCTCTAATGAGGCAGTAGGTTGGTTTGCCGACTATCTTTCTAATCGAACTCTTCAAGTAAAAATTGGCAATACTCTCTCCTCCAAATATTCTGTACTCTCAGGTGTCCCTCAAGGGTCTATATTGGGTCCCCTCCTTTTCAGCCTATTTCTTAACTCCCTTCCTGCAACCTGCACTTCCAATCTATTACTCTAGGTGGATGATGCTGTCATCTTCACCTCCAGCCCAGATCCTCTCAACTCCACCTTTCCTCCAGTCCTCTTTCACAGCTGTAAAACTGGCTCACCTCAAGCCGTATCATTAACTATAAAAAACCAAATGTATGCTTTTCGCGCATCAGTTAAATTCAAGATAGGTAGTTTCCTCAAATACTATCGGGTCTCTGACCCCTTGGAATTGCTCATTCCTTCAAATATCTGGGCATAACTTTTGGATCCTGGCCTTACCTATCATGAGCATATTAGTCATCTGTCGAGCTCTAAACATTAGACTAGGGCTTTTGCACCGCTTTAAACATTGTCTAACCCACAAGGCCCTTAAGCTCGCTATCTCCTCCTCAGTTCTCTCCCTGCTTGATTATGGACTTCTTACCTTTGGTGGGGCAAGCTCCTCAGCCCTTGATAGCCTTAGACTTGTCCTAAATAGAGCCTGCCGGCTTCTACTAGGGTGCAATAGACTTACCCATACCTGTGTGTTATATCAGGATACCAATTGGCTTGACCTCGACAATAGAATCAAATTCCACACTTGTGTCCTAGCTAAAAAAAATCTCATTGGGCCTCTCCCCTGCAGCCCTTACCCCCTTAATCATCACAGACCAAAAAGCTCAGCACACCCGTAGCTCTGATTCTCTACGTCTCTCCATCCCCTCCTGTTGTACAACACAATTCCAAAGATCCTTTTGTTACCGGGCACCCTTTTGGTTTAACTCCCTACCCAGCACCCTGCGTCTTGATCAGCAAATTGATCAATTCAAATCACTCCTGGGTTCACACCTTCAGGCCACAAACATCTGTAGCTGTAAATGATCCAAGGCCCTGCCCAAACAACATTGACAACAGCCTCTGGCTTGCCCTCTCCCTACATCTCCTAAAGCCGTCTTCTCAGGGTGTTAACTCCCCGACACCTACTAACTACCGCCTCTGCACCAGCTCAGGTAGCTAGACTTCTAGGACTGTAAATTTACCTCGCTTCCTTACCCTGTAACACTTATTATATTGTTAGTATGCACTACTGCATTGTGAACTCTGTCCTAATTGTATATGGCATGGATCCATGTGATTAAGTCTGTAACATTCCCCTATATTACTTTATTTCTGCTCAAATTGTTTGTTTGTATCTCTGTAAGCATTATACGTGACGTGGAACCTTTGTAAAGGAGTCTTTGACTCAAAGGTATTTCTGATTCCCTAAATAAAATAAAATAAATAATTAAAAATAAGATTATTTGTCTGCAAGTCCAGTGATATTACAACACAACTAATTGGGTCACCAGGCTCACTCACCAATATGTAAAATGTAGGTATATTATTTAAATATTTATATTCAGTCATACATATGTTGCCAGCATTTCAGGATATACAATCCCTTCCTCACAAAGACTGGTACTACTCTAAAACACACACACACATATATATATATATATATATATATATATATTTATTGTAGAGGCACAGGCGTGCCCCTATAGTTAGGGTTGAATAGGCACTTTAATGTTAAACCACAATTTTTGCATGTTAATAACTTTGCAACCATTCAATAGATTTGTGCGAAATTTGGAATGTGATGTGTTGTGTGGTAGATCTCTTGATTTACCAAGTTGTATTTTGGTCGGACTTACAGTTTCTGCGCAGCAAAGCGCTGAAAAACGCATTTTTCGTAACTTTTGACACTTTTTTTGCCCATGGCACTGTGGCCACACCGTTTGATGTTTTGGTCTGCAATGTGGAACATAGAAAGAGGCTGGGTCAAAGAACAATCCAACGTTGGTTGGGTTAAAAAATATTAATCCGCTCAAAAGTTATTGAATTTTTAATGTTTGGGTTCTGAGCATGCTCAGTTCACGCCAAGATTTATATGTATGTTTTTCAAACTAAGATTGGACTCACAGTCAAGGATTCTGTCAACTCCCAGAGGAGGATTTTAAAAAAACTCTCGTCCATCAGGAAAAATCCTTGTCCACGAGCCCCCATCTTGTTTTCATTTTTTCCCCCCAAACAAAATGTCATAGCTTTCTCCACGGGTGACATTTTGTTGTAATGAGGCATGGGTTTTGTTCAGGGTGATGCCCCCTACAAATCCATACCTGTTGTTTGCTTCTTTTTGTCCAAAAAATAGTCTTTTGAAATTTAAAAATTCTTTGACCATGACTCGCTAACGATCCTCTTTTCAAGGTGACAAAATCCCAGTCCGCGAGCCGATCGTCTTTTGCGAGGCTGCAAAATCCTTGTCTGTCACTTTGTGACAAGATGGCCCTTCTCGTGGATGAGGATTAAGCTAACAGTCAAGAATTTTGCTGCTTCGCGAAAGAGGATCAGCTCACTGACTAGGACTTTGTCAGCTCGCGAAAGGGGATTGGGTTTTTGAATCCTCTTTCGTGAGGTGACAAAATCGTGATCTACGAGCTGTCAAAATCTTAGTCCATGAGCCAATCCTCTTTCGTGAGGCAGCAAAATCCTTGACCATCACTTTGTGACCAGATGGCCCTTCTCGCGCACAAGGATTGACTCTCGGTCAAGGATTTTGCTACCTCGAGAAAGAGGATCAGGTGACGGACTAGGATTTTGTCAGCTTACAAAAGGAGATTAGTTTTTTTGGATCCTCTTTCATGTGGTGACAAAATTGCAGTTCGTGAGCTGTCGAAATTGTAGTCTGCCACCCGATCCTCTTTTGTGAGGTAGCAAAATCCTTGAGCATCACTTAGAGAACAGATGGCCAAAATCTGACAGTCAAGGATTTCTCACAGACAGTAATTTTGACACCTCATGGATGGGGATTGATCTGATGGTAGGGGATTTTGCTACCTCACGAACTAGGAATTTTTTAACTTTTCAAAACTTTCCCACTGCATTGTAACTTTTTGGTTTGGGCTTTTGACTTGCAATTTTCGGGGTATTAAAGGGATGCCCTAGAGATGTGAATTATGCTAGTTAGATGTTTGAAAGTTAAGCGGTTCCATAGATATGCCATCATGAAGTTGAGATTTTTCCCATAGGATAACATTGAGGCACCTGTCATGCCTTTCAGCGCTCGTATTTTGAAAACGGTTCGAGATACAGATCTTTTATTGCAAAAATTCTGAGTCCCCCTACAGTGGGCTAAGTACAGAAGTAGGTTGGAAGGCCATGAATACCATGAATTTTGAATTTTTTTCCTACCTTGTATGGTTACTGAGATATTTGGAAAACAGTATTACAATTGCTCCTTTCAGGTCCGTGGGACAGTATTACCTCCTCAAAGTTAGCACCCACAGTGCTTTTCAGTGCTAATATCTCATAAATGATGTGAGATATGGATTTGGTCAATTTATGTGCATAAACATCTCACTGTCACGATTACAATGAAACTTGAATTTTTTTTCCTAGCTGCTACGATTCCTGAGATATTGGCAAATTAGTGTTACAAGGGTTCCTTGCCCTATAGAGCTGCTGTATGGCTCTGAAGCTATGTGTAAGTGGGAGCACGGGCCCCACATTCACATATCATTATGCACAAATCGGCAGCTTAGTGAGAGCACGGGGTCTGAAGGGCACCGCGTTCCCACCAACACATGCTATTTACTTGTTATATTACACTTTTTCAAAAAATAAGGAAATTCATTGCAAAAAACTTCATTTAATGCATCAGTTTGGGTTAAAGCGACAAAAGTGGGGAAATGAGATATTAAGGTGGAGCCCCTAACCCACCCACCACCCCCACCCTCCACAGACCGACAGACGCCGGGGTGTGTCATGGGGTCGTGAGGCCTAACTCTCACCCCATTCTCCTTTACTGTACCATGTCAACCTGCTTACACATGGAATGGGGTTACAGTTGAGCCTCATGACCCCATGGCACACCCAGGCATCTGTCGGTCTGTGGAGGATGGGGGGCTGGGATGGTGGGGGAGGTTACATTTCCCCACTTTTGTCACTTTAACCCTAACTGATGCATTAAATGAAGTGTTTGCAATTAATACACACATATATATATATATATATATATATATATATATATAATATATATATATATGGGATATGCAACAGGGACCTGTGCAATATATGATTTATTTTCACAAGAGCTGTTTGACCTTGGGTAATCTCATGAGTGCCCAAGGTCAAACAGCTCAAGTGAAAATAAATCATGTATTCCACAAGGTCCCTGTTACATATTTCGTTTATGCAATAGGGATTATTTAGGATTGTGTAAGGAGTTTTGTTTTAAATTATTTAATTTTTCATACATGGACTTTTTGTGGTTTTCTCAGGGTAGCTCGGCTTAGCATAGTGGTTGCTAAGCAGTTGCTATTGGTGCTCCAACTTTACATTATGGACAGTACATAATGAAAAAGTTTGATGCACAATTCTTTTGTTTTTACATTTTGGGGGGATTTGTCAGAAAAAGTGAATAAAAACTGAATTTTCTTCCTTTTTTTGCTGATTATAAAAAAATTTAAAAGGCATCTATATATGAAACTCCTCTCATTTTGTAGATAATTTTGTGCTGAACAACTTTTGTTCTCAACGTACAATGCTATCAGTTTTGTTTTAAAGTTATTTGTATTTATTTGTCGAAAAAGTGCAAAAAAAAAAACAACTTAACTTTCTGCTGTTTTTTGCTAATTCTACAAAAACTAAAAGGTATCTATAAATGAACACCACTCATTTTGTAGATATTTTTGTGCTGGACAACTTTTGTGCTCACAGTGCCATTCTATCATTTTTCATTTTAAAGTTACTTGCATTTGAATATGATTAGTACTGCTACTGAGGCTGAACATTCTAAATTGCCTGACGACATAGCAACTGTGTATATAAATGAGTGATGACATAGTAACTATGTACATAAATCAGTGATGACATAGTGACTATGTACATAAATGAGTGATGAAATAGTAACTATGTACATAAATGAGTGATGACACAGTAACTATGTACATAAATGAGTGATGAAGTAGTAACTATGTACATAAATGAGTGATGACGTAGTAACTATGTACATAAATGAGTGATGACTTAGTAACTACGTATAAATGAGTGATGACATAGTAACTGTGTACATAAATGAGTGATGACATACTTACTATGCATATAAACAGTTTTATTTACACAGTAGCTACCATACACATTATTTATGGCATGCATTTATTGTTCACACCTGTTGTATAAATATATATTATGGTAGCATGGTAGTGCTACCATAGTTAGGGCTGAGTAGCACTTTTAAGGTTAAAGGGTGACATTTTCCACCTTAATAACTTTGCCACCGTTCAACAGATTTGCCTGAAATTTGTCAGGGATGGTTGGGCATGGTAGATCTTGGGATCTGCCAACTTTTGTACCGGTCAGATATACAGCTGTGCAGTTATTAAGTGACAACCAAATGCGCAATTATGTTTTTTTGCAAATTCTTTGCTCTCGCCTACAGGTCGCACGGTTTGTGCGACTGGTCCAAAAACGTCAGGGAAAGTGTGGCCGGGGTCCTTGATGTGCTTTTTGAAGATTTCATGAAAAAATATTGAACGGTTCAAATGTTATTCAAAAAACTAGTTCCCATTATAAGTCAATGGGAAAAGTTAAAAAGTTTGAAAGTGTCACAAATGCACTTTTTAGTGTCGCATATGGCCCTGGTAGTGTCGCAAATCCGCCATTTTGTTTTCAGTTACTGATCAGAAAAATGCTTGGCATTTAAAATTGGGACCCTCTAGGGAAACAATTCTTTATGTGTTCACATAGTCGGACCCTGAGGATGCTAGCCTTGTCTTTATTTTGGGGTTAAACACCCCAGAAATATGTTTTTAAAATTTCTGGAAACAGTAGTGTCGCAAAGTGAGTGTCATACTTACGACACTTTACTTGAAATTTTCTTGTTGTATAAATTATAAAAGTACTTTTCAGACTATGGCAAAATGACAGAATTCTTTCCACCCTGCTGCGAAAGAACGGTTTGGTCTTTTGGCTAAAATTTGGAGGGAAAGCAGCCAACATCTCACAGATGTGCCTTTTCATGGTTTGGTGACAAAGTATTGCACAGATGCCAAGTTATGGTACTCTGAAGTTGGTGTTTTTCCCCATAGACTAACATGGTGGCATACGCTGCTCCTTTCGGGGCTCGTATCTCGAAAACGGTGTGAGATACGGAATTTTCATCACGACAATGCCTAGCTCTGTGGACTATGCATTCAGCAAAAATGTAGCCAGGAAAATCATGAATCATGTGAATTTTTTTTTTTTACGTCGTACGGTTATTGAGATATAAGCAATTTAGTATTCCAACAGCTCATTTTCTGATCTGAGGCCCATAATTATGCATACATTCTTTGTACACACTGTGTTTCTCTATGCAGCTGTTGGGCAAAACCAGGGTGTGCACTTCTGTTACTGTTACAGTTACCATTACCACTTGTATTTCTGTATGCGTTTGCGTTACCGTTCCCATGTACCCCACCATGTACGTTACCCTTTGTGTTCTTGTTTGCGTACGCACTTGCATTTGCATTTCCATTTCTCTTTACGTTGCTGTTATTTCTGCTGTTAGCGTTACCATTTGCGCTTCCAATTGCCATACTGTGACTGCACATGTCACGATTTGTGTTTCCATATGCGCTTGTATTTCCTTTTGCGTTTCTGTTTCCTTTGGCATTATTGTTGCTCTTACCATTAGCATTTGCATTTACAATTGTGGTAACGTGACCATGCGCGCGTTACGGTTTGCATTTTCATACGTGCTTGCATTCCCATTTCCGTTTCTGTTTCCTTTGGCATTATTCTTCTTCATGTTAACTTTATCAGTTGCATTTACAATTGTGGTACCGTGCTTGTGCGCATTACGGTTTGTGTTTCTGTGCGCGCTTGCGTTCGCATATCCGTTTCTGTTTCCTTTGGTGTTATTGTTGCTGTTACCGCTAACGTTTCTATTTACAATTGCGGTAACATGACCGTGCACATTATGGTTTGTGTTTCTGTATGCATTTCTCCGTTCCCGTTTCTGTTTCTGTTTCCTTTGGTGTTATTTTTCATGTTAACTTTACCATTTGCATTTACAATTGTGGTACCATGCCCGTGCACATTACAGTTTGTGTTTCTGTACGTGCTTCTGTTCCCATTTCCATTTCTGTTTCCTTTGGCATTATTCTTCACGTTAACTTTACCATTTGCTTTTACAATTGCGGTACCGTGCACATTCGTATTATGGTTTGCATTTACGTGCGCACTTGCGTTTGCGTTTCTGTTCCATTTGGCATTCTTTTTGCTGTAACACTTAACATTTGCATTTAAAATACCGGTGCCATCACTGTGCGCATTACCAGTTGCATTTTTATACGCGCTTGCATGTCCATTTGTGTCACTGTTCACTTCAGTGTCACTTTCCGGTTGCGTTTCTATTATCATTTGCTTTACCATTTAGGTTTGCGTTACCATGTGCGTAACTGTTGGTGCTTACATTTGCATTGCTGTTCCTGTTACTATGTGACAAGACATCACATGGTAGGAGTGCGAGGCCCAAAGGGATCTACGCTCCTGCCACCGCATTCCATTCACTAGTTATCATCCTCATTCTCAAAAAGAAGGGAAATTAGAGGCAAAAAACTCCATTTAATGCATCAGTTAGGGTTGTTCCACAGTGATAAAAGTGAGGAAATTTGGTGTTAGGGTTGAAAGGCCCCCTTGGACCCCTGCAGCCCACCCCCCAACTGGCATCGGGGTGCGCGATGGGATGGTCGAGCCTAACTCTCACGCCATTCTCCTTTACCTCAGCTTCTTTACACATGTGATGGGGTGAGAGTTAGGGCCAATGACCCCATCGTGCACCCGATGCTGGTTGGGGGGTGGGCTGGGGTAGTCCAAGGGGGGCTTTCAACCCTAACACTGAATTTCCTCACTTTTATTGCTGTGGAACAACCCTAACTGATGCATTAAAAGGAGTTTTTTGCCTCTAATTATATATATATATATATATATAAAATACTAAATTACCACATATATTTTTACTTTGCAAATCTTTAGAACTAGATGTATGCAGCAATACCTCAAATAGCAACCAATTATTATCCAGTATACTGTATCTAAGGAGGGTTGGTCACTCAGTGCCCTCCAGGCCCTGCGCTCCCACAGACAAATGAAGATACAATTATACTATCTTAAAAAGTAAGGAAATTCTTTGCAAAAAACACATTGTTAATGCACTAGTTAGGGTTAAAGCGACAAAAGTAGGGAAATGTGGTGTAAGGGTTTCCAACCCTAGCACCCCCCCCCCACCCTGCAGGCAGCAACAGAAAAAAACATTTCAGTTTCACCTCTCTTGCCTCTTCGCAAATCAGGTGTGGGTGTGCTTTGGGGTTGTCAACCCTAATGCTAACCCCATTCCCATATACTGTACCCTCGTCAGTTTATTTACTGATGAATGGGTGAAGCGTTAGGGTTGACAACTAAACCCCATCTGATTGCAAAAGCAAAATGAGCTAATAATTTCCTGTTGCTGCCTGCAAAATGGAGATGGGGTGTTAGGGTTGGAAACCCTAATGCCACATCTCCCTACTTTTGTCACTTTAACCCTAACTACTGCATTAATGAAGTTTTTTGCTTAGACTTTTATATAGGTGAGGTACACTGTTCAGCAAGTCTGTGTCTGTGAGCCAAGTCAAGAATCCTTGAGTCTAGTGTGCCCATGTGACTGATGCTGTTATTTGAATAGCTGAAAATTGTTATAGCCATATATTTCATTTAATAGAGGTTGGCCATCTATGCCTCCATAGACTGGATATTATAATGAAATTCTGCAGATAAAAACTCATGTGAACACCAGTGAACTATTATAAATCTCCAGACTTTTAATGTCCAATCTTAAAATCTCCAGTTTACTTTTGCAGTGCATTGCAACTACATTTGTGCTGAAAAGGGCTGTGAGGTTTGGCAGAATTTTCAGTAAAACCTGAGAGTAAATCTCTTATAAATCTCCTGTACTGTAGTTTGCATTTGCCTTTAGTGCTCAGAGCAATAAAATTCAGCTGATATTTCTATTTACATTAGCATCTATATTCTCTATTTTGAAATCATTTACAGTGCATTTTATCTAGCAACAAAAATGTACAGTATGTGTATCATATGTTTTATGCATGTTTAATATAATTCTGAAATTAGCTGGGTCTTAGATTTCAGTATAAGAACAGTGTTGATGAGCAGGTATAGTGAATATAGTGGCTGTTGTATTTTGTACTTTTCACTTTTGTCACTTTATGTATTTGGAATTTTACCTAATATGCCATCTAGTTCATGCATTCCTTAGTTCTGTTTTGGTTTCATTGGATTGTTTGTTTGTTTGTTGCTGATATACAGTAGCTGACAAAGTGGATTATACAGTGGCGTTAGTATATCTATTATTTTTATTATAATTTAGCTTTAAAGAGGCATTTTTCTTTAGTTTTAAAATCCTATACATATTCCTGAGTATCCTCAGTTGCAACCTGCATACCCTCATTCTCTAAGATGGGTCTTTCTTTTTATGTTTGTGTGTGCATGTACGCAGCAAACATTTTGATACAAATAATTGCATTTTAGAGATGTGACTATGTTGGGTGCAATGCAATTCAGGCTGCAAGGGGCTCAGCAATGATCACCCAAAGAATAGTTAGGCTAATCATGATGTGTTTTTCTTTTTGTGGGGTGGAAACTTCTCATAGTTGAAAGGAGTCAACCACTCCATTCACAGAGTGACTAGCACCTTTCAACTCCATAAACCTCCTCCTCAGCAATAATGTTATGGATCCACTCCTTCTCCCACCCAGAAATGAGTCACTCTCTGTGGCAGTGTTACTAATCCACTCCCTGCCAACAAATGAGCTGCACTCTGCGGCAGTGTTACAGATCCCCTTCCCCAACCCCCAGAAATGAGCCACACTCTGCAGCAGTGTTACCATACACATGAGTGACTTTTCCATTTTCACTCTCTCTCTTGTTTGGCAATTCTCCATCCCACTGTGGCTCCCACTCTGTTGCAGCAATGTACCTTGGACCTGGCCCTTCTAACTTCTGCCCCTGTGTGATTCTACCTCCAGTAGGGCTTTCTCCCTATTGCAATCATTGTACCTCACCCTTCAAACTGCTGCCTCTGTGTGAGTCTCCATCCCGCTGCTGCTCCTTCCCTGTTTCTTCTGCCCCAGTGTGATTCTCCCTGCCACTGCAGCTCCCTCACTGTCGCAGCCACATACCTCACACTTGTAACTTCTGCATCTTGCAGTCCCTGTGCCAGCTGGTACCTCCCATGCTGTTCATTTCTACAGTGCAATACCAGGGAGCCCCCTCTAGTATTGCCAACCATGACACCGGCACGGGGTGCCCACTCCCCAGTGTTGGTACTTGAAATAAAGAAAGTCATCCCTTGTAGCCTTTTTTACATTTTTTTAATCCCTGTAAAAAGAAAATGGTCCATCTGTGTCTATTGCCACTGCCTCCCCTCTGTCACCATTACTCTGTCACACCCAATAACCTTACTCAGCACCCACCACCCCACACACCCTGACCCTTATTTACCTACTGGTGGTCCAACACCGTATTCCACTCTGGACCAGAGACACATCTTCACTCTACAATGCCATACTGGGAATGAGGAAATCAGGGATGCAGTCAATGCATTTTAATGCATTTTAAACTTGCACTCATAACTTGTTCATTTATTTTATATTTCCCCAAGATTGTCAACATGGCCTTTTTGGGACCCCACCTCACAAACAAGGTGGGTGAAATTCTTCAAATCCATCTCAAAAGGGGATTTTACAGTTGCTCTTCAACATCAGCTCTCTGGTGGGATTTGAAAATTTTCATCTACCGGGTTCATGAGGTAAGGTCATAAGAAGGCTATATTGAAAATTTTGGTTCCACCATGCCGTGGCTATACGGAATTCACTGACTATCAGAACAATGATGGCACAACACCGCCAATTGGTGTTGTGCTGTCGCTGGGGTAACCAGGGGCGTCACCAGGAGTAAAAAGTTGGGGGGGCTAATGTCCCATAGTCAAAATCCTAACAACGCTAGGGGGGGTCCAGGGGCATGCCCCCCTGGAAAATTTTGAAATTTTACCTTCAAATGGTGGCTTTTCCTGCATTTTAGTGGTGAAAAATATGTTTGAGAAGCCTAGTTATCAGCCATCTATTTACTGGCATGTGGAAAAATGTGGTTACTGGTCCACCAAGGACAGGTTACAGGAGGACCCCAGAGCAAATAAGATACCAGAACAGCCATTATCCCAGTAGATCTGCTGGGAAGGTTGCAGGAGGACCCCAGAGCAAGTAAGAGAGCAGAACACTACAGCCAGACACCATTATCCCAGCAGATTTGCTGGGAAGATTGCAGAATCAGCTCAGAATAGAACCCTCCCTATGTCCATTCTCCCCCAGTCCTACTCAATTCAGATGATGCCATTTAAAATGATAGTCAGCAGCACTAGGACAGGCAGACTCAACTTAGATTCAGTAATCAGCAGCACTGAAGCGGGTTCACATTGCAAGGACTCCTTGCTCATGTCTGATGACACACATGATAGGAAGTCCTTGCAATGCAAACCTGATTCAGTGCTGCTGACTACTATTGAGTCTAAGTTGAGCCTGCCTGCCCTAGTCTACTCTGCAGTAACCTTGTTTGTTGTTTGCTGCTCCTAAGAACTTTAATTTCATGTTCCAGAATCCTCAAGAAGCCACACAAAAAATAAATATTGTTCTTGCTGCCCCCCCAAGCCAGCCAAGCCAAGCGAAGCCACACCACACACAGTTAGTACCTGCCTGCAGCTGCCAGCCACCATCCAGTGCCACTAAAATTCCACGCCAGCAATGGATGCCGAGATGAGCTGTGACCTGACCGGAATTAATCAGAGTTCTGTGTGAATTAATTTTCGGCCAGGTCAACTCAGATGATGCCGTTTAAAATGATAGTCAGTAGCACTAGGACTGGCAGGCTCAACTTAGATTCAGTAATCAGCAGCACTGAAGCGGGTTCACATTGCAAGGACTCCTTGCTCATGTCTGATGACACACATGATAGGAAGTCCTTGCAATGCAAACCTGATTCAGTGCTGCTGACTACTACTGAGTCTAAGTTGAGCCTGCCTGCCCTAGTCTACTCTGCAGTAACCTTGTTTGTTGTTTGCTGCTGCCTAAGAACTTTAATTTCATGTTCCAGAATCCTCAAGAATCCACACAAAAAATAAATATTGTTCTTGCTGCCCCCCCAAGTCAGCCAAGCCAAGCGAAGCCACACCACACACAGTTAGTACCTGCCTGCAGCTGCCAGCCACCATCCAGTGCCACTAAAATTCCATGCCAGCAATGGACACCGAGATGAGCTGTGACCTGACCGGAATTAATCAGAGTTCTGTGTGAATGAATTTTCGTCCGGGTCAATGATGACTCCTCATGCAAACAGGACATTTCGGTCGGTGCAAGGAATCCGCTGCATTAAAGTGCAACTCGCAGCTCGCTCTCTCTCTTTCTGCAAGGAAATCAGATTTTTTGTTAGAGTCGTTTATATCTGATCGTCTGTGTGGAATATTATGATATGCATAGTGTCTGATTAAGAACACGGCAGTGAATGAGTGAAATTTCAAATTTCACTCATTCACTGCCCTGTGTTCTTCATCAGACGCAATGCATATCATAATATTCCACACAGATGATCAGATCTAAACGGACCTTAACGAAAACTACATTAAATGTAGTACATTAACTAACTTGTTTCTTACATTTTTTTTCAAGGTTTTGATGCTGGGGAATGGGGCCGAGAGAGCAGAGGAGAGAGACTACTACTAGGAGAGGATAGGAGGGAGGATTGGTTAGAGACGGAGAGTCAGACTCGGGACTCGGAGAGATCTCACACTCAGCTCAGCTCAATGTGAGCTGAGCCCTCTTAGTCTCCGAGACAAGCTGCGCATTTCTCCGAAAATTTTTCAGTTAGGGCTCGGATCGCGCTGCTGCCTTGCAACTGTGCAGGTCACTCTCTCTGCTCGCTCATTACTCTGTCTCTCAAGTCAGACGGGAGTGGGAGTCAGTTGGATATTTTCTTCTTAGACTTCAGTACAAGTCGCAAGTTGCAAGAAACTCAGAGACACACACACAAAAAATCAATAAAAAAAGTATATGGCTGCTATTTATTTTATTTATATTTACTGAAAATGATTGGGGGGCTTTAACTTAGATTGGGGAGGCTGTAGCCTCTCCAAAATCAACGTGGTGACGCCACTGGGGGTAACTAGTGTTTTCTGTGGGGGGCTTTGCCCCCCCCACATCCCTTCACTTAAATTAACCAACTCCGAGTTGTAGTTGTTTAAGAGAGGGGGGGCGAACACCCCGGAGGCAGCAATGTCGGGAACCCAGCAGACCATCACAGCGAACTGCTGAAATTGTCGCTGTGATGGTCTTCGCTGTATTTCCATCACTGTTGAGACGTGATGCCAACAATTTAGGGTAAAAATATTAAAAACAATGAAATTATGAACATATGTTGAAAGTTTGCCACACTCGTTCATAACTTTGGTAATTTTCAATATTTTGACCCCAAATTTTAACATAACCATTTTTTCCCACCTCCTCATGAACGTGACATCTGTTGTTTTTCAAATCCTAGCTAAAATATGTTTTTACACCTGTGGAGTGCAATGATGTTTAGGCTGGGATTTAAAAAATGTCACCTACAAAGTTCATAAGGTGGGGTCTAAAGAAGACTGTTGAAAATGTGGGGTCAAAATATTAAAAAGAAAACAATGTTTATTTTATTTATTTTTTTATTTATTTATTATTATTGAGTTTTGGTAACTGGTAAGTCCACTGAGACAATTACAGTTCCTTTTTCAGGGTCGACCCGGGAGTGCAGCAACAAACAATACAGTACAGTACAGTGTAAAAACAACAAGAGAATTCTGTTACAGTAATAACAAAATTAACATACAGCAGGTAGGGGATTAAGAATCATAAAACATACAGAAATATAAAAGCAGCAGTTTATAACAGCTAACAAAAGAAATATATACACTTTGGTAATAACATATTGCAGGTCAGTTTCGGAATGAACATGAGCAGCGAAAACAGAATATAACAGCTAACAAAATAAATATTAACACTTTGGTAATTACGTATTGCAAGTCAATTTCAGGATGACCAGAAGCAGAGAAATCTGAAGGAAGATAAGTAGTTTTGGTACAGGAGGAGGTGAAGAGATGGCAAGAATACCATGAGATACGGATGGGAGGTAAGGAGAGGGGCCTGGACAAGGGGTCAGGTCAGATGAGGAGAAGGATATAGAGCAGTTTAAGAGAAGATCAGTCATCAATGAAGGCAGGAGCATACTGTAGAGGCAGAGAGAGGAGAGAGAGAGAGAGAGAGAGAGAGAGAGAGGAAAGCAGATTGGTTCGGAACTGAGGAAGAGTGGAGCATGATAAAATGGAGGGAGGGAGGAAGGGAGTTCCAGTCAGACACTGCTGCAAATGAGAAGGACTTACAGGCAGTGGCTAGTCACACATTGGGTCTAATGAGAAGGGGGAGCGAGGCAGACCTGAGTGCATGAGGAACTTGTCTTAGTCTGACGATCTCAGTTAGGCAAGGTGGGGTAAATTCATGTATCAGCTTATGAATGAAACACAGGGTGGTATACCTCAGTTTAGATTTGTAGGGCAACCAGTTAAATGATGCAAGGATGTCACAGTGGTGGTGACGAGCATTGGTCGCCAAGGCAAACCTTCTCACCTTGTGGTAGGCCTGAGTTAGGAGAGACAGGGCAGCAGCAATAGTAGAGAGCAGTGAGGGAGCACCATAGGTTAGCAGTGGAAAAAGGGATGAGGAAGCAATCTTATGCTAAGAGGAGAGGTGAGGAAGGGGCGGATGCAATAAAGAAGACCTATCTTTTGGTTTAGTGATTTAGTTATGATTGAGACATGGGTGCTGAGGGAGAGAGAGGTATCTAAAGTGATGTACAGATATTTGAAGGTGGTGATGGGCTCAAGGGAATCACTGTTAAGAGAGGTGATACAAAGAGGGGAGATGGTACATGATGAGGAGGATGAGTGAGAAAATAACATGCTTTTTGTTTTTTTCATATTAAGGACAAGTTGATTCTGTCTGAACCAACCTTCAAGAGCAGCAAAGTCTGATGCTACTTCTCTGTTTATCCAGTCAACATCTGGAGAGGAGTGGTAGAAGATAGCATCATCCGCATAGAGATGCACAGAGGCCCCTTCGCAGTTACTGGGTAAATCATTAGTAAATAAGGAAAATAACACAGGGCCTAAAATGGAGCCCTGGAGTACACCATGCATTATGGGTCTGAGACTAGAGAAAGAACCTGCCCACTTGACCATTTGAGACTGGCAGGATAGGTAGCTTTGGACCCAGCTTAGGGCACCGGTGTCCAGGCCAAGTATATGAAGTTGCTGGAGCAGGAGAAAGTGGTTCACCAGGTTGAATGCTTTCGTAAGGTCAATAAATATCGCACCAGTGGCAGAACCATGGTCCATGGCTTGGAATATGTCAGAGGTTACTTTTACTTTTTTTAATTACTATTTATTCTCCCCCATCCTCTCTGGAGTCACCTCTTCAGGAGAGCCAATTGAGCCTGTCCCTACCCCCGTCCTACCCACCGGTCGGGATCCTCCATCACGCTGCAGTTTACCCCCCATATGGGGTCAGGGTAGGGGCACCCCCGAACCTTCAAGTCTCGTCAGGACCTGAACCGGCTGGGCAGGCAGCGGCAAATTGGGACCTGGCTCGGCTCTCCATCTACCCAACTCCGAAGGGGCTTTTTGTAAGTGGACTTACGTGACCCCAGCATCAAGATGAAGGAGCTGATGCTCCCAAAGTCCCACCCCCAAGTTCCCATCCCCAAAGCTGATTGGCCCATGGCCTACGCCCCCGACCAATCATGCCCCAGTGACTCCAGCAGCTGTCACACCCCCCAGCCTCTGCCAGGGGTCACCACTTGCCAGTGTAAATACCCACCCTCCCCCCT
This sequence comes from Neoceratodus forsteri, assembly GCA_016271365.2. Lineage (NCBI taxonomy): Eukaryota > Metazoa > Chordata > Ceratodontiformes > Ceratodontidae > Neoceratodus > Neoceratodus forsteri. Next base: position 9,791,206 of record CM057456.1, read on the forward strand.
GGAGAAGGTAAGCCATCGTCGGACTCTCAAATCTTCTCCTCCCGGCCAACCCCCGGTGGCCCAAATGCATTCCCAAATCCAGGTCACTGGCGTGGAGCGAGGTGTGGTGTCCAGCGCCTCAACCCTCAGTGCCACCGGGCCAGGATAGACGTTACTTTTAGCAAGGCAGTGATGGTTCTGTGGTTCTTTCTGAACCCATGTTGGAAGGGGGGTAGCAAGTTGTGGTGATCAAGATAATTCTGAAGTTGATTGTATACTACGCATTCCTGAATTTTAGCCAATGGGAAAAGGATGGATATGGGTCTGAAATTTTTTGCTACTGAGTTAGGCCCTCCCTTATGTACAGGTACAACAACAGCTACCTTCCACTTGCTGGAACTGTACTTGAGAGGAAGGACCTGTTGAATAAGCCACAAACAGGGTGAGCGAGGGCAGGAGCTTCCAGGTTAAGAAACTTGGGCTCCAGGGTGTCATGACCAGGTGAGCTCTCAGCTTTCAAGTTACCAAGAAGCCTCTGGACCTCTTTGAGAGAGGCCAGCTTCAAGTGGAATGCAGGCCAAGTCCCACAGTAGGCCGAAGATGATGGGGCCGAGGGGGGTAACTGATGAGTTTTGGAAGAGAGAGGAGTACTTTTGAAGATCTGTAAAGAATTCATTAAATCCATTGGCAATAGAAAGGGGGTTAGTTAGGGTGGTACCCTGGGCAGTGAGGGAGCTCAGGAGTTCAGCAGCTTTCCCTTTGACCAGGGAATTAACCCATCTCCAAAACTCTTTGGGGTGGCAAAGGTGTTCAGTTTGTAAAGATTTGTAATGGTGGCATTTGTCTTTATGGAGGGCGTGTTTACATTTATTTCTGAGTTGTCTATAGGCCTGCAAATTGGAGGGCAGCCCGCTTTTTTTGTAAGTCCCCCATACCCGGTCTCTGGAAGACATAAGCATCCTAATATCCTTGCTAAGCCATGGAGCCTTGACACCCTTGGACGTACATTTTTTAAAGGGGGCATGGTTATCAATGATTTGAGTGAGGGTGGAGATAAAATATCAGGGAGAGTCTTAATTGGGCTCCAGTCAGTGTTAATGATCGAGGTAGAGAAGCTACTGACAATGAACTTGGTCATGTCCCTAACAAGGGTAATCTTGGGAGGGGGTTAGGGCAGTTATTCCTCCATACACAGAAAGTTGGAAAATGGTCACTTATACAATCTGAAAAATCTCCTGCAGCTTTGACCTTCTGGGGGCAATTAGTAATCACCCAGTCAAGCAAAGTATGTTTACCAGACTTGGTATTGAGGCATGTAGGATCCTGAATAAGTTGTACTAGATTAGAATCTGCAAGTGTGGAATGCATTTTGTCAGCAGTAGGATTAAGCCAGTCGATACTGAGATCACCACAAAGTACATGATCATGGTATGGGATACTGGCAATGGAGTTAATGAAGGGAAGGGGGCCAAAAGAAACCTTGCTGGGCAGCAAGTAGGTGCATCCAACAATTAATTTCTTGACCTTTCCAAGCATCAAGAAGAGGAATATAGATTCCATGACTGGGGATCGAGTCAGGCTCAGGGAGTTCGATAACATCCAAGTCAGCCTGAGTGCACATAAGGGCACCCCCAGCCCTTTTGCCCACCCTATGCTTCCTAAAGCAGTTATTGCCAGGTAATGACACCTCATGCTGTTTGATAGCTAGTTTTAGCCATGATTCTGAGATGCATAGGATGTCAGGGTTCTTCTAGGAAACCCAGGCTTCTAATTCAGCCATCTTAGGGTGAAGACTGTGACTATTCATATGTGATATTTTCAGGCCTTTGGGAGGGGGTTGGGGATTAGTGACAGGGATTTGTGTAGAGGTAGGGCAATGCAGTTCAGGATTAAGCTCAATATCCCCTGCTTGGGCCAGAAGGAGGAGAACAGAAATACAGACCCATAGTGAGGCACAAGAAGGCTTCATTCCAGGGGCAAATTGAATGGTAAGTACACATAAATGCTTACAGAGTCAGAGGCCAAGGAGGGCAGTGCCAGGTTTAGAAAGGCAAGGGGTGCATAAGAGTATGCAGGGGGAGTCAGGCCACATGTGACACAAAGGGGAGGGGTACTAACCCGGGGATGGAATCTTAAGGAGTGTGCAATAAATTGGTCCACACAGCACAGAAGAATAGGGCAGGCCAGGGTTACTAGCCAGCCAAGGATAGCCATGAGAGCAGTACTGGAGATAAAATAGTATAGGCTGATGGCATGGTCAGTGGTAGATGCTTTCAGCCATTTTTCTGAAATCACTAATACATCAGGAGAGGAGTGAAGGACCCAGGACTAAAAGTGTTAGGGGAGAGCAGTGGGAAGAGAACTGCAACCTCCTTGAGTTGTTGCCCTCTAGTGGCTTTGCAGTATAATTTGCAATGGCAAAGTAGTGAAAAAAAAATCAACAAGCTATAACTTTAACAGTCCCATTCTACTTAACAGTCGGTACTGGAAAACTCAGCATTAGCAGTTTTTCTATTAAAAAAAGACAGCTTAGAAAGGTTAGTGGCAAAAGCCAATAAGGGATGGGAGAATAGCGTTGTACCCAATCAGAGCTCAGGAGCAGTAGTAGTTCAGCCAGTTGGCAAGAAAGGAAAAAGCACCAAGTTCAATCCCATCGGCGGCTCTGGGCTGCTCTTCAAAATCCATACCTGGTTGTAGGCTGTGAGGCGGATGGGTCAGCGAAGAAGAGCCACCGTGGTCAGAGCAGCTCCTGCAGCTTGCAGGAGGAGGCAGTTGCCCGTTCTAGGCAGGATGCCTGGTTGTAGGCTGTGAGGTGGGCAGGTCAGCACAGAACAGCCACCGGGGTCAGAGCAGTTCCTGTGGCTTGCAGGAGGAGGCACTCACCTGTTCTGGGCAGGATACTTGGTTGCAGGCTGTGAAACGTGCATGTCACTGCCAAAGCATGGCCTGCAGACTGCAGTGCCATGAGGCTAGCGCAGTTCTCATGAATCATGATCATCCAGCAACAACAAAAAAATATAGTATGTTTCTGCATGTGATAGGTTAGCTTAGGTATTAGTTTCAGTCTGTTTTTCTTGCAAAATCAACAAAACTGGAGTAAACCTACCCCAAAGAATTTGATATCCTGATATTCCAAAGTACATATTAATTGTTTAACCTAAGGCAGCATTTAATGGTAAAAATACTGTAGAAGAGGAAATATTCACTGTACATAAATGTTCACTATATTCACCGAAGTGCTCAGAAGCATGAAAATAAAATTATGCTAATTAACACTTTTTCCATTAAGGTGAATGGAAGACTTTTAGTTTAGAGTGAAAATAAATTTGCACAAATATGGCCACTTTGTGGCTAGCGCTAAATATAATTGATGCATTCTTTTCCTATTCTACAGTAACATAATGCTTACTGGGAAACATTTTGTTAAATACAATAATAAGGCAGCAATATTCTTTACCAGTAAAATACTCATAAAGTTTAAGAAAAACATGGCTGCTGTTATTTATTTATATGTCATATTCGGTGTTAATAGCATTCCAGCTGTGTTCAGTAACGTTTCTATAGACCTGAATTATTAGAAACATTCTGAAGAAGTATAAAAAGGTGTAGTCAGAAAAAGGCTCATAGTCCATCTTGTCTGCCCATTTTCCTACCTGAGCCATACTAATCTACAATCGAATGTGCCTTGGCTGAATGCCCACTGGTAGTTATTATTTATTTGAGTTTTGATGACCGGGTGAGTCCACTGAGACAGTACAGTCCCTTTTTCAGGGGTGACCCGGGTATGGATTACACACAGTACCAGAGCAAAATTAACAGAGTGGTAATAAATTGGACATTAATAGTGCAAATTTACAGAGACGTAACATTTGACATTTAGAGGAAACAAAAAAGACAAAGCAATGATTAAAGCCTTAAACAAGGTTCATCAGGGTAAGAGATAAAACAGTGATTGGGCAGTTGGCACATGATAATAGTTACATCATGACATGAAGTAGTAAAGCGCACATCAGGGGTGCATTAGGAAGGGAGGGGGAGAAGGGGGGACCTATTCAGGAGAAGCAAGAACAGTTAACCCATCCCCCACTCTCCATGCCATTCTCTGTCTAAGTTTTCCAGAAGCCCTCGTAGTTATCATATTCTCCCTTGAAACCTATTACTGCCGTGGCATTTACAGTACCGATTCCCTTGACAAACAATTCCACTTGTAATGTGGGGAAGAGAAAGGGTTGCACACGACTGGTCCAACAGCATCAGGTGACTGTTGATTAATTCTCAAGTAATCCATGATTGCCTGAGAATTAATAAATGGTAACGTGCACCCACATTCTGTTCCCCATGTTAGTTTCCTGCCCCAACACAGTCGTACCCTGCAATTCACAGTCGACCAACAGATGGCTGTAAAACAAGAGCAGTAAGAAAAAAAATAGATTGCCATAGTGATTATGAAAAAAAAAATATATGGAAAGGAACACATTGTGGCAACAGTAGCACAAGAACTGCCATATCCATTTAAAAATTAAATTTCCTTAAAAAGGCACACCTAGTGATACCTATTTCAGAGGACAACCTACATATCAGCAACAAAGTCACTTATGACAAACACAATACTTTCTTTGTGAATTTGCAAACCTCGTAGTACTATAGCTCTGTGCTGTGCTGAAAATAGTACTGTTTGCACAGCAAACATAGACATAACCATTTAGCCAGCCACAATCAACAAAGAAATGTAAAACACTACTTGCCTGAAGTTGAACAACCTCTACTTTCATCTGATGTCCTCGGATCAGTATTCCTATTACATAGACACGCCACTCATTATGCCTGGAAAAGGAATATCCATCGATAAGAAGATCACCAGTGTAGCATAATATAGTATCAGAGTTAAATACTTTTACCACTGACAACAGCAAGCCAACAGTAAAACACACTAGATAGGAAAGTATTTTAAGCACAGTAACATATTAGAACAACTGTAAACCTATTTGCCATGGCATGCTTCTAAACTGAAATTATTACATTGATGATCTACACAGCTGCCTTGGCAGAGACAATTCAATGCAATGATCTGGCATACAGTTGGAGCCTAGACATGTTCAGTCGATAGAGAACAACAAAGCCTTACCACGCATTGTGCAAAATCAGCTGATTTACAGTGGTAGGTAATTTAAACAATGACCATAAATCTTAATGTACTGCATGGCCAATCCATCCATGATCAGCTATCAGTACAGTTTCCAGAATCCACAAGCTGGGGATCTTCTCAAAGCAGAAGTCCACAAAGCAGCAATTGAATTGAAAGAAACTATTGCAAGAATGGACAGTGAGTTAAAAATGTTGAAACAAAAAAAGTTTACCAGGGACAAAAATGACTTTGAGTTGGGCAAAGTGTTTAATTGGAAGAAAAATCCTAAAAGTATTTTAAAGAATAGAAAAATACATGTGTCCTTTGATTTCAGTAGTACGAGTGATTCGGAAACAGAGGAATCTAACAATGACCGGAACCATTTTCGCGAGGTGAAACAGGAACTTGCACCTCTGTACCAATTACACAGGAGTCCACATCTGGAAGGAATCGGAAGAGAGAGCAGCAATGGAGAAAGAATAGAATGAGGAGAGGACAGAGGAAGAAGAGGAAGTAGGAGAGTGAGAGAGCAGAATGTGCACAGAACACGGAACTACAGAGGGATGCATTGGTGAGAGAAAATACAGAAGAACCGCCATAACACAGGTACTGAATCTTTCTGAATATATTCTATCGGAAGCAGAGGTTTCTGTCCTTAGTAAGGGTCTCAATTTTGCACCAACGACATATGCGAATAAATTTGAAGTAATGGTGGACTTGAATTTGGCTGTTAGAAATCTAAGTGTTAAATCATTCTTTAGAAATAAAAAGTGGGAAAATAAAGAAGAAGGAACAGTCTTGAATAATGACAAAGAGGAACACTCTGTTTTTCGTGCGAAATCCACTTTTAACCCGCCCCCCGAGTGCAGCTATAAAAGTTTTTAAACAGCTTGTGGAAATGGAACTGGATACTTTGTTTGAGACTGCCTAAAAAGACTTTTAACAATTTAAGCATACCTGAAAGAGATGCTTTAAAATGTTTACAAATGTGCCCTGATTTAGTAATTAAAAAAGTGGACAAAAGTGGAAGTGTTGTTGTTTTAAATAAAGTAGATTATTTGAAAGAAGCAGAAAGACAGTTAGTAGATACAGAATATTATGTTAAACTAGAGCGAGACCCTACTTTTGAATTTAAGTCAAATATTGATGATTTTATTAGGGAAGAATTTGTTAGAGGGGAGGTGGACCAGGCCACTATGAAGTTTCTTATTACAGATGATCCTATTAGGGCTCCATTTTATTTGATTCCTAAAATACAGAAGTCTTTGACTAACCCCCCAACAGGGAGCCTAACAGAGAGCCTTTCACAATTTTTGGACATTCATATGCATCCATTTGTCAATAAATTACCTTCATTTATACAAGACACTAATGATATGTTACATCTTTAAAAAATTGTGAGATTGTTTTTTTATTTTTTTATTTTAGTCTTTGGTAACCAGGTAAGGCCCACTAGGCACAAGTGCCTGTTTTCAGGGACAATCTGGGAGCACTGGGCAGTTAAGTGACTTGTTCAGAGTCACACAGTATGCAAGTGGAGGTTGTGAGAATCAAACTCCGGTCTTGTCTGTTGGATGTACCAAGCTTGTTCATACCTCATTCCTCTAACCTCTAGGCTATACTACCAGCCACGGATTAGAACCGGGAAGTCAGATGGTCACTATGGACGTGGAAACACTGTACTCTAATATTCCCCACGAGGGAGGGCTAGATGCATTAGTAGGATTTTTAAATACAAGACAGGCAGGAGCTAAACCAAGCACTGTGTTTTTGGTGAAAATGTTAGATTTTATGCTCAGTGATAACGTTTTTCTTTTCAAGAAACAAGTTTTTTTTTACAGAAGAAAGGAACTGCAATGGGGGCAGCATGTGCTCTGTCCATAGCAAATCCCCATATGGAAACTTGGGAACAGTTGTATGTATTTGATGAAACAATGAATCCTTTTTTTGCACAAATTAAATTAGGGAAACAATATATTGATGATTTATTTGTAATTTGGCATGGTAACAGTATGGAACTGTCCCAGTTTAAGGATTACTTGGAGAGTACTGACAAAAATTTTAAATTTACATGTTAAGCGTCAAGTGAAGAGATGTGTTTTTTAGACCTTAGAAACTTTGTAAAAAATGAGAGTGAAATAACAACAAGTATATGTAGAAAGCCAACAGATGGCAACACACTTTTAAGGGCAGAAAGTTGTCACCCTAGACATGTGATGAAGAATTTGGCAAAAGGGCAATTTTTTCGAGTAAAAAGAAATCGTGGTGATAAAGAGAGTTATAGGCAAGGTACTACAGAATTATGTGCAAGACTCTAGCAGAGAGGCTATAGTCAGAGGAATATTGGGGAAGGAATGCAAATAGCTGACAGTATGGATAGGGAAGACTTATTGGGGAAAAAAGTAATAAGCTCTGGAGAACAAACAAGGGAGCAATTCAACTTTGTTATGCCTTTTTCTGCACATGCAGGTGAACTTGAACGAATTTTAAATGCACATTGGCATGTACTCTCCAGTGATCCTGGACTCAGGGAGATTGTTCAAGCCCCACCATGAATGACCTATAGGAAGGCACCTACTCTAGGTGATAGGCTAAGTCATAGCCATTTTGAAATGGGGGATTCAGTTAACAGTAGATACAGAAATGTAGGATGTTTCCAATGTAGAAACTGCAATTGCTGTTCTCATATTAAAGCTGAAAAGGATTTCCAAGATCCAAATACAGGACATACATTTGAAATAAGGCAGTTGATAACTTGTGATTCAGTTGGAATTATCTATTAAGCAATGTGTAAGTGTAGAACGTTTTATGTAGGTAAAACTGTTAGAAATTTGAAAATTAGAGTAAAAGAACATGTTAAGGTTATAGAAAAGAAAGATGGCACTTATGCGACAGCATTGCACATTATAAAAGCTAAAAATAAAGATGAACATGAGTTTATGTTCATGGGAATTGACAAGGTCTGTCAGAAGCCAAGAGGAGGTAATTTTAATGATTTATTGTTGACAAGAGAAGCCTTCTGGATCATTAACTTAAATGCAACTAAAAACTGGGGTCTAAACAGTGGCTTTGAATTGAAACCTTTTTTTTAAAAACTGCAGAAAATGATTTAAATGTGTTGGTTCTGGATTTTATTACAGAAGTTACTGTGGTCTAATTAGACTTTTTTGGTCTGTATCATTAAATCCCTTTTGTTATTTACCCCAACCCCCACCTTCCTTTCCATATTACCCTTCCCTTCTTTTGTTCCCCCCTCATTCCCCCCTCTTTTTTTCTTCTGCATGGATTTTCTAAGTGTCTAAGTTTCTCCATTTAGTTCTTCTAAACAGTTATACTGATTAACTGATCTGAATGTCAAGTGTTTCCCAAGTGTTTGTAGTAAAGTGTGATCATGTGATTAGTGATGTCATGATGTTGTAAGGTATTTAACAGTCACTATTTTAAATGTTGATAGCCTTTGAAAAAGGATGGTTATCTGAAAAGCATCAGGCTGATGCCTTCATGAAATAAATATTTATTTTATTTTACTTACAGACTGGTGCCCTTGTTCTCTCATGGGTTTGAGTGCTCTGCTTCGTGTGTGTACTTCAGCAGTATTACTTTTGTGTCCGACTCTACTCAACTGCAGCAACATGGCACAGAGGCATGGGAACAATGAGTTAAATGCTGCACCGCTGCAAAGGAATGCTTTCTGTTGCATCACTCACAGACCAAGGTGCAGAAATCACAAACACAGGGCAGTTGTGGCACACATTCAAGCACCATATGTAGCTGAATAAATGAGCACACTATTCGAAGCTGTGTAGTAAATGAAGCAGTGAGCCCTATATCATCTGCTGCTCAGATGACTGTGCAGAGTAAAAATGTCAACAAGCATGCAATGGCCACAATTTATAAGCATACATTGGTAGCAATGAAACAGAAACATAGTGCTGTGCTGTCAGTGTCTAAAACATCACAGGTGACCATTCTGTGCAGCAGTAAAGCAGCTGGGAATTTATCAAGTGATGGGTGCAGTAATACAGTAGTGCAGCAAAATGACATACCAGTTGCAGCACAGGCTAACTTATTTACTTCATCAAATTTGATAAATACAAATCAGGACGCATTGCAACTGTCCAACACCACAATAAGCAAGGCATTGTTGTCTCAAAACAATGACAACCCACATTGCAAGAGTACCAACCAGAACACACCATCTGCAATGTCAGCAAGCAATGTAACAGTAGATTCTGACATAGAAACCAGAGTAAAACAAGCATTTGTCAATGCCGAATGTTTGCTTGCTGGCATTGGCATTGGTAGTGTAGGAGTTAGAGAGCTGCATAATAGGAATGGCAGTGATGTATTGAACTGAAGCCAACCCCGCCACCACCCTGCAGAGACTGACAGGCATTGAGGTGTGCTTTTGGGTCATCAGGCATAACGGCCACACCATTTCACCACACCCTACCCTGCAGACACTGACAAGTGTTACGGTGTGCCTTGGGGTCTTTTGCCCTTATGCTCACCCCATTCCATCAGAAAATATGGTGAGATGGGTGCTGTATAGGAGAATGGGGTGAACTCTGGGGCCGAAGAGTCCAAGGCACACCTCGATGCCTCTCACTGGCTGCAGGGTGTGGAATGGTATGAGCATTACAGGCGAGAATTCCAAGTCACACCCATGATGCCTGTCACACCCATGTTGAAAATTTTGTGAAAATATTCCCAAAAATGCCTGAGATATGCATCAAAGTTGAAAAAAACCTATTTATTACATTATACAGGTTACTGGCATTTCCTCAGTTTGCGGTTGGCTTTGAAGAGTGCAGACGTGTTCCCAGTCCACCGAAGATCATCGCACCAGACTCCGGAGGTAAGTATGGGGTGGGGGGTGGGGAGGCAGGGTGCACAGAGGGTGGGGCCCAGGTGGGGGAGCGGGGTCAGGACAGTCAGCAGGGAAGGTTTTCTCTTTCAGGTTTCTTTTTTTTTCTTGGACAATGCAGGACTTGTGCCATGCTGGGGTGGGCTCCCAGTGTGGCAGCTGGAAGGCTGTTTGGGGTGGGGGCAGTAGAGCTGAATGGGGATTGGGTACCCCCATCGGCCATACGGACTGTTGCCATGCTGGGGTGGGCTCCCAGTGTGGCACCCAGCTGTCTGTTTGGGGGGAACATTGGAGCCAATGGGGGATTGGGCACCCCCGTTGACCATACAGTGTGTGGGGGGAGCGCATTAGCATGCATGCATGCATGCGTGTGTGTGTGTGGGAGGGGTGCGCTTATGCAGGCAGTAGCTTCTCACTGCTCACTGAAGCAGAGCTCTGCCTTTCAACTGTACGGCACTGCAATTTCAACTACTGTCATAGACAGCTGCAGCATTCATTGGTGAACTGTGGCAGCACCTGAAAACACACTGACTGCATTGGAAGATGGGTGCCATGCCTATGAAAACTCGGATGATGGCACTATGTTTCTTGTACATGTGTGCAAGCAAACATAAAAAGACAGAGTGCAGATGCAAACAATTGTCAACTGCAAAGCAAAGATGAATCTGCACATAAGGTGATAAGGCAAAAACACCTCTCATTCCTCAGTTCAACAAGGAATGTGCAGATAACAGCATGCAAGTACCACATATAAGTGACACAGAAACTGCCCTGGTTAAACCAATTACATTGGCTGTAGCCAAACAAAGCAGCCATGACACAGTGTAGACCAGTTTAAAATCAGTTAGCACACCAACAAAAAGATGTCATGCCAAGCTAAGTAGTCTAGAACTTGATGAACTGGAATAAAAAAAAAAATGAGCGCAGCACACACAAAAATACTAGTTGAGCAGTGAATGTGTTTGAGGATTGGCTGCAAACCAAGGGAATAAACATGTCCTGTGACACTATCACTAACAGTTCATTAGCCAGCATCCTAAGACAATTCTCTGGAACTATGTGCATGGTTGGTGGCCAGCAGTACACAGTGAGCTCATACATATGGTTAACAGCAGGCCTGAGTCTTCAGTGTAATAGTATTATATTCACGCACAAACAAAACATTGTGACAGATCCAGAGTTCACTGCAGCCAACAATGTCTTTGTTGCAGTCCTAAAAGAATATTGGCGCTCTGGACAGGATGTGAGTAACCATCATCCATGCATTACTGATGCAGACCTGCAAAAAATCTGTTCCTGTGAAAAATTACGAGCGGCCACAGTCTATGGTCTTATGTGTAGGGTGCGGTTTGAGCTGCAACTCGGTCTGGCAAGGTGTGATCGTGAAGGAGTTACCAAACTAATGCAACAGTCCTTCAATATTCAAATGGATGAAAATGGGAAAGAGTCAATTTGTCTGTCCTTCAATGAGGCAACAAAGAAACACAACAAAGTTAATGAACACCGCAGATAAGCATTACGTGAAGTCTTGTTTTCCAACTCTGACAACCCACAGTGCCCCGTACAGATGTACAAGAAATATATTTTCAAGTGCCTACCAGCTGCCACTGCTCTATACTTGTATCCAAAAAAATTACCAAAGTACATACTTGATGACCAAGACTTCTGGTACACGCATCAGCCCATGGGAATCAATTACTTAGGAAACTTGATGTCCCAGATATCCAATGGTGCATCATTAAGTAACAGATACACCAACCACTGTATTTGTAGCACTGCTGTGCAATTGCTCTCTAAGGCTGGTCTGCCATCACGTGAAATCATGAGCATCACTGGCCACTGATGTGAGACCAGTCTCTGGAATTACTGGTCACCTACAAGCAAAGACTGAGAAAATGGTACCCCATCTTGTCACACAGCATGCTGCCAAACAACAGTGAGGGTACAATGACAACAGGCACAGACCACGAGGACACATTTACAACAAACGAAACAGAAAGTGCACAGACAACAGACATAGAAGACAACAAACAGAAAGAAAACACACACACAAAGTCAACAAGTATGTCAGCAAGTCAATTGAGTGTTGACTTGAAGACAAAGTTGGCAGCCAGCATTGATGCGCCCTTTGACAGCAATCCATCTCATTGACATCACTTCACAATTGATGGTCTTGCCAATTTTCACTATCATGCCAATTCCATGTCTTCCACTATGCATCCCTCAGGCAACAGTGGCAACATACATGATTAAGAGTAAACTATTGAGAATAGATTGTAAGTGGCAACCATAGTCACCTACACACTGGACAACAGCATGGCCAGCAATCATAAAAAAATGCTGCATTATGAATGGAATGACATTGAATTGTTCTGTAACATACAATGTACTACAGCAGTTGTGCAGCTCAAGTTTTGCCAGACATGCATACCAACACAGTGTTATTCACACTACCTTTTTTGGTGTGGTTCTGAACCCTATGCGCACAAACATAATTACAGTTAAAAAGTTAATTGGTGATGTGCAATTCAAAATAGTACATTACTATGTGTAAATATTTTAGGTCACAGGTACAATAGTAGTAATAGCAGTAGTAACAGTAGTAGTACGACATGTGATCTGACAGACTTTTGATGAAGGGTCCATCAATGTCCTTATTTGTGCAATAGTAGTGACCAGTAGTGGTTAAATGGAAAAATCATGGCAATGGAAAAGATAAGTGAAGCATAAATATCCTCATGTGTGACAGCTACTGAGTGCAATATTAGAACGACTGTTGCATCTGTGCAATATTCCTAAGTGATGGTAACAGAGGCACACATTCACAATATAGTACTGTGTGCAATGCATTCAATATGAAAACAAATAAAAATATTGCCAAAACAGATACATGTCTTTGTTATGCTGTGCAGACACAGTGATACTGAGCTGTAATGTAAAAACATCAATGATCATTATGGCCACTGTATGTCATAACACAATGAAATGCACAACATAAAAGCCCACAATGTAATTCCTTTCCAGCACAACAGCAAATTGTCACCAAAGAACGACTTTTACATCTCTCACAGTAGCCCTACAGAAATCAGCATCAATAAAGCACTGCAACACATATTTCTACAACTAGACCACATGCCATAACAAATACATTTGCTATGCATCAGACATAGCAACAATACAGCCATGCTTAATGGCTCGATGTAATGTATGTCTGACATCACAACACAGCAATCGCACCACACTCCTTCCCCATGGCAATTTCAGCATTTCACTATGCCACAGCAAAACAGTACATGGCACATTTGAACAGTGCAGAAAATATCAACAGAAGGTAATGTACAATTTTAACAAATAATTATGCCCTTTTGCTTTTCACTCAGCAGTGCCATTGATTCAGTCAGTGCCATGCAACTCATACTCCTGTCAACGCACCACATAGCACATAAGCGTCCGACTACTTCAATTTCCAGCATTTTCATTCTGCATGCTCTGACAACAATCCTTGATCCATTATCCACTTGTAACTTGGGGAACATAAAGATGAACCCTTTCTCTTCCCCATATTGCAAGTGAATTAATCCATGACAGAGGGTGACTTTGATAAGATGGGCAACAGAGTTAAGCTAGCCCTGGCAAAAAGAAATATAGGTGAGAGGGTACAGGCAAACTGGGCAAGCATTAAGGATGCAATACTTGAAGCAACATCCCATTGTGTTAGAGAGAAAAGGAAGTGCAAAAGAAGAAGGAAACCACTTTGGTTCTCAAAAACAGTAGCAGAAAAGGTCACAGCCAAAAGGCTGGCCTTCAGGAAATATAAGGGAATGCAGCGGGATGAAGATAGGGAGGCATACCAAACTTCCCTAAGGGAAGCAGGGAAGGCAGTAAGGCAGGCAAAGGCCCAAACCAAGGAAACACTAGCACAAACAATAAAAGAAGGTGACAAGACTTTCTATAGATACATTAGTGAAAGGAGAAAGTCCAGAGGGGGTATTGCTAAAATCAAAGGAGATAAGGGGGCGTGTGCAGAGGAGGACCACATAAAAGCATCTATCCTAAATAGATATTTCTGCTCAGTATTTACTGAAGAGAAGGTAGGGCAGGGTCCACAGCTCAGCACCACGGACACAGGGGGGAGGGAGGTGTGCACTAGTCCCTTCACAAAAGAAAGGGTCCTACAAGAGCTCGATAAGCTCAGGGTGGACAAGACAATGGGACCTGATGGCATAGTTCCCAGGGTACTAAAGGAGCTAAGGTTGGAACTAGAAGAGCCATTATCAGAACTGTTTAGTGAGTCTCTGAGCACAGGAGAGGTTCCAGAAGACTGAAGAAGGGCTCATGTGATCCTGCTCCACAGGAGTGGTAGCAGGGAGGAGGCAGGGAACTACAGACCAGTCAGTCTTACCTCAGTAGTGGGCAAGATTATGAAGGCACTCCTTAAGAAAAGGATTGTGCAAGACCTGGAATCCATAGGAGCACAGGATCCAAGACCGCATTAGTTTACAAAAGGAAGGTCCTGTCAGACTAATCTCATAGATTTCTTTGACTGGGTAACCAGAGTGGTGGACCAAGGGGGAGCAGTTGATGTCGCCTACCTTGACTTCAGCAAAGCTTTTGATATTGTTCCACACAGAAGATTGATTAATAAGCTGGGTAGGCTCAGGGTTGGTCAGAAGTTGGTCAACTGGGTGGCAAACTGGTTGACAGGCAGAAAACAGAGAGTGGTGGTAAATGGTATACTGTCATAAGAAATGCAAGTCACAAGTGGGGTACCTCAGGGATCAGTACTGGGGCCAGTCCTCTTCAATATCTTCATCAGTGACATTGCAGATGGACTGGAGGCTAAGGTTTGCCTGTTTGCAGATGACACCAAGATCTGCAGCAGAGTATATGATCCAGATGGGGTGGGCAGAATGAGAAGAGATCTGGATAAACTAGCAAAATGGCTGGAAGAGTGGCAACTGGGGTTTAATGCAAAGAAGTGCAAGATCATGCACATAGGGAAGAGAAATCCTGAAGCCACCTATAGGCTTGGAGGGAAGTTGCTGGCATTCACAAGGGAAGAAAGAGATTTGGGCATCATCATCACCAATGACCTGAAATCATTCAAGCAGACCACTAAAGCAGTAGGTAAGGCTAGGGGGATGTTGAGGTGTATTACTAGAGATATCACAAGTCGGAAGTGGGAAGTAATAATCCCTCTTTACAAGACACTGGTTAGGCCCCATCTGGAGTACTGCATGCAGTACTGGAGGCCACACTTTCACAAGGACATTAACCAAATTGAGGAAGTCCAGAGAAGGGCAACCAAAATGGTGCAGGGACTGCATCAGAAAACATAAGAGGACAGATTAACAGAGCTCAGTATGTATACCCTAGAGCAAAGGAGGGAGATAGGTGATATGATCGAAACATTCAAACATCTTACGGGCATTAACAAGGTGAAAGAGTCTAACAAGTTTCAATATAAGAAAAATAGCAGGACAAGAGGACACAGCATGAGATTAGAGGGAGGCTGATTAAGGGGTAATGTGAGGAAGTTATTTTTCACAGAAAGGGTGGTGGATGCATAGAACAGCCTACCTGAGGAAGTGGTGGATATGAATACAGTGCAGGGCTTCAAACAGGCATGGGATAGGCAAAAGGGAGCAATACAGGTGAGTATGAATAGATAGGCCATTGACAGAGCAAAGCCTGATGGCACATTTATAAGGTAGAAAAGGAAATGGGCAGACTGGATGGGCCTTGCGGTCCTTATCTGCTGTCAACTTCTATGTTTCTACGTTTCTATGTCTGCTGGTGAATTAATCAATGGCTGGGTGGTTTGAACCACTCAACCTTTGGCCTTGCGGTCCAACCCTCAGCCATTGATTAATTCACCAGTAGACCCATGCTCTGTCGTGGGTTAATCCTTATCTATTCACTACCCGTTCTGTAAAGAAGCATTTTCTTACATCCATCTTGAATCTACCCTCACCAGTTTATATTGAAAAAAAGTTTAAATGTCACTAGTGTACAGCATTCAACAACTTAATAATTCTTTTTCCTTTTGGAAAACATATTTTAGTAAAAAAATTAAAATATAGATATATATTAAGAAAGTAAGAACGGACTGGAGGACTCTGTCTGAAGGTCATAGTGCCTCATTAATTTTGAGGGGGGCTTACAGTGCCATACAAATTTTGAAGTGGGATTGTCACTCACATTTCAGAGTCTGTGTTGCCCATCTCTGCTCCTGAACTACTACTAGGTTACATTCATTGTTCTCTGAGCTAGAGTCAAATTATTTTCACTCCAGCTCCCCTACCAATGAAAATAAAGTAATTTGTACCTATTGGAATTATTTTTTTATATGGCCAGGAGTCTAGTCTGAGGATTAGAGTAATGAGTTGTGAATGAGTTTGATATGTCTAGCAAACCTGGGTTTGATTTCACAACCTCCATTTCCATACTGTTTGACTCTGAGCAAGTCACTTAACCTCCCCAGTGCTCTTAAGTTGCCCCTGAAAACAGGCACTTCTGGCTAGTGGGCTTACCCAGTTATGAAAGAATAAATATATATATTTATATAAGCAATAATAAATGACAGGGCATGGGATTATGGGAATTAATGCACTTCCTGGGTGCTGCGAGGGCACTCAGTCATGCTAAATATATGCTCACAGTAAACACTAGTGGGAGAGCAACTAATAAGCCTTATAGCAAAGGTAGAGAGTGCAGACCAGATCTTGTCCTTTTCCAGCCAGTACTCAAAAGGGTCATCAATAATACTAACCCTTGTTGTGCCACCAGTGTTTATACATGTCCTAAAAACCTGTATGTTCTAAATCTTCTAACAGCCTAAGGGTTAATGAGTGGTTCTCATAAACAGGCATCCACAATATCAGACAAAGACAAAGAAGGCAGCCTCATGACAGACACATCTGAATTATCAGTTTCCATGAGTTTTTTTTGTATCAAAAAGTGTGAGAATCATCATCTGTGTGCTTTTCAGAATGACATGCCATTTTCAAGTGCCATGAGAGAGCACTTTGTGTAGAACTACCCAATGTTGATGAAGGATAAGAAGGCGGAGGGAAGAGTAGAATATTGGTGACTTTGTGTGGTTAGATTTCTATAAGTTTTCTGCATGTTCTTTAAGCTCCCAAACAGATACTGTATGTGTTGTAATTAACTGCTGCACAAGGAGTGCAAGAAAGCATTTCATGTCAGGAACAGGGCTGCCACTTTTGAATGAGGTGAAAAACAGATACTAAATCACACCCCAGACCTCACTCCTGGCTCCACCACATTTTTATGACATTTGAGTATATCTTGAAGTTTAGTTGAAGTTTATTGTTCTAGGAATTAATACCTTTGAGCCAAGGCTCTTTTACAAAGGTACCACGTCATTAAGTATAAAAACATAGTAGACAGTGTTACAAACAATCAGTAAGCCATTTAACAAGGCCACAACTTAAACAGTAACATTTATGTACAGAAAAGAAAAAGGAACTCAGAGGCAGTGTCAAGGGCAAGGAATAAGGATTGGAGAGCTTGAGAGGGAAGAGAGGGAGAAATAAGAAGTTTAGGAGCAGACAGAACCAGTTTAGTGGTACTCAGGCTGTCTTTGTCAAAGAGGAGACCATGGTGGTTGAGTGAAACAAATGTAAGTGCACTCAGTGGGATGAGACTTTAGTCAAAGCAGTCACAGGAGCTGGAGGCTGTGAGGTGAGCGTAAAGTATGGATTTGAAAGCTCCCAGTGTCGTGGAGGATAGGGAGGGCAGGTTAAGGGCATTGTACCAGGTAGGGGCATGGTATGTAAAAGATCTTTGTCCCTGAGCAGTCCGGCATCTAGGGACAAGGAAAGGTTGGTGGTCAGATCTTCTGGTGGTACGAGTGCCATTGTTCAGGCAGAGCAGGTCCCGGATACATGGAGGAGTGAGTCCCAAGATTGATTTTTTTGCCATCACGCAGGTGAGATACATGAGGCAATTGGAAAGATGCAACCAACCGGTCTCCGTGTAGAGGTCACAAGTGTGGGTCCGTCTCTGTGCTCCAGTGAGGAGTCGACAGGTTTTGTTTAGTGCTGTTGAGATGCGCTTTAGTGCAGTGGTAGTAGCTGAGCCATATACAATTAGACCATAGTCTATGATTGAGATGATGGAGCTTTGAACAGCAATCCTCAAGGCAGCTTGGTTGAAAAATTGACGGTTCTGGTACAAAATTCCAGTGCGTTGGTGCACTGTTTTGCAGTGTTATCGATATGGGTGCAAAAAGTAAGACATCTTCACAAAAAGTGATACCAAGGTATTTGAAGGTGTTTACTTGTTCTAGTGTATTTCTAAGAGAAGTTTTATGACGAGTGGAGTATGCCTATTTCTGTTTGATGACTGGTGAAAAGCATGACTTTTGTTTTTGATTTAGGACCAGTTTGTGCTCAAGGAACCACTTTTCAACACATGAGAAAGCAAGCTGCAAGCTCTGTCGTAGTGGATTTGGATCCTTATGGGAGGAGAGAATTACAGCGTCATCAGCATAGAGTATTAATTTTTCAGGGCAAGATTTGGGAAGCAAGTTTAGAAATAGGCTGAAGAGGAGAGGACCTAAAATTGAGCCCTGGGAGACACCAGAGAGGACCGGTTTGGAGTCAGAGAGAACCTCAGAGATTTTTACTGTTTGAGAACGTTGTGCCAAGTAATTTTTTACCCAGGCTCCAGATCCCTCGGCTAGCCCAATGTTCAGCAGAAGAGAGATTAGAAGGCTATGGTGAACAGTGTCAAAGGTCTTTGTGAGGTCTATGAAAACAGCTCCGGTTAAATAACCCTTATCCAAGGCTTTGTGAGTTTCACTAGAGAAATCAAGTAGGGCCGTTGACCTACTGTGTCCTTTCCTAAATCCGTATTGCTGAATGCAGAGTAGATTGTACTTTTGCAGGTAGTCTGATAGTTGATCTGCCACGATCTGTTCAAGAGCTTTGGGAGAGGGGTGGAAGTATAGATATGGGCCGATAGTTCTCTGGTGTGGATTTGTCGCCCCCTTTATGCACTGATGTAACTATAGCAGCCTTCCATGTGTTGGGGAATTGACTTTGGCACAGGTAGAGGTTGAGAATTTTGGTGAGGGGGTGGATCACTTCTTCCAAGGTGAGGGACAGAAGTTTTAGATCAATGGTGTCACTGCTATTTCTAGATTTAGAGCAGGCCTTTTTTTATGTATCTGTAGGCTTCATATGTCTTAACTATTTTAAAGTGAAATAGCGGTTTGTCTGGCGAGGTGGTTTGGGATACGAGTTTTGGTACTGACAAGTCCTGGAAGAAGTCTGGTGAGAGGACACCACTGAGGTCAGTGAAGGTTTTATTTAGGGCATTGGCCATAGTCTTAGGGTCACGGGTAGTGGAGCCATCAATGTTCATTGCCGTGGGAGAAGATTTAGACTGTTTGCCCGTAATATTACGTATATTGTCCCAGAAGGATATCCCATCACCCCAGGTGGTTTCTAGAGCATTCTTGAAATAGGAGCTCTTCATTTGCCTGATTTGTGAAGTGCATAGGTTGCATGCCTGTTTATAGTTAAGTGAGTCTGTTGTGGAGCCTGTGGCCCTGGCTATAGCCCAAAGATGGTCACGTGCTTTAAGCTGAGCCAGTAGTTTGGCTGTTAGCCAGGGATTAGAGAGGGCTTTGATTTTACATTTTTTTGAAAGGTGCGTAGGTGTCACAGGCAGTGTTGAAAGTTTTAATGAAGAAGTCTAGGGCAGCATCCACATCCAGCGTATTGTAGATAGGGGACCAGTCTTGTTGTAGGAGGCAGGTCTTTAGCTTAGCAAGGTGTCCGTGCGGTAGCATTTGACTTGAGATGGTTTTAGGAGGTGGTTTGTGGAATTTATTTGTCCAGATACAGATCACAGGGGAGTGGTCACTGAGGGAGTTGGAAAGAACGGTGGTGTTTTTTATCCGGTCTGGGCGATTAGTAAGAATCCAGTCAATGAGAGTGCTGGTTCCAGTCTTGTAGTTTTTTCTAGTAGGGGGGAGTTGACCATCTGTGTTAGGTTGGTTGCTAGGATAGTATCCCTGCTGGGTCCGATATTACTGCCCCAAAGCCCTTTGTAAAGTCAGCGAAGACTTTCAAAGTGATAGGAACTAATTTCTATACTGTTATTTTTTATTTACTTTTAATTTTGTTTTTATTTTATTTTTATTTTTTAGTAACCAGGTAAGGCCCACTGAGCACAAGCCACATTTACAGGGGTGGCCCAAAAGCATAGGGAGGTTACGTGACATGACAGAGTCATACAGAATGCAAGTGAAGGCTGTGAGAATCAAAATCAGGTCTGCAGGATGCACCAAGCTGATTCACAGCTCACTGCTGCAACTTCTGTTACACACCCTCCCTTTTTCCTTTCTATGTCAGTCATGTATTCTGATATTCTTTAATCCATGTTTGATAAATTAAATGTCTGTTTGTGGTGCAATCAGTTCTGCATTGTGTTCCCTTTAAGTCAGCAGCCTGTGCTGTTTCTTTTCATACTTCTAGGATATGCCACAACATTAGACACACCATTCCATGTCATTCATCGGAATGGCCTGTAGTGATGTAACTAATACTGTGGAATGTCCAGGTACAATGAAAAATAAGAGCAGCAGATGCTGAGGACTCAGGTAAGAGGGAGTCCATGGTGTGGCAAATGCAATAAAAATTAGATAATTATCAAAAATGGGTCTAAAATACATCAGATTATAGGACCAAAAAAGGAACACAGGAGAGTATGTAAAGGTATAAAAACTGATTCCTAGCACAACAGTAAATGACCACACTTACAGTAACATTTAGAGTGGAAAAGATTAGGTTGATGTACTGCTAATGGTCTTAATGGTTATGCTTAACACTTCTCAGTCTGACTAGCTTTACATGCAATGGTCTGTATGACATCAGCACTTCTTTGTAACCTGGACATGCAACCAAAATCATTGAATGATTTGATAGTCATTTCTAAGAGTGTGTGAGCACTCAAAAGGGCCAAAAAAACTGGGCTACATTTAAGCAAAACCAGATGACTGGCTACGGACCATAAAACTTGAATTATCTAGTCTAAAACCAGACAGGTAGCAAGCCTAATCATGAATGAGAAGAAAGGAGAATATTTGGGCATACTCAGCTTTCTACAGTCATTCTGTTCACTTTTAGTTAAAATTAATTTCTAATACTTTTTCTTTGAACAATACTTTAAGTGAGCAATTACCCCATTTTAAGAAGAATCCTATAGTTACTTAATGAACATTACGGTAGCATTTGGCATTCATTATTTTATTGCTTAATTTTCATATGCATACTTTTGTCTGCTAATTATAAAAATTGCTGTGTCTAGTATTTTATTTACATCTTTCGTTGGCCCCATTCTCAAATATTAGTTAAATTCTTATGTGGAATATTTTAGTCTTCAGTATACAGTCTGCTTGCACTTTCTAAAATTTATGGGTATTTTATTCCTGTGTCTATTTCAACACTTATGTCATTCTCTGAATTACTTTGCTAACTCTTCAGGCAATATAGCTTACTCAACACTAAATGAAAAGATAAATCCCAGCCTGACAGCACAGCAGCAGCGCTACCAGTACTGCTTGTGTTTCCGGCAACAGGGCTCGAAAGTGAGCCTGGGTCATTGGGGGCTGGCCAGGGAAGGAGGATGGAGCATTGCAGAGGACTCCCACCTCCTCCGGGAAGGCAGGGGGATTGCAGCCTCCAGTGCATTGCTGCCACCTAGGTGATCATGGGTGGTGGCGCAGAGGAGGCAAGCAGGTTAGGGGTCTGGGTGATGGCCACCTCATGCACCACATGCCATCATGCGAGAATTGCACCTGAGCCCTAGCACTCCATCATCCAGAGGGGTGGAAACCATAAAAATGGAAAAGGCAGCCATGGAATCCATAGGTGAAGGGATCGTGTTACATCTGGGATTCACTGCATTTGTCACACTAAGCCGCCTGACGAATCTGTAAGTATTCATTAGGGTTTCCACTCACACTTTCTAAAATATAAGGGTATTCTATTCCAGTGTCTATTTCAACACTTATCTCATTACCTTAATTACTTTACTAACTCTTCAGGCAATATGGCCAACTCAGCACTGAATAAAAAGATAAATACTGGCCCTTTGGCACTGTGGTTTTCGGGTCCTAGACTGCGCCTGGTAGGATCTCTGTATTATTATTGTAATAGTGTGTGTATTGTGAGCCCTGCTATACTGCTGATGAGACAGGAACCAGGAAGAGAACTGGTAACTGGGACAACGGTGCATAGTCCTGGAACCCAGCTGTGGTGTGCTGTAACCTATTGGCTAGCATCTGTCTGCACTCCAAAATGTATTTTAAGCTGTCATTTACTTGAGTGCATTTGTTTGCTGTTCAGATATTCTGTGCTGCTCGTCGCGAGGACCCGGTGACCTCTACGAGCACTTCCGGGTAGCCACTCGCATTAAAAGCTTGCCTCTGCAGCGAGCAGGGCGAGCGCGTGCAGGGTGCATGGCAAAGCACCCAGAGACGCGCGCAGAGACACGTGCGTCTTGCGTGTCTGCCATGTCCGCCGGGACAGCAGGGACCAGGGCCCCGAAACCATGAGTAAAATCGAATTATTGCTGTAGTACACATTATATAACCTGATAGTTTGCCCGACATGTTAACATGGAAACTCCTAACAACTATTGCCAGTCATGTGCTATGTATGCCACGGGTCCCCAGACTACCAAATTTGTATGTAATAAATGCTTAATGGTAGAAACCCTCCAGGAAGAAATTGCCCATTTACTGGCTTCCACAACAGTTGGTCCTGAGATTGAAGCTTTGGAGGACTATATTGACTCCATGCTGGGTCAGTCTTTATCCTTAATTCCCCCATCTGCTGATGAGACAGCAACTGCTATAAGTACTAATCTCATTACCTCTTCCACTCCTGCAGTATTGCAAGAGGATTCTGACAGCTGGGCAAGGGTACCCAAGGGTAAATCACAACGTGGGGGGGGCAAATTGGATGCAATGTTTCACCCATCCCCTTATTCAATAGATACGATGCCCTTAAACAGGACATAAATGTTCCACCGAATGATGACACTATCAATACCACCTGCAGTGATCCCCTAGTCAGCTGCCCAGCCCCCAGGAGAGTAAACAACTGTACTGTGTCCCCCACACGTAAACTAAGTAAATCCCGAACAAAAGACCAAAATCACAATTCAGTGATTTTACCATCAACTTCTAGCAATATGGATTCTCACCCATTAACTAAACAAATCTTTGTTCTTGGTGACTCAATTATTAAACACCTGGACCGCCCAATATGTAATGTGGACAAATTCAACCGTACCTGCTCTAGCTTGTGGGGTGCTCGTGTATCCGACATCACTACTACTGTAAAAAATATATTGAAAGGGGTTGGTGAAAATCAGTTATTCATAATACACGCAGGTACAAATGATATAAATAAAGGTAGTATTGACGAACTAAAACAGGACATTATAGCTCTCAACAATGTACTAGTGGAAAAAAATAGCATAGCATGCTTCTCAGAGATTCTACCCGTACCAAGAGCACCCGATAGTATTAACACAAGGATTAAGGCCTTTATTGACTGGCTTAGATGATGGTGTCTCCGGCAGAACATTCTCTGTCTCACACATTGGGAAACCTTCTATCTAAAAGACTCACTGTACTGCTGGGAGGGACTCCACCTCAGTCGTAGGGGTAGCTCACTTCTGCGTAAAAAATTTACAACAACCATTAACAAACTTTTAAACTAATACCCGGGGGTGAGATCAGTGACAAAAGATCCTGTTCTCTAAAAAGACCTACTACAGACACCTCTGAGTGTGAGGTACTCAGTCTAAATGCCAGATCTCTAAACCAGGTAAAAATAGCTGAACTAGAAGCTATGTGTCAACTGAATAAATATGGACTCATCTCTATCACAGAAACTTGGTGGGATCCTGATACTTCTTGGATCCAGCAAATCCCAGGGAACCAACACGAGGTGACAACATACTGGACTTGGTTATTACAAATATAGGGAATCTAATATCCAAAATTATAATTGGTGCCCCACTAGGATCAAGTGATCACTACATCATTTCCATTACACTGACATTTTGTCAACACATCACCAACTATACTTGAATTGAAAAATTACAAAAAAGCTAATTTTAACGCTATCAATAACCAGTTAAACTCAATTTCTTGGGATACAGTACTATCCTCCCTTTCCATGGAAGAATCTTGGGACTTTTTCAAATCTACCATTTACAACTCAGAAAAATTATATGTTCCTATAACAAAAAAATATAATAAAAAGGGGAAAATACCCCTGTGGTTTAACAGTACCATCAAAACCTTAATTAAGAAGAAGCAGAGGCTATTTAAACTAGCTAAAAACAGCAAGGGAGACACCAAAAAGTTATGGTTCGCTCAGTATAGGGAAACTCTAAAATCACTAAAACAAGGCATTCTGCAATCCAAAAAAAAACTTGAGTTTCATCTGGCCCATACCAAAGACAACTATAAATCACTATTTTCCTACCTTAACAATAAAAAAATAAATAATAGACACATGGGGCCCTTATGTATACATGACACAATTGTATCAACAGACAAAGATATGGCAGACACATTTAACAAACAATTCTGCTCAGTATTTACCAAGAAAGAGGTCCCTAAGCGCTTCAAACATACAAACAATGTTACCCCCTCTTACATCATCACCGAGGATGATATACTAAAAGCAATTATATCCCTAAAATCAAATTCCAGTCCAGGCCCTGATAACATCAGCCCCCGATTTCTAATAGAGACAGCAGCTGCCATTGCTAAACCACTTTCAATTATATTTAACAAATCCTTGTATGAGGGAATTATCCCTCAAGACTGGACGATGGCCACTGTGGTCCCAATCTTTAAGAAGGGTAATCATTCCAAACCAGAGAATTATTGTCCAATAAGTCTGACTTCCGTTGTAAGTAAGATCATGGAGAAAGTTATTAAGAAACTTTTAGAGTACGAATCTATTGGGGGTAACTTGACTAACACTACACAGCATGGCTTTAGGCAGGGATACTCCTGTACTACTAACTTGGTTTCCTTTTATAATCATGTCAGTAAGGCACTGGATGACGGCATCCCTATGGATGTGATACTTCTCTACTATAGTATAGCATTCGACAAAGTCCCTCATGACATTCTACTTGACAAAATGAATGATATGGGTTTTTCTCACTACATAATTAACTGGGTCTCAGGTTGGTTGAGTGGAAGATATCAGCAGGTCAGAATTAACGGCACACTTTCCCACTCACTGGTGTGACCAGTGGGGTCCCACAGGGGTCCGTGTTGGGGCCGACCCTGTTTAACATCTTTATTAGTGATCTGCAGGCCAGCCCCGAAATTGTTATCTCAAAATTCGCTGATGACACCAAGCTGTGTGGCTCTGTCCTTACATCAATAAACAGAGATTCCATGAGGAACAATTTAAAATCCATCGAAGAATGGGCAGTTTTAAACAAAATGACACTCAACTCAGACAAGTGTCACGTTGTACACTTTGGTAAGAATAACCCTAGACAGACCTATTTTCTGTACGGTGTTACCCTTCATGTGTCACCATTAGAACGAGATCTCGGGGTAATCATTAATAATAAATTGTCATCTAGTGATCACTGCAGGATGATAGCCAGGAAATCTAATGCATTGCTCACTCGGATTCAACGTTCGTTTGTGTCTAGGACACAGGAATGCATAATCCCCTTGTATAGGGCTTATGTCAGGCCCCATTTGGACTATGGATCCCCTTGCTGGAGTCCCTATCTGGGGCAGGACGTTGATGGGGTTGAGAGGGTGCAGAGAAGAGCCACAAAAATGGTCCCTTATTTATCCAGACTCGACTACGAGGAAAGATTAAGAGTTACAGGGCTACATTCACTACGCACAAGACGTACCAGAGGTGACCTTATCCTATTGTACAAAATCCGGAATTCTCAAGAGTTAATGCACCACTGTGGCTTACATTTCTCCACCAGTTGGACTTCACCTCAGTATCATAACAACCAGATATTTGTATCTAAAGCTAAAACAACAAAAAGGTTAAACTACTTTACTATAAGAACCCCCAAATTGTGGAATCTCCTCCCACAAAACTTAGTAGACAGTAGCTCCAATACAGTCTTCAAAAAAGGGCTGGAATGCTGGCTCGAGTTTAACAGCTACAAGGTATAATTATCCCACCAATGTGGTGGGGGACAATCTCGATGGACAATAGCCTTCTTTTGTCCTTTGAAACCAAGTAAACCAAGTACCGCTCATGATGCCAGTGATCAGGGTTCAGAAGCAAGCCTGGCTCATTGGGGGGGCAACTGGGGGAGGAGAATCAAGTGTCCTAGAGGACAATCTCCTCCTCTAGGGGGGGCTTCCTCTGGTGCATTGCTCCCACCTAGGTGACCATGGATGTTGGTGTAATTGCGGCAAGCAGATTAGGGGGTCTGGATGACAGCTGGATCATGCACCACAAACTGTTATGCATGAAGTGCCTCTGAGCTCTAGCGTTCTGTCATCCAGAGGGGTGGAAATGAGAAAAAGGCAGCCCTAGAACCCATAGGCAAAAGGATCCTGGTACATCTGGGCCCTCACTACATTCATCACACTGAGCCACCTGACGAACCTGTGAGTACTCATGGGGGTTCCCCTGCTACCCTTTTACCCCACCGTAGGGGGTAAACTGCAGCTTTGTGGAGGGGCAAAGTGTAGATTGATGTTGTGGGGTGACCTGGCAAGGTGCCTAGGGAACCCTGAGAGAATCAGGGACCAGAGTTCTGAGGGGCACAAAATATGAGTAAAAAAAAAATAAAAAGATAAATGAAATAAGTCATGTTATAGAAAAACCAAACAATATTAAGCCTAGTGGTAGAATTACAGTAGAACAAAGCATCACACAATCAACCAAAAGCATGTAACATAATACTAAAGTCATCAGAAAGCTAAAATAAGGAATATTGTAAGCAGCTTTATCCCTCAGAATAATAAACTCACTAGTTCATCTTTACAGATTTTAATTGTTGTCCCTCTAGTTTCAAGTGACACCCTTAGTTTAAGAACAGATTATTTATATAGTGTGGCAAACACCGCTGTGAGCTCCTGTGCATCAGCCAGCAATTCTCTTATTACTATTGATTCTATCTCTGTCTCTGGCTCTCAAGAGAAAACCTTGATTGATCTGAAACTGGATACTGCCTGTTTGAATAGGAACATTCTCCATTACCCTGATTTACCTGTATCAGTAAATACTAAATTTAATCTGGAATTATAGAAAACATTTCTGAGAGATTTTGACACATTACCTAATCCAAACTATCTTCCCATTAGTTTGACAAAAGTTTTGGCCAAAATATTTTGTCAGTACCCATCAGCTAGAATAAACAATTGGATTAGTAGTAAACATATGTTTGTTGAAGAACAATCTGGATTCAGGACAACTTATTGTATGTCAGATAACTTTTACCTTAACATAGCTTCTTCATAAGTAAATTCGGATAAAAATGCAAACATTTTGTCAGCTTTCAAAACAGTGAACAGAAATCTGCTATAGGGTAGCCCACTTAAATGCACACCCGGTTTGCATGAGAAAAATGAGCATTAAAGTATGCTGTGCATTTAACTGGATTACAAAAAAATGCATTGAAGCACGACTTCTGGCAGCACAGTAATGAACACACATACTGTACTGTGGTCCCTTTAGTTTCATTTTTTTAACTCAGCTTTATTCAAAGAGTAAGAATATTTTGACAGGTTAATAAGCACATATAGCATGACATGTAACAAGTTTCAGTCACAAAGAACACCTAATGGCATTGCATTCAGTACAACAATTTACAGAAACAATTTGCTGCATGTTTACAGTAATTCCATTTGCGTTTAGGTGTACCATTGTGCTTATTTTCCAGTTTAAATATTGAATATGGCAACTCTTTAACAAACTGGTTATAACAGCTGAATCCAAACATGAACTATGTGGTACTGTGTGCCTTGAGTGTGTGTGGATCTATCTGTACTGGAGCTGCTTTCTTGAATGTCTGTTGGTTGGGGGGGGGTAAGGTAGATGACACCTTTTACTGGGTCCCATGGCTTGTCGGTTGACAAAGTGTCTTCAGACCCATTTCCTACTCCCGCATCTGTGCCTTTCTCTGGTTCATTCCAGGTTCACTGATGGGTGGTCCAGGTGGCCCATAGAGAGGTATATTTGTCCACATTCATGTTTAGTTCAGCTGTTATGTGTTCCATTGTCTGCACCTCTTGTACTATAGTTCTCCATTCGTCCACTTCTGTGGGGGGGGGGGGCAGTCATAGAGAGCCTGTGCATTGCAGGCAACCATACACATTAAGGTATAAAGCTGCCACTTTTTATTTGATGAACCAGCCTTCTTTAGAGGGAGTCATGAGATCATGGACTTGAGGCTATGGGGCAGCTGTTTATTCCATATCTGCTCTAGCTCTGTTTTGACTTTTCTCCAAAAGTCAGCTATTTGGGGGCAAAACCAAAATACTGTATAGGTAGGTGAGTGCCTACCTGACCGTAATTTCTCCAGCATACTGGGGAGTTCTGCCTGCTAAAATGCTGAGTTATGGTGGGAACATGAAAAAATCTGGTGCAGACTTTCCATCTGTACTCCCTCCAATTGCAGGAGGCTGACAACTTCCAACCTTTCTGCCAAAGATTCTCCCATTCTTCTGTGGGGAGTTGATCACCAGATGCAGCTACCCAGTTGGACCTAATTTTGTCCAAGGGGTTTATATCTGCTTTTCAGAAAATTTGATAGAGCTGGGAAAGTGATTTACCCTCCTCCTTCAGCCTTGTGGTTCAATATAAAAAATTCTCAGAGTCTGGTTAGGTATCTTTTTCAGGTTAGGTAATCCTACTTCTGACAGGAGGTAGTGTCTTAACTGGAGAAACCTCTAAGTCAGTCTATCCAGCCCAAAGGTTTGTTTTAAATACTCAAAAGATGCAAACTGGTCACCCTGGAGCATTTGCTTATAGTGGGTTAATGCTTTTTGTAACACGGCACAAATAGGAAGACTCGAGGGAGGAAAGGTGATAGGTCTAACAGGGTCAGGTGTCCTAAGAGCAACACGGCATTATGGCACAATAATGCCATGTCGGCTTAGAACACTTAGACTAATAATGCCCTGTTCAGAGCGTGAACACTCTCACCGAACTAGGGAAGGAGTGAATGTGTTAGAAATATGTCCACCAATAGGTGGCGCGAGTAACACAGGCGGTAAGGGTATTGGCAGGGGAAAAGAGGGACAGCAGAAATGGCTGTGTCGGTGCGGGCACCATAGAATATGGAAAAGAGCAGACAACGGGGCAGTGTGGAGTGTTGGAGGTAGTGAGCGAGTGAGGGCATATAATACAAGTCACAGAGGGATGGAAAAGACGACAGGAAAGCAGAGGTGAGTAAAAGATCTGTGGTAGCGAGACACGAAGCTCTGAACAGTTGAGAAAGCGCCACCTGTAGGTCGGACGCATGAATGAGAGGTGAGGGAAAATTAGCTGTGTGGACAAGGGTATGAAGACGGAAAATAGTGGAGAGAGAAATGGGTTGGAGAAAAGAAGCGTGCAAGAACAAACCGCAGGTGCAGAATGGCGTGAGGCACAGAACAGGAGTGGCAGGAGAAGTGATGAGTAAGAGAAGGCGTGTGGACAAATTCATGAAGAGCGAAATGGAGGAGAACTGCCGTGCTGCTTTGAAAGCGCCACCTATTGGTGATAATCGAGAGGTGAACAGGGAGCAGAGAAGACAACTGTCAGGCTTGGGACAGTATCAAGGTATGCATGGACATATTGCCCAGCATGCACTAGAGCACGCATCAAGAAAACAAAGGAGGCTAGACAACTGGAGTAGGCAGCAGAAGTACGAAAATCGGAGGTGGAAACAGAGCTGTATGTGAATAGTGAAACATAGATCAGAGTTGAAACAGTAAAAAAAAGTAGTTGCCACTATATTACTCGAGGTGGGGCGATCAACGTGCACGCGCACGGAAGCAGTAGCAGAAAGGCAGGAAAAGTAAGAAGAAATGTACCATAATGGGAAGCGCTACATAACTGCTTTGGGTGATTACTGTTAAACAGCACAGAAAAGACCATCTGAGAAGTAGTGCAGTCGCAGGTGCCCATATTATAAAGATATCCAAAGTGAAGTGGTAGTCCCATCGGGAGCAAGCACGGTTGGACCGCACACACTGCCTCCGCCTCGGCCACAACGATCTCCAACCATGCATTAACTCCCCATTAGATGCCACCTTCAGCGGGGATTAATGCTTACATGATTCCATCTTTTAAAGTCATTATCAAGCCTGGGTAACTGAAATTCTGGGTAACATATTAGAATAGTTAATGAACCTGCAGAGTTTGGTATCTGGGTCACCAGTCTGATTTTTCAGTGTCCAAAGTGTCTGGCCAGCCCAGGGTTTTTTCAGCTGTTTCCAGACCTCAGGGGTGAACTTAAAAAAGGGCAATACATAAAGAGGTGCAGGTAGCGAGGAGATATTTTCAAGTTCATAC
This sequence comes from Neoceratodus forsteri, assembly GCA_016271365.2. Classification (NCBI taxonomy): domain Eukaryota; kingdom Metazoa; phylum Chordata; order Ceratodontiformes; family Ceratodontidae; genus Neoceratodus; species Neoceratodus forsteri. The sequence continues at coordinate 9,821,744 of CM057456.1, forward strand.
CATCCCATGCTCTCTTTTTGTTTTAGCCAAACTATTACTGGAAGCAGTAGGGCTGCAATATGATAAAACCATAAATTGGGCAGCCCAAGACCACCCCGACACAGCATTCTTATAGAAGTTTTTGCATGACTGCATGCCTCACCCCATTCCAAATGAACATCATCTGGAGTTTGCCCAGTTTTCACTAGTATAGCCCTGGGATTTTGATGGGAGGACCTGGAATAAGAACAGAAATCTGTGCATGATGTTAATCTTCAAAATAATTAATCCTTCTAAGGAGAAGGAAGGAATTGGCCATCTCTGTAGATCAGTGTAATGTTGTATAATAAGTTATGTAGAACAGTTGTAATAGTAGAAGTAGTAGTAAATTTATTTATAAGGGGTCCTTCCCTAGAGGCTCAGGATGTTGTACAGGAACAGAGAGGCAGATACATAGAACAATCCAATAAATAAATGAACAGATAAAAAACAGTCTAAAATCAATAATACAGCTAAAATAACTCAATTATATTAATCAGATTCATAGAAGAAAACAGCAGTTGTGTCTTAACAAATACTGGGGACTGTTCCTGTCTGAATGGGTAAGACTTTAACCCCGTTTTAAAAGCCTCCACCAAAGGGGCCTTGCTCAGTGCGCTAGGCAGCATGTTCCATAACAAAGGGCCAGTCACCTGAAACTTCTGATCCCCAAAGGATTTTAGCTGGGCCAGAAATTCAGTTTGGCCAGTTGGTGGAGAGCCACAGTACATCTTACCCCCAGGTATGGGGCCTTCTTTACCTTAGCCCAAGTGAAGAAAAAATTGCTAAGAACTGCTCAAGATAGTGACCATTCAGTTTCAGGGCCTTAAACTTCCCATAATAAATTTTATACCCTGAGATCTCTCCATAGACTTCTAGCCCAACACAGCTCTGGAATAGATCTTTTTTGATTACTCAAATAAAACAGAGCTTTGTCAGCATTTAAAGAAATTTTATGTTTCATATCTGGACCTCAGATGCCTGTGATTTTTGGGTTACATTGGACCACGAGAGCCAGTGGTTCTATACTGAAAGTGAAGAGGAGTGAAAAGAGGGGTCACCCCTGCCTAGTCCCCCTTGGCAGGGAGATCCACTGTGACTTGATACCATTAATTTTAACTACAGCTTCAGGGACCTTGTATAAAGCCATAATGCTGATTAGGAATTGTTCTCCAAATATCATTTTGATTAGAGTATATTGTGAGAAAGCCCATTCCACCCTGTCAAAGACCTTCTCCAGATCCATAAAAAGGGCTACAGTGGAGGTTTTATCTTGCTGCTGCTTCGATATGATGTTCCAAAGGTGCTATATATTGTCATACCAGTGCCTGCCTTTAAGTTAGTTTGATCAGGGTGGACCAGCCCCCCCCTCCACACACATGCACATATCCCTGTAGCCTATTAGCTAGTATGGCCATGAAGATCTTTTGGTCTACATTAAGAAGGGGAAATTAGTTTGAAGCTGGCCTGTCAGTGTTGCAGTAGTGCTACTGCTCAGGATGCCAGTGACCTGGGTTCAGGAGAAAGCTTGGGTCATTGGGGGCCAGCTAGGAGGGAGGAGGAGGAGGATCGAACATCCCAGAGGACCCCTTCCTCCTCCTGGGGGGTGGAGGGTGCTGCATCCCACTGCAGCACTGCCACCTGCAGATGTGGGGGTGCTAGGACATGTAGGACACAGGGTGGGAAGGGACACGCCACGCTGCATATCACATGAGCAAGCTTATGCATGCCCATGACGGGGACTGAGTTGCAATGCCAGTGTTCAGGGAGGGCAGAATGGCACAACAAAAAGGGGAAAAAGGAAGACAGAAAACACCCTAGCTGGCAGGATGATTGCCGACTTCCATAGGCCCTGCACCAGTGATCCCTGCACATCCCAGATCTGGATCCATTTTTCAGCAGCTTAAGGGACTCCCTGCCACCCTGCCACCCTGCCACAGGGGGAAAGCCATGGGAGACTTGAGATAGGTAAGACCAGGGAGAGGCTGGGTGACGGGGCTAGGAGGATCGGCTGGAAGGAGGGTTGGGGGGGGGGAGTAAACAAAAAAAAGGGATATTGACCTGTCTGAGCTATGATGCTCAAGTCTTTTCCTGGTTTATGGATCACTGAAATTTGAGCTTGGAATCCTGATGTGGGGCCCCCTCTTCCTCCTGTACCCCACAGCATATTGTTGTCAAGTGTGAGTTCGATATCTCCCTGAACGTTTTTATAAAATTTGGCAGTAATGCCATCTGTGACTGGGGTTTTATTGGTTTTCAGGTTGCAGATTGCATTGTGTATCTCATTCCGAGTGACAGGCCTATTTATGTTTACCTGTGCCTTTTCTAACAGAGCAGGGAGCAGATTACCAAAGAAATTGTCCTGTTTAGTTGGATTGTCCTGACCTCTGTACTGGTGTACAATTTCTTTGTAATAACTAGCAAACTTGTCTACTGTGAGCTGAGAATGCATTTCATACTGTGCACTGGTAATGGTCTTTCTTAGCTGGAGTACTGCTCTGCTAGCTGTGGTGTTTCTGATTTGCCGTGCTAACAGGTGTCCTGCCCTTTTGCCAGCCTCATAAAATTGTTGTCTGGCATACTTTATTTCTCCTTCTATTTTGTGTTCTAAAAGGGTCATAAGTTTCTTTCTCAGTTGGTCAAGCTCCATCGTATGTTTGTCATCTACAACAAAAGGGGGGGGGTCAAGGCAAGGAGGAAGGATGATGATGATGATGATTAAAACTTTATTTTTTATACAGGTATAGTTGATTAGTGCAACAAACACTGTTTACAATCAAGTCCTGTATAGATGATACATAAATAATAACATCAAAATACTCAAAAATACAAATACTTCACAAGAAAATAACATATACAACATTATCCATAACATACACACACACATAACTTCTGCAAGTATTCAAATAATTTACTTTTAAAACTGGCAAAGCTAACTATATTCTGCAAGTGCTTGGGTAAATTATTCCAAGATAAAGCAAGTCTATTTTGTAACTTCATGGATGGGAAAGTAGGGAAGGGAAAGACTGGGCATTTCAGTCAGAGAGAATCAGGCACCAAACAGGTTCACAGTATTGCAGAGTATGAATGACCAAGGGGAGGGAGGAGAGATGACGGAGCAGGGAGGGAGGCTAAAGAACAAGTTAGTAACAGGGGGCTAGAGTGAAGTGTAGGAATTAAGATCAGGAAGGGAACGAGGACAGGAAGGGGGACAAGAAAAGTGAATATGGGGGATACAGAGGTGGGCAGAATGTGCAAGGCAAGGCATCTCCAGGAGGGTGACCAGCAGTGGGAGGGGGGCCAGACCAAGGGGAAAGGCAATGCAGGGGACAAGCAGGGGGAAGGGAGAAGCTGAGGATTAGGGAAGAAGTGAGGCAGAGGGGGTTAATCAAAAGGGAGAGAGTCATGAAGGGATGGGGCCAAAGGATGGGCATTATGACAGGGAGAGGCAGGAAGATGGGGAGAGGGTCATAATTATGGAAGATTCAGTACTGAAGGGAATAAGATGGGGAAACAAGCACATGAAGAAAAGCAGGAAGAAGGTGGAGTGTATGCCAGGCATGATGACAGAGAGGGTGGGTGCTACTATACCAAAGTGTGTGGGGCAGAAAAAGTGGAAGCCTCACATTGTGGTCCATTTGGGAACCAATGATCTGGTAGAATGTAAGGTGAAGATGGCGCAGGAAAGGTTCAAGAAGCTGGGTGAGATATGTAAGGAGGTAGGAAAATTGCTAGCTTTCTCGGAGGTACTGCCAGTCCTGAAGGCCAACACTGTTAGAAAGGAGAGGATAGCGGAATTTAAAACATGACTGGGGGGATGGTGTGAGCAAATGGGTATGGGCTGGTGGGAGGTTGGGGCAAGACTTGGGAGCACAAGGACCTATTTGCACCAGACAGGCTACACCCAAATAGGGAAGGTACATGGGTCCTGAAGGAGAAATTGGAGTGATACTTAACAGAAGAGCTGGATTTGAACTGAAGAAGGGTGGAGGGCAGCAGAGGGCAAGGCACTCAGCACCAACAGAGGGGGCCTCAGGGCCCCCCCAGTGGAAATTCAAATGGTAGGAGGGGCATGGAGAGGAGATAGTAGGGGCAGGGGAGGAGGAGGGACACCAAGGGAGGGTGGGAGGCAGACAGGAAAAGGGGCAGGCTGGAAGGTAGTGTCTTTAAATGCTAAGAGTCTGGCCAACAAGGCAGCAGACCTGCAGATGGTGATGGCAGACAGGGAGGTGGACATAGCTGCCATTACAGAAACATGAGCAACCCTGTACCACGATTGGGACCTCGAGAGCTGGAGTTGCATTGCACATAAGGGAAGGGATACTGTGCACTCAGGAGGAGGGGGAGGGCTCGGCAGAAACCCTATGGGTAATGCTACAAAGCTCCAGCGAGGAAAGGATTCATTTTGGGGTGGTGTACAGACCACCCTCACAGGACATAGAATCAGACAAGGAGATGGTGGACCAGATCAGGAAGGCAAGAGGGAAGGCAACACTGTAATAGCTGGAGACTTTAATCTACCTGGAAGAGACTGAAACACCCCAGCTAGGTCCTGTCAAAGGGAGCAGCACATCCTGAATGCTGTCCAGGAGTGTTTCCTGACACAGGGTGTTACAGAGCCAACTAGGGAAGGAGCCATACTAGACCTAGTGTTATCAGACAGGGAGCAGGTCTGGGAGGTAGAAGTGAGAGATCCCCTTGCAGGCAGTGACCACCACACAGTGTGGTTTTACATCAGATTGAGGAAGGAAATAGCCAAGACTGAAACTAGAGTAGTGGACTTCAGGAAGGTGGACATCAATAAAATGGGAAACATTCTATAGGGGCACCTGGCCATGCTCAGACCTGAGATGGATGTGGATCAGAAATGGTCCATCATCAAGAGGGGACTAATTGAGGCCATGGACACGTGTGCAAAAGCTCATAAAAAGAACTCTAAGCCCAAGAGATCTAGCAGGTTTAGTAGGAAACTAGCAGGTAAGGTGAAGGAAAAGAGGGTTGCCTTCCTGAGGTACAAGCAAACCTTGAGGGAGGAAAACAGAGAGGTTTATGCAGTGAAAGCTAGGGAGATAAAGAACAAGTTCTAGGTAGCCAAGGTTGCCGAAGAACTGAGGCTGAAGCAGGGGATTAAGAAAGGGGAAAAGGATTTCTTACATTACATTAAGGAAAGGAGATCCAGAAGGGATGGGATTGTAAGGATAAAAAGGGAGGGAGGTTGGGGGGACGAGATCAGGCAGAGGCACTAAATGAGTACTTCTGCTCTGTCTTCACCAGGGAACAGGATGGGCCCATGCCACAGGTTGGGGTGGCTATAGGTGTAGAGAGGATTTTTTTTAAATTTAATTCATGTTATTGTTTACATACTGTAACAACAAGACATTACAACAACTGGTCAACAACAAACAGCAATTCACAACAGTGCCTCTCCCGCAGGTGGATAATAGAGAATATAACCAAAACAGATTCAATCTCAGAATGGAATAACTGACTGACTCACAAAATATTCAAAAAGGAATAATATAAGAGCTGATAAGAAAAAATATGCTTGCTAAAAATTAAGTAGGTGACATCATACAGCATGTATAAGGTGTGCACTTTGCTCTACTTCTTATAAAAAGATGGGAGTCTATGACCCATGCTCGCAATTAGTTTCTCTAAATGAAGATTAAATAAAAGTTCCTGCAATCATTCCTGATAAGTAATCAAAGACTGATCGAGCCAATGGTGAAGAAGTGCTTTCTTCGCCGATAAGGAAATCAGAGCCATATGATATCTTCTTTCCTTCACTGTGATTTCACTATAATCCCAACTATACAGACTCTAGAGATAAAGGCCTCTTCAAGTCTCAGAAGGGGATCAGCTCTAGACTTAATCAGATCCCATAAAGGGGCCACTTTAGAGCATTCCCAGAAAATATAAGGTAAAGTACCATCCACTTCCCCACATCTTGTACAAAGAGGTGAGGTTAACTTGCCCATCTTAACTAATTTTAACATTGTAACGTACATACTGTGCAATATGTGAAACTGGATAAGTCAGAGTTTATCATGAGAGATAAACGTATGAAGATCCCCCAAAATTTTATTCCAGTTAAAGGTACAGTGTGGGAAAACTGCATTCCAATATGGAGAGTCACCGGTGATGTTCAGGAATAATTTGAGGAAAAATAGCGAATATGGCCTGCAGACAGCATGCGGGTGTAAAGCTATATCAGTAGTTGATTGCAGGAACTCATTGAAATTAACATGCAATGGCATAGAGCCAAACCACCGAAGAAGAACATGTTGAAATTGAAATACCTTAAATACACATTTACTGTCTAAATGGTAGAAATTAAGAATCTCCTGACATGATTTTAGTGAGCCATCATCATGCAGCAAATCACACACCTTGGCTGCACCCATTTGAAGTAACCAAGTTTTTGTCAAAGCATGACCACTTATTCTAAAATTGAGATTATGGAAAATGGTTTGGGAAACATCCTTAGAAGACTTATAATGCATGAGCAAATATAACTGCATGGACCCGCACCAAGGTACCAATAACAGAGTCCCGAAGAGCTGCAGGAAGTTGTTTGACAGAAGTAAAAAACATTGTTGGAGGGGACATTCCAGCTGCCTTAATCTGATCTCTTTCTGACAGAAACCAAATAGGAGTATAGGGAATGTCATCATAAGAGGGCGTCTGGACAGTACACGTAAAGTATTTACTGGCATGACTAGCCAGGTAGTAAACAGGAAAATGTGGAAGCCGAAGGCCTCCAAACTGTTTTGGAGCTGCTAATTGGTTATATGCCCTCCTAGGCAATTTGCCCATCCAAATAAAGTTAGAAATCATCCCGTGGACCCATTTAAACCAAGATAAGGGAAGACAAATGTTGAGCATATTAAGGAGGTAAAATATCCAGGGAAGCAAATTCATTTTAATAATATTAATTCAACCCTATAAAGTCAACAGCAAAGACAGCCATCTTTTCAAGTCTTGAAGTAATTTAGATATCAAATCATTGAGATTAAGCTTCTTGAGTTGTGCCAAACTTCTCAAAAGGCAGATACCCAGATATTTAAGCTATCTTGGAGCCCAAGATAGTCCTAGATGTAGAATATTGTATTTAAAGACAGCTGAATTTAGAGGTATAGCCTACATTTTACCTAAATTAAGCTTATAGTTAGAGAAATGACCAACCTTGGCAAAGGTGGCTAAGGCAGACAGAATAAACACACTAGGTTTGGTCACATGGAGTAAAATATCATCTGCATATGCAAAGAGTTATAAATTCCATGCTCCCACCTGAATACCGGTTAGATCAGTGTTATTCTTGAGCTTCAATATCAGGGGCTCCAAATACAGATTAAATAGCAAGGGAGACAGGGGACAGCCTTGTCGAGTCCCTGAGAACAGGGACAAAGTGGAAGAAAGAATTCCATTACAGATCCTGGCACAGGGACATGAGTACAAAACCTTAATCTGTCAAAGAAAACCAGAGGGAAACCTGAATGCCTCTAAGGTAGCGAACAATAAGGCCCAGTTAACCCTGTCAAAAGCTTTCTCCACATCCAGGGAAACCAGAGCTGCTGGGACCCCAGAATCCCTAGACGCGGAGACAATATGAGACAATTTATGGAGATGATCAGATGAGGAACGGAATGGCATAAATCTGACTTGTTCGCAACTAATAAGCCCAGTCCAGACTGTACTCCTGGAGGCCAATACTTTAGCTAGAATCTTAATGTCATAATTCATATGAGAGCTAGGTCAGTAATTTGCAACATCTTCAGGAGACTTATCGGGCTTAAGCAACAAGACTGTCAAGGCCTCCAAAAGAGTGCTATCCGAAATACCAGAATCATATAATGAGAGGAAGAAGCAATGCAATACAGGAACAAGTTCTTTAGCAAACACTTAATAAAAATTGGGGGTAAGGCCATCCAGTTCTGGCGCCTTATCCAATGGTTAGGCTTTAGTTGCATTCAGAATTTCTTATTGCATTAGGGCTGAACCAGACAGGCCCATTGAGAGTCAGTTAATGTGGGAAGGGAAATCTCTGCTAAATATGTATGAAGTTCTGAAATTGAGGGCAGGTCAGTCAGGGGCCCATACAAAGCTTTATAAAACTTCTCAAACTTGTGGGCAATTTCTCCAGGGGATGTTTTTATAGAGTTATCACTTGCAGACTTAATAGAGGCAATAGTATGGGATGCCTCTTGTTGCTGGAGGTGCAGAGCTAGGAGGCGACCTGCTTTCTCACCTTGGTCCACATAGGTGAAATGTGTCCTGAAGACAGAATACATGGCCCTTTCACACAAATATTATGCATATTTCTCCCATAGAGCCAACAACTCAGTATGGTACTCTTCTGAAGAACTGGGACTCAGATGTCTCTCCATCTCTCTTATATGGTTCAAAATAGCAGAGGCTTCTGGCTCCCTGTGATGTTTCCTTTTAGCAGCCAGATGAATAAATTTGCCACTGACAAAGCACTTAAAGGCACCACATTCCATGTCTCTTTTCTGAATAAAACCTGTATTATGGAAGATAAAGACTTCTATCTGCTCTTGTAGCCAGCAATCACAAATTCCTCCTTTAGAAGTTGGATATTTAATTTCTATATACTGTAGTATCCTTCTGGAAATGATACCAACATATGTTTTAACCATATCAAGGAATGATCCAAGAGGACCCGTGGTACAATCTGACTGCCCAGTGTGATGCTTGGACAGCTGGTTCTGATCACTGTATAATTTTTTTGTAAAATAAAAAATGCGTTATGGACTGTCTGTCATGAGAGATGCTGAGAAATCTGGTGATCTTGGAGTGACCTCCCCAGGTTTCAGCTGAAAGATGAAAGCCATGGGAAAATGCTGAAACAGCATGTGAGATCATACACATACAGGTTTTAGAGACAAGGTGTTACATGGCAGGCCAGAAGCTAAGTACAGACTTTTCTAAGTTAATTATAGCTTTAGTTGCTAAAAGGGAAATCAGCATCCCTTTTATGATGTTTCAAGAAGGGGAAACCAGGTTTAGTATCCTGGTGCGAAATCATAAAGATGCTTTCACGTCCTGGAAGGGGGAAGCTTATCATGAGATCAAAGAAATGTCATTTGATGGACATGAGACATGCTGAGGATTGCAGAATTTAATTCTTGAAAAAGACATCCTGTTTTTGTATAGATATATTTTTTTATATATTCTGACAGGGAGGAGCTAGGTGACCTCATGCAAAATAGATGGAGAAAACCAGCTTTTAAACATTAATTATGTTTTCCTTCAGAATACTTCTATCTAGACTCTGAGAAAGAAACATCTTTGGAGCACTTTAAGGAGGTATTTAGAGAGACCAATCTAATTACTGTCGTAGGAATTGCACTGTTTAAATGCTTGTTCTTTTATAAGATTTGTATGTCTTGTGATATAATAGTTCTGTATTGTATGTTTTACATATTTTTATCTATTTTAGTAAAACTCTTTTTAGAGCGTACTTGGTCTGTCTTTGATTTTCTTTCATTTGCAAGAAAAGTATATATGGTTATAGCTGACACTAGGCATAAACTTGAATGGTGATACCAAACTGGAAAGAGAAGAGTTTTAAATCTGAGGTCTTTATTAAAGTTTTTAAGGGTTCATTTCTGTACACCTGGTTAGGTGCCCATAGGCAAAGATATCTGGCCCCCTGAAGATAGAATTATCTGAGCCTATACATTGGGTACACTAGCAAGAGGTTCACAGTTTGAATCCCTCCAAGACTGGAGACCAAAGGTTGATTCGAATTCACAAAACAGACAAGAGGGCTACCTTGTTCTGTTAAACTGTTCACAAGACTGCGCTCAGAGGTTGGCACTTTGGGAGTAGAGGGCTGACCTGCTGAGTGGGTTTGTGACACCCAGCACTCCAACAATATTATTCTGACTGATCAAGATATAATCAATGCAGGAATAGCACCTATATGCCGAAGAATAGAATGTATATTTTTTTGCATTAGGATATAAAATGCGCCATGGGTCACATAATCCCCAAAAATCAACCGTATCCCGAATGGAGTGATGTGCAGGAGATAGCCTGACTTGCCTTTTACCTGTCCTAGCTAAGTCGAGAGCAAAATAGATGTTCCAGTCTCCTTCTTTAATAAAAGGGATCCCAAGAAATGGAGCTAAAAGAGCAGCCAGTTCCATGAAAAAGAAAGGTGTCACCACATTGGGCCTGTAAACGCTTCCCAACAAGACTTACGTATGATCTAAAATACCTTTTACAAAAATATATTGGCCCTGAGGGTCTTTGAGACTCTGCGTACACTGAAAACTAACATTTTTAGAAATTAAAATAGCTACTTTTTTATTATTGGTACTACCAGCAGCATCAACTTGGCCAATCCCTTATCTATGAAAAAGTGAGCTTTCAGAAGTTAACAAATGAGTTTCTTGCAAAAACAAGATGTTACACTCTAACTGTTTCACACGCCTAATAATTTGGTACCTTTTTTTTTGTAAATTATGTTTATTCATTTTGCATGAACAAGTCATAAACATTACAATTAATGGAGGCCAGGAAAATCACATTTTACACATATATTGTGATACATATATGTTGGCTTCAGTATACTTTCAGTCCATTAATTTGTGATACCTTCAGTGGGGTGCCAACGTATTGTCCATGAACCCCACCCCTGAGAGTAGGTTCCAACTCATTATTCAGAATGCTAGCCACACAATGACCTATGGAAAAGAAACAGGAAAAATGTGGTATAAAAACCACTCATTGTTTAACATGGCTCCGTAAGCCAGTTCCTACAGCTTATCATTAACTCTATAATTAGGCATTAACTTGGGTTAGATATAGAGCACCGTACCACATTAGTAATTTGTGGTTACTGTTAACCAACTGATATTTGTAACTTTAGTATTTTACTTTACACTAGCGATCAAGGTAGCTTAAACCACTAACGAAATTTGAAAGCAGATTTAACATTTATGAGAGGTCAGGGCTACTTCCACATTAACTAATAGGAGGTATTTTCTTACTGCCCTTAAAATGAGAGCTCTCACCACTAGTAACCACTGCAGTGAAGCTGGCAAGACTGAGCGCACTTAGGAAATGAAAGCCTCATGGGCAGTGCCATTTTAAAGAGTGCATTTCACCAGCTCCCTTACACCCCAACATATTTAGTTACAGAGCACTAATTAAGGCAGGTTTATGACTTAAACCAAACAACTTATGTATTTAACTAAGCCTTTGTTACTAAGGCATTCATAAACCAGAACAAGAAAAGGATATGTCACTAATCAGTATGTCGTACTGTCAGCTTCTTTCCCCTACAGGTGCTTCGAACTCAAGGTGCAGCTCCCGAGGTGAGCAAGTCTGGAATTCAGCGAAGATCTTCTCAACCCGCTTCTTTGTCTCCTCCAGGTGAGTAAATTGGTAGTTCTTTCCACCGTAGGTGATACGTAGCCTTGCCTGAGCAAGGAACAAGTGAGCCACTTCAAGTCCCCGCAACCACAGACTCAAAGGATCAAACAGCTTTCGACAGCTCTGAGTGGTGAAGGACCAATCCAGAAAAACCTTGACTTCTTGATTGTCTATCACTACGTGGATAGTTAGCTCTTGCCCATGCCAAAACTGTGTCCCGTACTTCAGAGCCAACTGTAACCAATAGGATGGCGTGACTTGTCCACTGTCAGCTGTGCCCTCCTGAAGTTCACTCTGTATGCCCTTTTTAGAGCATCTGGGTCAGGACATTGATCTTCCGGCATCACTGATCAGGGGTGTAGCCAGAAATTTCTGTTTTGTACACAATCTTCAACAGTTACCCCCCCCCATTAAAAAATGTACACATCCTTTCCAAATGGCACCCCCTTCCAAACAAGTCAGATTGTTGTCAGAGGATTCCTTTAATCTCTAAAGAAATTATACATGCATATGTCTCCTAAACAACAAAAGTTTAAACAGAGTCACTCCTCAGTGGCCTACACTAACCCAAATACTACAGATTAGAATGAAAATGTTAACAGAAGGCATATGGTTTGTGACAGGCACTCATAAAACTGTACACAAATGTGTACTGTGAGTATGCCTGTCTACACCCTTGTCACTGACATTATCCATTGTTTCAGGAATGCAAGCAGATTTTCTCCTTCCGTGCCTTCCGTGAGCCCCACCAGTCTAACACTCATTGATCTGTTTGCATTTTCCATAGTTTCTAGTAGGCTTGGAGGTGGTTTACCTCAGATGTCATTTTTATGAAGGCTGCCTGGGTACTTTGCGATCTTTCCTCTGCTTCATGTGCTGTTTTCACCGCACCCTCTATCTTCATATCCTGGGCTGTCAGACGATCTAATATTTTCTCTGCTTTCCGGTCCATGTCTCTTACAGTCTTCAGGACCATGTCTAAAGCTGGAGACTCCCCTTCCCTCCACCACTAGGTCCAGCTACGGTGGTCGGGTGGGTCCCCTGGGTCATGATGCAATGATTGCTGTTGGGACGTTTGTGAGGGCTTTGGAGCCTGTCCTGTCTGATTCTTTGGATGGACCATTGCTACTTTTGGTATCTGCTAACTCCTGAAGAGATAATCTACCTGTTTCTGTAAGTCAAAGTTGAGTTTGTCTGGTTTCTCAGTATTACATTTTCAATTTAGTTCAGGTTCAGTGCTGAGCTGATAAAACCCACTTCCAGTCTCCAGCCTGGTTCTCTAGTGCTCCCCAGTTTGGTACATTTTAACTCTGGAGTGAGCACCCTTTACGTTCCATGAAGCATAAACAATGACATTAAACATATTAAACTCTCAGAAGAAAGGAGTGGAATTTGATGTCCTATTGAGTACAAACATACAGGTGAACTGAAAAACAAACACTCTGGGGTGGGAGGAATATGATGGAGAGATTGGGGTTGAGAGGGTCTTAAGAGAACTGAGGGAACTAAGGGTGGGCAAGGCTCCTGGACCAGATGGAGTACACCCGAGATTCCTTAGAGAGATGGCAGCGGTACTAGCAGTACACCTGATGGGACCTGTTTAACACCTCACTGGGTAAGGGGAGTGTACCACAGGACTGGAGGACAGCACATGTGGTACCTCTCCACAAGAGTGGTCCCAGGGATGAGCCGAGTAACTACAGGCTGGTCAGCCTAACCTCTATAGTGGGCTAGTTGATGGAGACCATTCTTAAGGAAAGGCTAGTGTCCTTCCTTGAGGTGAATGGTCTCCATGATGACAGGCAGCATGTGTTTGTCAAGGGGAGATCCTGTCAAACAAACATGTTAGACTTTTTCAACTGGGTTACAAGGTCACTGGACAAGGAGCAGGCGGTGGACATCCTATGCTTGGACTTCAGCAAGGCATTCAATTCAGTGCCTCATGGCAGACTGATCAGCAAGCTGAGGAACCTGGGTATAGGAGACAAACTGCTAGGGTGGGTTGAGAGCTGGCTGCAGACAGGAACCAGAGAGCGGTAGTGGTGGTGGGGGGACTATCAAAACCTAGGCCTGCAACCAGTGGGGTCCCACAGGGCTCAGTACTCGAATCTGTACTGTTTAACACCTTTATTGGGGACATAGCAGAGGTTGTAAAAAGTAAGATATGCCTTTTTGCAGATGATACCAAGCTCTGTGGGAGGGTGGACACAGTGAAGGGAAGACAAGAATTAAAGGAAGATCTGGTTAAGCTGGAGAAATGGTCAGGTATTTGGCAGTTAGGATTCAATGCCAAGAAATGTAATGTCATGCACCTGGGAGTCAGGAACCCAGGGACCAGCTACTGGCTGGAGGGCAGGGGTTCTGGTGACCATCTCGGAGGAGGAAAAGGACCTAGGAGTGTAGGTCAGGGATGACATGAAGCACTCTGTGTAATGCCGTAAGGCAGCAGCCAAAGCTAATAAAATGCTGGGCTGCATCACCAGAGGAATCACCTCTAAGAGAGAAGTTATTCTGCCACTGTACAGGTCTCTGGTAAGACTGCACCTGGAGTACTGTGCACAGTTTTTGTGCCCTTATCTAAAGAAGGATGTAAGCCTATTACAGTGGGTCCAATGGAGGGCAACCAAGATGATCCAGGGCATGGGGGACAAAACATATGAAGAGAGGCTGTGGGAGCTCAACATGTACACCCTGGAGGACAGAAAAGAGAGGAGCGACATGATAGAAACCATCAAGTACGACAAAGGCATTAACAAGTATTAATTGGAGGATATATTCAATCTAAGAAAGGAGGGTACTACAAGAGGGCATAGCCTGAAGCTGGTGGGGGTAGACTTAAGAAGGAAATGAGGAGACCATTTTTCATGTAAAGGGGTGGAATGAGTTGCTGGAGGAGGTGATAGCAGGGAATACAGTAGACAACTTCAAGGGGGGACAGGGTGAAAAAGAAAATTGCAATGGGAGGAATCCATTCTGGGAAGGGGAAGGGAGAGTATATGGGGGGGAGGTGGATGGTTCCAGGAGGAGTAGGGGAGGGCGGGCAGCTCCTGGGATCTAAGCTGAGCTGTACACTCTAGCAGACTAGATAGACTATTCTAGCCTGTTTCTGCTGGCAGTTTCATATGTTCATATATCTTATGTTCATGTTCTATGTCATTTATTTTTTTTTATTCTAATCCCAGGTGCTGCTTCCATCTTCCCTTCTTTAAGTTAGAGGTACAGGCAATAACTTTTTTCTGCATCCATGGCTTTTAAGCCATCCCATCATGCCCTTGTGGAGGTGTCCCCTACCTTGCTGTGGACTAAATAATACACAATCATGCTCTCTACCAGGTTCTGAAAGTCCTGTCTGTTCAGTAGAGACATATTAAGTCTCCAGTTGGGGGACTTGATGAGTGGGTGTACCTCCCCAGGTCCATCAGGACCGATGCATGGTCAGATGTAGTGATAGAGGCAATGCATGAGGAGGCAATGGTGTGCCGACAGTCCTGCAGGGCCAAGATGTAATCCAGCCGTGTGCATAGTTTGTGGGGCTGGAATAAAACATATAGCTCTGTACCTTGGGATACACATATCTCCACAAATTAGTTAGTCCCAGCTCATGCAGCAGTTTTTTGAGTGGACCCTCCTCGCCCCTTATTGGCTACCCCACTAACTGACCTAAAAGTGGGGATAATGTGCAGTTAAGGGCTCCCCCAATGATATGAAGCTTACCAGGTTCCTGCACTATGTACAGGAGGTATTTCTGGAAGACCTGAAACAGCTCTGTGTCCTCATTAGGAGCATAAGAATTCAATATGGTGCAGGGAGTCCCTCTATAGCTACCCTCTATATATTTAACTCCAACCACTGTCATCCTGAATCACCTCCTGGATCAACAAGGGAACATCCCATCTGATCAATAATTCTACTTCTTCTCTGATTGGGTGCTCTATATACAGTAGGTTAAGGCATACGCTTCTCCTACCCACATGCTTTTAAGTTTTTCATGTTCAGCCAGCCCAGTGGCATAGAGGGCTGAGGTGCTGGTGCCTTATCTTAACCCTCGCCGGCAACCCAGGTTTAGGAACGAGCCCAAGGTGTCGGAGGTCGGCATGGGGTGGAGCTGGATAGAGTTGCCTTCAGGCAAGCTCTCCTCTCCGGGGAGGAAGTGCAGCTTCCCTCTGCTGATGGCGACCCCCAGTGGAGGCTGCAGGAAGCTCAGGCCTGAGTGGGCCTAGGCAATGGGCCATGGGTGGGGGATGGAGGCCGTTATTGGGACTGTTCTGCACGTGCACACTGGCTCCTGGGGCCTTAGGGAAGGACAAAATAGGTGGCGAAAATACCGGTCGGCAGGATGAAGACCGACCCCAGCAGGCACCGCTCCCGGGCCAGGTAAGGTAAGAGTCGGTGATTCTAGGGGATGGGGCTGGGGGGGTTCGGTTGGATGGGATCTGACCGATGGGCGAATAAATAGCAGTCGTGATAAAAAAAAAAATGATGTTCTGACACACTCAAGTGAGTTTCTTGGAGCAGTACTATTGTGGTTCCCATCTGCCTCAGCTCCTACAAAACTCTACTATGCTTAGTGGGGCTGTGCAGCCCTTTAACATTATAGGCTACAACTTTCAGATCCCCCATAGTTAAGCAGAAGTCCCCCCCCCATACAGATGCTCACCAGACAGAAATAACAATAGTTAACCACTGCCAAAACTGAAACAACCAAGAGGAACTTACACCAAACTGGTACTTCAAGGTTATGAAAAGTCACGCTACCCCATATTCAGTGGCTTTGCACCGTGCAAAAGAGAAACATAGAAACATAGAAGTTGACAGCAGATAAGGACCGCAAGGCCCATCCAGTCTGCCCATTTCTTTTTCTACCTTATAAATGTGCCATCGGCCTTTGCTCTATCAGTGGCCTATCTATTCATAGTCATTTGTATTGCTCCCTTATGCCTATCCCATGCCTGTTTGAAGCCCTGCACTGTATTCATAGCCACCACTTCTTGTGGTAAGCCATTCCATGCATCCACCACCCTTTCTGTGAAAAAGAATTTCCTCACATTCCCCTTAATCGGCCTCCCTCTAATCTCATGCTGTGTCCTCTTGTCCTGCTATTTTCTTATATTTAAACATGTTAGACTCTTTCACCTTGTTTATGCCCTTAAGGTGTTTGAATGCCTCGATCATATCACCTCTCTCCTCCTTTGCTCAAGGGTATACATACTGAGCTCCATTCATCTGTCCCATATGTCTTCTGATGCAGTCCCTGCACCATTTTGGTTGCCCTTCTCTGGACTGCCTCAATTTGGTTAATGTCCTTGTGAAGGTGTGGCCTAACATTGCAATAATGCGTGAAAATCAGATGGGGCCTAACCAGTGTCTTGTGACAGAGGGATTATTACCTCCTTTACGACTTGTGATACCCCTACTAATACACCCTAACACCCCCCTAGCCTTACCTACTGCTTTAGAGGTCTGCTTGGATGATTTTAGGTCATCAGTGATGATGATGCCCAAGTCTCTTTCTTCCTTTGTGACTGCTAGCAACTCCCCTCACAGCCTATAGGTGGCTTCAGGGTTTCTCTTCCCTATGTGCATGATTTTGCACTTCTTTGCATTAAATCCCAGTTGCCACTCTTCTGACCATTCTGCTAGTTTATCCAGATCTCTTCTCATTCTGCCCACCCCATCTGGATCATCTACTCTGTTGCAGATCTTGGTGTCATCTGCAAACAGACAAGCCTTACCCTCTAGTCCATCTGCAAGGTCACTAATGAAGATGTTGAAGAGGACTGGCCCCAGGACTGATCCCTGAGGTACCCCACTTGTGACTTGCATCTCTTCTGACTGTATACCATTTACCACCACTCTCTGTTTTCTGCCCGTCAACCAGTTTGCCACCCAGTTGACCAACTTCTGACCCACCCCAAGCCTACCAAGCTTATTTATCAATCTTCTATGTGGAACAGTGTCAAAAGCTTTGCTGAAGTCAAGGTAGGCGACATCAACTGCTCCCCCTTGGTCCACCACTCTGGTTACCCAGTCAAAGAAATCTATGAGATTAGTTTGACAGGACCTTCCTTTTGTAAACCCATGCTGTCTTGGATCCTGTGCCCCTATGGATTCCAGGTGTTGCACTATCCTTTCCTTAAGGAGTGCCTCCATAATCTTGCCCACTACTGAGGTAAGACTGACGGGTCTGTAGTTCCCCGCCCTCCCTCTACCACTCTTGTGGAGCGGGATCACATGAGCCCTTCTCCAGTCTTCTGGGACCTCTCCTGTGCTCAGAGACTCACTAAACAATTCTGCTAATGGCTCTGCTAGTTCCTCCTTTAGCTCCTTAAGTACCCTGGGATGTATGCCATCAGATCCCATTGCCTTATCCACCCTGAGCTTAGCATCTTGTAGGACCCTTTCTTTTGTGAAGGGAGTAGTGCTCACCTCCCTCCCCTGTGTCCATGATGCTGAGCTGTGGGCCCTGCCCTACCTTCTCTTCAGTAAATACTGAGCAAAAGTATCTATTTAGGATAGATGCCTTTACAGGGTCCTCCTCCTCACATGCTCCCTTTTCTCCATTAAGCTTAGCAATACCCCTCTGGACTTTCTCCTTTCACTAATGTATCTATAGAAAGTCTTGTCACCTTCTTTTACTGTTCGTGCTAGTGTTTCCTCAGTTTGGGACTTTGCCTGCCTTACTGCCTTCCCTGCTTCCCTTAGGGCAGTTTGGTATGCCTCCCTATCTTCATCCCGCTGTGTTCCCTTATATTTCCCGAAGGCCAGCCTTTTGGCTCTGATCTTTTTGCTACTGTATTTGAGAACCAAAGTGGTTTCCTTCTTCTTTTGCACTTCCTTTTCTGTCTAACACAATGGGATGTTGCTTCAAGTATTGCATCATAATGCTTGCCCACTTTGCCTGTACGCCTCACCTGTGTTTCTTTTGCCAGGGCTAGCTTAACTCTGTTGGCCATCTTATCAAAGTAGCTCCTCTGAAGTCCCATATTTTGCCTTGGAATGGGATGATTTAGATGTAGTAGCCAAATTGAACCATACCATTTGATGGTCACTGGCCCCCAGGTGACCTTCTACCTGGAGATCTGTGATCCCTTCTTTGTTAGTCAGTACTAGATCTAGGATAGCCCTGTCTCTTGTGGGTTGCTGTACCAGTTGTTTGAGGCCCCCCTGCAGGGAATCCACTATGAGTCTAGTTCTGGCAGATGTTCCTGCTGGTATTGACCAATCTGTATCCGGCATGTTGAAGTCTCCCATTATCAGAACCTCCTTTAGCTGTCATGTTTTGTATATCTTCTAACAGTAATGTGTCTATGTCCCTCTGGTCTGGGGGCCTGTAGACAACCCCAGTTCTTATGCTGTCCCATTTCCTGTTTCAGGGTGACCCACAGTTCTTCTGGCTCCTTATGTGTATTCTGAATTTCTGTAGCTTTGATATTTTCATTAACATACAGAGCCCTCCTCCCCCTTTTGCACCTCGGTCTCTTCTGAACAATACATAGCCAGGTACTGAAGTCTCCCAAGTGTGGTTACTGGTAAACCACGTCTCATAATTGCTACTATGTCCAGTTTAGCCTCTGACATTATTGCCTGCAGGTCTGGGATCTTATTTCCCAGGCTGTGAGCATTTGCGTACATGATTTTCCATTGGCCAGATTTTGGTATGTTAGTTGTCCTTTTGTGCAGTGCAAATACTGCTGAAATAGAACTCTGACTTACTCCAGGTAACCCTAGTGGCTGCCAAAGGTAATGTAGCCAATCAGGTGGTTTGCACTAGGGGAACAAACCTGCCCCCTGTGGTCCATGGCACCCCTCTCTCCCTTGTACGAATAAAACCATCCCTGGTGCTAGTGGTCCACCCTCCCTCAGATTGCCAGCCTGCTGTGAACATTAAAACTCTCCCTGGTACTAGTGGTCTCCTCTCCCTGGTACTAGTGGTCTTCCTCCCTTCCTCCTTCCAATCACCAGTCTCTTGTAGACATTAAAATCCTCCCTGGTATCCAATGGTTCCCCACCTGGCACCTATCCACAGTACCACCTGTTGCAATTCTGTAATACGTGGCATCTAGCTGTACCCCCGACACAGCACCGAACCCCCCAGGTCACCTTTCCAGTATCCTTTGTCCTGCTGGTGCACATATGGCAACTGGCCAGCCCCTTCACACCTCCTCAGCCAGCCACCATACGTCCAGGCAGGAAGAGCACTTCTCATTTATAGAATAGATTGACGTGACCTGTCCTATATAAGAAGTGCACTCCCTACCTGGACATGTGGTGGCCAGCCAACAAGATTTGAGGATGGCTGCACCAGTTACCATACGTGCACCTGTGGCATCAATGATACTGGTAAGGTGACGGGGGTGCTCAGTGCCACAGTGGGGGGCTGTTAGATGCCAGGGATTATATAATTGTGAAAGGCAGCACTGAGGATCTTTGCCGGGGGTGGGGAGGAACCACTGGATGCCAGGGAGGGTTTCAGTGTTTACGATGGGCTGGCAATTGGAGTTGGAGGCACCACTATCACCCAGGAGGTTTTATTCTTTTTAATGGGCTGGTGATCAGTGGGTGCATGGGACCACTAGGCACCAAGGATATCTACACATCTGGTACTGGGCAATTGGGAGGATGGCACCACGATATCTTGCCTCACTACCCATGCAAATTACCCCTTAATGGGCATACACCTTGCATGCCTAATGAGCTCATTTGCATGGGTCCCTGTGACTATTGCAGATAGTGCTCTGGCACTATTTACTCTGGTGGCGTACTTCGGGATCCATGTTGGGACAGTGCTACTTGACTTAACGCTGTGCTGACATGGCCCTGTATTCAGCTGAATAGCGCTGGTGTGCTATTTAACTGAATATAGCATCCTCAGCCTCCTGTGCAACACAAGGCATAGCACAAAGTTTTGCTCTCCACTTTGCACTATTTTGAATATCAGGCCTCAGGTGTTTCCATCTCCCAAGATGTACCACAGTCAAGCCAAACTGCCTTCTCCTACAGACCGCCTACCTTATTCAACACACTTCCCACAGAGTTTTGAGCATCTAATTTCACCCCCATCTTTAAAAAAATGCTTTATCCTCAGTTGCACACAGGTCTACTTGCTAAACCCGATTCCTGAATACCCCCTTCTGCATACCCATAGCCCTCCCTGGAACATTCTGCTAGCTGTCTATACTACTCCCCTTACAGACCATCTAGCCCTTAAGCTGATTTCCCAATTTATAAGTTGTATTCTGAATTGTTCAGTTTGATTCACTGGGCTCTATGCACGAATGCTACATGGTGTGTGCAGGCATGCATTGCAGAAACGCGTACAACAGCACACCGCTTGGCCACTCATGCCATGTGTAAGTGGCATGCACAAAGGCCATACAGCATGTGTGTAGCCTACCAGTGGAAAGCACAGCCAACACATCAAACTGCAGGAATGTGGGGGCATGACAGCGTAGGTCAAACAAGGGCAGTCATGGAGCGGACCATTGGCCAGCTGAAGATGCAGTTCCAGTGCCTGGACCACACTGGGGGCAGCTTCATATGTCCCTGGCTACGACATGCCATGTGTTCATGGCGTGTGCCATGTTGCACAACATAGTGAAGCGTACCAATGTACCAATGCCAGGGCCCCCACCTGATGTCCCCCCAGGGTGATGGGGATGATGACGACATGCCTGCACATGTGCCGAGGAGCAACGGTGGCTGTGCAGCCCGCCAGACACTCATCGATGGCACGTTCCACCACTAGTGTCATGCACACTGCTCATCCGGTCCATGCCTGGCGTGGGCCTGTGCCTGTGCCACAGCTGACCACTGCAGGTATGCTCGACCTCATAGGCCATGTGCAGTGTGGAGGGGACGTGCATAATGATGACACCAACCCCTGAGTTCAACACGGCATGGGTGGGTGGGTGGGTGGGAGGATTGTGGGGCTTTATGCCTGTGTGCATGCCTGACATGTGGGTCTGTATGGGTACCATCCTGCTGTGGCACTAGTGTGCTCAGTGCATGGCTTGTGTGTGCATGTGCAGTTTGCCCCTTGACGGTGCAGTGTGGTGCTTGGCTAGCCAGTCCTGTCAGTGTCCACCCTGCCTGATAGCCATGACATGATGCTCTGCTACAAGCCTTCTAGCAGGGGGACATGTCTGGGGCCCTGCCTGCCCTGCAGCCACTTGGGGCTGGTCATGTCCCACAGCAGTAGGCATGTCATGCTCTGGACCCTCAGGGTTGACATAAGACATGGTGTTGTCAGCATCAGCACTGTCCTTGGGTGGCGGTGAGGGCACTGCTGTGTCCACACCCAGCTCAGTGCCACAGAACTGCTGGTTCATGCTTGGTGTCTGGCAGGGTGGGTGTGCCAGGGGGTTGCTGCTGGGTCAGGCATGGTGTGGGCAGTGACCACTGTGTGCCTGTGTCCATGCTGGCATTGGGCGTACTTGTGCTTGACCCACACATGCTGATGACCATCGCATGTGTTCCTGAATGCCTTCCAGGACCACTGCACAGCGTAGTATGGCACAGTGTATGTTGCGTGCCACCTAGATCTGGGCCTCCAGGGCAGCAGTGCTGCAGCTTTGCTCTGCCAGGCGGTCATGCTCAAGCTGCTGCAGTTGGCAGTACTGCCCCTCCAGATATGTCTGTGCACTGGCAGCACGGTGACATGGCCCACTTCTGTCTGATGGCCCCTCATTGCCACTGTCAATGCTCTGTGTCTGTGCCGGACCGCTGGTGCTGTCCCATGCCCACTGCTGCTGCATGCAGCTGTGGCTTTAGACCATGCTGCTGTTGCTGGTGCCCCTGCATGCACACCTTGTGTGTGCTGGCCAGCCGGTCCCACAACTGCATCGCTGCTTGTCCTGTTGGCATCCTCCAGTGGCACTGCTGGGCTGTCCTCCTCAGTCCCCGGCTCCACCACTGTGTCAGTCCCTGGATCAGCACCTGTGGAGACATAATGGACATGTCAACATGGTGTGTGTCCCCCACAGCCATTCCTGGGTGCTGGCCCCCCAGACCTGTGCATACCTACCACGCACTCCTGGGTGGTGGTCACTGCAGCAGGCTGGGTGGGGGCCTCTGCCATGGTCAGTGTGTCCCTGTTGGGCACTGGGGCACTCTGTGGCTGTCCGGTGCAGCCTGTGGGTATAGTGCAGTGTGTTAGTGCAGTCACATACTGTGCGTCTAGGCACTGCAGTGTGCTATACATGGCTACTGCCCTTACCTGCCATGGTGTCCACCCCCTCCACCACGCCGTGGATGGCGATGTCCATCAGCATCTTGGCAATGAGGCACTCCAGCAGCGTTAGCTGTCTGTTGGTGGATGGCAAGCCCCTGCCTGTGCTAAGTTGTGCCCTGTTGCCAGTGGCAAGTTTCCTCTTCACTACCGCTCACATGTCCTGCCACTAGTGCTTTATTGTGGTCAGTGTTCATGCCTCAGACCCTGCGACATTCATGGTGGCCTGGATGTCTAGCCATATTTGTGCCTTGACCTCGGTGGGTGTGCTCAGTGCCTGGACATCATACAGGTGGCTGAAATGTTGCCGTATGTCTGTGACCATGGTGGCCACCTGTCCACTGCTGAAGCTGGTCGCTCTCGACACATCCATGCCTGCAACTACCCCTGGCTCCCTCCTCCTCAGCCACATCTCACAGTGGTGCCCCTTCAGTGACTCCTTTCTGGCCCGCCATTGCTTCCTCCACATTCTGTTACACCACATTCACAGCCATGTCACTGCGTAGGGGGTGTGCCAACTCCTTTTACGGTGGGGTCAAGAGGCAGTCCCACGTATTTTGGCTCCACTCCCTTTGCCCATGCAGTTCTCTGTGAGCTGCCACTTGGCACACCCTCTGAATGCATGGCCTGTCATGAATGCCGCATAGCATTGGGGTCCTGTGCACCGCGTAACTACGCACCTTTCCTCTGCAGTTTTGCATCGTATTTCCAACATGTTAGTGCACAGGGCCCATTGCTAGCATCATGTGTATCTTGTTCTTACTGTTATAGCAGTGAATTGTACATTTGAACCAACAGTCTTTGTTACTGCACACTTTTACAATGACTGTGTTGTATTATTGAATTGTATTATTTGTAGCTAGGGAATTAGGACCAGTGGATTCTGCTTCTGGAATGCAACTAGAGAGAGAGAGAGAGAGTGAGTAAAGCAGCACCTACTGCAAAAAAAGGTAAAATGCATGTGACCAAAAGTTTTTAACCTTGAGCTGTGAAAGATTTAACAAACTGCTGCCTGATCTGTGTGTGAAAAATGAGTGGACTTTGGGACTTTTGAACTGTGCCAGCCAGGACATTTTGGTCTAGAGACTTACTTTTCCCCAGTGGAGCCATTGCACAATGTCTACCTCGAGTGGTCCATGAGCAAATCAAGTTAATTAAAAGTTCTGTTATCATTGTTAATCCTGGGTTGGACTGTTTATTTTCTCCAATGTTCAAGTGTTGTCTGCTAACCAAGTTTGGCCCCTAGCCCAGAACCCCAAGGGAGATCTGTTCCCCAGAGCCAGGGAACAAAATGTAAGTCAGCAAATGGGTGTTTCTGTGTGGTTCACCCTCCCCATGGACATTTCATCAGCATACCCCCTAGACATTCGGGAGGGGGGGAGCTACATAAATAAAGTTAAACTTTCTAGAATCTTCAAAGGTAAAAGTAGCATTTACAAAACTTCGCTTTGAGGATCATCCTACTGCAATGATTATGGGCTGGTATAATAGGATCCCATAAGGTTCACCTGGCTGTCTATGTAATGGTTAAGACATTAAAGACTGGTGCCACTGGCTCCATGGCATCGAGCAATAGTGGACCAGTTGGTACACTGGTGACCCAGGGTCTGTGCCCCAAGCTTGGATGTCAGGAGCAGAGGCTGGCAGTGACGGAGGCAGAGCGTCCTTCAGATGCTTCCTTCCCGGGGTGGTGGGCAGTGCTGGACCACTTTACTAGTGGTTCCTGGAGGTGACTAGAGGAGATATTCTAGGCAGCATGGACCACCACACATTGCTGAGTGTACCAGCCCACAGGACGCCGCTGCAGCCACATGAATATGGAATGTGGAAGGGACCAGAAAAGTGGAAATTGCCCACCCAGCTGCCGGATAACAGATACCTTGTTGAAGTTCCCCTGAGCCACATAGCCATTTCTCAGTCCCTCCAATCCTTCAAGTCCCCACTTCTCAGTCAAGGTAGCAGAAACTATCTCCCCTCCCCATCTCTGCTCCCCCTTGGGGTGAGCCCCCCTAAAGGGTTACCCCAGATCTACTGAGGATGGTAACCACAGGGAGGATGGAACGGATAGCAACAGGGATGGAACAGTGGGTGAAGGAGCTTAACACTGCATGGCCTGAAGGAGTGGCTGCCTGGTAGGACAGTGAGAGGTGGATAAACAGATGAAACAAAAAAAACAAGCATTTGTCAACGCCGAATGTTTGCTTGCTGGTATTAGCACTGGAAATGCAGGAGTTAGAGAGATGCAGAATAGGAATGGCAGTGAAGTATTGAACTTCATACCAACCCCACCTTCACCCTGCAGAGATGGACAGGCATTAGGATATGCATTTGGGTTGTCGCCTGTAACGTTCATGCTATTTCACTTCACCCTTTCCAGCAGACACCGACACATGTTGAGGTGTGCCTTGGGGTGTTCAGCTTTACAGTCACCCCACTCCATAAGGACATACGCTGAAATGGGTGCAGTATAGGAGAATGGGGTGTACTCTGGGGCCAAAGAGTCCAAGGCACATCTCGATGCCTGTCACTGGCTGCAGGGTGGTGGGGTGGGGGTGGAATGGCATGAGCATTACAGTCAGCAATCCAAAAACACACCCCTGATGCCTGTCAGTCTGTACAGGGTGGGACGTTATGGTTAGAAACCCTAATGCCCCAGGCATTTGTTGGTATTTGCACTACAAATTTTCAACATGGCCATTTTGTGACCCCCACCTCATGAAAGCATTTGGGACCTCTTCTCATGAACAGTGGCACTGTGATTTTTCAATCTATCCCGAACTTTGAGTTTCCACAGTGACCGTGCCACTGTGTGCCAGATGTACGAAAACACAGATCGGGCAGAATGTGAAGAATGACAGCTGTACCATTCATAGGGAGGTGTGAAGAGATGGCAATGTTGAAAATCTGTAGTGAAAATACTAAAAATGCTCAAATTTCCGAGCGTATGTGGAAACTGCGCAACACATGCACTTAACACAGTCATTTAGTGGAATTATTTCACCAAATTTTCAACATAGGCATTTTGTGACCTCTGCTTATGAACACTGTCACTATGATTTTCTTAATCTGTCCTGAACATTGATTAACCACAGCAACTGTGCTATTCTGCTCCAGATATGTAAATGCATATTTGGGGCATGATGTGAAAAATGACAGCTGTACTGTTCATAAGAAGGTCTGAAAAAATGCCAGTGTTGAAAATCTGGAGAGAAAATGCTACAAATTTGCGAAGTTACAAGGGTGCGTGGAAACTGCACAATGCATGCTTGTAACACAATCATTTTATGGACATTTGTCACCAAATTTTCAACATAGCCATTTTAGGACCTCTGCTCATGAACAGCGTCACTGTGATTTTACATACGAACATATGAACATACGAACATACAAATCTGCCACCAGAGCACACCAATCAGTCTATGTAAGTCTGCCTGAGTGTGCAGCTAGCACCCTAGATTGCAGCTGCCCCAGCCTCCTCCCCCTCAGTTCCTCCCCCGCTTGTCCCAGCCCCTGCCCCTTGACTCTTCCTCTTGCTTTATCCTACTCCTTCTTAAAGCTATTGACTGTCCTACATGTTACTACCCCCTCTGGCAGTGCATTCCAAGTAGACACCACCCTCTCAGAGAAGTAGTGCCTCCTCATTTCCCTCTTGAAATGTCCCCCTTCCAAACTTAGTCCATGCCCCCTTGTCTCTCTTCAACTCCTCAGTTTAAACACCCCCTCATTGCAAGGTTTATTTACCCCCGAGGTATTTAAACACTTCAATCATATCCCCCATCCCTCCTCTCCTCCAGTGTGCTCATGTTCAGCTCCTTCAGCCTAACTTCATATTCCTTTCCTTCCATCCCCTTTAACAATTTTGTTGCCCTCCTTTATACCTCCTCCAGTAACTTTATATCTCCTCAGGTATGGCCTATAGTATTGCACGCAGCACTCTAGGTGCGGTCTGACCAATGATACAAACATACGAATGTGCCAGCAGAAACAGACCATCTGGTCTATCTAAGTCTGCTTGAGTGTGCAGCTAGCACCCCTAGTTTGCAACTGCCACAACCCCCCTCCTCTTCACCCTCACTCTCCCTTGTTCCCTGTCCCATGCCCTTTTGAAGCTGTTCACAGATTTACATGATACAACCCATTCTGGTAGAGTGTTCCATTTTGCTACCACCCTCTGTGTGAAATAGTGTCTCCTGATTTCCCTCCTAAATCTTCCCCCTCTATTCTTAGCCATGCCCCTGGTGTCCCTCCCCTCCTTAGCATAAAGACCCCATCTGCCCCATCCTTATTGATTCCCTCAGATACTTGAATGTCTCTATCATGTCCCCCTTCCCTTCTATCCTCCAGAGTGTACATATTCAGGTCTCCCAGCCTGCTGTCATAGTCTCTCCCCTCCATTCCACATATCATCTTTGCTGCCCTCCTATGCACCCCCTCCAGTAGCCTGATATCACGCTTTAGGTATGGCCTCCAAAACTACACACAGTACTGTAAGTGTGGCCTTACCAGTGACCTATAAAGGGGCAAGATCACCTCTCTTCGCCATGATGAAAACCCCCTCGCTGTGCACTCCAGCATTTTCTTCACTTTTGCAGCCCTTCTCCTGCACTGGGCAGTGTTGCTCATGGTCCCTGTTATCATTACCCCTAGGTCCTTCTCCTCCTCAGTGATCCCCAGCTGAACCCGCCCAGCCAGTATTCTCTCCTTGGGTTCTTCACCCCAAAGTGCATAACTTTACACTTCTTTGCATAGAACCCCAGCTACCACCTCTCTGACCACTCCTCTAGCTTGCTTAGGTCCCCCTTCAGCTGCTTCCATCCCTCCCCTCCATCCACCACTGCTCCGATTTTGGTGTCATCAGCAAACAGACTTACCTTGCTCACCACCCTGTGTGCAATGTCTGATATGAAGAGCTCAGATAATACTGGCCCCAGCACAGAGCCCTGTGGCACCCCACTCATCACCAGCCTTGGAGTTGAGAGCTCCCCTCTCACCACCATCCATTGCAGCCTCCCACTCAGCCAGCTTGTAATGCAATTAATCATTTTTGTCCCTACCCTTACACCAGTTAGCTTCCCCCCAAGTCGCCCATGAGGCACCAAATCGAAGGCTTTGCTAAAGACCAAGTAAAGAACATCCACCGCATGACCCTTATCCAGCTCACCTGTCACCCAGTCATAATACTGTATCAAGTTGGTTTGACAAGACTTCCCTGAAACAAACCCATACTGACTCACGTCCTGGAGACCACTTTCATTCAGGTATGACACCAGTCTTTCCTTTAGTATCATTTCCATTAGTTTTCACACTATGGAGGTGAGACTTACCGGGCGATAATTACCCGGTTCATCCCTTGGCCCGCTCTTGTGTAATGGTACTACATGTGCCACCTTCCAGTCCAGTGGCACACATTCTGACTGCAGTAAGGTGCTGCACAGATCCTCCAGCAGCTCCGCCAATACCTCTGCCATCTCCCTCAGCACCCTGGAGTGGACACCATCCAGCCCTGGTGCCTTGTCTACCTTCGGTGTCCACAGTCCCTCTAGGATTCTGCTTGCCTCAATTCTTCCATCTGTCACCTCCTGTCCCCCTGTCCTCACCCTCCGAGCCCATGCTGGTAGCAGTCCCCCCTTTTCTTCTGTGAACACTGAGCAAAAGTATTCATTCAGTGCTTCTGTCTGCTCCTCCCCCTTTTCCGTCTACTCCCCACTCCTTTTTATCCTCAGTATTGTCTCCTCGCACTTCCTTTTCTCTCTGATGTATCTGAAAAAGTCTTTCTCCCCATTGTTAATTCCCTGCACTAATCTCAGCTCCCTCTGGACCTTGGCTTCTCTCACTTTTCTTGTCACCTCCCCAGACCATCTTCCATATTCCACCCTGTCCACTTCCTTCCCCATCCTCCTATACCTCTGGTGCGCCACTCGTTTTGCCCTCACCACCTCCACAACCTCGCTGTTCAACCAGCATGGCTTGCTCTGCTCTTCTTACTCTGTGCCTTAGTGCAGGCTTCTGTTGCCTCTGTATTCCCCCATTTAATAATACCC
The DNA here is from genome assembly GCA_016271365.2 of Neoceratodus forsteri. Classification (NCBI taxonomy): domain Eukaryota; kingdom Metazoa; phylum Chordata; order Ceratodontiformes; family Ceratodontidae; genus Neoceratodus; species Neoceratodus forsteri. Next base: position 9,850,433 of record CM057456.1, read on the forward strand.
CATTTCTACTCCATGTCCATCTCCTGCCTTATGCCCTCCAGTTTCCCTTTCAGTACTTCCTGCACCCCCCTAAAGTCCTCCCCTCTGAAGTTTACCACCCGAGTAACTGATTTCTCTGGCTCCCCACACATCGTGATATTAAACCATACCGTTTGGTGATTGCTGTCGGCTAGTGGGTCCTCTACCTTTATTTCCCTCACTGCCTCCCCATTCAACAATACCAGATCTAAAGTGTTCTTTAGCCTAGTAGGTACAGTAACCAACTGTGTCAGGAGACCCTCCTGGATTGCGTCCAGGAGCACTTGCTCCCTAGCACTGGAGATGACTGGAATGCTCCAGGCAAGTTGAAATCCCCCACGATGACCACCTTCCCTTTTCTACATACCTTTCTGATTTGTCCTGCTAGATCCCTGTCAAGCTCCTCAGACTGGGATGGTGGCCTGTAAACCACTCCAAACCTTGGTTTCCTACCCCTTGAGACTAGGAGCTGCAGCCAGATTGCCTCTGTTCTCCTTTCTTCCCCCTCATCCCTTGTGCATTTGATCCCGTCCGTCACATAGACTGCCACCCCCAGCCCTCCTTGTGGTCCTTCCTGTATAATTTGTATCCTGGGATTGTCAGATCCCAGTCCTGGTGCTCAGTTGCCCACATTTCTGTGACAGCTGCAATATCCACCCTCCACACTGCTGAGTGCCTGTAGCTCAGCTGATTTGTTTCCTAAGCTTCATGCATTCAAAGAGACCACCCTCCATCCTGCCCCCTTCCCTTCACTGGCCTCCATCTCCTCCCTTGATCTGTAGAGAGGTAGGATCACATCCCTGTGTCTGGATGAGAACCCCCTTGCAATGCACCACAGCATCCTGTTTACCTTTGCTGCTGCTCTCCTGTACTGGGCCAAGTTGTTCATGCTCCTAGTTACCAACACCCCTAGGTCCTTCTCCTCCTCTGTGATCCCCAACCAATAGTCCCTCTTCTGGTTCATAGACCTGAGGTGCATCACCTTACACTTCTTTAAATTGAATTCTAGCTGCCATTCCACTGACCATGTCTCTAGTTTGGTTAGGCCCCCCTGCAGTTTTTCCCATCCGTCATCTTCGTCCACCACCGCCCCTAATTTGGTATAATCTGCGAACAGACTAACCCTGCTCCCACTCCATGTGCTATATCAGAGATAAAGAGCCCAAATAGCACCGGGCCCAGCACTGACCCCTGCAGCACCCCGCTTGTCACTGCCCTGGGTGCCGAGAGCTCCTCCACCACCACATCAATCTGCACCCTCCCCTGTAACCAGTTCTCTATCCATTTAGTCAGCTTTTTTCCCAACCCCACTGCTGTCAGCTTCCCCCCAAGTCTCCCATGAGGCACTGTATTGAAGGCCTTACTGAAGTCCAAGCACAGGACACGTACCGCATGGCCCCAGTCCAACTCCCTTGTCACCTAGTCATAATATTCTATTAGATTGGTTTGACAAGACCTCTCTGAGATGAACCAGTGTTGCCGCCCATCTTGTAGGCCAATACTCTCTAGGAATGCCACCAGCCTCTCCTTTAGTATCGCTTCCATTAGCTTACCCACTATGGACGTGAGAGTTACAGGACGATAATTTCCTGGCTTTTCCCTAGGCCCACTCTTGTGTATGGGCACCACATGGGCAACCCTCCAGTCCTGAGGCACACACCCCATTTCCAGGGAGGTGTTGAACAGATCTGCCAGCGGCTCAGCCAGCTGCTCCATCTCCCTCAGCACCCTGAGGTGGATGCCATCAGGACTTGGTGCCTTGTCTATCCTTACTGCCCTCAGCCCCTCTAGCACCCTACTCCCTGTGATCACTTTGTCTATCACCTCCTCTCCCCTTTCCCACCCCCAGCCCATTCTGGTAGTGGACCATCCCTCTCCTTAGTGAAAACAGAGCAGAAGTACTCATTTAGAATTTCCACTTGCTCCTCCCTCTTTTCCACCCAATTTCCTCCCCACTTTATCCTCACAATATGTTCCTTGCACTTCCTCTTTTCCCTGACATACCTAAAAAAGTAAAAAAGTCCTTTTCCCCTTCCTTTATGCCCTGTACGGACCTTAACTGCCTGGAGGCCTTAGCTTTCTTTCACCCTCCTGACAGCCTCCCATAAGCCTCCTTATCCTCTCCCTTCCCTGTTCTCCTGTACTTCCAGTATGCAGCCCTCTTTGCCCCCACCCCTTGCAGCACTTCCTTGTTCAGCCAGCATGGTTTCTTGGCTCTGCTCTTCTTACTCCTGGCCCTTGTGCAGGCTACTGTGGCCTCTGTTAGCCCAGTCTTTATGACTCCCCACTTTTGTTCTGCATGCATCCCTGGCCTTATATCCCGGAGTCTTCCTTGCAGTATTGCTCCCATCCTCCCAAAGTCCACCATAATAAAGTCCACTACCTTAGTGCCCATGTCTCCTGTCTCCCTGCCCAGCGTGACAACGAGCCGCACTGTTTGATGGTCGCTACCTGCTAGTGGGTCCTCCACCCTTACACACCTCACTTCCTCCCCATTTGCCAGTACTAGGTCTAGAGTGCTACCATGCCTTGTAGACCCACTTACCAATTGCATCAGAAGGTCGTCCTGGAATGCATCAAGGAGCACATGCTTCTTGGTACTGCTAGTGGCCGGGGTGCTCCAGTCTACCCGTGGTAGGTTAAAATCCCCCACTATCACCACACTCACCCTTCTACACACCCTCCTTATCTGCTCTGCCAACTCCCCATCCAGGTCCCTGGATTGGGCTGGTGGTCTGTACACCACTCCCAGCCTCAGCTTTCTGCCCTTGGAGTCCAGGAGCTGCACCTAAAGTGTCTCTGTCCTCTCCTCTTCTTCCTCATCCCTTATGCATTTAATCCCTTCCCTCACATAGAGTGCCACCCCGCTCCAACCACCCGGTCCCTCCTGTAGATCCTGTATTCCCGGATTGGCAAGTCCCAATCATGGTACTCTGTGGCCCAAGTCTCTGTCACTGCAGCAATGTCCACCATTCCCGCTGAAAGGAGCACCTGAAACTCTGCAATTTTGTTCCCCAGGCTTCTTGTGTTGAGAGAGAACACCTTCCACCCATACTCCTCCTTCTCCTCACTCTTCTCCTCCTTGGCCTGTGTCCCTCCTGCCGGTAGTCTGCACCCTTTCTCCTCCTTATTCTTACTGAGTGGTGGTGCCTTCTGTATTACACTCAGACCACTCTTCCCGCCCTCTCCCAGGGTTACTACGCCTCCGTCTTTACCTATATCTAGGGGGGTGAGCTCATTAGGCTCCCCTGTCTGGACCTTTCTACCAACTTCAGTCTCTTGGCCACCCCCCCACTAGTTTAAGTCCACCTTAGTAGAGGTATACCCCTCTAATCCTGACTTTAACACTCCCATCCCCTTCCTGCTCAAGTGTAGCCTGCCCCCGTGTACAAGTCACTATTCCCCTAGACCCTACCCCAGTAAGTCACTAACCCATAATTTTTAGTGTGGCACCAATCCCTCAGCCACTCACTGAACTCCTCAATCCTACCCTTCCTCCCCATGCTTGCACATGGTACCGGGAGAACCTCCGAGAATGCCACCGACTCCCCCACGCCCCTCACACTGCCTGCCCAACTACTCAAACCTCCCCCTCACTACTTCCATAGTCTCCCCCACCAAGTCATTTGTACCCACATGCAACACTAAATGAGGTTTTTTCCTCCTCTTGCTGCACACTTGAGCAGTGTCTGCCCTGCCCCTCCTGCAGTCAACCTGGGGATAGCTTCAACCCAAATATGGCTGTGCCTTTCCCTCCTTCCATCCCATCTCACCCCTTTCAGTATAGAATCCCCCAGGATGAGTACGCCCCATCCCTTACCCCCTTTCCCTTCTAATGCCCCTTCCACCACCCCAGTATTCATTCTTCCTTGCCCCTTAACCCCACCAGTTGCATCCTCTGTGAGTTCTGTATCAGTACCCTCTACTTCCACCTCATCCCTTTTCTCTACCTTATTCCTCCCATCCCCCTTGAACACCTTCCCAGCCTGACTGCTTCCTACTGGGCTTCCCATGTTGACCTCCCCTCCTCACCTGCTGATTTCCAGCCCCTCTCCTATCCCCACTGTTGTTGATTTACAGCCCCCATTCCCTTCTACCATGATAGTGATGCCCCTCCCATCCTTACCCTTCCTGTAGCCTTGTCTCCTCCAGTCACCACCCCTCCTTCTTTACTATCCCCTTCTACCCTTTCATCCTCACTGTCTTTTCCCTACTTGTTGCCATCCCTCTCATGCCCCTTGTCCTCCCCTTAGTGTGTTCCTCTCCCCTCTCTCTCCCATAGCAGAGGCTTGAATCTATTCCTAGTCAATACCTCTCCTACATCTCTTCCCCCTATCGGTTCTCCCCTCCTACTTCTTCCCCTCTGTGCTACCCCTGGTCCCTCCGTAGCTGCAGCCATTTGCTCTCTCCCCTGGTACTCCTCGTGGTCTCTTCCTCCCCCATCATGAGGCCCCTTCCCTCACCTCGGGCACCCCCTTCCTTCTCCTCTCTTTTCTGCTAGTGCCTCTAATACTGGTGTCGGTTTCAGTCCCTAGTTGTTCTTCCTCTGTCCCCCCTTTCCATCCCCTATCCCCCCAGCCAGGATGCCTACCATACTCATCTGCCCTGACACTTAGACTCCTCCCTAACCTCCACAGTTCCTCCCTCAAACTAGCCAGTCATCGACAGACCATACACCCCCCCCCAATCCTCTAAGCCCAGTCCAGGACCATGGCAGACCCACACCCTGTACACCCCACCACCCTTCCAAAGATGCCCACCCTATTGACATGTGGCACCTGCCCCATTCTGGCCCCCATCTTATGTTACCAGCTCTTACTCCCAGTTTGTGTACCCTACTTCCACTGTTAGGCCCCTATTTACTCAAATTCCTGGTCCTCCCCACACTAGTCCTCCTACTGCCCTCTTGTCAACCGGGTTAATTCAGTCTGAAATCTCATCCATTAGATACTGTATTACTGTAGCAATCCTAAAGCCTCCTTGTCTGTTTTTCACCCCTCAGCTACCATACTTTTTGTTCTCAGCTGTCATATAGTTTCGCTTAGCCCAGTTAGAAATCCTATTGCACTCCAAGTATTACTCGGCTCTGTTAGAGAAATAAGCAGAACAACTAAATCTGTATTATTACAGCAATCCTAAAAGTATCCAGTCATTGCTTTGTCTCCACCAAGAGAACCTGCTGTAATATGGACCACAGAGGACCTTGGGCGGGAGGTGGGCAACTCTAAAGTCCCAGTAGAGCTCCATTGAGCTTGCTCACTCCCCCTTCTCACTCGCTCATTCTATTTCTCCCAGCGCTGCAGGCTGCCCTTTTGTACCGGGCTCCTGCCTGCACTGGTGCCTTTTTCTGCCCACAAAGAAATCTGCAGCAGTCCTGACAGAGCTCCGTTGAACTCGCTCACTCCCCCTCTCTCACATGCTCATTCTCTTTCTCCCTGCGCTGCAGGATGCCCTTTTGTACAGGGCTCCTGCCTGATTTGTTGCCTTTTTCTGCCCACAACGAAATACACAGCAGTCCCAACAGAGCTCCGTTGAGCTTGCTCACTCCCCCTCTCTCACTCACTCATTCTGTTTCTGCCGGCGCTGCAGGCTGCCCTTTGTACTGGGCCCCTGCCTGTGTTGGCACCTTTTTCTGCCCACAAAAAAATCCACAGCAGTCCCAACAGAGCTCAGTTGAGCTCGCTCACTCCCCCTGCCTCACTCGCTCATTCTGTTTCTCCCGGCGCTGCAGGCTGCCCTGTTGTACTTGACTTCTGCCTGCATTGGCACCTTTTTCTGCCCACAAAGAAATCTGCAGCAGTCCTGACAGAGCTCCGTTGAGCTCGCTCACTTCCCCTCTCTCACTCGCTCATTCTGTTTCTCCCAGCACTGCAGGCTGCCTGTTTGTACTGGGCTCCTGCCAGTGTTGGTGCCTTTTTCTGCCCACAAAGAAATCCGCAGCAGTCCCGACAGAGCTCAGTTGAACTTGCTCACTCCCCTCTCTCACTCGCTCAATCTTAATCTGTCCCAAACACTGATTTCCCACAGCAACCATGCTATTCTGTGCTGGAAGTGAGAAAACACATTTCGGCCAGATGTGAAAAATGACAGCTGTACTGTTCATAAGGAGGTGTGTGAAAAATGCCAGTGTTGAAAATCTGGCTAGAAAATATGAAAAATTTGCAAAGTTACAAGAGTGCGTGGAAACTGTGCAACGCACACTTGTAACACAGTCATTTTATGGACTTTCTTCACCAAATTTTCAACATAGACATTTTAGGACCTCTGCTCATGAACAGTGTCACTGTCATTTTCTTAATCTGTCCCAAAAACTGATTTCCCACAGCGACCGCGCTATTCTGCGTCGGAACTGTGAAAGCACATTTCGGTCAGGATGTGTAACATGACAGCTGTACTGTTCATAAGGAGGTGTGGAAAAATGCCAATATTGAACATCTGGAGTGAAAATATTACAAATTTGCGAAGTTACGAGCATAAATGGAAACTGTGCAATGCATGCTCATAAAACAATCATTTTTTGAATTTTTTTCACCAGATTTGCAACATAGGCTTTTTGAGAGCCCACCTCATGAACACTGGTGCTGTTGTTTTGTTAATTGGTCCTGAAAGGTGATTCCACGCAGTGACCGCAAAATCACCTTTCAGGACCGAATAATGCCATGGCAGTGGCTGAATTCATGAGGAGGAGTCCCAATAACCCTATGTTGAAAATTTGGTGCCAAAATTCCCCAAAATGCCTGAGATATGCACCAAAGTTGAAAAAACCCTATTTATGCCATTATACAGCTTATTGGCATTTCTTCACTTGCGGTCAGCTTTGAAGAGTGCAGACATGTTATGCGGTCCACCAAAGATCGTTGCGTTGGGCTCTGGAGGTAAGTATTGGGTGGGGGTGTGGGGAGGCAGTGTCTTGAGGTGAGGCGCAGGTTGGGGAGGCGCCACCGGACTCAACGAGGACCGTTTTCTGTTTTACAGGGTTAAAAAAAAAACATTGTGGGCTGTTTTTTTTTTTTAGAGACATTTGGCACACTGGAGTTGGCTCCCAGTGTGCCACCTGAGTGTTTTTTGGGGGGGACTGTAGCCGATGAGGGATTGAGCACCCCCAGTTGCCACATACCGAGTGAGGGGGGCAAGAGCTGAGGAGGATTGGGCACCCCCTCAGCAGACAACAAATTGGGGGGGACATTGTGCTGATGGGGAGTGGGCTGCCCCATCTGCAAATTGAATTGGGAAGGGGGGACTGAAGCTGATGGGGATTGGGTGTCCCGTTGACAAAGGAAGACTGTTGGGGGGCGCATGATGCCGAGCGGGATTGGGCACCCCCTCGGCATACAACAGAAGCTTTGGGGTGGGTACATTATGCTGACAGGGACTTGGCTCCCTGTCGGCAAATGAACTGGGTCAGGGGCATGCTGACAGCAAGGTACCGCCCTGCAATGATGGGTCACTCCCTCATTGCAGCCGAGTGGCTGACGCTGCAATGATAAGGTGGCCCCTGATTGCAGCAGCGAAAATGTTTCAGGGTGGTGGCACACTCGCTGAACTAGTGTCAGCAGTGCCACTGCATTGGGGAAAGTGAGCCAAGCCTCAAAAGGCACTGGAGCCATTGGCCCCCACAGTGCAGCAGCTCCAAAACCCTACTGCTCTCCTAAGTTGTGCTGAAATATTTCTTGCGCATTCGCAAGCAAACACAAAAAGGACTGGTGCCACTTTTTTTCAAATGCCCACTGCATTTTTCAATTGGGAAAACTTTCCATGGAGAAATGCAGTATGTGGTTTCGTTGTATTTGGTTTCTATGTTGGCTTATTTACTGAGCAATAATAATGGAACTACAACTACAACTGTTGCAATTCTAGCATGTAAGGCAATCGAGACCCATAAATACCTATTGTAGTTTCTAAATAAATCCTATTCTGTCACTAAGGAATTTAACTGTATTTGATTTTTGTTTTCATCTATGGAAGCTCTTATTGTTAATTCATGATTATGTTCACCATGTGCGCAGGTGCAAGCTAACGTATTGCAATAGCACTGCTTTTTGATGGGTGTGACACTGTTCATCCAATGCAGAGCAGCATTTTAGGGGCAAGTCCATGCCACACCAATAATCAGGCAGGCTGTTCATGACAGAGTTTTGGCTTGCTGGGTGGAAACTTCATGTATATCAAGAGAAAGAGCCAACCTAATCATTAGTCAGCTCTTCCCTTTGATGCGTGTTGCCCAGCAAGCCAAGCTGATCCATCCTTGTTGGCCTGGAATGCCTGGAATGTCTTCCAGCTGTAAAAGGAAACTGTCTAGCAATGTCTTTTTGTAGCAGCCCCCTGACAGTTACCTGTACCTGGCCCTCATCCTCAGTGCTCCCCACAAACATAACACTGGCACTAGGGGTGCCCAATCCCCCAGTGTTGCCAAATCGTAAATAAAATCCCATAGGTGCACTACTGCAATGTTTCCAATGCGCATTCATGTCTCATTTATTTATTTATTTATTTACTCTTCCCCCTTGACTGTCCTCTCAGCCCCCCCCACAAACATACCACTGACACAAGAAGTGCCCAATCCCCCAGTGCCATCACCCTGTTAGTGAACCCCCGGGTCCAATAACATGCTGCTCCAAATGGGCGGTCACATCTTCTTTTTTTTTTTTTGTAATCCCTCCTACCACCCCTTTCTCACAGCACCCATTCTGTCCCCTTCCCACAAACATAACAGTGACACTAGGGGTGCCTTATTCTCCAGTGCTGCAATCATACAGAAAAAAAAAAATCCTTCTGGGTTTTTTTATTAAACCCTGTGAAAAGAAAATCATCCATCACAGCCATTACTGTCCCCCCACCTGATCCTGCCACTCAGCACCCACCACCCCACACCCCCCCAAGCCCTTACATACCCACCGGGAGTCCAATGCCATCATCTTCTGTGGACTGCAGACATGTCTCTTCACTCTTTAAAACCAGACCATGAACTGAAGGAGTAGGCATACCGTTCAATGCATTTCAAAGGGGTTTTGAACTTAGTGGCATAACTTGGACGTTTGTGCATATTTTTGCCCCAAATTTTTAACATGCCTTTTTGGGGATTTCACCTCATGAACGGTTTCAATAACGTTATGCAAATCTGTCCTGAAAGGTGATTTTGTTGTCCCTGTGTGCACCTCATGAATGTGACAGCTGTCATCTTTCAAATCCTGCCCAAAATGTGTTTTTACATCCCGAAAGGTGATTTTGCATTCCCTGCATGAAATCACTTTTAGGTCAGGAGTTCAAAATTTTCTGTGACCTAGTTCATGAGGTGGGGTCATAAAAAGGCTATGTTGAAAATTTTGTGTAAAAATATTAAAAGGAAAAAAAGAACAAACTTATGAGCCTACGCTGAATTTTGTGAACGCAGGCTTGTAACTTTGGTAATTTTCTATATTTTCACCCCAAATTTACAACATAGCCATTCCTCTACAGCACCTCATGAATATGATAGCTGTCATTTTTCAAAACCTGTCCAAAATGTGTTTTTGTGTCCCGAAAGGTGATTTTGCCATCCCTGCACAAAATCACCTTTCTGGCAGGAGTTCAAAGTTTTCTGTGCCCTTGTTCATGAGATGGCATCATAAAAAGGCTATGTTGAAAATTTGATGTAAAAATATTAAAACACAACAAAGTTATGAGCCTACCTTGAATTTTGTGAATGCAGGCTCGTAACTTTGGTAATTTTTAATATTTTTACTCAGTAGGCTATGTTGAAAATTTGGTGTAAAAATATTAAAAGAAAAAAAGAACAAAGTTATGAGCCTGTGTTGAATTTTGTGAATGCAGGCTTGTAACTTTCAATATTTTTACCCAAATTTACAGCATAGCCATTTATTTACAGCACCTCATGAATGTGACAGCTGTGATTTTTCATATCCTGGCCAAAATGTGTTTCTCATCCCAAAAAGTGATTTTGTGGTCCCTGCCTAAAATCACGTTTCAGGCTGGAGTTCAAAACTTTCTGTGCCCTTGTTCATGAAGCAGGGTCATAAGAAGGTTATGTTGAATGTGTGGTGTAAAAATATTTTAAAAAAAAAGTTATGAATTTTGTGAATGCAGGCTTGTAACTTTGGTCATTTTTAATATTTTAACCCACATTTTCAAAATAGCCATTTCTTTACAGTACCTCATAAATGTGACAGCTCTCATTTTTCAAATCCTGCCGAAAATGTGTTTCTGCATCCCGAAAGGTGATTTCACAGTCCCTGCATGAAATTACCTTTCAGACAGGAGTTGAACATTTTCTCTGCACTTGTTCATGAGGTGGGGTCATAAAGATAGCAATGCTGGCAATCTGGAGCAAAAATATTAAAATATACAAAATTTATGAGCCTGCGTTCAAATTTACAAACACAGTCTCATAACTTTGGTAATACATATAGTAATACACACACTGCATCCAGTACCTCAGGGCTTCTATACCAGTGGTGAACATCCTGCATTAACAAATCCTTGTTATATTTTGTTGTCTTGAGATGCATATTACATGTCTTTTGATGCTTCCTGCTTGTACAGCTTTGTATGTTTTTAATGTTTTGAAAAAATGCAAAAGGATAAACTACAGAACTATTTTACATAATACATAAGGATGGTGCTTGCAAATTTTGATCACATTTATGATCATTTCTGGGTTTTGCATTTGCGATGTGCTTTTGTCACAGTGCATAGTGGCATTTTCTATTTTTTTTTTGTTTTTTTGTAGAGTAGTGGTCCTCCTTAAAAAAAAAGAATGGCAGTGGGAGTCTGTTCTTTAGTGTTCGTGGTCAGAATGGTAATCTGGAGTGGTGTGGGGTATATTGGTAGGACTGGCATGGCATCTGTGGTCTGGGGTCAGGGGGTCTGTGGTGTGGAGTGTGTGGTCTGGAGGCTCTCTGATATAGCATTTGATTTCAGGAATGGCACTCAGTTGGTGGTTAGGAGCAGTGATAATCACAATCCATGGAGTACCTTGGGTTTGGTGGCAGCGGGTTAGAGGGCTTGGCACCTGAGAAGAGAGCTATAGAACATTAAGGGATGTAACTGCCTGGTGAGAGACAGTGAGAGAATGTTTAAGTTTCTGTTAGACTGTAGTTTATAGATATATTTTTGGTTTAGTTTGGGGAAGGCTTTGTACAATGGCACCAGCCAGGATGCAGCACAGTAATGCTGCAGTATATCACAAAAGCTGCAGTACACTGCATGGAATAAAGCAATTCAATGGCAATTAAGCCCTTTTGTCATCTGTATTTTCTGGGATGTCGTTTACTGCAAGGTGTTGTATTGCACCATGGCAGGCTCTGCTGTAAGTGTAATGATGTGGCCTTTTTTTGATGCAGGTTTTGATAATGTCAGGCTTGTGTCAGATGGTATTTGAATTTTGTAGGAATAAATGTTCCATTGATTGCGCAGCTTTTGTCTGGGTGTGTTAAATGGACTAACATGCTATTTTGATTGTGTTTAGTGGTGTTGTATGGTCATTTTGTTACTGTGGTACATTGTTTTAACTGCAGTGATATGCAGATTTAGCTGCAGTAGAATACTGCTTTAATTGCCTCTGTATACAGGGAAATAACTGTTAACCACTTCAATGAGGAAAACGTCCCATCCATGTATATAGGGCTTTGTAAAATTAAAACCAAAAACTCAGATTTCATGGAATTTTTGTGAACTTTCAAGAATTCTGTGAAATTGTGTGGAGGTTTGCAGAATTTAACTAATTTGTCTATGTGGTTGTAACTCAACTATCTGAACAACTAGTGACCTGGCAATAAAGAGCCTGCAAAGGATTGTGCTACAGGCAAGGATTTGTCTGTGACCACTGCCCCTCCTGACACCGGAGATAGCAGATCAGTGAGGTAGGCAAGTATACTCCCACTAGGGGAGGGGCTAGGCAGGCAGGTAGGGTTTCCCAGGGGGCATAGGACTTGTGGCCAGAGAGGAAGAGCAAACAGGTATTTTACTGGGAGCATAGCAGTGCTGAGCCTTCTTGCTTCACCACTACGACTGGAATTGTTCCTGTTTCTCCTCAATTTCATCCAGAATTCAATATTGAGCAATAGCTCAGTTTTGTCAGATATTTTTAGTAAGATTTTATTTAATTTATTTTATTCTTTTGGTAACTGGGTAAGGCCCACTAGGTACAAGACCTGTTTTCAGGGGTGACCTGGGAGCACTGCAGAGGTTAAGTGACTCACTCAGGGTCACAGATTATGCAAGTGGAAGTTGTAGCAATCAAGCCAGTTCTGCTGGATGTACCAAGCTCATTCACAGCTCATTACTCTAACCTCTGGACTGGACTGGACTGCAAGCCCAAGCAGACTTGGGCTGGTTTCTAATTGTACATTTTTACAAATCATCAATTTTAATTAGTGCTATTTGTGATTGCCATGATCATCCTACTACAAGCTGTTCTGGCTAATTGGGCCATTGAGTCGCCCTCACCCCGTAGCTAGCCATTAAACTGCCTTTTTGTTCTTTACTCAAGTTGTTTTTGTCCTGCCACATGCACTCTCTTGCCATTCCTGAGGGGAAAGTTTGGAGTTTAACAAAATTATCTCAGGTTGGCTTGCAATTTTTAGTGTTTTTTTTTTATTTTAATTTCATGGCCGGGTGACTGCTTGCTGGAAATATAGGATCTGTAACTGGCAAACTTATGAACATATTTTTGGTTAGAGGGAAAAACTAGAAATATAGGATCTGTAATTGACAACATTTTGTGCATGTTTTTTGGTTAACAGGATATCTGGAAATTAAGGAGCTGTAACTGGACATTTTGTGAATGATTTTGGTATTAGAAGACTATGCTGAAAATATATGATCTGTAATGGGCAAAATGTTGGAGGATTAAGCTTAAAACATGGGGGGGCTTGATTCTCAAAAGTCGTTGCAAGCCATGCCAAAGGTGGCTTGCGCCGATTGCCGGTGTGCCAGGGACCCAGTGCCCAATTCTTGATTGGATAGGGTCCTGGTGGAAACATCCCACAGCTTGTGGTAACAGTAAGGGTGTGCCAAACAGAGGGTGCACCCGGACAGGGTGCTGCAAGCCACGGGCTGCTGTGCAGCAATGTCCCCCATACATTCCCTGCTGGTCTATTGGACTTCCCTCCCCAATCCCCTGTTCACATAAATAAATGATCACTGGTGACCTAGCAACCCCCTTCCCCAATCCCCAGTGTCCCCAATAAAAGGTTATATGTATATTTCCTTGGTGGTCTAGTGGACCCTGATCCTCAATCCTCCGTTATCATGAAAAATTATACTTGGTGGTCTAGTGGACACCCCGATCCCTGATCCCCATTATAATGAAAAAATGATACCTGGTGGTCTAGTGGACCTCCTTTCTGATCCCTGATCCTCCATTAACATAATCAAATGATCCCTGGTCACCTAGCATCCCCACTCCCCAATCCCCAATCCCCCATAGACATAAATAAGTTATATCTAGTAATCTAGTGCCACCAAAGCCCCGATCCCCTGTTATACAATAATACCACAGCACTGGTGGTCTAGAGGACCCCCACCCCAGCAGGCAATGTCCTACCATCCTGATCTCCCTGCATCCCCAAACCGAGCCAGCGACTGGCACAGCCCACCACTTCCCACCATGGCCAGCTGCTGACAGAGCTCTCAATGAGTGCTGTACTGTATTCAGTACCCACTCATTGATTGGCAACAAGCAGTCAATCAATGAGCATGTAATGAATACATTACAGCACTCACTGAAGGCTCAGTCAGCAGCTGGCTGTGGTGGTGAGCAGTGTGCTGTGCCATTCGCCGGCTCAGTTTGGGGATGTGGGGAGCGGGGTAGTGGGACATTGCCTGCCAGGGTGGGAGTCCACTAGACCACCAATGCTGTGGTATTTTTGCATAACAGGGGCTTGGGGCTAAGGCAGTGCCAGATCACCAGGTATAATTTATTTATGTCAACAGGGGATCAGGGATTTGGGAGTGGGGTCACTAGGTCACCAGGAATCATTTATTTATTTTAACAAGGGATCAGGGATCAGGGAGAGGGTTCCACTAGACCACCAGGTAGCAGTTTTCATGATAACAGCAGATCGGGGATTGGGAAGGGGGTCCACTAGACCACCAGGGAAATATACATATAACCTTTTATTGGGGGCATTGGAGATCAGGAAGGGGGGCTGCTAGGTCACCAGGGATCTTTATTTCTAGTAAAAAGAATCAGGGATTGGGAGAGGGGTCTGTGGAACATTGCAAAAGGTTCACTCACCTGGAGGGCAAATTTCTAAGTACCCTTAGACCAGCCCTGGCTGGTCTAACAGCACTTAGAAATGTGCTCTCTGGGAGTTTTTTGAGAATACCAATATTGGGGATTTAGCAGCCTGCATCTACTGTAAGCTCTTGGAGCCATGCCACAGCTCATTTTGTGGTGCATGGGTGGCGCAAGCCCTGTTTGGTGCAGGCAGCCTGCTGCTGATGCAGGCTGCCTTTGAGAATTGCTTCTGGTGCAGTGCTTGGTGCAAGGGGCACCGTGCACCATTCATTGTAGCGCAAGCCCCTTACACTAAACTGGGGGCCTTGAGAATCGGGCCTGGGATTTGTAACTAGAAAAATGTTGCTTTTAGTTTAGTTCTCTGCTCTGTGTATGCTGTTGTGTAGAGGGATAAGCTCTAGGATCTATAAATTGTGCACAAGATTGCTTAGGGGTATTTTTAGTGAATATTTAGAAAATATTCAGTACTGGCTTGCATTCATTTGCCTTGTCTGGGGAGGGGGCTACTTAAACTACTGGGTATTGTCCACTAAATGTGACTGCTAGGCCTCAAATCCTGATCCCCCACTTGGCTTGCTTCTTTTGTTTCTGGAGTCATGCAGTACTTTACTTATAGTCATTGTTACAGAACAACTAGGAATGTGCACAAAATTCATATAATGTGTACTTATAGCCAGTAAGTTCCTTTAGGAAGCAACAACATATGCTCTACAGGCTGACTGTGCCAATGTGCCAGTTTTGCTATGAAGGCAATCAATCAATCAATAAATAAATAGGTTGACAAAACAATTTCCTGTTTTCCAAAGAGCACCAGTGCCACCATCACTGCCTCAGAGATTGCCAAGAATGAGGAGCAGTTAGACCACAGTGGGCTCTGGGAGGGTGAAGGTGGTGGAACAGAGGCACATCCCTCCAGTTGTACAGCTCCACGACTCATATGCCATTCTGGCAGAGCAGGGTTTCCTCTATGATGGCACCCTCAGTGGAGACCAGGAAGGATGCTGGGAACCTCCACAAGGGAGACTCACAGGAGGGTGGCAAGGGACATCACAGGTGAAGGAAACAGCTCCTGGTGGGGGACTCAATTTTTAAGGGGGTAGAACTGGGGAAGAGAGGGGAGAGGGAGGTAAAGTGCTTGCCTGGTGCCATGGCTTGGAGGGACAGGAAGCAAATCCTCAGGATTGCAGGAGCAGCATCATGGGAGAGGGAACTAGATAACATTGTCCACCTTGGGACAAACAACCTAGCTGGGCATGGGATCAGTGCAGTGCAGGAGGAGTTTGAGTGGTTGGGGAGGGGCCTCAGACAGGTAGCATGCATGGTAACCTTCTCTGAGGTGCTGCCTGTCTATGGCATGGGTAAGGCTAGGGTACTCTGCATCACGCAGTTCAATGAATGGTTGTCAAACTGGTGCAGACCACAGGGATTTGGCTTCACTGGGGACTGGGGATCCACCTGGATAGATGTGGGTCTATACTGGCGCGATGGTCTGCATCTGTCCAGGAAGGGAACCAAGCTCCTAGGTGATAGGTTTAAATGCTTCACTGGCAAGCTTTTAATCTAGCCAAGAGGGGAGCTGCTGATAGGAAGCAGGAAATTCCAAGCCTTGCCCCACAAAACATGGCAGTTAGTAAGATAAACACTGAGGTACAGAGTTCAACAGAGGGCAGGACAGGGGTAAATGGAAAAATAGACAATGGCAATAATGGCAGGGATGGAGGGGAAGGGTAATGCCAACATTAAATGGAGGGCATTGAGTACCAATGCTCGGAGTCTGGGAAACAAGCTTCCTGATCTAGTGGCTCTGATGGAAGAGGGACACCTGGATATTGTGGCAGTCACAGAAACAAGGTACATAGAGAACCATGACTGGGATGACAATATACCAGGGTACATAATCTACAGAAGGGACATGGAGGGTAAAAGAGGAGGAGTAGCTCTGTACATCAGGGAAGGGATCAAAGCTACAGAACTAAAGGGTGAATGGGAAAGACAGGAGGCACCGTGGGTCACCCTGGAGACAGGAAGTGGCACCACAATCCTCACAGGAGTTGTATACAGACCCCCATCTCGGGGGAGGAAATGGACAAGGAAATGATAGAAGGCATTGTCAGAATGGCTGAAAAAGGGGAGATATTGTTGATGGGGATCTGAATATGCCAGATGTTAACTAGAACACATTTAATGCAGCCACATCCAAGAGCAGGGTAACTCTCGATGCCCTACAGGGGGCATGTCTTAGACAGCTAGTGTTGGAACCCACTCTGGAGGCAGCAATCTTAGACCTGGTACTCTCAAATGGAGAGAGGATCACAGATTTAGAAGTGGGTAGCCATCTGGGAACAAGCAACCACCACACAGTGTGGTTCATGATAAACACAACCATGTAGACAAGCAAAACAAAAATGAGGATATTAGATTTTAGAAGGGCTGACTTTGGCAAAATGGGTGAATATCTAAGGAATGCACTAGCAAATGGCCAGAAAGGTTGGGTGGAAGAACAATGGAGAAAAATCAAAACTGCCATCATGAAGGCAACAAGCCTTTGCATGAAACAAATAAAGAAAACAAAACGGAGTAAAAAAAACACTGCGGTTCTCAAAAGAGGTGACAGGGAAAGTTAGGGAGAAAGAGATAGCATTCAGGAAATATAAGGAATCACAGAAAGAGCAGGACATGTAACTGTATCAGTTAAAGCAGAAGGAAGTTTGGAAGGCAGTCAGAATAGCAAAGGCCCAAACAGAGGAAAAGATAGCCAACTCAGTTAAGAAGAGGGATAAAACCTTTTATAGGTACATTAGGGAGCAAAGAAAGGTCAAGGGAGGGATAGTGAAGCCTAATAAAAGGGAGGGGAGGTGGGCAGAGTGAGACAGTGAAAAGGCAGAGATACTGAACTAATACTTTTGTTCAGTATTCACAAAAGAAGAAGATGAGGAGTTACCTAAACCAAACAATAGAAGCACTTTCGGCAAGGGGGTCAGCACCACTCCATTCACAGAAGAAAGGGTCCTGAAAGAACTCCTAAAACTCAAGGTGGACAAAGCAATGGGGCCTGATGGGATTCACCCCAGAATTCTAAAAGAACTAAGGGAGGACCTAGTGATATAACTAACCACCCCTTTTAACAAATCATGGGAGGATGGGGTGGTACCTGAGGATTGAAGGAGGGCAGCTGTGATTCCCCTACACAAAAGTGGGAGCAAGGCAGAAGCAGTAAACTACAGATCTGTTAGTTTGATCTCAGTGGTAGGGAAAATTATGGAATCACTTCTGAAAGAAAGAATTGTTGAGTACCCAGAGTCCAGCGGGGCACAGGACCCAAGGCAGCATGGATTCACAGCAGGAAGGTCATCTCAGACAAATCTAGTCGATTTCTTTGTTGGAGTGACCAAAGTAGTAGACCAGGGAGGGGCTCTGGATATGGTCTACCTAGACTTTAGTAAGGCATTTGACACAGTCCCACATAAAAGAGTAATAATCAAGTTAGCCAGCCTGGGAGTGCCTGGATAACAAATTAACTGCACATCAGGACACAGAGGGTAATAGTAAATGGAACTCACTCCGAAGAAAGGGGGTTACTAGTGGGGTACTGCAGGGTTCAGTACTGGGTCCAGTCCTCTTTAATGTCTTTATAGGAGACATTGCAGAGAGTCTAGAAGGAAAAGTATGCCTCTTTGCTGATGACACAAAGATCTGCAACAGAGTTGATACACAAGGGAGGGTGGAAAGGATGAGAAGGGATTTGGTAAGGCTGGAGGAATGGTCAGACATATGGTAGCTTAGATTCAATGCAAAGAAATGCAAAGTAATGCACCTGGGAAACAAAAGCCCAGGTGAAGAGTACACAGTGGGGGGTACTAACAACAACAAACATGGAAAAGGACCTTGGGGTAATCATATCAGATGCAGTAGTGGAGCCAGGTTTGGGAGCATTTGGGAGTCAAGGGGGGCCATTCATGTTAATCACGGGCTCCACAATGGGCACTAAACAGTGAATAAAGATGGTGGTGGGACGCCACTACTCACACTGGGGCAGCCAGAAGGGGCGACCACGCCCCAACCCCCTCTAGCTCCACCACTGATCACATGACCTTAAGGTAGTCAAGTAAAGCGAGAGGTCAGTCAGGAGAGCTGAGGGTTACTGGGATGCATAGGGAGAGACATCATAAGCAGAAAACAGGAAATTGCTATCCCTCTGTACAGAGAGTTGGTGAGACCCCATTTGGAGTACTGCATGCAGTTTTGGAGACCCCGTCTCTGCAAGGACATAGACAGGATGGAGGTGGTCCAGAGGAGGGCAACTAAAATGGTGCAGGGTCTGCATCAGAAGCCATATGAAGAGAGACTAAGAGAGCTTAATATGTATACCCTTGAGGAAAGGAGGGATGGGGGGACATGATAAAAACTTTCAAGTACATCAAGGGAATCAACAAAGTCCAAGAAGGTAGCATCTTTCAGAAAAAGAGATGTGCAAGAACAGGGGGGTACAGTTCAAAGATAGGGGGATGGCTCAGGGGCAATGTGAGGAAATATTTTTTCACAGAGAGGGTGATGGATGCACAGAACTGCCTTCTTGAGGAGATTGTAGGGTCAAAAACAATGCGGGAATTCAAGAACGCATGGGATAGCCATAAAGCAGTTATAGTGGGTGGTAGGAGAAAGTAGGCTGTTGGTAAACTAGAATCTACAGCTTATCCAGTAGGTAGGGAAATGGGCAGACTGATTGAGAGGGTCAAGCAGTCCTTATCTGCTGTCAAAGTCTATGTTTCTATGTTTCTATGTAACTGGCAACGTCTATCTAGGACTTCATGGATTGCAGCCCTTTGTGCATTGTGTGAAGTCATTCTAGGCTTTTGCAGACTCATTGATTTTCTTCCCAAATTCTGGGCTTGTGGGTGGACACCAACAATATTGAAAGTGCAGTTTAAATCAACAGGTCATCATTAAAGACCAGGTTTTTAGAATTGGAGGTCACCCCCACAACATATACAGTAGCTTACTTTGCCCCAAAGCTAGTGTGCCAAACAGTTTTTGTTATTTCCAGCCCATTTTTATGTTTGCTTGCCAGTGCCATCATCCGAGAAACCAGATGCAGTGGCATACAGTTGAAAGGGAGAGCTCTGCTTCAGTGAGCAGAGCTCTCCCACCACAAGTACGCAGGCATGCAAGCACTGCATTTTGCGTGCTCATGCTCGTGCACGCGACGCCCGACGCACAAACTGTATGGCTGATGGGGTGCCCAATCCCCAATGGCTCCAGGCCCCTCCCTCAAAAAAAACAAGCTTCCTGGTGCCACGCTGGGAGCCCACCCCAGCATGGCAAACAACATAATGGCCAATGGGGATGCGCATCCCCCATCAGCGCCACGTCTCCAGGACCCCCCCAAAAACGTTTCCAGGTGCCACGCTGGGAGCCCACCCCAGCGTGGCAGAAACTGTAATGGCTGACAGGTTTCCCAATCCCCCATCGGCTCCAGCCCCTCCCAAGCAGCCTTCCCGATGCCACTTTGGGAGCCCACCCCAGCGTGGCAAACGACCCACGTTGTCCTCCTTTAAAAAAAAGTCCTTGAAAGAAAAAAACAGTCCCTCAGGTCTGTTGGCCCCCTCCCCCACCTGTGCCCACCCACTGCGCAACCTGCCTCCCCACATCCCCCTCACCCGATACTTACCTCTGGACTCCGGAGCGACAATCTTCAGTGGACCGGGAACATGTCTGCACTCTTGAACACCGACTGTGAACTGAGGAAATGCTGGTAAGCTGTATAATGTAATAGATAGGGTTTTTTCAACTTTGATGCATATCTCAGGCATTTTTTGGAATATATGCACCAAATTTTCAACATGGGGTTTTTGAGACTCCTCCTGATGAATTCTGCCACTATCATGGCATTAATCAGGCCCGACGGGTGATTTTGTGGTCACTGCACAGAATCACCTTTTGGGACTGATTAATGGAATGACAGTGCCAGTGTTCATGAGGTGGGCTCTCAAAAAGCCTATGTTGAAAATTTGGTGAAAAAATTCCTAAAAATTACTGTTTTACGAGTGTGCATTGCGCACTTCCTACGCACACTCATAAGTTCGCAAATTTTTAACATTCACACTCCGAATTTTAAACATTACCATTTTAACACATCTCCTTATGAGCAGTATAGATGGCATTTTTCACATCTCACCCAAAATGTGTTTCCGTGCATGTCGTGCACAATGGCACAGTCGGTGTGCGAAATCAATGTATGGGACACATTAATAAAATCACAGTGACACTGTTCATGAGCAGAGGTCTTAAAATGGCTATGTTGAAAATTTGGTGAAAAAATTCCTAAAAATGACTGTTTTACGACCGTGCATTGTGCACTTCATACGCATGCTCATAAATTTGCAAATTTTTAATATTTGCATTCCAGATTTTCTACATTGCCATTTTACCACACCTCCTTATGAGCAGTACAGCTGTCATTTTTCACATGTTGCCCAAAATGTGTTTCCATGCATGTAGCACACAAGGGCGCAGTCGGTGTACGCAATCAATGTTTGGGACAGATTAAGAAAATCACAGTGACACTGGTCATGAGCAGAGGTGTTAAAATGGCTATTTTGAAAATTTGGTGAAAAAATTCCCCAAAATGACTGTTTTTAGGTGTGCACATTGCACAGTTCCTACGCATGCTGGCAAGTTTGTGGATTTGTAATATTTGCGCGCCAGATTTTCAACATTGTCATTTTTACCACACTTCCTTATGAGCAGTACAGCTGCCATTTTTCACATCTTGCCCAAAATGTGTTTCCACACATGAAGCGTAAAATGGTGCAGTCGGTGTGCGAAAACAATGTTTGGGACAGATTAAGAAAATCACAGTGACACTGGTCATAAGCAGAGGTCTTAAAATGGCTATGTTGAAAATTTAGTGACAAAACTCCATAAAATGACTGTGTTACGAGTGAGCATTGTGCAGTTTCCACGCACCCTCGTAAGTTCATGAATTTGTAATATTTTCAGTCCAGATTTTCACCAGTGGCATTTTTCCACACTTCCTTATGAACAGTACAGCTGTCATTTTTCACAACATGGCTGAAATGTGTGGTCGCTGTGGGAAATCATTTTTCGGGACAGATAAAGAAACTCACAGTACCACTGTTCAAGATCGGAGGTCCCAAAATGCCTGTGTTAACAATCTGCTGTAAAAAATCCCCAAACTAGTTACATTATGGGTGTGCATTGCACAGTTTCTACGCACGCTCATGACTTCACCAGTTTTTTAAATATTTTCACAGCAGATTTTCAGCATTGCCATTTTTTACACCTCTCCATGAACAGTACCGCTGTCATTTTTCACATCCTGTTCGGAATGTGTTTTTGCACCTGTGGTGCCAAATGCCGTAGTTGCTGTGCAAAAGCAGCTTTTGGCTAAAAAAAATGATATTGCCACTGTTCAAGAGGTGGGGGTCACAAAAAACCATGTTGAAAATTTGGAGTGAAAATACCAATGAATGCCTGAGGCGTTAGGGTTTCTGACCATAACGCCCCACCCTGTAGAGAATGACAGGCATCAGGGGTATGACTTGGGATTGTTGCCTGCAATGCTCATACCATTCCACCCCCACCCACACCCTGCAGACAGTGAGAGGTATCGAGGTGTGCCTTGGACTCCTCGGCCCCAAAGTTCACCCCATTCTCCTATAACGCACCCATCTCACCGTATTTCTTGATGGAATTGGGTGCGCATAAGGGCCAAAGACCCCAAGGCACACCGTGACACTTGTTGGTGTCTGCAGGGTAGGGTGTGGTGAAATGGCATGGCCTTTATGCCTGATGGCCCAAAGGCACACCCCAATGCCTGTCACTGTCTGCAGGGTGGTGACAGGCTTGGCTTCAGTTCAATACTTCACTGCCATTCCTAGTATGCAGATCTGTAACTCCTACACTACCAATGCCAATGCCAGCAACCAAACTTTCGGCATTGACAAATGCTTGTTTAATAAGACAATCATAATTTTGGCACTGGAGCCCCACAGTCAAAATGCCTCGACTTCCTGAGTTTGTGTCACGTCCCCGTGCTAGCACATTTTGTGAGGTCAGTAAAGGACAAGCGTGGGGAGCACACTCCATAGACTGTAATGGGGCAGTATTTAACCTTGTTTTTTTCTTTTACTTTATGGCTCTAAATTTCACAAATCCTGGCCACTGGTCGATTAACAAGGTCCTTGTTAGTCAACCAGTGGCCGGGATTTGTGGAACTCGGAACTGTAAAGAAAAAAAAAAAAACAAGGTTAAAGACTGCTCCATTACAGTCTATGGAGCACACCCCTGTGCTCGTCCTTTACTGATGTCACAAAAAGTGCTAGCATGGCAGTACGTCACAAAGTCAGGAAGTGAGAGTGTTTTGGCTGTGGGGCTCCAGTGCCAAAATTATAAGTATTTTTATTAAAAAATAGGCTGGACATAACAAAAACTATTTGGCACACTAGCTTTGGGGCAAGGTAAGCTACCATGTACGTTGGGGGGGGGCGACCTCCTATTCTAAAAAATCTGCTTTTTAAACAGCCTTGCTTTAGCCTATGGGCATGCAGGTCTGTTTACAAAAAGACTCTGCCTGCCAGCATGGTGGCACTGAAGGTTAAAGTGCTGGATGCCACACCTCGCTCTACACTGGCGACCTGGGTTTGGAAATGACCTCGTGCCATCGGGGTGCCGACATGTTGGGGCAGAGCAGGACTGAGCAAACCAATGAGCAGCTCTCTTCTTCCAAGTGTGGTGAGGGTGAGTTGGCACCCCCCATAGTTCTGCTTCCACCAGGTGGAGGTCCGGTAGGTAGCGTAGGCAGAGAAGTGATGGCAAACAGTTACGAGAGATGAAAGGGGCTGAGTGGGACCATGGGGTGTGTAGTATGCCTCCACATGATCGCACAGCCATGTGCTGGGGCCTCGGGGGGGGGAGCAGGGAGAAAACCTGTAAAATGTCTATGTGTCCCTGTTGCTAGTTGGCGGGAGGAGGCAACGGGGATCAAATAGCCAAATAAAAAACCAAAAAAAGACTGCCTCCATGTGGGTGATGTATGAAAAATTATTTCTATTAATAATGAAGCAAAGCAGAAGTTGTTCTATTGCATGGAATCAAAATAAATTACATAGGGATAATTAATTTTGGTACCTAAAAACATTAAACTGCAGGAATGTCTATGTTGATACTGCATGCAGATCTGGAGACATCATTGACAAAAATTAGTTAAAATAAGAAACAGAATTTTAATACCTATGTAAGAGCTGCCCTCTCTGCTTCAGTTGCTTTGACAATAGGGGCTCCCTTGGAGTTGGAAACAGGGACTTTTGGTCTACTGGGGAGTTGGGTAATCTGTAGGTTGCAAGGAATGTGGAAAAAGTCTATCTGCAACAGCAAGATCCTCCACCCAGCAAGTCGGGGTTCAACAGACAGTCGACTAAGGTGGGCAGGTTAAATAAATAAACAAGAAGGGAGGGGGATGTGGTGGGTTAGGGGAAAGGCAAGGCAGGAAAAAAATGTCAGGGCCATCCTTTAAAAAAAAAAGATATTTGTTATACAGCCACGTGGTGTAGTAGGAAGCAAAACCTCAGCCTGCAGGGCAGACAATTCCCTCTTCACCAGTTGTTCTACCCCTGGTTCAACCATAGTAGCCAGCATGTCAGACTCCAGGTTTTGCAGCCATCTCCAAGCCTTTGGTTCCCCCTGTTGGACATGTTGCTGTTCAAGCAAAAGCTCAGTAGGGTGCCGGCCTACGTTGAGGTATAGGAATGAAAGCATCCAGAACCTCAGCCTGGAGGGACAGCACCAGTGTCAGCACAGGTTGGGGGGGGCACACTTCCTATGCCAATGGTTTCTGGACAGCAGTTTTTGCCACAGCCCATTGCCACAAGCTACATGAGCTTGGAGGAGCCAATGAGTTTACACCTCTCTGACAAGGTTAGGCAGCTGATAGGCAACAGGGAATATGTGGATGTGCTTATGTTGCTTAATAGACCTAGAGAGTGTAGGATGATTAAGAGAAAAAGACAAGGATGAGGGGATGGAGGCTAAGAAAATGGTCAAGATACATTGAATCCGGGAAAACTGGTTGACTGGGTTCACAATTTTTACATAAAAACATAGACAATGATGGCAGAAAAAGACCACTGGTCCATCCATTTTGCCCTTAAACCCTAACAAACCCAGGACCTATTGTCTGTACATGGTTCTAACCACACTATCCACCCCATGCTCCCTGCCCTACAGCTATCACCCTGAGCAACCACTAAGCCCTTCACTCTGTCCAGCCATGTCTGAGACCATCGATAGTTTTTTTGCCCACCTCGTCACCTAACAGATTGTTCCATGGCTCCACCGCCCTTCCTGTAAAATAAAACATTCTTGCTTCTATTTTGAATCTCTCCCATCAGTTTCCACTCATGCCCCTGTGTACAGTCCTTGATATGCTAATTATGACAAATGGTTCCTTGCAGTTTACCTTGTTCATTCCTTTCAGGAACTTGAAGGTCTCTATCATGTCTCCCCTCTCTCATCTGATCTCCAGTGAGTACATTCTCAGTGCCTTGAGCCAATCCTCACAAGATCTGCCCTGCCAGCCCTGAATCATTTTAGTCACCTTATATTGCACTGCCTCCAGCCTGTCCTTATTTTTCCTTAGGTAAGAACTCCAGAACTGGGTACAGTACTCACCAGTGATCTTAGAGAGGTAGTAGTAAATCTTTCCTTCTGCTGTCAATACCTCTCCCTACACACCCCAGCATCCTGTTTGACTTATTGTAGGTCTTGTTACACTGGTTTGGTCATTTTAGGGAGTCACTGATGATGACCCCTAGGTCTCTTTCCTCAGAGGTTGTGCACAGCTTTATACCCCTCCCCCCTTCAGTACTCTGTCCTTGGGTTCTCTTTTTCCACATGTGCATCATCTTGCACTTGTTTGGATAAATGGGGTTTCAGATAAGTGAGAGCACTTTACAATGAAGTCTATTAAGCTGGGAGACAAACTACAGCTTTGGATAACTGAGAGTTTTGGTTAATTGAGGTTTGGATAACTGGATATCTACTGTTGAACCTACTCCAACAATACTGCCAGTGTCTACATTTTTAAATTTTTGATAAAAACTAACTTTGAAATGTGAAATACCTGATGTGATGTTTTATGCTATGTTGCTTACCTAGTTTCTGTTTATTTGTAATTACTTCTATGTATTTCTAGTTTGCACAGCCTGTTTTGATTTGTCTAACAATTGATTGTGCTTTACTGCTGTACTTATCTTCTCCTTCATTCACTGTAATCCTTATTGTAATTTGTGTGCTTTTCCTGTATTGTACTGATAATACTGAAATTGCTGCCTGTACTGCTTTGTTACCTCCCAGGTCATGCCTGAAAATAGTCATTTTATATCTAGTGCACTTACCCGGTTATCAAAAATAAATAAATAATTAAACATTGTGTAGCCAGGAGTAGAAAACAAAAGTCATAGCCAGGGGCTGTTGGGTCCCAGTCATTATTCTCTATGGCATAGTTTTCTATAATAATTACTAGACCCATCTCAGTGTCGGCCTTCATTGCCTGGAGCGCACTAATTTTATTTCTCATACTCCTAGCATTAAGTCAGACCCTTTCTGTCTTTCTCCATATCCCTGCTTGCTTTTTCCTGTTCGTTCTCCCTTATTCTTGCCTTGTCTCCTTCATGTTTTATTTTTCATGCTGAATGTAGGCTTTGTCTGCCCCTCATTGGCATCTTACTCTAACCTAATCTGAACTTCAATCTTACTGTTACCCACCTTATTGCTACTAGTCTCCTGTTCAGAGGGAGCCCTAGCTAGATTCCCCACCTGCTGTCCCTTCTCACTAGTTCACCTAGCCTCTGTCTTCCCCACATTTTGTTTAACTGAAGATACATTAAAACTTGGGACTGGAAAAAGGACCGTATGGAGAAACTTTGTTTTCCATGTGGGAACAAATTAACAACAAAATCCAATACTGTTTAGTTAAATATGTACAGATTATTAAGAAATATTCTAGCACCAGTAAAACTCCAAAATGGTTTTCTAAAAAAATAAATAAGACCATAAAGAGAAAGAAAAAAACAACACTAAAAAACTGGACCCAAGTACAAATCTGTAGCTAATAAATGCAAAAAAATTATTAAAACATTAAAAGTAAATATGGAGACTAACATGGTAAAATCTGTCCATGACAATAAAAACATTTTTTTAGTTACATAGGAAGCCTGAAAGGAGGACAAAAAACTATAGGTAAAATAAAAGTTGAAGGCTTGGTTATAAGGGAAGAACAATTGCAAACAAGTTCAATGAATATTTTCTCAGTGTCTTCAAACCTAAAGAAAACAGTATAATCTCATATGATATCAGCAAGACCCATGAATCGAATACAGAATAATATCAGCAATGGAAGTCAGAGACAAAATAAAACAACTGAAGGTGGACAAATCAGAGGGACCGGAAGTAATCTATCAGAGGTTATTTAGAGAGCTAGCAGATGAGCAGACAGGTCCTCTGGCCGAGTTATTCAATATCTCGCTGAGAGAAGAGATAACAGTTCCTGCAGGGCGAGAAGTGAATGTGGCCCCGATTTTTAAAAAGGGTGACAAACAGGATATCAGGAATTACACACCCAAAAGCCTGACATCCATAACAGGAAAATTAATGGAAGGCTTCATCCTGGAAATCATCGAAATGCACATAAGAAATCAGGGGTTAATTGACATATCCCAACATGGCCTCCTTCCTGGTAGATCATGCCTGACAAACTTAATACAGTTCTTCAAGCCAGTTAGTTGTGCCTTGGACAATGGGCTGCCTGTGGACATAATTTATTTAGACTACTCAAAAGTGCTTGACTCAGTGCTGCACAAGAACTTATACAGTGCCTGGCAAGTCTGAAAATACTCCCAAAAGTCATACAGTGGGTAAACGCATGGTTAAACAACAGATATCAGAGGATTTGTGTCTGGGGTTATTACTCTGGTAGAGGTTTGGTTACAAGTAGGGTCTTTCAAGTCTCAGTTTTAGGGCCTACCCTATTTAACATCTTTGTCTCCCATATGCAAATGTCACCAGTATCATGGTCTTGTAAATATGCAGATGACACAAAGATCGGGGCAGTTGTTAATAACATAGAGGCTGCACAGCACCTCCAGGATGACTTCAAACAAGTAGAAGACTGGGCAAAGAATCATGGACTTGATTTTAATATTGACAAATGCAAGATGATGCACGTAGGCTTTAGCAACATTAAAGCTAGCTATAAGCTAAATAACAAGATCTTGGCATCAACAACACACAAAAAAAGAGATAGGAGTCTATATCTCTGCTACCCTGGCATTTGACATGCATACAAAAGAAATGATTAAAAAAAGTAACAAATTACTTGGGCACATACTCCAACACATCAAAAGTAGGAATGCAGATGTAATCCTCTCATTATTTACTTCTTTGGTTAGGCCACATCTCAAATACTGTGCCCCAATATGTTCATCCCAGAGTATCAGTGGTGTTAAACAGACAGAAAGAGTGCAAAGAACCATGACCAAAAAAATTAACAATCTTACAAATATGAGAAGAGATTGAAGCATTTGGGCCCATACTCCTTAAAATATTGAAGACAGAGAGATCTCTGATACGTTTACAAGATCTTTCATAATGAGGCCTTGTGGGAGACAACTGGTTTATGCAAAAATAATACTGAAAGAAAAACAAGATCTCATGATTTAAAACTGAAAGGAGAAAACTTTAAAACAACTAGAAGTGGTAGATGGTTTACACAAAGAGTGGTGGTACCATGGAACTCCCTACCAGAAACTATTGTGCATTGCAACAATATGGACATGTTTAAAAAGTCGCTAGATGAACATTTGGGAAACTCAAGATTTGAATACTACCACTGATATGTGATGAGTTATAAAAGGCTAATGTCAACTAACTTGACCCAATTTATGTAGTTCTATGATCAGATGAAGGAGAAACTGATTTAGTTTTGGAAAGCCTGGTTGGGGGCACATATAGTCTGGTCACACATCATCCAATGGAGGCACTGGTGACATGCAAAAGACCCCACTGCAATTGAGAAAGTCCACAAGTTAACCAACATGGTCATGCAGAGTTTTATGGACAGTACTGATGGGGCTGTCCTAAGTTACAATGACATAGTCACTGCTGTACCCCAGTTGTATGCTTGAGATGGTGTGCATTTGGCAGACATAGGTTGTGATAGGCTTTTAGCCGACCTACAGAATGCATTGGAGAAATTGATGCATTAAGTGCTTGGCTGGATAACCACTGGAAATAGCACTCATCGTGTGGCAGCACAGTAGTTTCAAAAAAAGTGTACAAAGTGGGTAACGGGTAAACCTGCATCTTCTGCAGATGGTACTCCCAAGACTGCATGAGGTGATGGATCAGATGGCTGGAGACCTCCTGCAGGGCGTCATGAGCGAGCCTTTTCAGGTATGTCATGCATGTGTAGCACCATCCAATGAGAGAGGGTCGCATGTCACATCATCCAAGAGCCACCATTATGCCTCAAAGGCTGGAGTCCCTCCAGAGGCCATGCCCTTTGTCAGGTCCCCTTTTGGGTTAGAGGATTAACTGAGGTCAAGTCTGACCATACAAAACCTTGCTTCGACTTCCTTGCTGCACATGTCACACCACTGATGAAACTTGGGTTATGATTATTGATTATCAATGAACACATGACTATTGCCATTTTCTTCAAGGCATTGTCTACATCTCAGTCTGTTTGGGTGGGGGGCGGGTGTGGCCTGCTAAGACAATAGAGAGAATGCAAAGGTTTGCTGTAGGTGTGGAATTGTCTGTGGCCGCTGCCCATCCTGACACCTGAGCTGGCAGGTCAGTGAGGTAGGCAGGTATACTCCCACTTGGGGAGGGGTTAGGCAGGTAGGTAGCTAGGGTTTCCCAAGAGGTGGAAGCTTGTGGCAGGGGAGGAGCAGCAAATGGATATTTAACTGGAGTAGAGATGTGCTGATCCCTCTTGCTTCTCCACTCCAACCAGAATTCCCACCTTCCCACCTTCATAAAAGCAGGACATGGAAACAGCAGGGCATAAGGAACATGCTGTTCCACTATGGGGGACCACCTCATAGGTCAAAAAGAAATTTCCAGAGGTTTTTCCCATGAGGATTTCTGGGGTTTTCACCTTCTCTGGCAGGATTAAAAAATAATTTTTAGCTTTCATTTAGTGGTAGGATGTCACAGTTAGTGTATGATGGCATGGTAGTCTCACAAGGAGTATACAAAGGGGGTAATGGGGAAACTCATGTCTTCTACAGATGGTTCTCCCTGTGGCTGTCAGGTGGTGAGATCCCAGATGGCTGGAGACTTCCTGTGGGGGTGGTCATGGGATAGCCTCTTCAGGCATGCCCTGAGTGTATAGTGCCATCCGATAGGGGAGGTGTGCACATCACATGGCCCAGGAGCCAGCCCTTATGCCTCAGAGGCTGGAGGCCCTCCAGAGGTCATACCCTTTGTCATGTCCTCTTTGGCATAAGAGGAGGGACTGAGGTCAAGTCTGACCATCTGAAGCCTTGCTATGACTTTCTTGCTATGCATGTCATGCTGCTAATGTAACTTGGATTACAATTATGATTATCAATAAACACATGGGTGTGTCCATTTTTCTCCACGGCATTGTATATGACTCGGTCTGTTTGGGTGAAGGGAGGGGAAATGTGACCTGCTAAGATGATCAGCATGCTTACCTGCTGATAGGTGTCCTAAAAGCATACTAAATATGATATTTGGATGAGTGCTTTTGAACTTATAGAAGGTTGCAGTGAGGAGGAAGTCCCAAAGAGAGCAACAAAAATAGTGCAGAGGTTGCACCAAAAGTCCAATGAGCATACCTCTCAACCTCCTGCCTCATAAATCAGGGACAAGGCTTAAAAAAATCAGGGACAAAGGACCAAAATCAGGGACACTTCTTCAAAGTTGGAGATATCCACTCAGGAAGCTGGTAGAATAAAGGGCTTGGTGTAGAATGCATTATCTAAGGAAGAACAAGTCTGAAACTTAAATGTTTGACATTATTTTGTGCTTATAACCCCCACAGTTTAGTTACGGAAAGACAATTTTTAGGAGGGACAGAGTAAAATTTTGAGGCAAAATCAGGGACATCCCTGAAAATCAGGGACAGTTGAGAAGTATGCCAATGAGTACCAACTCAGAGATCTAAACATGTACACCCTGGAAAAGATGTGAGCGAGAGGGGACATAATAGAGACATACAAGTGCCTCATGGGGGTGAACAGGGTGCATGAGGTGAGTCTCTATCAAATGAGGAAGAGCACCAGGACCAAAGGGCATGTGATGAAGCAAGAGGGGAGAGGTTTTAGAAAGATGTGAGGAAGTACTGCTTCACTGAAAGAGTGACAGACATCTGGCATAGACTGCCAGCAGATGTGGTGGAGGTGAAAACAGTCGGGGGCTTCAAGCATGTATGGGCTAGAGATAGGGGAATAGTAAATAGGCAGGGAGGAGGGAGGGTTACCAGAGACCAGTTAGGGTCTGCACAGACAGACTAGGCAGTGACCATCTGGGCAGACTGGGTGGGCAAAGATGTTCTTTTTTTGATGATAAATTCCATGTTTCTATGTTTCTAGGACTGGACCCAGGACTTAACCTTAGAGGACACCACTATTGCCTGAGGCCTCAGTTTACAGATAGCTCTTTAGAATTACCCTTTAGGTACAATCAGACAAACATTCTTGAACTCCCTGTACCAAAAGTATTTCCATACCCAATTACCTTACGTTTATGTACTATTCCATCCTGGGGGACATGTCAAAGGCCTTGGAGAAGCATAGCAGTATGACATCAACCAGGCTTGCCAAATCCAGTGACTTGCTCACCTGTTCATAGAAGAATATTACATAGAAAACACAGAAACATAGAATTTTCCAGCAGATAAGGACCTTTTGACCCGCCTAGTCTGCCTATTTTCCCTACCTGTAGTATCAGCAAAGATTCTACTTGATCTCCAGCCCATTCACCTATCCCCTGCCTTCCCCTAAGATTCCCTTATACCTATCCCATGGATTCTTGAACCCTACCACTGTTTTCACCCCTGCCACCTCCGCTTGATGACTGTTCCAGGAACCCAGCACTCTGTCTGTGAAAAAGCACTTCCTTACATCTCCCCTGAATTTACCCCCCACCCAGATTTTTATTTTGCCCCTTTGTCCTTGAGCACATTTTTTTCTGAAAAATACTTCCCTCCTGTACCTTATTTACCCATGTGAGGTATTTAAAAGTCTCTATTATATCCCCCCTTTCTCTCTCCTCTTTTACAGGGTGCACATATTTAGGTCCTGAAGTCCCTCCTCAAAGGGCTTCTGATGCAGACCCTGCACCATTTTAGTTGCCCTCCCCGGACCTCCTCCACTATATCCTTCTGGAGATGTGGTTTCCAGAATTGGTCACAGTACTCTCGGTGAGGTCTTACTAATGATCTATACAGAGGCAATATAACCTCCCTTTTTCTGCTGGTGTTATCCCTCCCTATGCATCTCAGTATCCCTTTAGCCCTCCCAGCTGCCTTGCTGCACTGCCTGGCCACCTTTAAGTCATCTGATATGATAACTCCTAGGTCACTGTCCTGCTTGGTGGTCGTCAATACCACTCTTCTCATTTTGTACTCTGATCTGGGTTTCTTTGCCCCAAGTGCATTACTTTGCACTTTTTCACATTGAAACCTAGTTGCCATACCCCTGAATTAAATTTGTTACACATGAGCACCTAGATCGGAAGCCATGCTAAGACTTATTGTAGAGGGTATGTTCAATTAGATATGCTGTTATCACGTCTTTTACAATAGATTCCAATATCATACTCAAAATAAAGGTCAGACTGAGAGGTTGGTACTTAGTAGGGAATTCTTTTATCCCCTTTTTTGTAAATGGGGACTACTAAGGCTCTTATCCAGGCCATCAAGACAGTTCCTGTCATCATAGTTGTTGTAGATGAATTGCTGTTGACTGGAGAGAGTGGTCAGTGTTTCCTGTCTAAAGTTCAGCTTCTTTGCAGAGACAAATTGGACTGTCTGGCACGGTATATATGATTCCTCGGTTGTTCTGCTTATT
Organism: Neoceratodus forsteri; assembly: GCA_016271365.2. Taxonomy (NCBI): domain Eukaryota; kingdom Metazoa; phylum Chordata; order Ceratodontiformes; family Ceratodontidae; genus Neoceratodus; species Neoceratodus forsteri. The sequence goes on from CM057456.1 coordinate 9,882,809, forward strand.
CATTGTGTGACATATAGTTCTTTGTATGAGGACTGAACATGAGCATAACCCACACATTGCCATTTTTATCTGTTTTAACTTCGAGACTGGTTGGCTTCATGTTTCTAACACCCCCTCTTCCACATCTGGACATTAGTAGTTGAATGTCAAGACAGACTTTTCCGACTAGACCAGTTGCCGTTAAGGAAGAAAGCACCAAAAACTCCCTTAGTTTACATAGGTCTGCAGATGTCAAAGGTGGATAGTGTGTGGAGACATCTCTTTTGTCTCACCTGTATTTTGTTACTATGAAGACAACTACACCATTGCTGGATCAGAAGGCTTTGTTGTTTATGATGCTCATGTTCTTGTTTATTTCAGCCAAAATGAGGTATCTGTTGATCCCCACTCACAGATTGGTGAAGGTGGTGATGATGGCGTATTGTTGTCCTTAGGAGTTTTTTACATCTGCATAACAATTCACAAGACTTTGTTGATCTCTGCAAAGCTTGCATTCTTAAAATCCAGTGTAACTTTTTTTTATACTGTATTAATATTTTGTGTTATCACTGTGCAGACTTGTAGGTCAATTGCTATTCACAGCTTGTTACAATGAGTGATACACTCCTTTGAACTGTAATATATATTATAGCTGCTACAAGAAAAGTAAAATTTATAAAACATAACCAGTTAAACAAGGAAAACATAAAACATCTTTGGAGAGATTTGGGATATATTTCCATCTACTTATTCCATTACATTATGCTGCTGGGCACCCAAGTGGTAGACGGGTGACCCCGAGGTAAGTAATAATGTCTGAATTGACCCCGAATTTGGTTTTGGTGTGAGCCTATCCTTCCCTGAACTGCCTGTCTACTGCCCCATCTCTCAAAAATGTACTCTATCGACTCTGAAAGGACACCATTCTCATGTGCTGTCATTGCCCCCTCTCCCTGTAGTGAGTCTGCCACCCCAGTCACCCCCATCTAGTCCATCTTTCCATGTGGGTGTCCACCTGATTCCAAATCTGAAGTGTTGGTCTTTCCATTTCCGTTATTTCCCCAGTCATAGAGGACCCATTCATAATAGTTGGCGGATATGGTTTTAACCATTTCCGAGTACTAGCTTTACTTGCCGCAACCATACAGATACACCACATGCAAAAGGTAACCTTTCTTTTTAGGCCCTCTGGTGGAAGGCCTAGTATAAGATGCTGAACTTGTAAGGGAAACTGTATGATAAACATTTGTTGCAACTTCACTTTTATTGCACTCCAGAAAGTTTCCAGTATTGTGCATGTCACAAATATGTGTATGGTCGACGTGTACCTCCCCACATTGTCTACAACACATGGAGTTGGAGGCTGGATCCTACTGTGCTTTACAGTTTCACTTTTCATGAATATTCATGCCATTTGGGCAAGGATGAAGTGAGAAAGGAACCATGCCATATCTTACTCCAGTCTTTAGCTAAGAGTTGGATCCCTGCCTCTCCCTGCTACTTTGTGGTAAGATATTGAGTGCCGTGCTATTTTACGGATAACAGGAATTGGTAAAGCCTAGTGAGTGCCCCTTTCTGTTCCAGTGTGGTAATAATGTGAGCCAGATTATGAATATATCGGTCCCTCTCTAGCGGTTGCTTTGGGTGAGGAAGTGAGGACTGAATGCAGTTTCGAGCCTGGAAGTACCTAAAAGGGTCACTGTTCTGCCAGCCAAATTGCATTTTGCATTCTGCAGATGTTCTAAGTGTAGTAACTGCTAAAATCTGCCCAGATGTTCTAAAATCTCTCTTGGTCTGCTGTCTATACAAAGGGTCCATGGTGCTGGGAAGAAAGGCCCTATCCTATGCCAGCCATCAATAATGCCATTACTGAACCCGTATATCAGGAAGTTTAATAAATCTACCCCATGCTTTAAATGTGACTTCTAACATGTGATATGGAGAGAGGACTAGCGTTTTACTAAGACTGGATCACAAAGAAAGGCAATTAAGGGGATTTTCTCTGGTGAGTCCTCTTCTATCTGCTTCCAGTGGGACATGTACACTGGGTCATTCCACAGTGAGACTTTTTTATCTGAGCTGCTAACCAATAATTTGCGAGGTCTGGAAAAGCCCATCCCTCTACTTCCTTCTTCATCAGTAACAGTGCACTTAGCACTCTAGGTTTGACGTCTGCCCAAATTTGTAAAACAAACTGCTTTTTCAATGATGCCAGCTCATATTGTTTTTTTTTTCATGTTTTAGTTAAGTACACTGGTGCACATTGGAAAAAATACAAATAAGGTAATGCATTCATTTTTATGGATTGGATTCTGAAGTACAGAGGTAGAGGGAAAGTGGACCACCTGGCAATATCAAGTTTCATTTGATGTGCCAAAGGGGTATAATTATCTTGATATTGGTGTGCCAGATTATGCCTCAAATAAATGCCAAGATACTTCATTTTAATTACTTCATATCTCATGCAAAACCTACACTGCAGATCCTTTGGAGGACCATAATTAATGTTTAGTATGTCTGTTTTGGAGGTATTTAATGTATACCCTGAATAAGAGGAAAATTCTTTAATCAACTCCATCACTCTAAGGAAAGAGGTCTGCGGTTCCTACAAACACAAAAGCACATTGTCCATGTAGAGAGCGATCTTGTGCTGTTTGCCCATCTGAATCCCTCTGACATTACTATCCATCCTCACCTTCTGTACTAAGGGCTCCATGTAAAGGGCAAACAGAATGGTAGAAAGGGGACAGCCCTGACTTGTATCTTGGTCTAAGTTGAATGTCTGAGACAGATGTCCATTGGCTCCGATATAAGCCTGCAGTGCTTGATATAGTGTTTGAATAAGCTGAACAAATGTGCATGAGAATCTAAACCCAGCAAGGACCCTGTATAAAAACATCTAGTTAACCTAGTTGAATGCCTCTTTGGCATCCATGCTCATTATTACTGCCACTGTCTTAGTGTGGTTAAGGTGATCTACAATATGTAATGTTCTCCTAATATTGTCTGCTGCCTGTCTGCATGCCACAAAACTCATTTGATCAAAATTTACTAACTGTGGAAGGAGTGACTCTTTCCTCCTAGCCAAAATGGCTGCCAGTTACTTATAATCTACATTTAGGAATGGATATGGGGCGATATGAGGGGCAGAGTGTCAAGTCTTTGCCGAACTTGGGAAGCACAGAAATTACTGCATAACTCCAAAAGGGTGCAAGTCAGCCCCCTCTCTGTTTAGGCAGGGTTATAAGCTGCTTTCAACATGGGTACAGTAGCATCTTTAAAACATTTATAACATTCTAAGGGAAATCTATCAGAACCAGGGCAGCTCCCTGTTTTGCTGTCTGCAATCACTTGTAAAAATTTTGCTTGTGTGATTGGGGCACAGAGTTTAACATTTTGTTCCAGTGACATTTTTAGAAGCTTCAGCTTCTCTAAGTAAGCATATAATTGTTCTACCAGCTGACTAGCCTTATATTGATATGATAATTTATAATAGGAATAAAAGGCCTCTGCCATGTCAGGGACTTCAGTTACTTTATCCCCAGATTCAGGGTGTAATATCTTTATTATATGCGCTTTGGCCTTTTGTGATCTTAACCAGCAAGGGAGGAGTTTTAACACCCATGGACCTCCTTCATAATTCCTCTGTTGAACACATTTGAGATTTTGTTCTGCTCTGTAATCTAGGAAATAGTTTTGCACTTTACGGAGGTCTTGCATCTCTCTTTCCGTGGTCTTATCCATCTTAGTGTGTTGTAGGGTCTCTTACTCCTTTATTTTAGCTTCTAATTGTTTTTTGGCCTTCCAATCTCTGTTTTTTTTTTGGTAGGATGCTATAGCAATTAATTTACCCCAAATAAGTATTTACAGTATCCCATAAGATTCCAAGGGTCAGATTTGGCTGAGCATTATCCTGTACTGCTCTCTCAATAAGCAGTGGGATTTGTTCCTGCACCTCCTTATCTTGGAGTAGGGAGGTGTTCAGTCTCCAAAATTAGGACAGTTTTGCAATCTGAAGGTCCAGTCTGAGTGTTAACAGAGCATGGTCCAATAGTCCTATAGGTCCTATCTGGCATTTCTGCAACCTCTCTAAGAATTCCTTCGTAAATAGGAAAATGTCTAACCTAGGATACATCTGATATGTTTTAGAATAATATGTAAAGCCTGATGTAGATCCCTGTAGATGCCTCCAGGCATCCACTAATCATAATTGGTGTAAAAGTGCCTTAACTTTCTTAGCTACTGCCTGTCCCCTGCGAGGTATCAGGGAAGTGCTATCCAGCTTCTTTATGAATGTTAAGTTAAAGTCTCCGCCACATATTAGAACACCTGCTGCCTTTTCTACTATTAAAGTAAGGAGTTTTCGGAAAAAATAGAAAATCTGTGGCGGGAGCATATACCAATACTAGCATAATGGGCTGTCCATTATACAGACCCTTGACCAGATCATATCGTCTCTCTGCATCAGTATGCACTTCGGACTCCTAAAATGGGACTCCATTGGGAATCAGCATGGCTATACCCCTCTGCCGCCCAGCCTTATAGAAGGAGAAGTGAACCTGCCGAATCCCACATTTGGTTAACTTCAAATGTTCTGTATCAGTGGGGTGTGTTTCTTGCAGCAAAATAAAATTTGGTTTTGCCTGTCTGACGTATGTCAGGATTTTCTTCCATTTTATTGGGCAGGACAGACCTTTTACATTATATGTAAGAACTATTGTTTTTAATGTAGCCATGATACCTGCAGTCTAACAGTACCAATATTCCCCCTGAAGTCAGGGTCCACACCCACTCAGCCTGTGCACCACCAAACCGCCCAACAACCATAAATCAGCCATATATCTCCATAAACCAGTAATATGTAACAATGTCAACAGGGCACACATCAAACTATGATAACCTTTATAACTGCTTCCACAGCAGGGGAGTGAAAGAAGATACTCCCTAAACATCACCTTGGATGTGCCAGTATATGTTGGGGGTCTCTGGTGAGGTAATGTAGTAGTACCACTTCCCCAGAAGTCTGGGGCCACTACTTGGACTACTTCAATTTTAGAAGAGCCCAATAAAACAAAAAATAACCATGACAAAAGCTGCCTCAGTAATATTAGGAATTGTTCTCCCCTCCCCTCCCGGGGCCAATAAAAAATAGCAAATCTATCACAGAGCCCCTAAACCTTGTAATTAGGAAGAGAAACCTTTTGAGGATGGAGAAGTCAGGTCCCCATCTGTCCATTTTGTTCATATCAGACTCCAAGCCTCCAACAGAGGGGGGAGCTTTATCAAGACTGTGTGAGATACCACAAGGGGCCACAATGGGAAAACCCACATCCCGGAGGGGGCCCCTCATCAAACCCTTGATCTCAGTGTTGCTCAACCGCACCATATCTTACAAGATGAAGGGACTTATGTTAGCGAGGTCAATAAAGATCAAAGGAAAATCCCTCCAATGGATGTACACTAAGTAAGTGCATCTGACAGGAGAGCTGTCTGAAACATTTTTAACACCTGAGTATGACCAGGCTTTCAGAGTGTTATCGGGCAGCAGTTTGTCAGTATTAAAAGAAAAATATTTAGGGGTGGCATATTAACACAGTTACTTAAAGGTCCACAGCTCAGACCAAAGACAAGGGGAAGCACAGCATGATCACCCTCCCTCCAGGTGAGGAGGCAAAGTGCAATAAATCATCCAGTCTCCACCCCGAATCACCTGGTACTTCCCAGTCTACATAATTCTCAGCTAAAGTTCAAGCGCATTAGAGGTGTCAAGTACATATATTTTTAAAGAGCCTGGGGACAACAGGAACCATTTAGATGAACTTAAATGTAGTAAGAGATAGGGTTGTCAGAACTAGTTCTAGAAAGAGTTAAACCATGCTCGAACTCTGGGACTCAAGTTCTAAATTAGAACTTGAACACCAGAAGGTTCACATAAGGGTTGGGATCTTTTTTTTGTGTGTGTGATTCGCACACCTCCACAGGGGTAGACTTTAATGGAGGCCCAGTGGCCCGAGGCCACCAAAAATCAACTCTGCCAGCAAAACTCATCCCATTGCTGGCTCAGTTGGCCAGCACATTCTGGGAGCAGTATTGACATGACCAGTCAGCGGTAACCACATTGGCTGATTTTCGACATCAGCCGAAGTATAGCCGAAGATCTGCATCAGCTGGCAGTCTTTTGGGAGCTTCTGCATGCACTCCTTGCACAAAGTAACATCATGGGACACAAGACATGCAAGTCGGGAGCCCAGAGAACAGTGCGGCATGCTAGCCAAGTGACCATGCTGGGCTCCCATTTGCATGTCATTGGATAACCGAGTGTCTGGCAGGAATGGGGCACTTATCAGGAGCTGGATTTAATAACTGACAGATGGGACAGCCAGCTGCAACAGACATGAAAAAGGTTAAGTGCTGTCCCAGTCTGTTATCAGCACCAGATACCGTTGAGACTTTAGTGAAGCAGGAGCTTCACAGCGTTGCTGCCAACTTTGGACTTGGTTGTTGTAGCCAAAATTTCACATATTGGATTCAAATTCTGTTATATGGGAAAGAAGTAGATGACAATGTATAAATTAAGGCAGAGAGGAGGCAGAAACATATTAACTAGGGCAGAAAGGAGCGGATAAATGGGCAGTGTTGGGTAAGTTACTTTTTCTATTACTTTCTATTACGGTTGGAAACTTGTTCCAGGAAGCTCTGTGCAGTCACTAGCAAGGATGTAGAAGTACTAGAAAAAGTAATACACCTTACAATTATAGTTACTTATTTCTTTTTATACAAAACAATATAAAAATAATAAATAACTATAACAGATTACATTTTATGAAAGTAATAGGTTAGTTACTAGTTACTTTCAAATAAATGTAATCAGTTACAGTTACGCGTTTCTTTTGTATAAAAAGACATAAGTAATTGCAACTGTAAGGTGTATTACATTTTCCAGTACTTTTCCATCCTTGCTAGTGACTGCACAGAACTTTCTGGAACAAGTTTTCAAAAGTAATAGAAAGTAATAGAAAAAGTAACTTACCCAACACTGTAAATGGGAAAACTAGGACAGGGGTTGATCTGGAATGTGAAATCTTGAGCAGAGAGGGGGCAAAAATGTAAGAAGCGGAGCAGCGAGTCAACAGATACAGTATGTGAAAACTGGGGTAGGGAGGGGGCACATATGTGAGAGCTGGGTCTTGAAGGGGCAGAAATATGAGAACTGTGGCACAGAGAAGGCATGGATGTAAGAACTAGGGCAAGTAGGGTGGCAGCAGATTATGGAATCAGACAATGACCATACTGTACAGGGGCAGGGTGAGAAAAATCCTTTAAAAATATCTGTGACTCCTGTGTGGTATACTTCTTATCATTTTTGCTGTGGTTGGGGGGCGTGGCTTGGACGCTGATGAAGATGGCCACCTAGAACCATAGCTCGATCCCCAGCTAAGCTAATCCGGAGCAATACATGGGCATCCAGGGGAAAATCTTCTTTAAACGCATCACACAAGCATCCAGAGTAGAAACCGGACTAACCGACGAGGGAATTGAGCGATCGAGATGCGGTACATTGCGGCATAGCGCCAGTCCCATACGCAGCTCGACTCGAGAACCAGTGATGCATAGGCCAGGGATTCTCAACTCGTTAGTGCACGTCAGGGCAGCGAGAAACATATAGAAGCCGCTTTCTCACAAACTGGATACCCCACTGCGCATAAACCAGGCTGCTATCTGACCGGTTACAATTTGCGCACTGGCATCAGATAAACCCTGCTCCTACATGGCCTCCTCTGTGCAGCAGATAGAGGCCCCAGCTGTGGCGGTCCTGCAATCTGTTACCCAGCCGCCTGATGTTAGTAGCTCGTTGCAGCACATAACAACCCTGCTTGAAACGCTGCTCAGTAGAGTTGACACTATTTCTTCTACCTTGGCTGGGACTGTTGCCGAGATGCATATACTAAACGACAAAGTGAATGTGATTGAACAGAAGTCTGAAAGCCTGGAGGAAAGTCAGGCCAGAATACTACAACGGATCCAAGATCATGAAAAAAAGCTTGCTATTCTCTGGCGCAGGGCTGAGGATTAAGAAAATCGTGGGAGGTGCAACAATATTAGAATTCTTGGCATACCAGAGGGACTAGAAGGAACCAATACTGAAAGATTCCTGAATGAAGAAATTCCAATAATGTTGGGGAAGAAATGGCACGAACCAATCGAGGTGGAAAGGGTGCATAGGATGCCAGGGGGACCACGTCCCAGGGACTCACCACCATGACCTATCATCGCTTACTTACTCAAGTACTCCACAAAAGAAAGGGTGCTTCAAGCATCCAGAGACCTGGGGGAAGTTCTATGGAAGGGGATAAAGGTCTCGTTCTTCAGAGACTTCTCAGCAGAGGTTGCAGCCTGCAGGAAGGCCTTTATCCCAATTAAGAAATACTTGGCACAACACAACTTTAAATATAGCTGTCACCAACTAGCCTACCTGTCCATATCCAAGCAAGGGAAAGTCATTGTGGCTGAGTCCCCTTGAGAGGTGGAGATGTGGCTAGTTAAGTATTGGCCGAGGCAACCCCCACAAACTACATCCCCCAGAAAGCTCTGGCACCCAGGACACTGGGAGAATTACAGAGGGAACCAATCTTTCAGTAGCAGTACACGGAGAGATGAGAATAACAGCCAGGCGGTCCCACAGAAAAATGGTTCCCCCAGATCACTTCAGCTCCCTCGAGAGATAGTTATGCAAGCGAGCGATCCTAACAGACCCCGAGGGGCATCCCAAGTCCCCTCCGCTCCCAGATCTCAGCGGGGACCCTTTTCCACCACCAGAATAAGACATAGATCTAATAGTGACTTCAATCCATGCCCTGGAGGACTCGAGATAGAACCTCCAGCTAAGCTAACTAAAGATGAAGTCATAACAGAGAGAATGGATTCCACCGAAATACCCGATGAATTACTAATGGAAGCGGCAGTTATAGACTCTTGGGCACACCTATCCCCTGAAGCTGATGACTCTTCAGCAACCACGATGCTGCCAACCAGACCGGGACTAATGACTTTTGCAAAAGGCCTCTCCAGGTACAGACAGGGTGCACAGAGCAATGTGCCTGAATTCAACTTGCAGGAGGAAGCTACTCCTCCAGATTGAGCAACCTTAGTGCCTCCCCTCCAGCTTGTCCTTCTTAAGGATTGTGGCAACCCCCCACCCTCACAATATGCAGGCCTTTTATCTGCTCATGTGAGGATAACGGTGGGCTCGTCGGAATGGCTGTATGCCTATCTTTCTGGCTTTAGCTCTCATTACTCAGCCAGCACCAAGGTTTAGAAGTGATGGGGAACAGCTGCTGCGCTCAGCTGATGTGTTGCACTTCTTTTCCCTCCCCCCCTTCCCCTGGTACCCTCCGCCCCCTCCCTCTTTCATCCAATAAACCCTCTAATAGGTGCTACCTTAGATGGGTAACCCTCCCACGACTCTCAGACCCTCCCCCACTCCTTCACTTGCTTTAGAACCTGGATGCCCCACCTGACTGTGTTAGGTGGTGCAACAGCTTATAATTGCACATGTGCGGTTGGGAAGAGAGTCAGAGGTTGCTGATTGGCTAGACTTCTTTTCCCCCCTGTGTGGGCTCTTGGTTAGCACGGCTAGCACTCCCCCTCATCATCGGCGAAGGGGCTGTGACAGTGTGCTTATACCAAAACTCCACTAGCTTATTGCTTATACGCTGGTTGTATAATATCCTGGTTCAATTTAGGTTTTAGAGATCTATTAATCAGTTTACTGCTCCTACAGCCTAGTAGGCGTGGGTGTTAACTCGCTCAAGTTTGATTGTTGACGTTTACACTTGTGTTCTCTTTTTCCTTCTCTTGATATCAGGTCACTTCTACTGTATCACTCTCTAGTGAAACCTTCCTGACCTATCCTGTTGAATAGATATCGTAGGAACATTGTCTGCACACCCTACCTTATTGCCTAGGGACCTAGTGGGTAAGTACCTTATCTTTTCTTCACTCTTTAGTACAGCTGAGTTTTTTTTTTTTCTCAAAATGGGGTTAAAACTCATATCATGAAATGTGAAAGGTCTAAATCACCCCACCAAATGGACCATGGTCCTTAAACATCTTCACTCTCTGCAGGCAGACATAACGCTTCTTCAAGAGATGCACCTAATTGCAAAGAATGTAAGATGGCTCAAAAAAATGTGGGTGGGGGAAGTAATTGCCAGCTTGGCAGCCAACAAGCCCAAGGGTGTAGCCATCCTGATTAAGAAAACATGTCCCTGGACAATAGAGGACAATAGATAAGGTTGCCATGGACACCCAGGGCCAATGGATAGTAGCCAGGTTCTCTTATCCAGGTGGGCATGCAGTTTTGGCCAATATCTACAGCCCCAACATGGATTCGCCTGAGCTCTTCCTGGATCTTAATCATGCTCTAGAGTCCTGAATAGAGGGATTTTACAACACCCCTATAATGATAGGGGGAGATTTTAACCTAACTCTGGACATCTTTGTTGACAAGTCTATGCCCAGCCCGCAAACCCACCCTAAGGCAGTGGGTATACTACAAGAAATTACCAAAGAATGGGGAATGGTGGATATTTGGTGACATGACCACTCCACTGGGAGGGACTACTCCTTTTTTCGTCAGCCCATGCAACCTACAGTCGCATTGATTTCTGGCTCACAAATATGTCGGCAGCACAGGGCATAGTATCCTCCAACATACATAATATTCTGGTCTCAGATCACAACCCTGTCTCTTGTGCATACTCACCTACCGGGCAAACAGGTACAGGCACCACATGGTACTGCAACCTCCTACTCCTTACAGATCCCTCCTTCCAATGTTTGGTCAAAAAGGTGTCTCAAGACTACTTCTGGAACAATAAGCCTGGGGACACCTCCGCAGCCATGATTTGGGAAGCATACAAAGCTGTGCTCAGAGGGCATATCATCGCTTTTTTGGCCCATTGGAACAAGGAGAGGAGAGAGGAGCTCACCAAACTTCAATCTGATCTGTCGAACCTTGAGGCCGATTTGAAGGCGTCCATGACTGGATGTCCAGACACGGCCCAGCTCTGAGTGATAGTAGGCCTAAAATACCGTATTACTACAGTGCTTCATCAACAAGCAGAATGGACCACGATCAGGGCTAAACACCTATACTGGGAGGGGGGAGACAAGGGTGGGATGCTGTTGGCTTATCAGCTAAAGAAACAACATGTGGCTTCCCACATTCACGCCCTTAGAAATGTTAAGGAACGGGTGGTCATGGGCCCCAAGCAGATCAACGAGTGCATGAAGCAATTCTACCAGCAGTTGTATCGGTCGCATCTGTCCCCAGAACAAAGCCAAATAGGGCCCCTATTAAGGGGATTCTGCACCAAGGCTCACATCCCCCAACTCCCAGGGACAGTAATGGAGGCACTGGATAAGTCCCTCACTGAGGCCAAGCTTACCCTGGCGCTCTCTCAGCTGGCTAAAGGTAAATTCCCAGGGCCAGACGATATGACCACTGAATTGTACCAGTTAGTTAGTCCAGAAATCAGTGCCCCACTTTTAGCCGCCCTCCAAGAGGCACATTCAGCAAGCATTCTTCCACCAACTATGCAGGAGGCCCTTATCACCCTCATCCCCAAGAAATCAGATGACCACCTGAACTGCACAAATTTCCGCCCCATATCATTAATCTCAGTGGACACCAAGATAGTGGCCAAAATCTTGGCCAACCGAATGCTAGAGGTAATACCTTTACTAGTACATCCATCCCAGACGGGGTTTACCAAAGGCAGATCGGTAATAGACAACATTCAGCTTATACTGAATCTGAAATGGCTAGCTCTCCTCTCTCCCACTTCCATTGCTGCAATTGTGGTAGATTTCTCCAAAGCCTTTGATTTAGTGGAATGGCCCTACCTACATGAAATCCTTAATCTGTAGGGCTTTGGCCCGTATTTCAGACAATGGATCCAGGTTGTCTATAATATGCCCACAGCTAAAATACTTACTAATAAAGACATCTCCTAATCCTTTACCCTGCAGCATGGCACTAGACAAGGATGCCCACTCTCGCCACCATTATTCCTGCTGGCATTGGACCCCCCCTGTTAGAGTGCTTCAGGCCAATAAAGCTATCAAAGGTATTCAGGTAGGGGAACACACATACTTAGCAAATGCATATGCAGACGACCTACTCCTTACACTCACCCACCCGCGGGACTCTCTCCTCCTGGTCCTTGACACCCTACGGACCTTTGCATATATTTCCAGCCTCCAAGTGAATCATAAGAAAACCAAAGTCACTCCACTGAATGCAGCCTGCACCAAGGATTGCATGCAGGGTCTAGGGTTATCTTGGGCTCCCCCACACACTGTCATACCTGGGAATCCAAATACCCTTTGAATGGGGACAGCTTGAGGCTCAGAACTTCACACCACTATTCAGCCAGCTTGAGATTGAAATGTCGTGATGGCGACGCCTTAACCTCTCCCTCCCAGGGAAGGTAGCGGCGATCAAAATGCTCCTACTCCCCAGGGTAACCTATCTCCTGAATAATTTACCAATAGCCTTATCGGACAAAATCTTCCGCTCTTTAGCTAAGCTGATCTCAGGCTTTCTGTGGGAAGGCAAAGGACCAAGGTGGGGGGACCACAAATTACAAGTCCACTGGTCTCGAGGGGGCCTGGGCCTACCATGGTTAAAGGGCTACCACTGGTCCTTCCTCACAGCTCAGGCTACCAAATGGTTCTCACCTATCACTACCCCCCCCCGCACCATGGGTACAACTAGAGGGGCAAGTACTGCAGCATGCCCCTCTTAGTCTACTTCTAACCAATGTCCCCATCCCCTCTCCCAAGCTTACTCCGGTCATGGCCGAAACCAGGAGAGCGTAGTTCTGTCTCATGAAGGTAGCTAAGACCCAGAATAAGAGTGCAAACCTACCTTTCTGGTACCTTGGCTTGTGGCACAACCCACTCCTAATAGTGGATAATAAACCCCTACACTGGCCTACGTGGGAGAATAACGGGATACGTCTAGTGCAAGATCTGTACTTGCCAGGCACTGCCATGATTATGTCATTTGAACAACTTAGAGCCAGTTACTCCTTGCAGTCCCATGATTTATGGAAGTATCTGCAGGTCCACAACGCTGTTCGATCCCTGGACTGGAGAGTTTTGGAGGACTCCAAATGGCACTGGCTATCCTCTCTACACCTCCAAACCTCCTCCTGGGGCATGGCGGGTCACTTCTACACCACCTTGCTGCAGGCACAACCTGACTACACTGCTTCTGGTAAGGAGGCATGGAGCAAGGACCTGGGGTTCCACATAACACCTGATTCCTGGTCTCGCTGTCTTTGCCTGGCACACTCCACTTACAAAGACTCCAAGAGCCAGTTAATCCAACTCAAGATCCTCCTGCGTTGGTATCGAACCCCAGCCATGTTGCACAAGTGGGGGATTCTCCCACATGCACAATACTGGAGATGTAAGCAAGCCCCTGCTAACATTCTACATCTCTTGTGGCAATGTCTGGACTTAGTCCCCTTCTGGTCTACTGTGAAAATGGTCTGCTCTGGAGTGTTATCACAACCTATAGATATTTCCCATCCCATGCTGCTACTAGGGGACCCTGGCCCCTTGACACACCTAAATCAGCAACAGCAGAACTGGGTACTAGTGGTTCTGATGGAGGCTAAACGGCTCCTCTTAATGCACTGGAGACATCCCCAACCTCCCTCTCCTTCTCTCTGACACTCGGCTGTATCCATGTTGGCCACCTTTGAGAGACTTGTCTATGTGAGTAGAAGACAACTTAATATCTTCAACAACAGATAGGGAGCTTATCTCAACTCAGCATTATGTAGAGCACCCCTCCCAAGACTCTCTCACACTGGTAATGACTACAAGGACTTCTGCCCCCCAGTCCAGCCCGATAGATGAAGCACCAAACTAGACCTATGTAGTGAAATACGAACACCCCCCCCCCATTCCCCTGGTATCTCTGCTGTACTGAGGACCTATTATACTTCACTTCTCCCTTTCTATCATCTTTCTACTTGAATTACATGGGTACCCCCCATGAGGAACCTAAGTGGTTTGATAATGATAGTTATAGTTATTGTGTTAGTCAAACTAGGAATTGTTGAACTGTTTGACCTGAACTATTCTTTTTTTTTTTTTCTTTAGTTGGAATGGCAGGTCGAGCAGGAAAGTTCTATTTCAAAAACTCAGATAATGTATAAAACTGCAGCTGCCTAACTTTTCTTACTTTTTGATGCTATTATAACTATGTCAGTAGTGTGTGTTCCTTACGATATCTCACCATACTACCTGTTAAGCATGGTTTGGCCTGTATGTTACCGAAATGTTACAGCATAACAAAATGGAAAACAATAAAAACTTTTCAATGATAAAAAAATATTTGCTGTGCTCTCTGGGACTGCGCTGACTATACCCTGTGTTTGTGTGTGCTGCCCAGCACTAAATGCATGGTATTTTGAAACTAAATAAATCCTAGAAATATTTTAGGTGACCAGAGAGGAGAGGAAAAAATCCGCTATTCATTTAAAACTGTCTGTGACTCCTGCATGGTGTGCTTTCCATCTGTGCTGCTTTGCTCCATTTGACCGCACAGTACCCAGTGTGTGACTGTGTGCCAGCTGGCACTATGGGCATGGTATTTCATATGGGTGGGTAGATTGGTGGTCCTGTAAACACCCATAACTGGCTGGCTTTTGCTACTAGCAAAGGAGAAGAAACCACAGATAACCCTAGCTAGAGTCATGTCAAAGTCACACATGATCATCTCTCTCTCTCATTATAATGAACAGATGTTTTTGCCCACAGTTTCATAATGTGTATTTCACTATTGTCTTCTCTATTTGCAACCCAATCAAAAAAATAGAGCTTGAGTTCTAAAAAAGATTAGAACCCTAGAACTTTTTCAAAAGTTCTAGACCAGAACCAGAACCCAGAACTTCAGCAGGTTCTGACAATCTAGTGCAAGATAGTGCCAAGATAACTGCCATGATTTCCCATGTAGTTAGTATAAAGTAAAGAGAACATTATTCCCTGTCTATAGCCAGTCCATATGTCTGCGCTGAATAAGGCTGTTACTTCTCCCCTCCCATAATGAAACACTCTCATATCCCCCTCCCCCACTCAGTACTTCTCCCCTCCCCCAAAGACCAGTCCCACCAGGAGCAATAAAGTTGCAAATTGTTCCAGTTCACTGATTTTGAGCATCAGAACAAATCAGCCATTACACTTCCTACTGTACAGCAACACCAGTAGCAAAGAAACATTCTGGAGCTGAAGATCTTCTCCATATGAGAGGTAAGCTGCTCAGCAGAATTACATGACCTTGTCTGACAGTGGAAATGTCCTGGTGCTCCAGGGGGTGGAAACTCATGTGCAGGTGTAACACAACAAAAGGAGTGCAGGTGGGAACTGGGAAAGTGCATGTCGGGAAGGTCTGAAGAGGAATGCAACTTCTCCCACCAACAGGAAAGATTCACAGGCCACTGTCCAGTGGGATTAGAACTCAGGAGTCAGTATTCCTAGCTATAGCTCTGGAAGTTGCAAGCTGAAACTGCTGAAATTGTGTATGTCTCCATGGTGATCTGAACTGCTCACTGGTCCAACTTCTTTATGCTTCTGCACGTTAGCCCACTCCAACCTCCTGGCATAGTAAATTGTTGGTCTGAAACTTAGAGGAGTCAAACATCATCCACATTGATTCCGTGTTCCCAGAGGGCTGTCAAAACCTCACCCGCAGTATGATATAATTGCACTCCATTATCCCAAGAGATATACATTCTGGTGAGGTATAGGGTCAGGAATTTGATCCCTTTGGAACAAAGTACCTTTATCATCTCCATATACTGTGTTTCAGCCATTTATGTAGCACTTTGGGGGATAGCCCTGTTCAAAGTTTAGGCACGTGCCATTATAGTGCATGTCTTTTTGCTGCCTGCCGTAATAGCTCATCTTTATCCCTGTACAAGGAGAATTTCATTAATAAAGAGCAGGGGGAGGGCTTTAGGGTCTGCCGGCTTTGGGATCAGGGCTCTATGAGCCTGCTCAGTATGGAAATCCAGTGTGCTAGGTAGGCTGACTACCTCTTTCAAAAGGCCCATCAGAAACTGTCACCTCTGGCCTGTCTCCAATTCTTCAGGCAGGCCAATAAGGTGGAGATTATTGCACCTTGATCATGCTTCCAAGTCTGTGTATTTTTGCTTGAAGTGCTTCTGTGAAGTAAATCAATGAGATCACAGCAGTCTCTAGTTGCAATAAGCCTTCCTCAATGTCCAATATTCGGTCCTCACCACCATCTAGACTTCTCTCCGAGCCGGTCAGACGTGAATTCAGTTTTCAAAATTCCAGTTTGTTTTTAGTTCTCCTGGCTTTTTTTCCTGAAGTAACAGCTTGAATCTGTTTCTAGTAAATGTTTCCAGTTCCACATCAGTATCATAGCTTTGGCCTTTACAACTGGCTGGTGACATGCTGTGGCTCCGGTCAGAACTGGAGCCTCGGGATCTCTCTCCATCAGGTTTTATTTTATCTTTCAGGGCTCGAGATCTAGTACATCTATCTTCCCCTTCATTCCCTCCAGGAATATTTTTAAGTTTGAAAATGTTTTTTGTGCTGGAAAAAGAGGAATTTGGCCAGACAGGGAAAGAAGCTCTCTCTTCAAGTTGCTAGCCTTGCCTCGATGTCAAAGGAAGTCCAATTCAGTGCAACCTTATTTGCTTGAGACCAGTCAATGAACACCATGAACACCCAAGCTGTGGACTTCTTTGTGTTTTTTATTTTTTCAATCTTTCCATCTTGGATTTTGGCCAACTCTGCATCCGTTAGCTTTGAGTGACATCCAGTCTTCACCATTGCCTCTTCTTTTTCCTTGTCAGCTCTGTCAGTGACTGTGTGTGAACCCTGGCACCCTCCATAGGACATGCTGTAGTAGCATTTTCACTGGTAAGATCTTCCTCGCAAGTTATACCAAGTGGTTCTGAATGTGGGCTGTCTCTCTATATATCTGGTTCATTGATATCGTTGATAGACAGAGATGTTTTTTTTAGTTCCATTGTTGACATCCTGAATTACTGAAGTGCATGGTGGCTGGCTGTCTTTATTCACCTGACATGTCCCAACATCTGTTTCCACACACCTGGATTTGTTTTTGGTATCTTCTTGTTGGCGTTCTTTATTGTTGCATGGTGTAATTGGGTACTCTGACTTAAACTCATCTGTCTTGAAAGATGATCAAGGGGCTGGGGGACTTATCATACGAGAGGAGGCTGAGGGAGTTGAACATGTACTCACTGGAGGAGAGGAGGGACGGGGGGACATGATTGAAACTTATAAGTACATGAAAGGAATAAACAAGACTGGTACAGAGGGGCTGTTCAAAGTAAGGGAGGGGAGGGACACCAGGGGCCATGATATGAGACTGGAGGGAGGAAGGTTCAGGAGGGAGATGAGGAGACACTTTTTTACAGAGAGGGTGGTGGCTGGGTGGAATGCGTTACCTGCAGAAGTGGTATCCAGTAGAAGAGTGGACTGCTTCAAAAAGGGATGGGACAGGACAAGGGGGAGGGTCAATGAAGGGGAAGGGTGGAAGGGAAGGGCAGCTGCAGAATAAGGGGTGCTAGCTGCACATTCAAGCAGACTTGATAGACCTCTAGGCCTTTATCTGCTGGCAAATTTCATATGTTCGTATGTTCGTATATGTGGCGCATTCATGTCTTCTGAAAATGACAGCGCATTATCTTTGTTTTTAAACTCCGCCTCCTTTGCAACACTTGAGCTTAGGTTTTTGTCAGCCATCTCACTGTCCAGAACACAGCACCTCATAAACATCAGCGTCAGAATGATCACTGCAATATTCCACCTAAAAAAGAAGCATGCAGGGTCTTAGATACATGGAGCAGCTGGCCCTGCATACAGTGTTTCTCCATAATATTTTTAGATGATTTAACTGCAAATTTTTAACATTATAAGAACGGCCTCAGAAATGCTCCATTCTGATTGCCTGTCAGCATTCCAACACCTTACATTAATCTGTGTTACACTGTTCTGCATAGCCTGATCACCCTGGCACAAACATTCTTCCAGTCAGAATTCTATTCTCTGGCACTGCTGAATGACTAGAATAATGTGTTCTGATTCTTAACCAACATTCTTATACTTAAAATGGAGTTCAGATTTTCAAGGTTTAAGTCACCACTCAGTAAATATGTTACATACCTATTAACTCTTTTTACTGTGGCTTTAATCTCTTGTTACTTTCTTTCTATTTGCCATTCAGTACTTAAAAGAGAAAGAAAGAAAGAAAGAAAGAAAGAAAGAAAGAAAGAAAGAAAGAAAGAAAGAAAGAAAGAAAGAAAGAAAGAAAGAAGCAAATTACAAATGAAATACTTCTTTGAACCTTTCTATGATCTGCGTCATTATTTTTCTAATGTGGTTTTTACGACTGCGGGCGGAGCCTACAGGAATTTTGCATGTACAAAGGAGTGATGTCATGTTTTCTGTCCGTGGAACTGACTGAAGGTGTAAATAGTCTCCTCTGCCTTACCTCCTCCAAGAAATGTTTTACACCCTCAAATAAATACGCTTTCATGTTAGTCAATGGTTGCAGGGTACTACTTTCTTTTTTAAATGGGTGGTACAAGAACTGGAACCTGAGTAGTGGGAGGCAGTATTGTTTTTTGGGGGGAAGTAAGATCCAACCCCCTTCCACCCAAGAAGCTCCTAAAGATCCAGACCACATTTTTTTTATTCATGTGAGAGGGGCATGAGGTGGATCTATTATGTTGAAATAAGATTCACTAGTTTGGGAGCTGGACCTAGGAACACAAGAAGTCTATGGAATCCCTGCATTTTTTTAAGGAGTATGAGAACAGAAAATACTTAATGCCTTCAAACTGACTTAAAAACCCTTGGCACAAATGATTATCAGAGTCACCTGGTGTCTCAAAGGGAAAGACTAAGTGTCTGAAACTACTAAGGAGTCACCTTCTATGGAAAATAGACAGCTTTCAAGTATTTCTTAAACATTTATATACTAAAATGGGCACAGTATTTGGTAAACACAGTCTGTGATGAAGTGTATTTTTCTTTTTAAGTCTGAGAAGTGGAGTTGACTTGCACATGTTAAAAATGCCAGTTGCAATTAGCAACTCATTTTAGAAACAACATTCTTTTTTTTGTCCTATTTGCTTTTTTCCTAGCTCAGTTTATAGTGGAGTTGACTTTCTAACATTCCTGCTGACTTACTTACTCCTTGTAACCTGTAATTCCAGTTTTTATGACAGTGTCCCTGGAACTTTCTACATGACAAGTTCCCATAGGCACCTCACAGCACCTCATTAAGCCATTTGACAACACCATCTTTGCTGGACACTGCATAATAAGAGACCCAGCCTTGCATTTTTCCAAATAATATACCAACTTCATTCTCAGGCAGGCAGTTTGGGGGGGGCACACTGGACTTCAGTTGTTTGTTTGATATTGGTCACAACCAGGAGCCCCTCTAAAAATAATTAAATAAATTTATAAAGCCAGGGTTGAGCAGATCACACATTGAATTGGTCACAGCAGCAGAAGAAGCATGTTGGCTTTAAAAGCTTAGTGGTGTGGATGTGGAGGCACCAGTATTTAAGCATGACTTTGGTAGAGGATTAATTGTGACTGGGGAGTGAGGGAGGGAATGAGTCTTGATATTTTTAGCATAATGGTTTTCTGAAACTTCAACCTTCAATGGCTTAGACTTTGTAGCCATCTGTACAGTATACCACTAAGCCACATGCAGTGGGGTATGGGTAAAACCCATATCACCAGACTCAGGCCAGAGCTGTAAAATCTGGACTGGGCACAGCTTGTGCAAATATTGCTGATTCAGTGGAGCAGCAATAAAAGATAAACTATGCAGTACCCTCAATAGCACACCTATCCCAGTTTACATTTACCTGATGCCCAGTTTTAGGCCTTATATAGTTATATCTTCCTTCAACGGAACAGCATGTAATGAAATGTGTCGAATTTACATTGACATTTGGGCATATGCACCTTTATATTGTATGAATTTTGTGTGTGAACTGTATATCAGTTTCTAAAAAAAAATGAAACACATCAAATGTCTTCAAAAACTTGTCTCAACATTGTGTTTATCTTCTACCTTGTCACAACGTACAGTTGTCTCAGCAGTGTTTTCAGTTAGGGTACAGTACCTTCATGTATATGATGGCCTGATTCTGTTGAGTTGATTGCTATAACAGTGCATAGAATAAAATGCAAAACATATAGGTAACTATAATACAGATGGTGGCGTTATTTTTAATTACACAATGGCAAGGAAAGATGTAAGAAGCTGGCTGCTGACCCACTGAAACAGTGATGTTATTACACAATAACATCACTGTAGCTTTGGATTTGGATCATTCCTTGCATTTTCTCTTAGGAAATATTTTTCCACACTAACAAAAATATCCTTTAAAGTTTATTTTTATGTTTGCTTGCACGCATGTGCAAGAAACATAGTGCGACGATCCAAAATGCAGTGCCGTACAGTTAAAAGGGAGAGCACTGCTTGAGTGAGCAGCGCTCCCCCTCCTCCAACATACACACACGGGCACGCACGCATATTGCGTGCTTATGTGCTTCTCCCCCCCACGCATGCACTGTATGGCCGACGGGGGTGCCCAATCCCTCGTCGGCTTCACAGCCCCGCCCCAAAAACAAGCTTTCTAGTTGCCACGCTGGGAGCCCACCCCAACATGGCAAAAATTGTTATTGCCGATGGGGGTGCCCAATCCCCCATCAGCTCCAGGCCCCTCCAAAACAACCTTCCAGCTGCCACACTGGGAGCCCACCCCAGCATGGCAAACGTCCTGCGTTGTCTTTTAAAAAAACCTGTAAACAAGAAAATGGTCCCTCGTAGTCTCCCTGCCCCCACCTGCACCCACCCACTGCTCACCCTGCCTCCCCATACCCCCCTCACCCCATACTTACCTCTGGAGTACGGCGCGACGACCTTCGGTGGACCGGGAACACATCTGCACTCTTCAAAGCGGACCATGAACTGAGGAAATGCCGGAAAAGCTGTATAATGTAATCAACTTTGATGCATATCTCAGGTATTTTTTTTTAATTTTAGCACCAAATTTTCAACATGGGGTTTTTGGGACCCCTCCTCATGAATTTTTGAACTGTCATGGCGTTAAGCGGGCCTGAAGGGTGATTTCGCAGTCACTGCATGAAATCACCTTTCAGGACTGATTAAGGAAATGACAGTGCCAGTGTTCATAAGGTGGGCTCTCAAAAAGTCTATGTTGCATATTTGGTAGAAAATTCCTAAAAATGACTGTTTCGCTAAGCACGCTGCTGCACAGTTCCTACGCATCAGAAGTTCGCAAATTTTTAATATTTGCACTTGGATTTTCAACATTGCCATTTTACCACACCTCCTTATAAGCAGTACAGCTGTCATTTTTCACATCTTGCCTAAAATGTGTTTCTCTGCATGTAGCGACAATGGCGCAGTTGGTGTGCAAAATCAATGTTTGGGACACATTAAGAAAATACCAGTGACACTGTTCATGAGCAGATGTCTTAAATGGCTATGTTGAAAATTTGGTGAAAAATTCCTAAAAATGACTGTTTTACGAGCGTGCATTGCGCAGTTCCTACGCACGCTCGTAAGTTCACAAATTTTTAAGATTTGTACTCCAGATTTTCAACATTGCCATTTCACCACACCTCCTTATGAGCAGTATCACTGTCATTTTTCACGTCACCCAAAATGTGTTTCCATGCATGTAACACACAATGGCACAGTTGGTGTGTGCAATCAATGTTTGGGACAGATTAAGAAAATTACAGTGACACTGCTCATGAGCAGAGGTCTTAAAATGGCTATGTTGAAAATTTGATGAAAAAAATTCCCCAAAATGACTGTTTTAGGAGCGCACATTGCACAGTTCCTACGCACGCTCACAAGTTTGCAAATTTTTAATATATGCACACCAGATTTTCAACATTGACATTTTACCACACTTCCTTATGAGCACTGCAGCTGGCATTTTTCACATCTCGCCCAAAATGTATTTCCGCAAATGTAGCACACAATGGTGCAGTCGGTGTGCGCAAGCAATGTTTGGGACAGATTAAGAAAATCACAGTGACATCGGTCATGAGCAGAGGTCTTAAAATGGCTATGTTGAAAATCTGGTGACAAAAGTCCATAAAATGACTGTGTTATGAGTGAGCCTTGCGCAGTTTCCATGCACCCTCATAAGTTCATAAATTTGTAATATTTTCAGTCCAAGATTTTCACCAGTGGCATTTTTCCACACTTCCTTATGAACAGTACACCTGTCATTTTTCACAACATGGCTGAAATGTGTTTTCACACTTTCAGCACAGAAATGTGTGGCCACTGTGGGAAATCATTTTTCGGGACAGATAAAGAAAAATCACAGTGACACTGTTCATGACCGGAGGTCCCAAAATGCCTGTGTTGACAATCTGCTGTAAAAAATCCCCAAACTAATTACAATACGGGTGCGCGTTGCACAGTTTCTAAGCACGCTCGTGACTTCACCAGTTTTTTTTATATTTTCACTGCAGATTTTCAACGTTGCAATTTTTTACACTTCCCCATGAACAGTACAGCTGTCATTTTTCACATCCTGTTCGGAATGTGTTTTTGCACCTGTGGTGACAAATGCCGTAGTTACTGTGCAAAAGCAGCTTTCGGCTAACAAACTGATATTGCCACTGTTCATGAGGTGGGGGTCACAAAAAAACCATGTTGAAAATTTGGAGTGAAAATACCAAAGAATGCCTGAGGCATTAGGATTTCTGACCATACCGCCCCCACCTGGCAGACTGACAGGCATAAGGGGTGTGACTTAGGATTGTCACCTGCAATGCTCATACCATTCCACCCTCACCCACACCCTGCAGCCACTGAGAGGCATCGAGGTGTGCCTTGGACTCTTTGGCCCCAAAGTTCACCCCATTCTCCTATACCACACCCATCTCACCATATTTCCTGATGGAATGGGGTGAACAAAAGGGTCAAAGACCCCAAGGCACACCGTGACAGTTGTCAGTGTCTGCAGGGTAGGGTGTGGTGAAATGGTATGGCTGTTATGCCTGATGACCCAAAGGCACACCCCAATGCCTGTCATTATCTTCAGGGTGGTGATGGGGATGGCTTCAGTTCAATACTTCGCTGCCATTCTTATTATGCAGCTCTGTAACTCCTACACTACCAATGCCAATGCCAGCAAGCAAACATTCAGCATTGACAAATGCTTGTTTATTCTGTATATAACAACAAGCCATTGTATTATTTCAATAAGGCATTGCAGGGTGTGTGTTGTCTTGAAATATTGTCACTCCTGGGGTGGTGGAAGCACTCGGCTTCGCCTCATGCTTCAACCCACCCCAGGAGTGACATTATTATATAACACACACCATGTCGTGCTTTATTGCTTAAATATGCCCTTTCTCACTGTTCTGTACTTTGATTCAGTTAGTATATATGCAACAGCCTTCATGTGAACATTCTGGGCTTCTCTTTGACTCCTGATGTCTATTTGCTTTAGCTATTGTATATTGTTTGAACTGCTTTGGTCTTCTTGATGTGGTGCCTGTGTGCCTAAACTATGTAATCTGTTTATCTACTGTTACCCACGCATCTCCAGTGAATGATTGTTATAACAGTCTGCTCTCCAAGCCATTGTTTTCCGACTTTTTAACTGTGCTGTCTTTGTATTAGTTTCAACGAGGTGCCTTTGTAACTGAGTCTCTGACTCAAAGGTTTGTAAATCTGATATTTTTTAAATAAATGTTTATGTTTAAGCCCATGAAACACCCTTATATAGTTAATGCATTCACAGTTGTAGTGGCTCTGCCAGAGCTTGTTAACTTAGGATGCACTCACCAGCTTATTGCTGAGTTCCAAAACTCAGACGTGAAATACTAAATGTGAGAAAGAGGGAGTCATCATTAGACAAAAAAACCTTCAGATATCACAGAAAAGATGAAGATATTATTGGAAACCTAGAACCTAATAGTATATAATGGGAGATTTTCATTTGATTTGGCAGGGAATTATAGCTGCATAAATCGTGGTGGTACAACAACTGTTGATTACATTTAATTGGCTACCAATATGATTACTACAAATACATTGATTTAAAGGTAATAATGCAAATGGAAAGTGTATAGGAAATTAAATAGAAACTTATCAAACATTGCTATAGAACTGCTATAGATAAAAAAAAAACCTGCTGGGATACAATCCCAGAAGAAAGAAATCTAAAATTATCAATACATATAAATAGGAACTAAACCAAATTTTGGAACGTAGAATGGAACCAGAACTATTATATTCCTATATGTTGAATTTTTACAAACCTATGAAAGAACTACATAAAAAGGGCAGAAAATCAAATAAAATGCAATATGAAAGCTGATTTAGTAGAACATACAAAGAGGAAATAAAAAAAATTGACATTTCTGTGATATACAAAACAAATCCAAACAGAGCAAATATTTTGAATTTAAATAGCCAAAGGAAACAACATAAGGCACATGTTTTTTTAATTGAATACACTTTACTTTCCAAAATAAGTCAACAAAAACACCAACTACAAAAACCAAACACCTTAACAATACAAACAACGATTACAATACATAATAATACTAACTACTACAAGAAGTACAACAGAAGAGGCACATCCTCCAGGCTGCATCATTCAGATTCTCATTCCATCAACAAGCGGCAGGCTAGATTCACTCCAGGTACAGAGCTAAGTGGGACTGTGTTTAAAGGATTATTCTGTTGTCAGACAACATCAGATTTATTTGCACTGTTATTGTTCACAAGGAGCTTACTTTTAATCATCTGTGTTGTGTTACTTTAAGAGATATTTGTACTTATTGCAGCAGTGTTAGCATTATATTTGTACTGAGCCACACCCTTTAACTAACTACTGCCTTTAAGAATTCCCTCTGGTTAATCCATCTGTGATTTGTCCCTTCCCCCAGCCTGCATCATTCAGACTCTCATTCCATCAACAAGCAGCAGACCAGATTCACTCCAGGTACAGAGCTACAGTGGAACTGTGTTAGCCTGTCGCTGCATCCCCCCCCCCCTTATAGGTAGTCCTGGTCATGTGATCTCTCACATGACCCAAACTATCTCCCCATTTTCTCTATTTTTTTATGCTGCTTCACCACTGGGACTCACTGTTGTACTTACTAAGTTACACTGCAACCTTAGCATAATTTAACCCTTCCTATACCTTAACCCTATATTAGCTCATAGCTTTGTCCTGTGCTAGTCCAATCTTAGCAACTGCATCCCAATGTGTCCTCTGTATCCCATCCCACCGGAATATGAACCATTGACCTCCCTCCCTGTAGTCGGTGGTCCTAACCATTAGGCCATCCAAGCAGCTACACTTTATTTTAGTTTTTTTTATGTCTTTTAAGCCCCTTCATTGTAAATTGTTTAATTCAAACTCCTACTTCTGTACTACTGCATGCATAGTATTGTTTGTTCTGTATGCCACTCTCCTTGTAACTCCCCCGTCGTCGACGTCATCGACACACCGTAAGACAAGCAACTTGTTGTTCACTGTACTTTTCTGGAGTAACATTTATTAAATAAACATTTCTATTCATAACCTGTGCTGTTACATTTCTACAGAACACTGAAAACTCATAAAACTCTGCCTTCCAACTCAATGTACTGTATGTATTGTGTAATCTGCCTCTCACCCCACCTTCTACCCTCCTTTTTATCTCCATCACTCTATTTTTCCCCCCCATTCTTCCCCTTTCTCCTTGTGGTACTTGAACCTCTGACCCTTTACACTGAAGACTGTTGCCCTACCACTGTGTTGTCAGTTCCTCTCCAACTTCTCCTGAACTTTTTCTCACACTTATTCCTCTTCCCTACTCTTACCTAGTTCTTACTGCTACTATGGAGCCACCATGCGGTCTCCTGTCAACCTCTCTGTGTTCATCCTTTGTCTGATCTTACCTCTCCCCAATATACACCTGCCTCCACCACCTCACCTCTGCCTTTGCCTATACTCTCCAATTTCTCTACTGATGCCGTCTCTGTTACAGTGACTACTTCTGTACCCCTCTCACCTAATTTTCTGAATCAGACTGACAGCTTACCTTACCCCCACTTTCATCTTTGTCACCTTTTGCATCCACATATTTTCTTTCTCCCTCTTCCTGTTACTGATACTAAAAACTCCCGTAATATACAACCACCCCCCCAGTTCACATAGGTCTCCTCCTACTTCTTCTTTCCGGTAACATCCACCCTAACCCAGGACCAGGTCCATTGCCCTGCTCCTCCACCCGCCTTGCAGGTGGGCTAAAGTTTGCTTCGGTAAATATCTGTAGCCTGACATTAAAACTTGACCTACTCCAGTTGGCCCCATGATGATGAGGGCTGAGGTGCTGGATGCCACACCTCACACCATGCCGACGACCCACGTTCGGGAACAGGCATGGGCTGCCGGGGGTCGGTGGGGAGGAGATAGATCGAGTGTCCAATGGACAGCTCTTGATCTCCAGGGAAGGGGGTAACCTGTGGTTGGTGCATGACTGACCCCTGGTGGAGTCTGGGGCTTGGTGCTATGCTGTCACAAAACAAGTGGGACAAGAGCATGGCGGGGCCACATGTGGGAGTGTGCTAGAGTCTGCCACAGGTGTTATTGCATGCCTGGCTCCCACAACAGAAAGAAAAAGAGAAAAGACCCCTGGGTGGCTGGTCATTGTGGCTTGATGGCCATCCTCGTCATGCTCCATCTCCTGAGGTAACACCCTGAACTGGATACTGTTGGTGGGTGGGGGTTCCCACTGCCCTGCCATGGGGAGTAACCTTAGGGGTTACAGGGGTGAGGACCTGAAGGAGCAGAGACGATGGACAGCAGCCAGACGAGGGTCGACCAGGGCCAGGGATTGGGCGCAGAAATAAAGTAGCAAAAAAAAACCAAAAAAAATGACCTACTCCAAGCTTGGGTTGTACTTCACAAACCTAATGTCCTCTCTGTGGTAGAGACCTGGCTGTCCCCCACTATACCTGAGTCAGCAGTGGTCCTAAATGGCTATATACTTTACAGGGAGGATAGGTTGGGTAAGTGCGGTTGGGGTTGTACCATCTATCTGGCCAACTCTTTACTAGGGCAAATGCTCCCTTGCTCCCTACCTGGCAATGCTGCTCAGGTCCTGGCGATTAAAATTACCATTGGTAAAAATGGAAAAAATCTCACTGTGCTCTCCGTCTATATCCCCCAATGTTCCATCAAGCTGGAGTTTCATGCTGTCCTCGACTGGGTTTCCCATCTCCCTTCTCATTCCAAGGTTATCCTACTCAGTGACTTCAACACTAACTGGTTAGCCCCTGCCATGGCTTCTGTTAGGGATGCAGCTGCGGCCCTGAACTTGTTGCAGGTCATATCCTGACCCACTAGGATCAACTTTAAAACAGGAACAAGCACTCTCATTGATCTTATACTCACTAATTGTCCTAAAAGACTCTCTTGCATTGAAGTCTTACCTGACTCATTAAGCGACCATTTCCTTACCCTCTGCCAATGGTCGAATGATTCCATTAAAACCCCTCCTATGTCGTCCTTTCAATGTACCCTTAAGAAAGGCATGCTTGGTCAATTCCAAACTACCTATTTAATTCTGATGAACTCTGCCACTAATATTGATGATGCCCTTAAATACTTTATCTCCACTTTTAACTCTGCATGCAACATTTTTGCCCACTTCGTGACACATACGGTGAAAAACCAGGACAATCCCTGGGCAACCCTGGCCCTTTTAAAATCAATGGCCCACCGGGATAACCTTTGGCACAAGGCTCTGGGGTCTGCACTTTCTGCAGATAGACGGCACTATTGGGCAGCCAGAAATGTCTGTACTTGGAAAATTAGATGTGCTAAAGCTGAATACTATACAACCTGCCTTTCTTCCTCCTGGAGTAATGGGACTAAGTTCTGACAAAATCTTAAGGACCTAACAGGTAAAACTAACACCTCCCTCCCTATTAAATATCAATGGAGTTACTACCCAAGACCCACTGCTCATAGCAGAAACATTCAATAATGCTTTTACAGATCTAAGTATTGTTCTCCCTCCAGATTTCTTCAGTGACCCCACTAACCCCTCTATCCCCCCTCCATCATCTGCCCCTATCAGTATCCCTCCCTTTCGCTCCAGAGTAACATCTCCAAGTGAAGCTAGATCCTACCTTTCACGAGTCTCAGGCAAGTCCAGATTCAGTGGCAACTCTCTTGATCTAAAATTGCTTCATTTAACATTTGATGCAGTACTCCACCCCTCACCAGAATGCTTAATCTTTGTCTCAGTCAGTTTCCCTCCCAGTAGAAATCTGTAATAGTCACCCCTGTTCACAAGAGTGGTGACAGAACTGCCCATGGTAACTATCGCCCTATCTCTCTCCTTCCCCCTATTTCTAAAGCCCTTGAAAGAACAGTGAATAATCAAATTTCTGAATATCTTGCCAAGTATAATCTGCCAACAACACGGCGTCAGGAAGGACCATGGTACTTCCACAGCTCTCCTGGAGTTCACTAGCTTTATACATAAAGCTCTGGACCAGGGTCATTTGGTTGGGTCTATGTACATAGACCTAACAAAAGCATTTGACATGGTCCACCATGGCCTTCTCTCTGCCTCTCTCTCTCTCAGGGCTGGGCCTATCCTCTACTGCCTGGTTTGATAGTTACATCTCTGGGAGGTCCCTGAGGATTAAAATCCTAGATACCCTCTCTACCAGTATGCCAGTTCACTCAGGGGTTCCACAGGGGGTCAATTCTTGGCCCGCTCCTGTTTAGTCTTTTTCTAAATACCCTTCCCCAAGCCTGCTCTGGCAATCTACTCCTCTACGCAAATGATGCAGCTATTTTCTCTAGTCATCCTGAACCCCTTATGCTTGAACAATGCCTGCAAAATAGCTTTACACAAATCGAGTCCTGGTTCTCCTTTCATAAACTTATCATCAATTACAAAAAGACCAAAGTATTGCTGTTTGCAAAACACCAGAATAAACATAAAGGAGTGTCACTAAACATCCGAAATAGTCAACTCTCATCACTTGAGCAGGTTAGCAGTTTTAAATACCTCAGGATCACCTTAGACCCCTCCCTCTCCTACCAAGAACATGTTCATCTGGTTTGCAAAGAAGTAAACACCAGAATCAGCCTCCTGTACAGGTGTAGGAGCTGCCTGACAAACAATGCCCTCTGCCTGGCTGTCACTAGTTCTGTTCTATCCCTAGTGGATTATGATATATTATACCATGGACATAAGTGAACAGCCAATGAAATAGTCAGACTGGCAGTTTACCACCGGTGTACATCCTCTGATAATCAATGGCTGTTGATGAGACTATCAATTTAATCATCTGCAGCATATGAATAAATAAAATAAAAAAAACAAATCAACCTCTTTAATATTTGTATTTTATTATAGCAAAAAAAAATTAACCTTGGCATAATCGCAATAAGCCACTCAGAGGATGTGGGTTATCTGGGGATTTACCATGGCTGGCTAGGATTTATCCACTCGGCTGTGCCTCATGGGCAAACCACTCCAGCCGTGGTAAATCCCCTGATAACCCACACCCCCTCATGGCTTATTGCTTAAGTAATCTATGGATCTGCATCTGACACTGCTCTTAAAAGAATAATACTCTCCCTCAATAAAGCATGTCACCACATAACATAAGGGAAGCAGTATAGTGCAGTGGTTTAAGGCTCTGAGCTGCAAATCTGGAGACTTGGGTTTAAATCCCACAGCCCCCACTTGCATACTGTGTGACCTTGAGCAAGTCACTTAACTTTCCTGTGCTCCCAGGTTGCACCTGTAAACAAGCTTTCAGCTTAGTGTGTCTCACCTGGTTAAACAATCGGAAAAAAAAATGAATAACAGGAGCACCAAAGCTTACCCATATCTGTGATCTTTACAGTCAAGTGAACTGGCTAAATTTTAAGGGTAGGCTTGACTATCACACCTGCCTGTTGGCCAAGAAGCTTACCATCTCACTCTCCCCTCTCTTGGTCCAGCAGCTCATCTCTCCTACCCCCTACCCCTCATTCTACTAGGAGCTCTGATAAGGCCCTTTACCTAGTCCCTTTCTGTAAGACATCCCTAGGGCAGTGAGTGTTCTTCCACAGGGCCCCTGTCCTTCTTAATGGCCTGCCTCTCTGGTTTCCTCCACAGACAAATTGGACCCCTTTAAAACTAAACTTCGCCAGCACCTACTCTCTGTGAATAGTTGTGACTGCTCCTAGCTTTTACTGGTCAATCTGGGACTGCTCATGGCTTGTTCCCTCAATTCCTCCCTGCTCCTCCCCACCTTATCTTGGTCTAATTTCTTCCTCCCCACTCTGTTCCCCTCCTGCCCTTCAGTCATCCTTTACATGCACTGTTTTGTACTCCTCCTTCTCTACACCTTATACCCCTCTACTCAACTTTTCTCCCTACCTTCCCCACCCCCTCCAGCTGTCTCACAACTCTCCTTAACTGAGTTCCTTCTGTTCTCCCTTTCTTTTCTTTAATTTCCTATCTGTTAACATGGTTACAGTAGCAAGCACTGCCTGCACCATGTTTGTTTCATTATCATGTACTCCTCCCTCAGTGATGATGCACTTATGTATAATGCACTGCAATACTTGTATACTCTTATCCTATGTATTATGTACTGTATTAATTTCCTGTAATGTTTCGTATCCTGTCTATTCTAAATCTACTCACCACGTTGTTTCTTTGCCATGCACTCCACCCTCATTTATGATGCACTTATGTATAATGTACTGTGTTATTTGTATACTCGTATCTGACATATAATGTACTGGATTAATTTCCTGTAATTTTTTTTTTGTAACCTGTCTGTTTGTAAATCTGATGTGGAGCCTTTGCAAAAGAGTCTTTGACTCAAAGGGTTTTAATTCCAAGACTTCAATAAATAAATAAAATAAATAAATGTTAAAGTACAAAACCAGATTCACCAAAAAGCACTGTGGGAAAAGATGATAGATTATATTGTGGAAAAAGACAGCAAACAATTTTGGAAGTTGGTCACTGCAGGAACCATGATATAAAAAAATCAAACAGAATGTTTTATTCAGCCAGACAATTCACTGCAAATCTTTGAATCTGGGTCAAATTAAATAAAATATCCCTCTGACTGGATAAAGCAACAAGAAGTAATACAAGCAATAGTCAGTTTCAAAAATAACAAATTAACAGAGCTGGATGATATACTGTTTGATTTCTATCAACTACACACAGACTAGTGGTCACATATGGTTTACCGAGATCTTGCCATGTCACACCTGTGCTCTGCGGCCTGCACTGGCTGCCTGTATATTGGCGGATCACCTTCAAGGTCAGGTTACTGACCTATAAAGCCTACATGGACAGAGTCTGCACTACTTGTAAGATCTTCTTTGCCCCTAAAACCCCCTCCGCTCACTCCTTTCCACTGGTGAGGGACTGCCAGAGGTTCCCAGGGTTCGATTGAAAATCTCTGGGGTCTGCTCTTTCACTTTTATGGCCCCTATCCTGTGGAACTCTCTACTTCACCAGGTTAGAGAGTGCCTGACCATTGAGAGTTTTAAAACCACCTTTAAAAAACCCATCTGTTTTGCTTAGCTTACCCTGATTATAATAATAGTTAGCTTATTGCTGTTTTTATCTTTGACTTTTGAACTGTCTGATGTCAATATTTATTTATTTTGCTTGTATGTGTTTTGCTTTATGTACAGTGCTGTGATCTTTCTGGAACAGCATTATTTAAATAAAGTTGATTTGATTTTGATATACTAATCAATTTGTATACTGTAACAAATTAGTTATGTATAGCTTTACACCAGTTGCATTGAAAGCCAGCTATATAGTACCCATTTTCAAAAAGGGAGACAGATGAATCCCTACAAACTACAGACCTATAAATTTACTGGATAATATGGCCAAAATATATGCAAAAAGCATACTAAGTAGACTCCTGAACTGGATAGAAAACCAAAAAATATTGTCAACACTATAAGCTGGTATTATAAAAGAGTTAGGCACTGTCACACAGTGCTACCTATTATCACATGTAATAGAAAAATACTGCATGATAAAGAAATAGAAATTATTTGTTGCATTTGTCTACTTCTCTGTGGCCTTTGATTCCACCTTAAGACACTAGTTATGGAAGCAAATTGAGAAAGATAGACATTGATCAAAACTTACTGGTCTTGATAAGAAGGTTACACACCAACACTTGGATAAAAATAAAGTATACCAAATATGGAGATTTAACAGAATAGATTGATACAAACTAAGGAGTAAGGCAAGGCAGTGTCCTTGCCCCAGCACTGTTTAACATTTATATAAATGAAATTCGACTGGAGCAAAATTTATCAGAATGGCATGGATCAAAAATATTAAACTATCATATTCCTGTTTGCATATACAGATGACTTAGCAATTATCTTGACAAGTAGGATAGGGCTGCAGAGAAGTCTGGGAAAACTTGACACTTTATACAATAAATTTAACCTTACCCCTAACACACAAAAAATGAAAGCAATAATTGTTGGTACTAAAAGGAAATACAAAAAAAAAACTATAATTATCAAACAAACCCTTCAAATATTTGAAAGAGTTTGTTTATTTAGGTTTAACCTTTAGTCATAATATGAAATGAACAAACATATCAAATATATAAATAGTAAAATGCAAACTACACCAGGTGCCTTACAAAGATTCAATAAAATCTATGGAGTCTCTTCATTGGCACCCATGTTAAAAACCATAAATGCAAAACTCGTAAATCAGGGATTATATGCTATGGAAATTTGGAGATGGACAGATTTAAGCTCAGTTGATTCCATATTAAACTCCTAGGGTGGGATATTCAGACTGCACCAGGCAGGGGCGCAAGCCTGGGTGCAGTGCAACTGGGCTGCACCAGGGCATGGACCATGTGATATTCAGCGGTATTGCACCATGGCTCAGCACCATTGAATATGGCACTGAGGGCACATGCACTGCACACAGCACAGGGGCACTGCACCAGCGCAAGTGGCTGGAGAGGAGCCGGGGGATGTGCCAGCACAAGTGAGGTTACACTAGGTGCATCAACCATGATATTCAGCACTGGGCATGCAAATAAGGCCATCATGCATGCAAGGATCAAATGGGGCCATTTGCATGTCATTATGGCCCCATTTGCATGTGGTGCACCCATGACTTGTGCCTAGTGCCCTGCCAGGCTGCAGCCATCAGGGACAGATGCCCTGCAGGCCCTTGGTGGACCTGGCACCCATACGCCCAATCATGGGCATATGTAAAAAACATCCCTGGTGGTCCAATGGACCGTGCTCCATCGCCCGATCATGGGCATATGTAATATATATGCCTGGTGGTCTAGTGGAAGCCCCCCCCAATGCCTGGTCATGGGCTGATATAGCAAAACCTATCCTGGTGGTCCAGTGGTACCACCCTCTCCACCCACCCACTGAGGTCCCCCGCCATCCAGCAGCCCCCCAGCCAGCGGCGGGCAGTGGCACCCCACCCACATGCCACCCGGCCACCCTCTGACTGACAGTGTACAGTACTGTCTGTATACCTATTGGTCCACTGCATGGGCCAATGGTTGTGCAGACTATGCTGTACTGCAGAGGCCCGATATGTGAATGAATGCGTTCATTCACATATCGGGCCTGTGTAGTACAGTATGGTCTGCATGCCCATTGACCCACGCAGTGGACCAATAGGCATACAGACAGTACTGTATGCTTTCAGTCAGTGGCCAGCTGGGCGGCATGTGGTGGGTGTCGCCACCGCCGCTGACTGGTGGGGGTGCTGGTGGTTGGGGACCCCAGTGGTGGGGTGGTGGGGCAACTACTGACCACCAGAATAGGTTTCGCATATCTGCCCGCTATCAGGCACTGGGGGGGGCTTCCACCGGACCATCGGGGATATGTATTACATATGCCCATGATCAGGCGATGGAGCGAGGTCCACTGGACCACCAAGGAGCTATTTTACATATGCCCACTATCAGGCAAGGGGGGGGCACATCGCTCCCGGGGCAGGGGGCTTGGGGTCAATGTTTTGGGTGGTCAGGTGGCCACCCACAGCAGGTGGCTGCTGTGTTGTGCCTGTGATACGGCAGCCCATGTGTGGGGGTCCCTGACTTGTTCCCTGATTTTACGGGCACATCTTTGTGCCCCCCTGAGCAGTGCAAGGTGGGGTTGTGCCTGCATATGCACCGCACATCCAGGGCTGAATATCGGGATGTGCTGCATATGCATGGTAATGCCCCCCGAACTTGTGCCACATACATTACTGTTGCGCCCTGGTGCATTGGGAGTTGTGCAATGCACCTTGCCCCATTGAATATCACACCAGGGTGTATCGGTGGGTTGCACAAGGCACAACCCTGTTCCGACATGCACAACCCTTTTGAATATCCCACCCCTTATATAAGCAGATGCTTAAACTACCAAAGGGAACACTGAATGTTCTGATAAGGACTGATGTGGGACAAATAAACATTAGACATATAGCCAACAGTAGGGGAAATAATTTTTGGGTAAACATGATCTCACAGTCTTCAGGAACAATACTGTCAGATTCTTTAAAAGAAAAAAAAAACTTATTTATTAAAAAAGACCCATGTAATATCTATAACTTAATGAAGAAATATGACATTACTAACCTCAGTTCCTTAGTTGGGCCAAGCAATCCTTATCTGCCGTCAAAGTTTATGTTTCTATGTGGTTAACAATACATTATTACTTTACAAAATTTATAACCAAACTGATCAAACAAAAGGCCAAAGAGAAAGTCTTAAATTCAATTATACAATTAAAAGTCTCAAAATACAAAAGAACATCCACTGAAATTGTATATATTTATTTTATTTATTTATTGAGTTTTGTCAATGGGGTAAGCCCACTGAGACCATGGGTCCCTTTTTCAGGGGCAATCTAGATTTAGTTACAGGCAAATTTACAAAGTTCAAAGACAACACGAGATTACAGTAATGTACAAATGTGGGTAATGTGGCAACAGACCAGTAAGGTACAGTCATAAGGTATTGAAACAAGAGATCAAATTGGGTATATGTAGAGATGCAGTAAAGTTTAAATTCTCAGGTGAATTTCCTGCAAATTAACCAAATCCTCCCTGCAGATCATTTCATGAACTTTTCCTGTTTGATCGGAAATTCAACATTTGTGACTTCACCTTGCTTTGGGGTTTTTAAAGTGCAAATTGCCATCTGGGGGTCCAAGATGCCATTCTCCCATCCGACCCCCACCAGTGACGGAACAGCTCTCTGCTCTTGTCTGCACCCCAAAGATCTCAATGAATGATTCTGAGCTAGTAATGAATGAGTGCGTGCTTGTACAAGCACATGCTCATTCATTCCAGCTCAGTTGGGTTGCCGGCCATGGTGAAAAGTGGAGGGCTGTGCCAGTCACCCACTCAGGGTTGGGGTGATGGGGAGCAGGGTGGTGGGGTACTCCCTGCTGGGGTTGGGGGGTTCACTAGAAACCAGGGGATACTTTTTTACACTACAGGGCATGGGTTCAGGTGGTGGGAGGGATCACTAGCTACCAGGGATTGGTAAACTCTACTTAATATTGAGCAGGCAATCAGAAAGAGGGAACCACTAGACACCAAGAAATATGTTTTACACTACAGGACATGGCTTCAGGTGGGGAATGGACCACTAGCCACAAGGGATTGGGACATTTTATTTTATATCATGGTGGTGATCGATGAATGGGGGGAACTAGACACCAGGGAATACTTTTTACACTATGGAGCATTGTTTTGGGTGGGGGGAGAGACTGCTAGCCACCATTTATCATTTGCAAGCAAAAACCCTTACAATTGATACAACCATGGAAGCATACCAGAAGTACATTAAATGTCAGGGATGCTCTTACAAAGGATTAATATGACATCTTCCAACAGATTACTCATAGGGGAAGTACCTAGACACTAAAGAACATTTAAGGAAAAAATAAAACAAGGAGGCATGCCTCCCAGAAACTTTACAGGGATTAAACATCATGATATAGAAAAAAAGGATTCCCTTTTACCATATACAGCATAATCCCACCCATTCCCTCATATAACATAAACCAATTCCTATGTAACATAGGTCTTCTCCAAGAGAGATTACTCAACTAGGCAAACTCTGAGCAACTTTAAAAATAAAACAAAACACCTAACAACAAGCATTTGTCAATGCCGAATGTTTGCTTGCTGGCATTGGCATTGGTAGTATAGGAGTTAGAGAGATACATAATAGGAATGGCAGTGAAGTATTGAACTGAAGCCAACCCCACCACCACCCTGCAGAGACTGACAAACATTGGGGTGTGCCTTTGAGTCATCAGGCATAACAGCCATGCCATTTCACCACACCCTACCCTGCAGACACCAACAAGTGTCACGGTGTGCCTTGGGGTCTTTGGGCCTTATGTTTACCCCATTCCATCAGGAAATATGGTGAGATGGGTGCAGTATAAGAGAATGAGGTGAACTTTGGGACTGAAGAGTCCAAGGCACACCTCGATGCCTGTCACTGGCTGCAGGGTGTGGGTGAGGATGGAATGATATGAGCATTACAGGCGACAATCCCAAGTCACACCCCTGATGCCTGGCAGTCTCTACAGGGTGGGGCATTATGGCTGGAAACCCTAATGCCCCAGGCGTTCATTGGTATTTTCAATCCAATTTTTCTACATGGGTTTTTTGTGACCCCCCACCTCATGAACAGTGGCAATATCAGTTCTTTAGCCAAAAGCTGATTTTGCACAGCGACTACGCCATTTGGCACCACAGGTGCAAAAAAACATTTCAAACAGAATGTGAAAAATGACAGCTGTACTGTTCATGAGGAGGTGTAAAAAATGTAAATGTTGAAAATCTGGAGTGAAAATATAAACAAATTGGTGAAGTCACGAGCATGCATAGAAACTGCACAATGCACACCTGCATTGTAATTAGTTTGGGGATTGTTTACAGCAGATTGTCAACACAGGCATTTTGGGACCTCTGCTCATGAACAGTGTCACTGTGATTTTCTTAATGTGTGCCGAACACTGATTTCCCACAGCGACCACACATTTCTGCGCTGGAAGTGCAAAAACACATTTTGGCCAGGGTGTGAAAAATGACAGCTGTATTGTTCATAAGGAGGTGTGGAAAAATGCCAGTGTAGAAAATCTGGACTGAAAATATAACAAATTTGTGAACTTACGAGGGTGCATGGAAACTGCGCAATGCACGCACATAACACAGTCATTTTATGGACCTTTGTCACCAAATTTTCAACATAGCCATTTTAAGACCTCTGCTCATGAACAATGTCACTGTGATTTGCTTAATCTGTCCCAAACATTGATTTTGCACACCAACTGCGCCATTGCGTGACATGCACGAAAACACATTTTGGGCGAGATGTGAAAATGACTGCTCATAAGGAGGTGTGGTAAAATGGCAATGTTGAAAATCTGGAGTGAAAATATTGAGAAAATTTGCTAAGTTCGCGTGCATAGGAACTACTAGCTACGCTTGTAAAACAGTAATTTTGGGAATTTTTCACCAAATTTTCAACATAAGGTTTGAGGGCCTACCTCATGAACTATGACACTGTCATTTCGATACTTAGTCCCAAAAGGTGGTTCCACACAGTGACCAAGAAATCACCTTTCGGGACTGAATAACAAAATGTCAGTGACTGAGTTCATGAGGTGGGGCCCTAAGAACCCTATGTTGAAAATTTGGTGAAAGCCGGCCCGTCGGCGTAGCGGTGGGATTTCCACTTGCGATGCCGGCGACCCGGGTTCAGGAACGGATCCGGGTCATCGGAGGGCCGGCTGTGAGGAGTAGGATCTAGCGTCCGTTGGGCAGCTCTCCTTCTCCGGGGGGAGGGTGTGGGTTGCACTCGGTGCATTAGAGACTCCTGGCAGAGGCCGGGAGATCTCACGTAGCCGAGGCTTGACGTGGGGAGGAGGAGCAGGGCGGATGCTGGCATCATTGCACGTCCCCGCCTCCTCTGGGGAGAAAAAGGAGGAAAAAGATGGCAGGGCAGGACCACCGATAAATGAAGCCCTCCCTGGAGAGCCTCGCATCACCACCGCCACTGCAGGACCCCAACCAGTTACAGTTCCGGGGTCACGAAGGTGGCCCGTGGCCCCACCCTCCGGGGGGCAAGCCGAGGGTGACCAAGGGTCCTCTGCATCAATAGGCGGTGGTAGAGGTCTCCGGGGGCCGTGACCAGGGCGGAGAATGTACCTGGTGGTCCTGCCAGGGGATAAAGAAAAAAAAGGAAAAAGAAAAGAAAATTTGGTGAAAAAATTCCCCAAAATGGCCGAGATATGCACCAAAGTTGAAAAAATACCATTTATGCCATTATACAGCTTACCGGCATTTCTTCAGTTCACAGTCAGCTTTGAAGAGTGCAGACGTGTTCCTGGTCCACTGAAGATCGGCGCGCTGGGCTCCAGAGGTAAGTATGGGGTGTGGAGGTGTAGGGAGGTGGGTGAGCAGAGGGTGGGCATGGGCTGGGGGAAGGGGCAAGACAGTCAATAAGGGACTTTTTTTTTTTTTTTACAGGTGTCTTTTTTTAATTTTTAGAAGACGACGCAGGACTTTTGCCATGCTGGGGTGGGCTCCCAGTGTGGCAGCTGGAAGTTTATTTTTTTGGGGGGTGCAGTGGAGCTGATGGGGGATTGGGCACCCCTGTCAGCCATACAGATGTTAGCCACACTGGGGTGGGCTCCCAGGCTGGCAGTTGGAAGTCAGTGTTTTTTGTGTGTGTGTGGGGGATTCAGTGGAGCCGACGGTGGATTGGGCACCCCCGTTGCCATACGGACTTTTGCCATGCTGGGGTGGACTCCCAGCATGGCACCTGGAAATCTGGTTTGGGGGGCAGCGGAGCCGATGGGGGATTGAGCACCCCTATCGGCCATACAGTGTGTGGAGTGGGGGAGTGCATGAGGCATGCTGGGGTGGGGCTCCCAGCGTGCTACTGGAGTGTTTGGGGGAGACGAACTGTCTATGATAGTTCAGAAGCAGTGCTGACGTGTAGGCAATTTGCATACTGCCAACGGCAGTATGCAGATTGCCTACATGTTACCGCTTGTTGCGGTGTTTTCTGCAGAACTGTACGCCACTGCATCTGAACGGCTGTCATAGACAGCTCGGACATTCATTAGCATGGTGCAGCCGCACCTGCAAAGGGGAGTAGGGCATTGGAAGTGGGGGAGGCACATCTACGAAATTTCATATGGTGGCACTATGCTTCTTGCACATGTGTGCAAGCAAACATAAAAATAGCTGCAACACATTAAGTGACTTGCGAAACAGGAGAACCACATATCAGTACCTAGTTTATAATGGAGAGAGGGGAAAGCATAAATTAATTTGAGACTGAGAAGGCTATCATAATAATAAGATATTAATAAACAGCATGCAGGAGCATAAGCAAGCCACAGGGGAGAGTGATGAGGGTACAACTCTAATAGTTATAGTCTCTGATCAGTCTATTAATACGCAGGCGCTAAACCACCTTCCCGAATAATGAAGAACTGCAATGTTCACAGGAAGCACCATTTTGTCCATCACTTTATTGTTGAATAGTAAAAATAGGTAAATGATACTATAAAACAGAAAAACGCAACTTCAGAGACTGGCATTAATATAGTAATGTGAACATTTGCCCATATACCCCTTGCCTCAGTCCAGTAAGCAAGACAGGAAAAAAAGAAGGAATAAGGATTAATAAAAACAGAATACAGTCTGCACTTTAAAGTCAGTATCAAAATTCCAATTCATTCTCCTGTGAGGTCAGTTCTTGCCGATTCTTTGCAGCAGTTTACCAGCTTCCTTGTGGTCATTAAGTAAGTAAACATGGGTGTTACATAGCATACAGAGCCTAACAGGCAAAAGAAGTTGATGATGTATTTCATCAACATCAGGGAGCTACAGATCCTATCAAAAGCCTTGCATCATAGTCTAATACTATAAGAGAGATCAGGAGATAGGGAAATCTCTACTTCCCCGTAATGTGGAGTCCACTTCCTCCTCACTGTTGCCAGGGCTCTGTTGTGATCTCCAACCCCAGTGCAGACAATGATGAAGGTTCTAAGCACAGTTGAATCTGTTGCAGCCTGGCAAGGATAGGTCTGCATGTCTTTTCCAAAGAATATGCAGGGCCACGTTCATTATCCATCAGCAAAGTGTTCACAAGCAGTTGACCAAACTCCAAGGTGCCTTCTCCCTCAAAAGCTTCTAGCAATCCAACCACCCAAAGGTTCATTCTTGGGCTTGATTTTCTAATGTGTCTAACCACTGGCATGTAAGCAATAGTACCTGACAGGGTGGGCATTATTGGGAAATGCCGGACCACCCAGGGGTGTAATGAGGCCCAACGCCTCAGGCAGAGGGCCTTATTGCCCCTGGAAGGTCCAGTATTTCCCAATAATGCCCACCCTGGAGGGTATTATTGCGCTTAGAAAATGGACCATCGGAGAATGTTACTCTGTGAAGAGGCACTTGGACTGGCTTTTATTTTTAGCTGGGCATCTATTGAAAAATAAATGCCCAGCTTGGAGCCTGTCTCAGCCAATCAGGTTTAAGAATTGATTGTTGCCATTTTCTAAAGCTGTATATTCTCTTTCACAATGGAAGTAGTCACTTCTTGAGATTTCAAGCATGCTGTTTCAGCCCCCTGGACAGTTTGCTCAATAGCATCAAGACGTGTCTCCACTTGCTGGACTCTGGGATACAGACTGTCAAGTTTGTGGTCCATATCTTGGACCATCTTGATGAGCTGCCCCAACGTGGTGTTCATAGTAAGAAGGGTCACAGTACCAGAGGGTGAATCCCTTGAGTCTGATGCCGTTTCTGGCTTAGTAGGCTGTGAGCCCTGCTGTGCTTTCTTTGGTGTAAAAAAGTCAGGCAGTGGAGCAGGATTATGAGACTTGCCCATTCTGCCAAATATAGTTTCTGCTGCCAATTAAGCTGGTTGAAATGTAGGTGTTGCACCAAAAGGAAGGTTAAAATAACCTTAAAAGCAATATCTCTCAGGAGCTAGTGTAAGGACCATTTGTTCCTCTCAGAAGCTAAGTCACACCCTGCAGGAAATTTTATTTCTATGAGGCAGGTCATCGGTAAAGGGGGGGCCACTTGACACCAAGGAAAATTTGTATTTAATATTGGCCAGTGATCAATGGTGGGGGACCACTAAACACCAGGGAATTTAATTGTATGTGGGGCAATGATCAGTGGGGTGGACCACTGGACACTAGAAAAAAATTCTACAAAATGCACGGTTTGGACTCTGCCAATGGAGTTGCTGAACTCTGTCAGTGGAGTTGTCAAACTCCACAGTTTGAGGTTTTTTTTGGGGGGGAGGTGAATTTGGCCTCTGAACGGTGGATTACCTCTGCAAAATTAGGAAAATCCTCCAAATTTTTGCAGTGCAGATTTACCCAACTTCGCACATCTCTAGGTACATACATGAGGCACAAGAGAGGGTGAGGAAACCGTAGATCAATTGGGTATATACAATAAATTGCGTGGTACATTTTAAACTATTGTCCATGTTAAGGACAGTACATATGAGACACAGCAATCAGTAGAATGCAAATATTGCAAGACATGAGCTAAGAACACCAGAAGTAGCAACCATGCACTAAGGGCATGAGATGTATACATTAGAGTGATGTGCGTATGGTTCAGTGGTAGCAAGTGCATTGGGAACTCTCTAGTAGTATCTTTTTAGTCACTGTCTGAAGCCACTAAGAGAGAAACATAGAAACATAGAAACCTAGAGGTTGACGGCAGATAAGGACCGCAAGGCCCATCCAGTCTGCCCATTTCTTTTTCTACCTTATAAATGTGCCATCGGCCTTTGCTCTGTCGGTGGCCTATCTATTCATACTCATCTGTATTGCTCCCTTATGCCTATCCCATGCCTGTTTGAACCCTGCACTGTATTCATAGCCACCACTTTCTGAGGTAGGCCATTCCATGCATCCCCCACTGTTTCTGTGAAAAAGAATTTCCTCACATTCCCCCTTAATCGGCCTCCCTCTAATCTCATGCTGTGTCCTCTTGTCCTGCTATTTTTCTTATATTTAAACATGTTAGACTCTTTCACCTTGTTAATGCCCTTAAGGTGTTTGAATGTTTCGATCATATCACCTCTCTCCCTCCTTTCCCCAAGGGTATACATATTGAGCTCCGTTAATCTGTCTTCATGTGTCTTCTGATGCAGTCCCTGCACCATTTTGGTTGCTCTTCTCTGGACTGCCTCAATTTGGTTTATGTCCTTGTGAAGGTATGGCCTCCAGTACAGCACACAGTACTCCAGATGGTGCCTAACCATTGTCTTGTAAAGAGGGGATTATTACCTCCCTCTTCCGACTTGTGATATCCCTACTAATACACCCCAACATCCCTCTAGTTTTACCTACTGCTTTAGTGGTCTGCTTAGATGATTTCAGGTCATCGGTGATGATGATGCCCAAGTCTCTTTCTTCCTTTGTGACTGCCAGCAACTCCCCCTACCAGCCTATAGGTGGCTTCAGGGCTTGTCTTCCCTATGTGCATGATCTTGCACTTCTTTGCATTAAATCCCAGTTGCCACTCTTCTGACCATTTTGCTAGTTTATCCAGATCTCTTCTCATTCTGCCCACCCCATCTGGATCATCTACTGTGTTGCAGATCTTGGTGTCATCTGCAAACAGACAAGCCTTACCCTCTAGTCCATCTGCAATGTCACTAATGAAGATATTGAAGAGGACTTGCCCCAGGACTGATCCCTGAGGTACCCCACTTGTGACTTGCATCTCTTCTGACTGTATACCATTTACCACCACTCTTTGTTTTCTGCCCATCAACCAGTTTACCACCCAGTTGACCAACTTCTGACCCACCCCCAAGCCTACCCAGCTTATTTATCAATCTTCTAAGTGGAACAGTGTCGAAAGCTTTGCTGAAGTCAAGGTAGGCGACATCAACTGCTCCCCCTTGGTCCACCACTCTGGTTACCCAGTCAAAGAAATCTATGAGATTAGTTTGACAGGACCTTCCTTTTGTAAACTAATGCTGTCTTGGATCTATGGATTCCAGGTGTTGCACTATCCTTTCCTTAAGGAGTGCCTCCATAATCTTGCCCACTACTGAGGTAAGACTGACCGGTCTGTAGTTCCCTGCCTCCTCCCTGCTACCACTCTTGTGGAGCGGGATCACATGAGCCCTTCTCCAGTCTTCTGGGACCTCTCCTGAGCTCAGAGACTCACCAAACAGTTCTGCTAATGGCTCTGCTAGTTCCACCTTTAGCACCTTAAGTACCCTGGGATGTATGCCATCAGATCCCATTGCCTTGTCCACCCTGAGCTTAGCGAGCTCTTGTAGGACCCTTTCTTTTGTGAAGGGAGTAGTGCCCACCTTCCTCCCCCCCCCGTGTCCATGGTGCTGAGCTGTGGGCCCTGCCCTACCTTCTCTTCAGTAAATACTGAGCAAAAGTATCTATTTAGGATAGATGCTTTTACAGGGTCCTCCTCCTCACATGCCCCCTTTTCTCCTTTGAGCTTAGCAATGCCCCCTCTGGACTCTCTCCTTTCACTAATGTATCTATAGAAAGTCTTGTCACCTTCTTTTATTGTTCATGCTAGTGTTTCCTTAGTTTGGGACTTTGCCTGCCTTACTGCCTTCCCTGCTTCCCTTAGGGCAGTTTGGGATGCCTCCCTATCTTCATCCTGCTGTGTTCCCTTATATTTCCTAAAGGCCAGTCTTTTGGCGCTGACCTTTTCTGCTACTGGGTTTGAGAACCAAAGTGGTTTCCTTCTTCTTTTGCACTTCCTTTTCTGTCTAACAGGATGGGATGTTGCTTCAAGTATTGCATACTTAATGCTTGCCCACTTTGCCTGTACTCCCTCACCTTTGTTTCTTTTTGCCAGGTCTAGCTTAACTCTGTTAGCCATCTCATCAAAGTCAGTTCCTCTGAAGTCTCATATTTTTGCCTCGGAATGGGATGATTTAGATGTAGTGGCCAAATTGAACCATACCATGTGATGGTCACTGGCCCCCAGGTGACCTTCTACCTGGAGATCTGTGATCCCTTCTTTGTTAGTCAGTACTAGATCTAGGATAACCCTGTCTCTTGTGGGTTGTTGTACCAGTTGTTTG
Source organism: Neoceratodus forsteri (assembly GCA_016271365.2). Classification (NCBI taxonomy): domain Eukaryota; kingdom Metazoa; phylum Chordata; order Ceratodontiformes; family Ceratodontidae; genus Neoceratodus; species Neoceratodus forsteri. Next base: position 9,927,072 of record CM057456.1, read on the forward strand.
AGGCCCTGCCTCTGCAGGGAATCCACCATGTGTCTAGTTCTGGCAGATGTTCCTGCTGGTATTGACCAATCTGTATCTGGCATGTTGAAGTCTCCCATTATCAGAACCTCCCCTTTAGCTGTCATGTTTTGTATACTTTCTAACAGTAATATGTCTATGTCCTCCCCCTGGTCTGGGGGGCCTGTAGCCAACCCCAGTTCTTATGGCTGTCCCATTTCCTGTTTCTAGGGTGACCCACAGTTCTTCTGGCTCCTTATGTGTATTCTGAATTTCTGTAGCTTTGATATTTTCATTGACATACAGGGCCACTCAACCCCCCTTTTTGCACCTTGGTCTCTTCTGAACAGTACATAGCCAGGTACTGAAGTCTCCCAAGTGTGGTTACTGGTAAAACATGTCTCACTAATAGAGGTAGAGTTATTTAAGGAGGCAGGTAGCAAGTTCCAGTAGTAAGGAGCAGAGAAGGCAAAGGACCTTTTACCCAAGTTAGTCCTACCTTTGGGGATGTCAAAGGGTGGTGCAATTTGAGAAGTGCAAAGATCACCTCAAGGGCTTTGGGGCTATCAGTCCATTAAGCTAGGAGGTGTAGGGCAAAGGAGTGGGTAGGATATCCTGCCATTTAGCATGGGCCATTTCAGTGAGGATAGGACCTCACAATGGTATCTTCATGGGGAGACATTGTCGAAAAGTGGCTGATCTTGTTGTATAGCACAGCCAGCTTTTTTGTTTCTGAGTTTTTCGAAGGAACTGATGGACCAGGGCACCATATAGCAGGGTGGGGAGTAGGGTACCATTTGCTACAGCTGTCCTGGTCTCAGGGTCAGTGAGTTACCCAGTCAGTATAGGAGGCCAAGTTTCTGGTGTATAAATTTCATGATATGAACTACACGTAGTTTAAATGTAAGATCTTGGTCAAGGAAGATACCAAGATATTTTAATTTATCCACTACCTCTGGGGCAGAGCCAGAGGAGGTGTATAGGGTAAGTACTGTAGGTATTGCCTGGCTGTACCAAGGTGCTTGGATCTGAATTGGGCTGCTTTGTTTTGTTTTTGTTTTTTTGGTTTTTCATTAAATACTAGCAGGTTATTAGTAAACCATGTTTCAAGGACATTTAGACTTCTAGCGAGCATAGTGGTAAAAGTGTCAACATCTTCTGCACTCCAATAGAGAATGGCATCATCTACATAAAGTAAAATGTTGCCCTCACCACTATTGTTTTTTTTTTTAGTCTTTGGTAACCAGGTGAGGCCCACTAGGCACAAGTACCTGTTTTCTGGGGTGACCTGGGAGTGGTTAAGTGACTTGCTCAGAGTCACACAGTATGCAAGTGGAGGTTGTGAGAATCAAACCCAGATTTGGTCTGTTGGATGTACCAAGCTTGTTCACAGCTCATTGCTCAAACCTGTAGGCTATACTGCACTAATAAAAATGGAGAGAAGAGTAGGGGGCCTAGTATGGAGTCCTGGGGGACCCCATCATTGACAGAGAGGAGAGCTGAGTGGATCCCTTTCCATTTGACTGCCTGTGACCTACCAACAAGGTACTTAGTAAGCTAGGTGAGGGAATGACTGTCTAGACCCAATTGGGTCAATTTATGGAAAAGTATGTTGTGGTTAACCCCAGTCGAAAGCCTTGGTTAGGTTGATGAAGATGGCACCAGTAATTTGCCCAAAGAGTTCAGGGTATCAGCTGTGAATTTTACGGACACAGTGTCAGTCCCATGGGATTTCCTGAAGCCATGCTGTTTGCTGGAGAGCAGATGGTACTGTTCCAGGAAATCCTGCATCTGGTTATAGACCACCCTCTCCTGTATCTTTGCCAGTGGGCTAAAGGGTGGAACTAGGCTGAAGGTTTTCCATAGGTTCTTGAGGTCCACCTATATGAATTGTCATGACCACTATGACCTTCCATTTATTAGGGATAGTATCATCACAAAATGACCTATTCCATAGCCAGGGTACTGGGAGGGCAATCACAGTAGCAGCTGTTTTTAGAAACTTTGATTCTAATTTATCAGAATCAGGGGAGCCATCAGCTTTTATACATTTCAGAAGGGCAAGTACCTCACCTTCCCTGACTAATCTCAGGTGGAACTTGGAGCGACAGTGTCCAGTTGCTTTTGATTGATGGGAGGTGGAGGGGGGACAGGGAGGGTTGAGTTTGTACCTACCTAGATCAGTAAAGATTTATTTATTTGAATTTTGGTAACCGGGTAAGCCCACTGAGACCATGCAGTCCCTTTTATGACGGCAACCTGGGGCAGGTTACATAGGGTAAGATAACATGCACCATACATGGATACACAGGGCTACACAAGGTCACAGTTAACCAGAATGCAACATTCATTGATGTACAGAGCTAAACTAAGTCACAATTTACATAAAGGCAATTGTATCAATGGTAGTGCAATTCAACAGGGCTAATGGTACAAATCAAGATTCACAGTATAATATATTATCAATAACAGTGTTCAACATGTCAATTCTGTTTACCATAAGCGTAGTAAGGAGGATAAGAGAATTGAGCTATAGCGTTGTAGGGAGAGTCTGGGTATGAGCAGGAGCCTGTGAATCAGGAGAGGCAAGTACAGGTTCCTGAAGCAGCAAGATGGTTATACAAGGCAAGTTTGGCACAAAGGAGGGTAGAACAGGAGAAGATAGATGGGGGAAGGAGTTCCAAGCCAGGGGGAAGTATAAACAAAGGATCTTCTATCAGCTGATAGGCGTGTGTTGGGTAAGTCAAGTAATGGAATATAGGTAGAGTGAAGCGACCATCTGGACTGTTTTTGTACAATAATGTCAGACAGACTAGGTGGGGTGTGAAGATGTGTGAGTTCGAAGGTAAGACATAATGAGGTGTACTGAAACTTGTGTTCGAACTGTAGCCAGCCCAGCAATGCTAATACAGTGCAATGGTGTTGGCATGGAGCTACTCCAAGTGCAAAGCGCCCAATCTTATGATAAAGTTGTTTCAGTTGGCTTTATTAGAGAGGCCTTGATTGATAAGAATAATGGAGCCCCATAGAATAGCAAAGGTAGCGGTGAGGCAGAGGCAGTTTTGAGATGGGATGCATTAGTTAGCCAGGGAAGAATACGGTATTGCAGACCAATCTTTTGGTGTATAGTTTTAGTGGTCTTGTGGATATGGGACTTGAATGAGAGGTTAGAATCAAGCAAGATGTCCAGGTATTTAAAGGATTTTGCTGTTTCAAGGGATTCCCCATTAATTGAGCGGATTGAGAGGAGTGGGTTGAGGGCAGCTTTTTAGGAGGGAGGATGGAAAAGAAATGCTTTTTTTGTGTGTTAAGTAAAAGGTTATTTTCAAAGAACCAAGTTTCAAATTGGTTGAAATCAGACTCCAGGCAATGACTGAGCCATTAGGAATCATCTGAGAAATAGTATAGAATGGCATCTTCCAAGCACAGCTGAATAGATGCCCAACCACAGAAGTTCGGTAGCTCATTGATAAATAATGAGAAGAGCAGGGGGCCTAGTATGGATCCCTGGGGGACACCATGGGTAATTTGTCTGAATGAGGATTGACTATTGCTCAATTTGACACTTTGGGAGTGACCAGATAAGTAGTCTTGGAGCCTGGAATTGGAAGGCTAATCAAGACCTAATGATTCTAGCTTCATTACCAGCAGTGCATGGTTCACCAGGTCAAAGGCCTTGGTGAGGTCAGTGAAGATGGCCCCCATTGCTAGTCCTTGGTCAAAGGCAAGGTGAATGTCAGAGGTGACTTTCATGAGAGCTGAGCGAGTACTATGATTTCTGTGAAAACAATGTTTGCAGGGTGACAGGAGTTGGTGAAGTTTGAGGTGGTCTTGCAGTTGATTATAAAGCATTTGTTCTTGAACCTTAGCTAGGTGGCAGCGAATTGAGATCGGCCTGTAATTTTTGATGGGTGTGGCCAATCCCCCTTTGTGGATATGGATTACAAGCACCACCTTCCATTTTGAGGGTAAAGATCCTTTGAGAAAGGATCTGTCAATTAGATTTCTAACTGGCACTGCCAGTGCTGATATTATAGGAAGCTAGGCTTAAGTGAGTCATGACCTGGGAGTCATGCTCTTTGACGTTTTGGAGTAGCCTGAGGACTTCTTTTTGGATAGCTAGTCTGACATGGAATTGTGGTGGTGCAGGCCCAACAGAGTATGTGACTGAAGAGGGCTGGTTGACTTGGTTAGTAGTGAAGTAGGATACATAGCTGCTAAGGTCTCTGGTGAAACTGTTGAAACCATCTGCTATTGATGCAGGGTCAGATAGTACTTTGTCCTTTGTTGAGAGTGAATCAGGGCAGGTGGAGGTTTTACCTTTAAGGAGGGAATTTATCTGGGCCCAGAATTCTTTGGGATTACTGAGGTTTTCTGTTTGGGTAAAACAGTAGTAGGTCCTCTTGTGTTAGTAACTTTGGACTTGCATGAATTTCTGAGCTGCCTGTATGCATGCCAGTCTGAAGGGAGACCAGTCTTCTTGTATGTTTTATGGTTCCTTAAAACCTTTGTCAGCCATAACTTTGGCACCCTAGGACTACATCGGGCTAGTGGTGCATGCCAGTTAATTATGGCAGTGATAGTGCTTATTAGGTATTCCAGGGCTTGGTCAATGGTAGGCAGGGTACGGATGGAAGTTTACAGAATTAAGCTAGTTGAGGAAGAATGCACAATTAAAGGAGGACATATTTTGGGATGTTATAATTTTAGGGGGAAGGTTAGGGGAGTTATTCCTCCAGGTACAAAAGACTGGGAAGTGGTCGTTGATGCTGTCGGGTAATACTCCTGAGGCGATTATTCTATGACCACAGTTGGATATGATCCAGTCTATTAGGGAGTGGTTTCCCATTCTATTATTCCTTCTTCTGGGTACAGTGATGTGTTGAGTTAGATTGGCATAAGCCAGGGTGGACTGGGCTGTGCTTTTGTTGCTGGAAGACGAGTCAGTATTGAAGTCCCCACATAATATTATTTCATGTGGTGGGAGCTCAGAGAGGGAGGGGATGAGATTGGGTAGGGCTGCAGCCACAGTTTTGGATGGTAGATAGGTACATCCTACTATTATTTTTCTGGTCTTTCCAAAGTTTAAGGATAAAAGATGGAGTCAGCCTGGTACGTGAGGAAGGTTGGGGGTGTAAATCTGGTGGCTGCAATATTGGATTTAATATATAGGAGAACACCGCCACCTCTTTTATCAACTCTATCCCGCTTGAAAGTAGTGTACCCAGGCAGAGCCACTTCATGGGGTAGGATGGAAGGTTTTAACCATGTTTCAGAAACCCAGTGTACTGCCAGATTGATGGAGGTGACCCAGGCATTAAGCTCTGGCATTTTCAGATGTAGACTCTGACAGTTCAGGTGGGCTATTTTGAGGCCCTTAGCATTAGCTGATATGGTGGTGGGGGGGGGCAGGGGTGAAATAGTATGTACAGGGTGGTCCTGGGTTGGTCTCTACATCACCAGCTAGCAGAAGTCTAATGAATAAGTGAAGCTGTGTGCACCGGGGGGGGGGTGAGGATTTTGATTTTTCTGGTTATTGTACACGGCACTGGTAGGTGGCCTTGTAGCAAAAAGCCTAGATGGATGGTATCCTTTTTTGTCAGGCAGAGAAGTGGGAGTAATCCAGGGAGGTGGTCGTGTGGAATGTTCTGTGAAGAAGAAGAAGCAGTTAAAAGAGTTGGCAGTCTTACAGGGGTCATTAATAATCTGGTTGTTGGTGCTAATGGAGCTGCCTTGGGGGCTAGGGCTGCCCTTAATCAGGGAATTAATATGGAACCAGAATTGTTTAGGGTCTGATAGGGATTTACCGTGTAGGTTTCTTATGGCTTTTGGCAGTCTTTTTGATTTTTTTGCATTTATTCCTCAGGTCTTTTTAATTCTCCTAGTCGGCCTTCAGAGCAGACTTCTTATAGAGTCTCCAGGCCTTGTCTCTTTGGACCATTACTTTTTGAGCTTAGGGTCAAGCCATTTGTTACATTTTCCCTTAACCCACACCTTCTGAAATGGAACATGTAGTTGGCTGCAGACAGAAAATTGTTAAACTAATCAAGGGCATCATCTGTGGTTGGTAAATCAAGAATTGGGTGTCTGTTGATGCCAGCGAGTGTGGAGATAAAGGACTCTGGCACAAAGTGAGAGTAATTTCTCACTGTAAAGATTCTTTGGGGAGTCTGGTGAGATTGTTTCTCCTTATGCAAAAGATAGGCGAGTGGTCATTTAGGACATCTGAGAATATTCCTGCAGCTCAAATTCTATTGGGGTTAGAGACTAATACCCAGTCGAGGAGGGTATGTTTCCTGGATCTGCTGTTGAGCCTAGTGGGCTCACTTTTGACTTGGGCTAGGCCAGCCTCCAGGAGGAGAGTCTGTAAACCACATTTGGTGTCAGCTGCCTAGTTTAGGTTGAAGTCACCTAGTATGATCATCTCACTAGGCAAGTGTTCAGAAACAACTTGGTCAGGGATTCTACTACAGCTGTTGCAACATGAGGTGGGGAGTATACATAGCTGAGATGTAGGGGTTTAGTGTTACCAAGTAGCAGCTTCACAAACATGGTTTCACTTTCAAATATCATTTAGGTAGGGTAAATCAGTGATGGTGGCTGTGACTGAGGATTTAACATACTGTATATGAGGTCACCTCCCCTCCTTTTTTTGCAGTTCTAACCTTTCTGAAGGCAGTGAAATTTGTCATTTGTGGAAGCAAATGAGGTTTGAGCCAAGTCTCTGATATGGCAATCACATCAGGTTTATACAAGATGACACAACTTTCAAGTTAGGGCATTTGGGGCCTTAGGCTGTTGATATTCATATGAGCAATTTTCAGTCCATTGGCTGTAGTCCATCTAGGGTCAGAAGGGAAGCACATTTTATAATGGGGGGGATTTATTTCTTCATCACCATACATGACCCCTAGTAGGGGTGCCATGTATCTGAGGAGCTGAGTCAGATAGGCAATGGAATATTTCCTTCTACAGGATAAGCACAAGTAGAAAATGTTATAGCAAGCACCTTTCTGATAAAGCCCTTGGGTTATCAGAGGGTAGGGGTCCCTAATTTGAGCCACCTTGGGGAGGACCCAGTATGGGGAGGGGGAATTCCAATCATTTGTCCAGGATGTTTCATCTGAGAGGGGGACATAGTCCACCCAGCATAGCAGCAGTATACAGGTGAGTGCTTTTATTTAAACTCAATACAGAATCCAAGATACAGAGAGATCTTGACTCTGTTAAGATATGAATTATTCCCTAGTAATGTTTTGAATTATAGATACAAAAAGATAATGTTACATGAATGAACTGTTACTGTGACTTGCAGGCCACAGAAGATCTACTTCATGTAGTTATGCACTGTCTATGATACAACCAAATAGGAAACACATTTTGGGGTAAGATTTTGGAGTCACTCTATGTATCACCAAAATTGATATTAGACCTCCTTTTTAGTGCAGAAAATCTCTCCGTCCTTGAGGTGTTACTCATATACATACTAGAAATAAACAAAACATAGGAAAAAAATACGTAGAACCAATTGACAAATCATAAATACGCAGGAGTCAGTCCTTCACCATAGTCTTTGTTCTTGGAATAGATTGGAAAATGAGGCTGATTCTTTTTTTTCTTTTTTTTTTAAGATTGTAATTTGGCTTTTTGTTTTTATGCTCCTTGTTAGAGCACTTAGATTACAGGCCACAAAACATTGTAATGGACTACAAGCAGTCAGACCTGAACCACACAATACACAGTTTAAACTTCTGAAAATTAGCATCTTTTTTTTTTTATTATTGGTTCCCAATTTCCATTCTCGTTTTCTAAACTATTATGTATCATATTGGAAATAATAGCAACATGTCAACCTCTTTCTCTTTCTGTATGAATTCTGCAGTGAATACTGATATTTTGCAGACCATTTCTGATATGTTGCAAGCTGCTGCGGAATGGTTTGCAGGACCCTCCTTCTGGTCCTTGGGGAGGATCCCTGTTCAGGTGAGGCTATTTTGTTTAACTCTCAGGGCATTATTGTTAATTGACTCTTGGATATAGTGCCAGGCAGAGTACTGATGCTAGATATTTTTTATCAGCAGCAGGAATTGCCCCTCAGACCAAATCCTTACTGAGGTTCTGCACACCATACAACCATATGTTTACACCACAAAAACAGTGGTTTTTGCTGGAGACTTCAATTGTATATTGTCCTTAAAAGATAAGATGGGGAAGACACAAAAACTATGCCGTAATAAAAAATGTTAAATAAATTGATCACTGGTGCGACACTGAAAAATGGGTCGGGGGGTGTCCCCAACCTCCGGGCCATACCTTTTATAAAGGAACACTATCCTCTCAGATTGATTTTGTCTTTGTTTCTCAATGGGTGGTGTGTTCGGGCTATAAGGAAACCACCAAACATGTATTTATTTTATTTATTTAGTTTTTGTTGACCGGGTGAGTGCACTAGACAAATTCTGCCTATTTTCAGGCACGATCAGGGGAAAGGGGATACAGATGAATGCCAACTGACTTTGAACCAGATTAAGCTGTTGGTGGTATTTTAGTGAAAATGGTATGCTCACACTTAATATAGGAGCTGCATTTAACAAACCAACCACCCACAATATGTGGCATCTTTATGTTTCCCTTTTTGGAAAGCCAGTTTATTTGGACAGCTGTCCAGGAACTTCTGGCAGCCAGACAGTCGGTGTACATGTTATATGACATGTCTATGCAATGGTGGGTGGATACAAAATTTGATTTAAAAAGTCTGTTTCGTGTGTGGGTGAAATATCAGCATACAACAAAGTATGCACAATACCTGGAATTACGCCGACATTTACAGTCACTGATTTCCAGGTCATTTTAGACTGGATATTTTCTTTTTCCGATTGTTTAACCAGGAGAGACACACTAAGCTGAAAGCTTGTTTACAGGTGCAACCTGGGAGCACAGGGAAGTTAAGTGACTTGCTTAGGGTCACACAGTATGCAAGTGAGGGCTGTGGGATTCAGACCCAGGTCTCCAGATTTGCAGCTCTGTGCCTTAAACCACTGCGCTACTGCCTCCCTAAATTATATGATTATAAGACACAGATTGAGAATGTATGGAAGGAAATGTGTGAAATTCAGTATGACTGAGCTGCCTCGTTAGCAGCAGGATAAAAATATGGGACACATGGTAAGAAGGAACAAGTTAATCCATATGACACCTGTAAAGAACACATTGAGACAAAATATATGTCCTATCTGAAAAGACCAGATGGTTCTGTAACATCACATCATTTGGAAATGGCAAACATTGTATATAAGCACACAGAGAAACTGTTTTCTAAATCGGAAAGCGCTTTGGATGGAACATTAGATTTTTGACATGAACTTCTCATCCTGGAGGTGCTGCAGGAGATCATGGATGGTTTGGTGGTCCCTATAACAGCAGGGGAAATTTGGCAGATTGTGACATCTTGTAGAGGGGTTACGGCCCCTGGACCTGATGGGTTACCTATCAAGCTTTATAAAAAATTGTTGGATGACCTAATTGACTATTTGGTTCTCCTATTTAATGACATAGTGCAGGGAAAAATAAGCATTCCAACAGAAATGTCAGAAAGCTTTTTAATTTATTTATTTAAAAGAGGTGATAAAACTGATTTACACAATTGGAGGCCAATTCGTTTATTAAACATGGACTGGAAAATATTGTGTAAAATCCTGGGTAACAGGTTACTAGATGCGGCTCACATATTAATTTCACCTACACAGGTATGTGGAATCCCAAAGCATACTGCACAGGACAATTTATTTCTTCTGCGAGAAGTATGTGTAAGATCAGATGCTCAAGGGCGCATTATCAGTTTAGACCAGGCAAAAACCTATAATGTGGTGAACCATGAGTTTCTGTTTTCTGTGCTTCTTCATTACGGTATACCTACAATATTTGTAGACTGGATTAGACAGTTATACAGATGTATTACCACTAGGCCGGTGGTGAATGGTCTCCCAGGAGCTGCAGTTTTGCTTGAGAAGGGTGTGAGACAGGGGTGCTCGTTAAGCCCCCTGTTATATGTTTTTAATATTGACCCCCTCCTTAGAAAGATCGAGCAGTGTACAGAGATACAGCATGTGGGGGGAGGGGGGCCATGCTCTATGTTTCCTTGTGTAATGGCCTATGCAGACGATATTTGACTTATGATGGCTAATGAACACTCTGCCACAGTGGCATTAGAAATCATTTCTGACTTCTCACATATTTCAAGTGCAGCACTAAATAAAGAAAAAGTCAGTGTTTAGTGTTAAAACATACCTTGGACCCTCCAAGAGGTGCCATTAAAGGGATTACTATTGTGCCAGCCCAGTACGGGTGTTGGGAATATTATTTGGGGATGGCAATTTGGCTGCGCAGAACTGGGAAGATGCCCTGAGAACTGCGGAATCCAAGGTAAAAAAATGCAAGAATTGGCCTATGACAAAAAAGAAAAGAGTGTTTCTAGCAAAAACCTTTATTTTCCCCATTTATTTATATGTAAGTTATGTTTTTCCTTTGCCTACGAGATTGGAAACAAGGGTATACAGTATTTTTTTAGGCTCTTGTGGGGCAGTAGACTTAACCTTATTAAAAGAGCAGTTACATATTGGCCCATCAAATCGGGTGGCCTTCATATGATAAATCCAATTGTGGTTTTCCTTTCCATTTATGTTTATTCAAATGTTGTGCCTATTCTGAAAAAGCAACAAAAGCATGGATTCCAATGTTTCAGAACATGTAGTTTTTTCTTTTCAAAATGGGATATGGGACATTGGGGAGTGTTTACAAATTCACCAAGGGGGGTGGAAGATGATTTGGTTTCACAATTCCAGAAACTAAAAACATGGAGACTCCCTCTACAATCTGTTGTGCTTATGAATATGAAAGAATTCTATAAATATATAGTATCTATGTATTTTAACTGTGATCCATGTTTTAAATGTCATCCGTTAATGCCAAAGAAATGTTTATTGGACCAGATTTTGGAACCTCGGGTATTGCCTAAAATGTGTGACATAGTGTGGTTAAGTTGCCATGAAAAATTGAATGTCCAGAGTAATCATCATCACCAATCTGTTGAGAAATTATATTGTTTAAGGGAGGAATGTCTTCAACAAGAGGAAACGATAGTACATTTATTTTTACAGTGTCCATTTATTGAGGACTTATGGCCAGAATTAGCAAGACTGTGGCAGATCCCTGAATTTCTGCAGATGACTTATGAGATATAAGGGATATACAATGGTGAGCTGTCAAATAAATGATTTATCTGCACAAGTGCTGTTTGACCTCGGGTAACCTCATGAATGGCGTAAGCCATGAGTGAGGCGTCTGAGGTCAAACAGCACAAGTGTAGATAAATAATTTATCTGACCGCTCACCATTGTATATTTTATTTCTGCATTAGGGGTGCTTTCTGTCAGAGCAAGGACATTTGCTTTTGACTGTATATCTTTTTTTTTTAAATGATAATTCTGGGACTTTTTGTTAACTTTCCTAGTGTATGTCTGCCTAGTGTAGTGGTTGTTATTAAATGAAACATCACTCCTTTTGTAGAAAACTTTGTGCTGAACAAATGGCATTGCTCACAGTACCATACTACTTTTTTTTTCATTTTAAAGTTATTTACATTTGTTTGTCAAAAAAGTGGATAAAAAATGGAATTTTCTGCTGTTTTTTTCTAATTATAAAAACAACTAAAATATATTTATTAATGAAACACCACTCATTTTGTAGATATTTTTGAGTTGAACAACTTCTTTGCTCACAGTACTATGCCATTATTTTTCATTTTAAAGTTATTTGCATTTATTTGTCAAAAAGTGAACAAAGAAATTGAATTTTCTGCTGTTTTTTGCTAATTATAAATAAATCTATAAGATATCTATAAATGAAACACCACTCATTTTGTAGATAATTTTGTGCTGAACAACATTCATGCTCACGTCACTGTGGTATCGTTTTTTGTGTTAAAGTTATTTGCATTTGAATATAGTTAGTACCGGTACTGAGGCCGGATATTTTAAATGAGTTCCGGAGTGATTGTAACATATCTACTATGTGTATAAATCTGTGATGATGTGTCTACTATGTGTATAAATGTGAGATTTCACATTTATCACATAGTAGATCAGATTTATCACATAGGATTTATGTCCACGCCTATTGCATAAATAGTTTATGAGATGTTTCAGGACAGGTGGCAAAGGTTTCATCCTGGCACATTGAGAATAATTCTAATATGTATTAAGTGGAGTACATGGCAAGTTAGATTTCTTTATAGTTTATAACAAAAATATATTTCTGTTGCAGGTCTCATTAGTATGATCAATATGGAAGTTCAAATAGCCTATCAAAATGATAGGCAGGAATTACCTAATAAAGTGTTGCAGACATGGTGGAGACACTTTTCATGGTTGACTCCTTAATGTATGTCACATATATTGTGGGTTTCAGCTGTTTTGGGTTATTATGTCAGTGGTTTTGATTTGGGTGAGTAGTATATAATAATGGTGAGGTGTTAAGTGAAAAGTAGCATGTAATAGTAGTGGAAGAGGAATTACGCTTATTTACTGCATTTTTGTATGTTTTTTCCCTTTTTCCATGAATATTAAGGTTTATTTTTAGGTTATTATGATTTGTATGTAAGGTTTTGCATTATAGTTTCTGTTTAATAAAAATTCCCCTACTCTTGTGGTGGGGAGCGCTGCTGTCTAGTTTCTGGATGGCTGCTGCCAGTGAGAAAATAGAGGTGGAGGACGCAAGATGGAAGGGATGGCCTCCCCTCCTGCTTCCAAACAGCAAGAGGCTATTGTGAATAAGGTTGCTGAGCCTTTGGAAATGCATATGACCTCAAACGGAGCATGGTAAACATTGCATAATAAGGAGACAGAAAACGGTGGATTGCCATTCTATTCACTGCTTGCAGGTTCAAACCTGCAGACTGCAATGAGTATGGGGAAGGGTTTAATTGAGGAGTCACGCGAAGTGACAGTCTGCTCCATATGGGATGATGCTTTTACTTCTGGGAATACTGCTTTCAGTTCGAACTAAGACAATAACTCCACAGAATTCTTGGGCACTGAGAAACCTGATTGGAGTTTGTTGGAAACACTGGTATGGCTCTCGTAAGTGCTGCTGAACTTTCTCTGTGACAAGCTTTAAATGAAAAAAGGCATATCTTCTAAAACAAATTGAGGATGAGGAAGAAAATTATCATAAAGAGTCTGCTAAATTAAAATTAATTGCTGCTAAACAACAAGCTGAAGCTGAGATACAGCATTCTACAGCTGAAACTAATTTACAAGTGCAGCCACAACCTGCCCTGTGCAGCTTACCACAGAGAAAACACTTGGGATGTCCTACAAACACAGGTTACCTACAACTAACAAACAGAATGAAGAGCCAATAAAACAGCCTTGGACAGTAACATCAGCATTAATTAATGCCGGAGGAGTACAAGATATGTCAGGCACTTGGATTCCAGACCCTAAGGATCCAGCAGTTCAAAAACACGCCAGTGATCTGGGAATTCCTGCAGTTACTACCACCTCACCAACAATGGCCCAGTGTTCAGAAACTGGACTATTGCTTAGCCAAATTACACAAAAGGGAGACATAAACGATGACTCTGTAAGTACAAAACACTCCGTTTCTACACTGAACTTTGGAATACCTGTAAATGTTTCAAATGAACCTGCAATATCTGCAAATGTCTTTAATGCTAGTAATACAGCAAACACTGATTTGGATATACCTAGAAATGTTAGTACTGGGGCCCCATAAATGCCTTTGGAAGATACATTGCAAATGAACACTGTTAACAATACTCTTATGGTGATACACTACTAACAGTGGGACCTAGTGCACCGAACAAAAGAACGTTCATAAAACCTTTACTCAGAATGTCTGATTTATTTACAAATAAAGGGGAGCCCACCCCCAGGAAGAATGCTATCCAGTTATTATATAAAGGGGGTTTAGATACATTGCCAGACAGAGTATATATAGCAAGAACCCCATTAAAGAATTCATTAAAACTTCATGCTTCAGAAATATTTGCACTAATATAAATGGCTTACCACAATTATGACATTAGCTTTCAAACAGTTGAAGGCTTGGACAGATTCTGGATAAAATACAATTCTTTAAAGGATACGCCATTGTGGACACCTTTTCTGGTGATTCCCATTACCAAACCTGCTGTCCGGACAATCATGATATTGTTCAAAAACAAGGATGTTAATGTATCAGATATTTTATTTTGTCTGAAAAAAGATACGAGGTGCTAGAACATCCTACACCCATCACAGACACTGAACAAATCTGGACTGAGGGCTGAAGGGTTAAAGTGAAGCTTATTATGTCTAACAATGATATTCTGCACCTGCCTATCTGTTTCTATTTGGGGAGGGATAGAGGCTCACTGTTCTACCCAGGGCAACCGAAATCCTGCCACAAGTTCGGATCTCGGTTGCACCTGAGTAATGCTTGTGACATCCTTAGATGTACACACTGTTTGGAACTTGGACATCTGGCAGCAACATGTATTAATTTGTTTCAGTGTAATTTGTATGAAGAGAAGGGATACTCATATGTTAGGTGTCCCTGCGCTTCACATAATAGTGGGGCAAGAGTATTCCATAAAGCTCTGATAACACAAGCTCAGAAAAATGGATCAGCCCAAGCCTCAGAAATTAGGTTTGCTACCTTGCGAAAAGAAAAAGAAAGTAACCTACAAGCTAATGCAAGTACTGCAGTAACAGAGCTCACAATCACACCTCAGCATCTTGACCCTGAATATCTGGACATAGAGAAACCCCTTAGTGACCACTTGCCTAGGGAACAGGACTTGGATGCTGCATGAGCCCCAGAACTTCAAAGAGTGGTTCAGATTCAGAAGGAGGTACAGCAAGACAAGATATAATGCCCCCCAACCCCACATATCCTTTTCATAGGAAGAACCCCCTTCAAAACAGTAGAACACAAAAAGAGACCTAGGAATACCTTAAATGAAGGGAAAGAACTGAGCTGCAAGGAGAGAAAGGTATCTATAAGAAAATATATACTTCCTAGTGATAATAGATTTGCAGTTCTCCAGGCAAGCAAACAATGAGGAGACAGAGATTCAGAGGTTGAGGAGTCAAACTCCTCTTCTATTACCTCCTCCACACAGGATCCATCCTCAGAGAAAGAAGATATGGGCGGGGGAGATACAGTCAAAAACAAATGGAGCACTAGATCAAAAAAAAATAGAAAGCTCAGGTTATTTTTTCCCCTTTCCTCATGACTACCCTCAACATACTCTTTCTAAATGTCAATAGCATATACAGTAACATACTAAAAGAAGATTAACAGTGCTCACGGAATTATCAAACTATAACACTGATATTATCTTCCTTCAAGACACAAGGCTTAAGACATTATATGAAATTTCTCAGACAACCAAATTGTAAGGTCATGGGACCACTTTTTCATCAATGGGGGAAAGCTTATGTGATGGGTTAGGGAGTTGTTTGTGGTCTCTGTCTGCTGAGGCTGAGACTGAGACAGGGAGAGTGAGAAAGCAGCCACAGCTTCCTTGAATCAAGGAGGTTATTTTCTAGACTACACTGAACTGAATTATTTATTTTTGGACCTGTGTAAGTAACTAGTATTGATTCTGTTTTTGGGGTGGACTTTTCTTAGTTTTAACTTTAATTTGCCTGGGAGGAACTGTAACTGGGAGATATTTGCAGTCAGTTGTGACTAGACCTGTTACTTAGCCTTTGTGAAATAGGTGTCTGAAAGGAAGGAAGGTATTCCCTGGGGTGGAGGGTAAGAGTTGTAGGTGATTGTTTCTGGACAGCATAGGTTTACTCCCACCCACCCTTCCCTCACCCCACCCACCCCAAGCACATAACTTCCTTTATAGCAGGGCTCTAACATCACGTCCCCAAAACTGCTAACAACATACACCTGTTCATATCCTTAAAGGCACAGCACACTAAATAGGGGGTTGAGACACTCACAAGCTTGCACACACTAAAACAAGAAGAAAAAACAAAAAAACAACTGTAACTGGAAGGGACACAGACATGTGGGGAGTGGTGCAATGCACTGGATGTGGAGCAGTAGTCTTCCGGGAGACATTCTGGAGACTGCGTTGCTGCCCTATTTGCAGGCACCTCTCTGGTATGAGGGAGGAGGTTGTTCATCTTCATGCTGACCTGGCAAGAATTCAGGAAACCTGCTACCCCACCTAGGGACCACCCAGGCCACTGCCACTACCTCAGAGGTTGCCAAGAAAGAGGAGTGGCTGAACCATGGTGGGCTCAGGGAGGGTGAGGGTGGTGGAACAGAGGTGCATCCCTCCAGTTGTGCCTCTCCACAATTCATTCACCACTCTGGTGAAGCATGGTTCCTCTATGGAGGCACCTGCAGTGGAGACCAAGGAGGATGCTGGGAACCTCCACAATGGAGACCCACAGGAGGGTGGCCCAGGACCCCACAGAGGAAGGAAACAACTCCTGGTGGGGGACTCAATTGTTAGGGGGTAGAACTGGGGGAGGGAGGGGAAAGAGAGGTAAGGTGCCTGCCAGCATCAAGGCTTGGAGGGACAGGAAATGAATCCTCAAGATTGTGGGAGCAGCGGCAAGGGGAAGGGAGCTGGATGTCATTATCCACCTAGGGATGAATGACCTGGCTGAGAATGAGATCAGAGCAGTACAACAGGAGTTTGTGGAGTTGGGGAAGGGCCTCAGACAAGTAGCACACATGGTAACTTTCTCGGAAGTGCTACCTGTCTATGGCATGGATGAGGCTAGGGCATGCTGCACCATGGGATTCAATGACTGGTTGAACAGCTGGTGCAGAGCTCAGGGATTTGGCTTCATTTGGGATTGGGGCTCCACCTGGAGGGATGCAGGCCTATACAGGTGTGCTGGTCTGCATCTATCCTGGAGGGGAACCAGGATCCTAGGTGATATGTTTAAATGCTTCAATGGCAAGCATTTAAACTAGCCAAGGGGAGGCACTGAAGAGAAGGGAAATCCTAGCCCCCCCAAAATCAGGGTAATTAGTGAGGTAAACACCAAGATACAGCAGTTGATGATAGGGAGAAGGGCAGGGGTAAATGGAGAAAAAGATAAAGGCACTAGGGACAGGGATGGGGCAAAAAGAAATAAAGCCATAAAAAAATGGAGGGCAATGAGTACCAATGCCCATAGTCTAGGTAAAAAGCTCCCTGAAATGGTGGCCTTGATGGAAGAGGGATGCCTGGATATTGTGGCAGTCACAGAAACATGGTACACAGAGAACCATGACTGGGATGTCAACTTACCAGAGTACACAATCTACAGGAGGGACAGGGAGGGAAGAAGAGGAGGAGGAGTAGCTCTCTATGTAAGGGAAGGGACCAAAGCAACAGAACTAAAAGGTAAACAGGGAGGAGAGGAGGCACTGTGGGTCACCCTGGAGACTGGAAATGACTCCACAATCCGCACAGGGGTTGTATACAGACCCCCATCTCAGGGGGAGGAAATGGACAAAGAAATGATAGAAGGCATCCTTGGGATGGCAGAGAAAGGGGAGCTATTGCTGATGGGGGACCTGAATATGCCAGACATTGACTGGAGCACCTTTGTTGCAGCCACATCCAAGAGCAGGGCCATTCTCGATGCCCTACAGGTGGCATGCCTCTGACAGCTAGTTTTGGAACCCACTCAGGAGAGACCAATCTTGGACCTGGTACTCTCAAATGGGAACGGAGAGAGGATATCTGATCTTGAAGTTGGTAGCCATCTGGGAACAAGCGACCACCAAACAGTGTGGTTCATGATAAACTTAGCTGTTAAGTCAAGCCACACAAAAGTGAAGATACTGGACTTCAGGACAGCTGATTTTGTCAAAATGGAAGAGTGCCTCAGAAAAGCACTAGCAAACAGACAAGAAGATGGGGTGGAGCAACAATGGGGAAACATCAAAACCATCATCACAGAGGCAACAAGCCCTTGTGTGAAGCAAATAAACAAATCATAACATAAGAAAAAAACACTATGGTTCTCAAAAGAAGTGGCGGAGAAGGTAAGAGAAAAAAAGATAGCATTCAGGAAGTACAAGTAGCAGTGACAGTGGCTCAGTAAGTAGCACACTCGCCTCTGAGGCCGGGAGATCACAGGGCTGAAGGTTCAGTTCCCACATCTGGCACTTGGGTTAATGTCCCTATACTGACACTGTAGTGCAGCATGAGTGGGGTGCTGGACTTCTGAGGTGCTGTCTTTCGGATGAGACATTAAACCGAGGTCCCATCTGCCTGGATTGGTGGTAGTTCAGGTGGATGCTAAAGATCCCATGACATTTATCGAGAAAGAGTAGAGGAAAATTTTATTAAAGAAAACTGAACAATACATAAACTAGATAAATCATAACATTAATACACAGATTCCCACAATACATACATCAAAGAAAAATAAACACTCAAAAACATAGAATTCAAAAATCCATCATAAATCAAGATTATATAATTTTGTAACAGTTCACCCAATTTTGTCTTTCATAAAAGGTACCTTTAACCATCTAATCTTCCATACACTAGAATTCAGAAATTGTTGCTCGACATAACAATGTTTGCTGACTTCTGCTTCAATAATATTAATAACTTTTTCTGGACTCTGGTGTATCTGTTGTAGAACAAATATACATCTTGCTTGCCACAACACAAACTTAATATACGAAAGAAGCATAACTATCGTACTGTGTGGCAAGTTAAGATAACTTAAACTAAATCCTCCAACCACTTCAGCATAAGAAATTTTACCCCATTTGTGATGTCCCCACCTTTGAGCAAGTAGTTTACACATTTCTTTTACAAAAGGACATTCTATCAAAAAAAAAAATGGGTCATTGATTCTTCCTGAACCACACAGCTCAATCTTGGACACATTCTCTCCTCTTTTTTCTTATGTTTTGCATTTCCTTTAACATTTAGGCGTCCTTGTGCACTTAGCCAAGTAACGTCCCATATCCTGGGAGGAATACCTGGATCTTTTAACATTTTTAAAACCATCGGATAGTCTTGTGGGTTAACACCTTTAAATTCAACAAAGGCTCTCCTATTTGAATCATTATTTTGTTATACAAAACTTTATTTGATGTAGATGTCAATATATCTTGAGTTAGGAGCCATTGTTTCAATTTCCCAAGTGCAGGTCTAAAAAATACACATTGGCCCAGATACTTAAAAGGGTTGCGCATGGCGCAATGGTGTTGCGCCATGCACAACCCACTGATACGCCCCAGTGTGATATTTAAAAGGGAAAAGTGTGCCGCACAAATCCCGATGCACCGGGGCGCATCAGTAATGTATGCAGGCACAGGTGGGGGGCATGCCCATGCATAAACTGCACAGCCCGATATTCAGCCCAGGCCATGCAGAGTTATGCAGGCGCAACCCCTACCTGTGCCTGCACAAAGTTAAGCCTAAAAAAAAGGAACAAGTCGAAAGGAGAGCTGCCGCATTGCAGGGCACAACACAGCAGCTGCCAGCTGTGGGTGGCCATCACATGTTCCCACCGCACCTGGTGGCACCTCCTATGCCCCGATCACGGGCATTACTGATCCCCCCAAAGTCCAATATCCCTGGTGGTCCAGCGGACTGCGATTAGCCCAATCGGGGCATTACTGTATCCCCCCCAAGTCCAATATCCCTGGTGGTCCAGTGGACCGCGATTAGCCTGATCGCAGGTGGCATTCCTCTATCCCCCCAATTCTGAACTCCCTGGTGATCTAGTGGACCCCACCCCACCCACCCACTGGGCTCCACCACCCCGCTCCCCGTCAGCTGGCGCCCGCCACCCGCCAGCAACTGCTTTCATTGTGGCTGCACACCCATTGGTTCAGAGCATGGAGCCAGTGGGTGTGTACGCTCCATACTAGTCAGTCCAGATATGTGAATGAATTCAATGACATATCTGGACTGACTAGTACTGGTATGGGCTGTACACCCATTGGCTCATGCTCTGAACAATAAGCGTCTGTCGCCTGCTCTCGGCTGGTGGTTGGGTGGCAGGCGGAGGTGGTGCTGCCACCCGCCAAGCTGGCGGGGGACGGGGTGGTGGGCTCAGTGGGCGGATGGGGGGTCCACTAGATCATCAGGGAGTTTGGATTGGGGGGATAGAGGAAACGCTGCCTGTGATTGGGATAATCATGGTCCACTGGACCACCAGGGATATTGAACTTTGAGGGATACAGTAGCTGCTTGATCAAGACCAAATCGCTGGTCACTGGACATTGGCCATTGGGGACAGTAATGTCCGCGATCGGCTAATCGTCAGTCCACTGGACCACCAGGAATGAGAGACATTCTTTGTCCCTTATGGGATGTCCCGCAATCAGGCTGCAGGGGGCGTCGGTCCCCGATGGCTGCTGCCTGGCAGGGCGCCAGGCACAAGTCGTCGGGGATCTTTGCACCTGCATGCTAATGGCATGCAAATGGAGTCCTAATCAGATGCAAATGGCCTCCCATGTGCCTTGCATAAATTATGGCCCCATTTGTATATCACCCTTTGAATTTCGCAGGTGCTGTGCATGGCGCAATGGAACTTGCACCACTGCATCTCAATGCTCCACTCTGACCACTTGTGCTGGTGCAGTTCCACTGTGCCATGCACAGTGGGGGTGGCCAGGGTGCGATATTCCAAACAGTTGCGCCACAGCGCAACTCCATTGAATATCGCCCTGGCCACACCCCTGTGCAACTATTTTGAGCGGCGCACAGGCTTGCACCACAGACTGGCGCAGTTTGAATATCTGGGCCCTTTAGTTTTAATCTGTGCTTTAAAAGTTCCTTGTATCTGCCATATTTTATAAAGAGGTCTGATCCAGTGTCCAGCAAAGAGTAACCATATAGCTCCACTCGGTTTTGTTAATTCAAATAAATTATTATGAAAGAATACCGTAAAAAGAAATGCAACAGGATGTATAAGATTTAGTCCTCCCTTTTCTAAGAGTTGCTATAGGATTTCCCTCTTAATAGGATTTAATCTACAACCCCATATTACCTGAAATACTAAATTCATAAGATATGACTCTAAAGTGCGAGGCAAAGGATAGACCGCACTTAAAAATAAAAATATCGGCATTAGAAATGTTTTCACTACAGCTACATTTTTCTTTTTGGTTTGACTCCAGGATTTCCAGATTGCAACTTTTGTATTAGCATAATCTAGTTTAGAAGTCCAATTCAATATGGTCTTGTCACCTCTACCAAACCACACCCCTAAGTATTGAAATGAATCTTGTGAACTTTAATATTATGCCAGGACTCTTGCAAAGGCCCCAAATCATGTAAAGGATAGATTACACTCTTTTGTTTGTTTACTCGAGCTTCTGTTGGTATCGAATATCTTTCAAGAACATGTGATGCTCTATTTCCTGATTTTTTATCAGCCACAATAATTCACATATCATCCGCATAAGCATTAATTTTAATCTCTACACCCCCTCCCCGTGGTTGAATACCTCTAATTCCTAAATCTAAATATATTACCCTTATTAGAGGATCTAAACAAAATACATAAAGTAAGGGGCTTAATGGACATCCTTGTCGTACTCCCTGAAGGATGTCTATGTAATTTCCTAAGTGTCCGTTAATCGGTGGCATTGCCTTAGCCTTACTATATAATAAAAGTATCCAGGTTACAAAAGTAGATGGAATTCCATAATGAGTAAGGACTTTTTTGATAAATAGGTGTGGGACCTTATCAAATGCCTTTTCTTGGTCTAATAACAAAATATACCCGCGAAACTGTCCTTCTTTCCCTTGCTCAACCAATTCTCTAATGAGTAATAAATTGTGGTGTATGGAACGTCCAGGTACCATACATGTTTGAGCTGTAGATATTAAATATGTTGTTAGTTTTAATAACCGGGTATGTAGGATTTTCATAAGAATCTTATAATCTGAGTTTAAGAGGCTTAAAGATCTCCAGTTATCAATGCTCCTTTTATCTCCATGTTTATATATTAATATTTGGATGGCAATACACAAATGAAAATCCACCTACAGATTCTGTAACTTCCAATTAAAGACAACCAACAAAATTGGAGTTACCAAATCCTTAAAGGTGCTATAAAATTCAGCTGGAAGCCTATTAGTTCCTGGTGCAGTATTTTTTTAAGACTTCCAATTGTCTTTTCAATTTCAGGTATAGAAATAGGTTCAATTAACTCCTTAAAATGCTCCGAGGGCACCTCAGGCATATCCAACTTTAGAAGAAGATCTTTTAAGACATCTTTATCTATTTGAGCATCCTTACACATATTTGTCAGGTAAATGAACACCTCATTCATAATACTTGATCTGCTAGTCACAACGTCTCCAGCTTCTGTTAGCAGTGAGGCCATAAACCTATCTGAAACTCTTTTAGAACAACTTTTAAAAGCATCTCCAAAACCTGTTTTACCTGGACAGCATATTTTATGCTCATGTAATAAAGCTGTGGCCCTAGAATACTGAATCTCAAACATAGCAGTTTTAATATGATTTGTCTGCTCTGTTAAATTAACCTGCTTTTCATTTATAACTGTATAAATTTTCCCCAACTGAGAACGCAATGCAAGGTATCGCTTATATTGTGTCTGTAGTGAGGTAACAGAATATTTTTGAAATACTTTTCTTAAACCTTGTTTTGTGTTCTCCCACCAAGTGCTTAAATTATCATTTAAGACCTCAACTGACATCCTAGCCCTTAGAAATTCATTAACTTCTGTCTGCAAACGACACTCTTGCAATACTAAAGTGTTTAGTTTCCAATAGCCTTTCCCATAAGCAGGACCATTAATACTCCCCAAGGAGACTACAAGAATTGAATGATCTGAAATTTCTAAAGGAATAGTTAAGGCTTTTATAACACTAATATTTGATTTTGTAAAAATAAAATCTATCCTGGTAGCTAGTTTGCCCCTAAAATAGGTATGTCCTCCTTCTTTTTGTTTTACTCAAAATGCATCCGCAACTCGCATTGTGTTAGAATATTGAGAAGACAATTTGAGTCACAGTACATATTTTTTTGTCGGTGCACCTCGATCTTTACTATCAACAACACAATTGAAATCTCCCCCAATCACATTTTTGGTTGTAATCAAAAAAGGTTTAGTTGTGGTAAATAATGCTGTTCTTTCTTTTTTTGTGAGGGACGCATACACATTTATCAATCTCCACCCCACGTTTTTAAAAATAAAATCTATCATTAAGGCCCTTCCCAAAGAAATTTCCACAAGTCTTGTTACTTTGAACCCATCCCCTTTAAGCAAAATCCCAACACCCTCACAAACCTCGGTCCCAAAAGAAAAATAAGAAGGCCCCCAACACCATATTTGTTGGGCTCACCTTACTAAGGAAGTTATATTTAATCCTGTGTCTTGTATAAGACAGATATCACAATTTAAATCCTTCAAAACAGTTAAGGCAATCAATCTTCTTTTAACATTTTTGATACTATTAACATTTATAGTACCTATACTAATCTGAGGAATATCCAGCATCTAAAAGGGGGGGGGGTCATTTCTCAGAGTGGCTTCCTCAACCTTGTGCTTCTTCACACTCTTGACCCAGTCCTGGTTTTCCTATTTACTACTCCTCTCTGGTCCTGTATTTCCTCCTCTGAATCAGAAGAATGAGGCGCCAGAAAAGAAGTCTCTGATTCTCCCCCTGATCTGTTTCAGAGTGCTGTTTTGATAAAGGTTCAAATTTGTTTGATAAAATGATATCCTCATCTCCAATGAAATTAGCTTTTGCTACCTTGGATCGTGGTTTAGTCTGTTTCGAATTTTTTTTTTTTAACCACTCATGGGTTGGGGGCATCTCAATATCTCCCACCTTCGAGGCATTTAACACTTTTTCTATTTGGTCTGATAAAGGTAATTCTGAAACATTATCTGGCACTACTGATATAACTTCTGCTACATTTTCAGCTACCTTATTCTCTGTTCCAGTTTTCAGAGAAGGGGCAAGAGGGTCTACATGATTGTCTGGAGGGGGACCTTGAGATGAAGTTTTCTGTTTAATCATCGCTCACTTTTGCACCTCCTGAATGATAATATCCTGATTTCTTTGGTCAGTGCGCTTATGGGCTGCCCATTGGCAATTTCTATATGTGTGTCCTGATTCATAACAAAGATTACTTTTCATTTCAGTTTGACATTCCGAACTATGATGACCAAATTCTAAACAGAAATTACATCTCAGTTTATCACAAGCAGCTCCCAAATGAGTATAAGCCCCACACTTAAAACACGCTCTGGGTTGTCCTGGGTAAATAAATATCCCCGCTCATTCCCCAAAAATACACTCTTTGGCAAATGTACCGGACCCATACTATTGTTTTGTAAACACACCTTAAAAATCCACCCCCATTCCAAATGCATTCTTCATCGAAAATTGGGGAAGGATTTCTTAATACTTCACATTTCCTTTGCAACCAATAAGTTATATCATGTACAGACACTGATTCATTTCTAAACAAAACTGTTACATGTTTTATCGAGGGTTTAGTCAAGGGTGTAACTTTAAAGGGTAGCCATAGTTCTGTATATTTGAGAGTGTCTAGCTTAGCCCAAAAACGATCTAGGCCCTGTGGGGTAACAAAGCTTACATCATATAAAGCTGACCCTGACACATGGATTAATGCATGTATTTCACTTGAATAAAGAACGTTGAGCTTTTTAATAACATCCTCCCCACATACAGTCTGTCCAGTGCAATTTCCAGTCCTCCTACATATTCTAAACACATTGCGTTGCGGCATTGCAAAGGAGGGGGGGGGACCTGAAAAGGGGTCTTTTCTCCTACAGTTTTCCCAGGCTTTTTTTGCTTGACCCTGAAAGTCTTTATCTTGTTTAGAGTGTTGTTGTTCAGCATCAACAATATCCCCCCACTCTGCAGGATTAGCTCCCGAAGTTTCTGATTCCGATACAGAAGACTCCAGATCCTTAGGTAATGTTTGTTCATCCTGAATTTTCATTTCAGATATATTGTTCCCCTTCTCACCCAATTCTGTCTGTGCTAGACAGCAGGTTGCATTACCAGTTTTTGTAGGCTCTGAAAGCGTAGATTTTCCAGGAATTGGACTGTGCTCTGGGTCAGGAACCCAGATGCCTGCTTCTTCTTGTTTCCAACCTGCATTCATCAAAGAACACTCTAGAGAAGTTAATGTAGAATCGCGTGCTGTATTTTCAAGGTTATCCATCGCTCTGCCTTTCCATAACCCTAAAGACTGAATCTGCACATCCCCCGTCATTTGTTTATCCCAAACAGAAGACATATTTTGTTCCTCACTTTTCTCAGGCTGTGGAATTTTAGTTGTCTGTGTCTTGATAAGCCTTACTCCCGTTGTCAGTTTTTCTGTTGAAGGGTGTGACTCATTACTGCTGAATTCCTTTGATGCAGGTATGTCAGCATTCTGACTCACCCGCCTTTCAGCTGTTCTTTTGCTGAGTTCCTATGTCATTAGTTCAGCCTGAATTAGCTGCACTGCAGCACTCACCAGACCAGAATCCAATGTAGCTTGCTGTGAATCAGGTAAATCACTATCCAGTGTTCTTGGTGCCATTTCACTGACCGCCACTGTTTTATCCAGACAACATAAGGCCTTATTTTGTTTAAAGATATTCTCAAGCCAGGTATCATCTGATGCAAATAATCCATGAGACTTATTTTCTAAAGTCAAAACGTTATTCTCCCCCATAATTTCCATTTCCAAGAAACCATTTAGCGAGGTTTCGGTCTCCTGAGCTGGACCTGAAGGTGGGGAGACCTGCTCACCTCCAGGTACACCAGCCAAATGATCCTATGACCCATCCTCCTCCATAGCAACAGATCTCCCTACTGATGAAGAGTAGAGGAATTTTCCCAGTGTCCTGGCCAAATTTCTCCCATTCACTAAAAATACTACCAACAGCTTAATCTGGTTCAATTTCAGCTGCTTGCCATCTGTATCCCCCCTTCCCCCAGTCAGCCCTGAAAAAGGTACTTCTAGGCCCAGTGGACTTACTGGGTCAACAAAAATTCAATAAATAAATAAGAAAACACAGAAGGAGCAGGACAGAGAACTGTACCAGTTAAAGCAGAAAGAAGCAGGTAAGGCAGTCAGAATAGCAAAGGCCAAAACTGAGGAAAAGATAGCCAACTTGGTTAAGAAGGGGGATAAAACCTTTTATAGGTGCATTAGGGAGCAAGGAAAGATTAAGACAGGGATACTGAGGCTGAACAAAGAGGAAGGTGGTTGGGCAGAGAGCGACAGTGAAAAAGCAGGGATACTGAACGAATACTTCTGCTCAGTTTTCACAATGGAAAAGTAGGGGGAAATACCTAATCAGTTCAATAGAAGTGCTCTGGATAGGGGTTTGATATTAGTCCTTTCACAGAAGAAAGGGTTCTGAAAGAACCTTTAAAACTGAAGGTGGATAAAGCAATGGTGCCTGATGGGATTCACCCCAGAATTCTAAAAGAACTAAGGGAAGAACTAGTAACACCACTGACTACCCTTTTTAATAAATCATGGGAGGATGGTGTGGTACCTGAGGACTGGAAGAGGGCAGATGTGATTCCCCTTCACAAAAGTGGGACCAAGACAGAGGCAGGAAACTACAGACCTGTCAGTTTGACCTCAGTGGTAGGGAAAATGATGGAATCACTGCTGAAGGAAAGAATTGTTGAGTACCTAGAGGCCAGTAGAGCACAGGACCCAAGGCAGCATGGATTCACAGCAGGAAGGTCATGTCAGACAAATCTAATTGATTTCTTTGACTAGGTGACCAAAGCAGTAGACCAGGGAGGGGCTGTGGACATGACCTACCTAGACTTTAGCAAGGCATTTGACATGGTCCCACACAAAAGATTAATAAACAAATTAGCCAGCCTGGGAGTGGGTCCCAGGGTGATAGCCTGGGTAAAACACTGGTTGGACAACAGGACACAGCGGATAATAGTAAATGGAGTCCACAGTGAAGAAAGAAGGGTTACTAGTAGGCTACCGCAGGGTTCAGTACTGAGGCCAGTCCTTTTTAATGTCTTTATAAGTGACATTGCAGAGGGACTTGGAAGAAAAGTATGTCTCTTTGCAGATGACACAAAGTTCTGCAACAGGGTTGATACATAAGGTGGGGTGGAAAGGATGAAAAGGGACTTGGCAAGGTTGGAGGAATGGTCAAATGTATGGCAGTTAGAGTCAATGCAAATAAGTGCAAAGTAATGCACCTGGGAAACAAAAACCCAGGGGAAGAGTACACAATGGGGGGTGAGATACTGACAACAACAAAAATAGAAAGGGACCTGGGGGTAGTCATATCAGATGACCTAAAGGTGGACCAGCAATGTGAGAAGGCAGTAAGGAAGGGCTAGGAGGGATACTGGGAAGCATAGGGAGATGCATCACCAGTAGAAAACAGGAAGTTGTTGGCCCTCTGTACAGACAGTTGGTAAGACCACATCTGGAGTGCTGTACAGTTCTGGAGACCCCATCTCCGCAAGGGCATAGACAGGATGGAGGCTGTCCAGAGGAGGGCAACCAAAATGATGCAGGGTCTGCATCAGAAGACATATGAAGAAAGACTAATGGAACTAAAGATGTATAGCCTCGAGGAAAGGAGGGAGAGGGAGAGGGAGCACATGATAGAAACTTTCAAGTACCTCAAGGAAATCAACAAAGTCCAAGAGGGTAGCATCTTTCAGAAAAGGAGATGTGCAAAAACAAGGGGGCACAATTTGAAGATAGAGTGGGGATGGCTCAGAGGTATTGTGAGGAAGTATTTCTTCACAGAAAGGATTATGGATACATGGAATAGCCTTCCTGAGGAGGTCGTAGAGTCAAAAACAGTGGGGGAGTTCAAGAATGCATGGGACAGACATAAGGCAATTCTAGTGGGGGGTAGGAGGAAGAAGGCTGTTGGTTAACTATGATCTGCAGCTTGTCCGTTAGGTAGGGAAATGGGCAGACTAGGTGGGCCAAGCGGTCCTTATCTGCCGTCAAATTCTATGTTTCTATGTTTCTTACTTTTTTCCAATAATAATTTAAAGGTAACTCATTTGATAGATCTGGTTCCAGGTAGAGCCCTAATATTAGATATCCAATCTGGAACTCATAGGCTTCGTATAACTAATAGTTATGCCCCACAAATAAAACACAGAGGGTTGAACTTTCAAGAAGATTCAACCCTTTCTACATATTTCTAGGCTGTTTTTTTGAGGTGGGGATTTCAATTGTGGGTTGCACCAATCAGACAGAGGTGTAAAAACTAACAAGTTGTTCTGAGACTCTACTGCTCTAAAAGACATACTTAGTACTACAAAGCTGATAGATGCATATAGAACAATTTACCCCATGGGAGGCGACATATACATCAGAGGCATTTATGCCACTAGAATTGATTTTATTTTCATCACTCAGATTCTTAAAGTATGTAAGGCTCAGACAACAGATGTGGCTTTTTCAGATTATCAAGCAGTACAAGTAGATATTAATGGGAAAATACACCTACCTGCTCTAAGGCCCTTGGAAGTTAAATGCAGAACTATTAGAAAATTAAGACATTCAAAGGGAATAGTAAAAACTCTGGGCTGCCCGTAATTCAATCAGGTGTATGTATGATTCAGAGGCAGAATGGTAGGAAGACTCTAAACAGAGCTTTAAATCCTTTTTCCAGAACCAAGCAGGGAAACAAATATTGACAAAATACTTAGAATATCTGGGTTTAAGAAAACAACTGCACCTTTTGATTTCTAATGCAGAAACACTTAAATTACAGTCAACAGATGAACAACATAAAGAAGGAGATGTTTAAGCAACAGTAAAATAGGGCTAAATCTCTGCAGCAGGAAATGCGATTTGGTACCCAAAGTAAGTCATATACTTTTGACCCATTTAAAGAAAGTAAAAAATGGGCAGACCATAGAATTACATCTGAATTAGAAGATGACACTGGGTACAGGCACACTGGGAATAAAAAGAGATTATGAATATTGCCCACAATTTTGTGACGACTACTTTAGGCACAGCACGTAGTATTCAGCAGGAAGCCCATTATTTTGAGGATTTGTCTATCCTAAAACTTTCAAAAACACAGACAACTGCTTTAACAAAGGCAATCACAGCCAAAGAAGTTAAAGTGACAATCAGTGCTTTGCGGAATAATCCAGCGCCAGGGACTGATGACCTAACTACAGAATTTTATATAAAAATTTCTGATGAACTTACTCCAGTACTCACGTCTCTGTACAATGGAATATTAATTACTAAGTCTTTACCACCCTCTATGACAGTAGCCTATTTCATTTTCCTATTTAAGAAAGGAAATCGTAGCAATTTAGTTAACTGGAGACCAATTAGTTTATTGAACACTGACTACAAAATTTTAGGGAAAATTCTAACTTACAGGCTCACTAAAGTCTCTAAAGATCTAAGTAGTGAAGCATAGACCTGCTCTGTGCTAGGAAGGAGTATCCAAGACAATGTAATCACACTACGAGTGTTATTTAAAACATGTCAACAGAGTGTGGTAGAAGGGATCCTTCTGACCTTAGATCAAGAAAAGGCATTTGATGCTATGTCACATGATTATCTTTTGCATTCATTATACCAGTTCGGTCTCCCTATTGAATTTATTGCTTGGATCCAATACATATACGCCGTGGCAAGGGCAATACCAGTTGTTAATGGATAGCAAGGAAAACCTATAATGCTACGAACAGGTGTATGGCAAGGCTGTCCCATAAGCCCCTTGCTTTATGTATACTGTATCGACTTATTTTTAAGGAATATCCAAAAAGATATATACATTAAGGGCATCCCAGTGTCACTTGCAGGCTTTCCTCTTAAAACTTTGGCCTATGCAGATGACGTGGTTATCTTAGTGCAAATTGGTATAGAAGAAACTAAACTAAAGAATCAGCTAGAAAAGTCTACTTCTGTATCTAGATCCAGAATAAATGCCAATAAAAGTATAGGGGTTCCCCTTAGGACATAGTACACTCTCCACAGTGTTTACTTATGCAAATATACAGATTATGGGAGGTACAATTCCAATATTGGGCATAAACTTTGGAGAGGGCAATCAATCTTGCTCAAATTAACTGGAACTTGTGCATACAGAAAGCTGAGGCTGAGTCTGCACAATGGAGACACAAACAGTTATCTAAATTGAAAAGAGTTACGTTAATTAAATCATTGTTGCCTCCTGTCTTTTTATATGTTAGTTATCTGTTTCCACCTCCCTTACAGTTGGAAACAAAACTTTATAGTATTTTTATTTTCAGGCCTTATGGGGTAGTCGGCTTAACCCCATAAAAAGTGAAATAATATATAGACCAATCCGGGAAGGGGGCCTAGGGGATATTAAACCCAATAGTTTTCTATTATAGCACCTTTTTATTTTATAATATCTTAATGCTAGTGACCCAGGGACAAAAGCCATGGACAGAAGTGGTATCAGAATGGGCCAATGTCTGCAAACAGGCATGACTACAAAATAAAA
Organism: Neoceratodus forsteri; assembly: GCA_016271365.2. Classification (NCBI taxonomy): domain Eukaryota; kingdom Metazoa; phylum Chordata; order Ceratodontiformes; family Ceratodontidae; genus Neoceratodus; species Neoceratodus forsteri. Next base: position 9,957,585 of record CM057456.1, read on the forward strand.
GCAGATTATTGATGACAACACAGATAATACCGGAGTATGTGAGACCCATGGTTCAGAAACTTTTAAGGTGGAAAATACACTATTTACCAGCAATAGCACATACTAAGCATGAGATATATACAACTGTATTGCAAGTTACAGTATATGTCAGGCAGACTTGGTTATTCCTTTATGTCCTGCAACACATAATGCACTTGCCCTTTCACAATTGAATAATTCTAGAATACCCAGGTACACATGGGATATGTTAATATATTATGGCTTGGTATTCATGGTAGATTGAATGTTAAAAACAGTAATAAACAAAAAAACAATATCTGAGAGGTATTGCCCTAGACCAGGATGTGGACAAGTTCTGGAAATGCAGGAACATTTATTTTTAGAATGTCCATATTTCCTAAACCTTTGCGCGTTTTTGAACTCTAAATGGCATACCACGCTGTTTTCTGCCTTGATATATGCAACTTTAGTCCAAGGTATTTGCCCACAATCATGGCAAAAATGTCATAGTGCTACCCTACATGTTATATTTGCTATTTTGAAGTATTATATCTGGCAAGCATGCTGTAGATGGGTATTACAGCAATGTATTTATTACCCCAGAACTAATTTTCCAGAATATTCAGGTCTCTTCATTGAACTTGGTGTTCCATCTGGGGATGGAGATCTCCGATGTGGAGGTGGAGCCAATCGGTTGGTCTGACCATCATGCCCTGAGGTTCAGATTTACAGCCCCCTGAAATAGGCCTGCCCCGAGGGAGTTAATACAGTTCCGTCCTTTAAGAGAGGTTACCTCAGAAGACCTAATGACGGAGCTGGACTTCTCGGGATTTCCAATGGATAGCATGGACCCAGGGCCCCTGGTACTGGCCTATAATAGGGCTGTGGTAGGGGCTCTGTATGTCATTGCTCCAATTCGTGTTCATCCCCACACTACGCACTGGGGGCTCCCTGGTTTGATGAGGAGGTCCGCGAGTTGAAGAGGTGGGGACGAAGATTAGAAAGACGCTGGTGGAAAACTCACCCAGAGGTGGATCTGCTTGGATTGTTAGAACATTATCAGATCTACCAATCAACAATTTCCAATAAGAAGGCAGAGCTCCTGTCCAGGGAAATTGCTGCAGTGAGGAATAGACCAGCCCAGCTCTTCTGGACTGTGGACAGACTGTGAAATACAGCCTGTCTACAGGCCAGTTGAGCATTGTCACAAATGCAATGTGAGGAGTTTGCAAAATTCTTCGCTGACAAGGTATCCACCATCAGGGATGAGATCTGTCAGCAACCATCCATTGGACCTTGCACTGATCAATTGGGTGGTACTGATGCCCAGTTGTCTTGGTTCACCTTTAGCCAACCAGCAGTCATGGATATAGTGAGGATCATCCAGACTCTGCGTCCTACCTACTGTAAGTTGGACCTAGGCCCTACTGGCCTGCTAGTGGGGTGTGTAGATGTCATCAGCCCAGTCCTGGCAGGGATAGTGGTGGTTTCATTAGAGAGAGGGATGTTTCCGGATCCCTTAAAGAAGGCGGTGATATGTCCCCTTTTGAAAAAACCCTCTCTTGACCCCAACTGCCTGGCAAATTACAGACCAGTCTCTAACTTTCCCTTTGTAGGGAAAGTTATTGAGAAGGTGGTCACTCTGCAGCTGGAGGATCATTTGTCCAGCCACAATATCTATGACCCTCTCCAGTCCAGCTTCAGGAAAAGGCATAGCACAGAGATGGCTCTTGTTCGAGTTCTAAATGATCTCCTGATGGCGAGAGATTGGAGAATCCATTCCATCTTGGTTCTCTTGGATCTCTCAGCAGCATTTGACACCGTGGATCATGGAGTGCTGTTCGACCACCTGTGGTTTTTCTGTGTACTGAGGGGGGCAGTCCACAGTTGGTTTAGATCTTTCCTTGAGGGCAGATCACAGAGAGTGGTGTCAGGGATTTATTCCTTGGCCACTCACTGGCTGCCCTGTGGGGTTCCACAGGGATCGGTGCTGTCCCCCATGTTACTGGCAGTGTATATGCTTCCGTTGGGGGATATTATAAGGTGGTATAGGTTGAGTTTTCATTGTTATGCTGATGACTCTCAGCTCTACTTGTCTTTTGTGCCTGAACGGGAGTCTGATTCCATCACAGTGTTTAATAACTGCCTGCTTGAGATTCAGGAGTGGATGAGTACTAGTTGGCTTCAGTTGAATTCAGGAAAAACTGAGGTATTGGTGGTGGACCCTGGAGTGAGGACAGCAGGGGTTTGAGCTGGGAAACCCTCAGGTTTATATCTTGGGGGGGCCCCGCTTATGGCCTCTGGCCAAGTGAGTAACCTGGGTGTGGTTTTTGATGAAGGCCTGACCCTGAGGGCACATGTGTCAGCCGTAGTCAAGTCTGCCTTTTTCCACCTTAGGAATATAGCCCGAGTGAAACACTTGGTCCTGCCCGAAGATCTTCCTACCCTGGTCCATGCCTTTGTCACCAGCCATTTTGATTACTGCAATGCCCTCTATCTAGGGCTGCCATGGGTGGACATCTGCCGCTTGCAGCTAGTGCAGAACGCGATGGCCAGGTTGTTCATGGGAGTTTCTAGATCTAGCCATATAACACCTGTGCTGCGTGAACTGCACTGGCTGCCTATAAAGTGGCTGATCACCTTCAAGGTCGCATTGCTGACCTGTAAGGCCCTACACGATTTGGGACCTCGCTACCTGAATGAGCTGCTGGTGCCTTACTGCCCCAACCGCTCACTAGGATTCTCTAATGAGGGATTGCTAGAGATACCCAGGGTATAGTTAAAAACATCTGGAGGAAGATCATGTGTCTATATGGCACCTAACCTGTGGAATTCTCTACCTCGTCAGATACGAGATTGCCTGACTGTGGAAAGTTTTAAAAAACAGTTAAAAACATTTCTCTTTAACCAAGCATTTGTGGGGACTTGATAATTATGGGTTTTATGGTTATTGTATGTACTGTTTTTATCTGATTTGTACTTAGTGTTTGAATTATTGTAAGAGCACCCTGAGCTTGGGAAGGGCGCTTTAAATAAATAAACTTTTACTTGCTTACTTACTTTATTAAATGTGCATGATGAGGATTCAAAATAGTTTTCAAAACCTAGATTGAGGGTACTATGGAAATCATATTATGAGATTTTGAATACCTAATAGTTATGACCTATGAGCTGTCCATAAGTGGTGCTTAACAGAAGGAATTATTGTTTCTGTTTTGTCTTTTGGATAATGTTTGTGAGATAATATCAGATTAATTATCTCTGTGCATACATGTACATTGTTATGTTTTGATCTGTATTTTATTACCCCTTTCCCCCAATAAAATTCCCCATCTCTTTCGGTAGGGGAACCCCTTTGGCCATCTTTCCATGATGGCTGATCTTGGTGTGGAGAGTGAGGAGTGTGTTCCTGGAGCGGTGGCTGGTGGATCAGCCTCTGCTCCGGTCACTTTTCCCTTAGAGGTCGGTGCATCTATGGATGTTTCCACTGGAGTTCCCACTGTTATTTCGAATACTGTGGAGGTGAGTGATGACTCACCTTTGCCTGAGGCTCCTCCTGCTGAGACTGTGCAGTGATTGTGACACACTTTGGAAGTTCAACACAGTACAATCCTTGCTCAGATAGTCATGGAAGAGTGGCAGTTTGTCCAGCGAATGGCTCAATTGCATGATTTGCTCCTGTTGGAGGTGACAACGGCTTCACCACTGCTGAGTGTACCTTCTACGAAGTCAGCACCTATGAGCCCTGCACCTGTTCACCTGACACCGATGAACCGTTGCACATTTGGTGTTCATTTATCTATCAAGAAGGGAAGGTTCAAGACCAAGTAGCCTGTGAACCCTGGTCTCCAGAAAGAGCTCTGCAGGGTGTGGGCTGGATGCAGATTCTGGGTGAGGAGTGGATCCTTGATGATTCTGACCCTGCAGTAATCACGTGCCATAGTGTTTTACCCATTCTGACACTGTTTTGGATTCCAAGCAACAAGTTAACATTTGTTCTGAGTCTGCACAACTTCCTGCTGACTCTCATCAGTTGCTGCCAATGGTGAATGGCCAGCTGGAGATTTCCCCAGTTGCAACCCTTAATCTTTCTTCTGCTATTGTGCCTAGTTCTCATTCCCAGTTTTCAGACCCTGTGCTACCCTCATACACCTTGTCCCCCTCTCCTAAAGCTGCAGTTGTGACTCTGCTTACTAACAGTTCTTTGCCCCCTTCCTGTCCTCCTCAACCAGTTTCACGGGCAGTGCCTGACAACGCTCATTGTGGCCCTGCAGATACTGACCTTTCATGGCCAAGACAGTTTGCGGACCTTTTTCACTCAACTGGTGATCCTGCCCCATGTAGAAACATGGTCCATCTGATCTACAAAGGGGGTCTGGAACCCCCCAAGAAAGGGTTTATATTGCTAGAAAACTTTTAACGAAATCTTGTAATTTTCAGGCTTCAAAAATATATACCCTCATCAATGTGGGTGACATGAGTTTCGATATTAGTTTTAAACTAATTTCAGGTTTGCACAAATTTGGGGCCCATTACAAGGCCCAAACAGATTCCCCATTATGGTTGCTGTTTATGCTGGTTCTGCTCACACACCCTACACTGTGAACAATTACTGTTCTTTTCCAGAATGAAGGAGTAAACATTGCTCACATTTTATGCTGGCTGTATTCTCATTGTGAAGTTGTGGATTGTCCAGAACCAATAATTGATTCTGAATGCATCTGGGCTGGGGGGTGGTGAATCTGAGTCAAATTGTTGTAGTCTGATTTTGCTGTTGTTCCATTGCCTTGTACATTCAACTTGGGCAGGGACAGAGGGATCTTATTTTATCAGGACCAGCCCAAATCCTACTTTAAATGCGGCTCTAGGTCCCCTATCAGTAATGCACATCATAGTGCTTGGTGCTCTCACTGTCCGCTTATGGTCACTTATCTAAAGATTGTGTTCATGGCTTCCATTGTAATTTGTGTAACCGTAGGGGCCAATATTACATAAAGTGTGCCAGGGCAGCTCACAACAAGGGAAGCTCCTTATCTCAGGAGGACCTAGTTTCACAAGATTGGCAGAAAGTCCCTGTTTCGACCTCGGAGTCCCCACAGGCACCCCTCCCCCACACCTGACTCTGCCAGTCTGCCCCTGATTGCAGATGCATCCTGTGATTCTGAGCTTGGTATCATTGATCTGGATCCCCTACATAGCCCCTTCCAGGCCCTTCCACAGCTAGCACTGCAATTTCTACTGTACCTGAAGAGTCCTCTCAGCAGCATCCCTCTGAACTTGCTGTAGAACCTGGGCAACCAGTTCCTTTATTGGCCTCAGCACCAGTGCACAGCTCCCCCCACCGAAGAGTTCAGTCCTGTTCCCAAGAAAGGAAGAAAATGTAGAAATAAGGTATCTAGTCCACCCAGACTCAAGGGTAAAAGGGATGCTGCAGATATAATCCATAAGAACTGCGTCAAAGTCTTAGCACAAGGTTCTGAGTGGGATGATTCTAAATGTGAGGAGGACAACGCAGAGGCCTCCTCCATGCATTCCTGCCAGCAAGATGTGTCCTCTGATATAGAGTCCTCTCAGATGGACATTGTGTGTCCAAGAACTACTAGATGAAAAATGAGGTCTCATGAAGTTTCCAAATGATTTCTGTATCTATGTTCCTTTTTCCTTTATTTGTCATCATTGGTACCCTTAGAGTTGCCACAATAAATGTCAGTATAAAAAAGTATGGGAAGAGGATTTCTATGTTTGCTACACTGAATGCCATGACTCCACATGTTCTTTTTTTGTGGGACACTCATTTAAAAACTAGGGTTGAATTGACTCAGGCCTGTAGAAAATGGGGCCTGCATTTTGGTCTGTGGGCCTGGATAAATGTGATGGGGTAGGGATCTTGTTCAACTCTGATGAGTTAAAGGTGACAAGACTGGTTGACATACATCCTGTGAGGGCTTTATCCCTAGATGTCTCCTATGACCAGGCTTAATTCTGCTTTATTACTGTATATGCACTGCAAATAAAGACAGCCCATGTGCTGTTTTTTCAGGATATCCAGCCCAACCTACACACATCTAGACTTGTGGTGTGGGTAGGGGACTTTAACTGTGGGTTACAGAGACTGGATAGAGGGTTTACGGACTGGCATGCTGTTTTGTGACTTGAACTGTCTCCACTTGGTGGTTTCTGATGCATTACTAAAGGACACCTATAGGGAAAAGTACCCCACAGGTGGACAAACTTACTTTCATGGCACTCTTAATACAATAATGGACTTTATCTTTTTTATCTAAATTACTTACTAACCTGTCTGTTTGACTAAGGGGATGGAATTTTTGGACCACAAACTTTTGCTTTGCAACCTCTCTGGGGAAGGGGCTTTACATGGGATAGGTCCATGGCATTAAACATCTCTGGTTTATCAGACTATGAGTTATCCAAACAATGTGAATCCCTTTGGGAAGCCCACCTCTCAGTACAATGCATGTAGGATGACCTTGCTTCCTGGTGGGTGGATTGTAAGTATGCCTTTCATGACCTTTTTAAAACTACCACAACTAGCAAGGCTATGGGCTAGTACTTTCATTACCTTTCTCTCAGAGACCAATTGCAAAAAGTTATCTCTATTGCTGAATCCACTCACAGTGATTGTAGTGCTCAGATTCATAAATTACAGTCTGATATGAGACAGATTCAGTACAGTCAGGCTCAGTCATTGCAACAGGAGATGTGTTTTGGTATGCAGTGCTCCTCACACATTTTTTTATCCCTTGTGAGACTGCAAACAATGGGTAGAAAGTATATTCATGACAGCCATATATGACTCTGTGGCTGATTTGGTGTCCCCAAAATCTGACATCCTTAGAGTGGTTTCAGCTTTTACATCAGAAATGTGTTCTGAGACCCTGGCTATGGTGTCTGCCACATCATTTTTATCCACTCTACCCCTTGTCCTGGCCCTAGATGACTTAATCTCTAAAGAGTTGCTCTTGCCCAGTTCCTCGGCTGAAGTGTTGGCTGGTATTGCCTCACTGAAAGCAAATACTGCTCCTGGTATGGACAACTTGGGTTCTAAGTTTTATTCCCACTTTAAGCATATGTTGGCTCCCTCCATGGCTGCAGTTTTTAATCACTGTCTCCTAGTGGGATCCTTACCTCACTCCCTGACACATGCCATCTTAGTGTGTATATACAAGAAAGGAGACAAGGTGGATTTTCACAACTGAAGGGTACTGAGTCTCCTTAATTCAGACTACAAACTGTTAGCGAAAATCACAGCAACAAGATTGGGTAAAGTTGCTGGCATGTTAGTTTGCCTTTTCTAATCCTGCACTGTCAAAAATTGGTGTATTCAGGATAATTTGATCACTTTAAAAGACTTGTTTAATAGGGAAGTGGCCTCTCAGATTGCTGACAATTTCAGAGTTTGGACCAGGAAAAGGCTTATGATAAGGTGTCCCATGACTATATGTTTACAGTTTTGGAGCAGTATCACATACCCCTCCAATCTGTCTGCTGAGTTAAGTGTCTATATAAAAATGCCTCCATATACCCACTCATAAATGGCTGGTTCAGATGACATTGTGCCCTGCACAGCGTGTGTGACAGGAATATCCACTGAGCCCCCTTCCTCTATATTTTTAGTTTAAATCCTCTATTGAGACACATTCATGCTTGTTCTTCCTTTACTAGACTCCAGCTGACCCCAGGTGTATGCAGACAACATTGTGGTTTTGTTACAGCACATTTCGGAAAGGTCCACCACTACTGTGATTTCTGGAGGAGTATTCAGCAGTCTCCACTTCTAAAGTGAACTATTCCAAGAGTAGGGGGTTCCCTTTGGGTAGGATGGCCCTTTGTCACCCTCTGGACATTGCGTCCATTGTAATTTCCAACACTGACATCAAAATCTTGGGCATTCTTTTAAGTCAACAGGACATGGCACTTAAAAACTGGAAATCATGCTTATAGACTGCCCAGATTTCTAGACTGAAGAGAATCCTATTAATTAAGTCTCTCTTACTCCCCCTATTTTGTATATTAGTTACATACCCCCCCCCAATACCTTGAAACAAGGTTGTATAGTATTTTCTTTCAGGTGATATGGTGAAGAGTCCTTACCCAATAAATAGGGAAATAACATATCTGACCAGGAAACAGGGAGTACTGGGGATGATTGACCCCCTAATTTTTAGTTCTGCAGTGGGTGTAGCCCTGCAGACCTCTTGCTATCAAAAAAGGAATCAGCACATTCTTTCTGACCAAACAACATGTTGGACATGCACCACAGTCACCTCCGCATCAATGAAGCACTACAACTCATTATCTCCAGTCACATTGCACTATTTTCTACTCTACAAATTGGTGGCATCCTGATCACAACACTGGGGGACTGGGCAACCCAATGTCACTGTTATGTTTCTGGGGGTTGGGGTGGGGTGGTGGGTGCTGATAGGAAGGGTCAGATGGGGGGATATGTATAATTAAAAAAAAATCAGCAGTCATGGTGGAACACAGCACACTCCGCTGTGTCCAAGATGGCCACTGCACTCTACTGTGCATGCGCTAGTAGTCCACTCCACATTACCTAAATATATGTTTGTGATTTATGATCATATTATGTGAATGGAGAGTCATGGTCTTATTTTATATCATTTACAGCCCTTTCCTGATGAAGAGATAAGTTTATCTCGAAATGCTGGATAAACATTTGAATTTCAGGCTGTTGAAATGAATAAAAAGTGGATGCACTTTAATGAACTGAACTGGTCCTTTCATTGTTTATATCTTAACTGTAATCAAGTAAGGTTTTCACCTCTGTGGACACCATTTATCACGATATCTCTCATAAAACCCATGATGAAATTAGTTACCATAACGTTATGGAATGAGAGAGTTCATGTGGGAGATATTGTACACTGGCTGCAACAAAGATGCAAAGTTCTGAGTCCTCTCAAAGCAATTATTAATTTGTAATTTATATGGACTCATGGGTGGGGTTTCAAAGTTAAACTGTGACAAAAAATGAAGAAGGCATACATCACCTCCGTAACAGTTTCTTCCTGGGCTGAGATAGAAAGGTATGTTTCTTTTCAGGGCAGCCTAAAGCATGCTACAAGTGTGGAGCTTGTACACATTTATTGAATGTTTGCAATAAACTCAGATGTGGACTATGTGGGGAATTTGGCCACATTAGCCCCCAGCATGCCAACCATTCTGGATGTAGCCTGTGCAAAGAATATGGACATATTTTACAGAACTGTCCATGGGCATCCCATAATAAGCCCAGTGGGATAAACAAGAAAGAACTTATTAGGAAAGCACAACAAAAAGGTGAGGCTCCTGATATGGTCCCAGAAGATACCTCAGACAAACAGAATTCTTTGACCCTACAGCAGCAGCAAGTACCTGTTCAAGACACACATGATAGGGAGAGTGAACAACCACAGCCTCAGACAGCATTGGATGTACATGCTACAGGGGAGAATGTGGATAGTAAAGGTTGTGCCATGCTAGAAAACTGAACTTCTATGGATCCTTTATTCCAGCTGGTAAATTATCAGTCACAAGCAGCAGAAGAAATAGGGCTCAGGAATTCCACACCCACAGGATGGTAGGTTCCAGTCACTAGAAGACAAGGTTATAGACTTCCCAAATCATCAAAGGACAACTAGGAGGTTGAGATTGAGTATGAAAATAAGTTTAAAGCACTTTCCACAGGCAACGGAGGGGTCTGAGATGCAGGGGATATGGACTCGAAAGCCTCATCTTCGCACTCTAGTACTTCAAAGCTGGAACATTGTCAGAAAGAGAAGAAGAAAAAGAAGAAAAAATAATATCGAGATGACTCAGAACTTATCCCTAATTTCAGGATGGCAAAATTCTCCTTAGCTTCTTTAAATGTGTGTAGTATAAAGAATGTAAAAAAGAGGTAGGCTGTGTTTTCATTTTTACATGGTTCAAATTTGGATGTCGTGTTTTTACAGGAAATATGGATGGATTCTATTTTCTCACTGCAACGGGCCAAAAAGAACTGGGTGTGAGGACCTGGTCTTTTGGACTTGATAAAGCGGATGGACTTGGGGTCCAATTTAATGAGAAGTGATTTAAATTACAGAAATTCATTGATCTGATTCCAGAACAAGTACTTCTTCTAGATGGCATTTGGCACAACAAACCTGGCAGATTTATAAACATATATGCATGCCAGGTGAAAGCAGAAAGAAGGTGTTTGAAACAGTGCAATCCTATTTAGCAACTGCTAAGAATATTACAATGTGGGGAGATTTTAACTGTACTCTGGATGTGGACACATGGCTCTCTTGCGGGAAAAAAGTATACTGTGACTCTGTCGACTTTAGAAAATGCATAGAGATAGCTGAATTGACTAACTGCTTCAACAAATCAAGCAAAGGGATAGGGTATACTTATGTCAGGGGCTTCCTGACTACCAAAATAGACTATATTTTTGTTTCTAAATGCATTACGGTGGTAACTACAGAGACAATTGTTATTGAATTTACAGATCATTTAATGATAAAAACAATTCTGAGTATGGATAAAGATTCACAGACACCGACAACTCAATAAAGATTAAATACAGCACTTTTGAATAATCCATTAGTAAAAATAGAAATCAAAAAATTACTTATAGCATGATGGTCAGTATTGTGTTTGTATGAGGATGTTGGAATGTGGTTGGAAGAGACAAAATTGGATATAAAAACATGGTTCCAAAAATAAGGCAAAACTAGAGCAAGAATTTTTGTTTTAAATATTTGAGCTTAAGAACTCAACTACATAAGCTTTTGACAGCTACACATCAAACAGGAAAGGATTTTAATGATCAAATAGCTATGATAAAAAAGGAAATGAAGCAATATCAATGTGATAGATCCCTCTCTTTACAGGCAGAACTAACGTATGGTACAGAAAAAAAACATACGCTGAGCCATGAGAGGCATGTAAGGATAGGAAGAATGCATCAAGTTTTTCTAGTTTAAAAAGTGCCTATGGGCAAGCAGTTACAAAGACAGAAGAAATAAAACAGACTGTAAGACTACCTGGAAATGTTTAGTCAGAGCCCTCATGTGGCAGAACAGGATATTACTGATTTTTGAATGGATGTTAATTAAAATAATTCTGCTAATGTAAGAGCGTCTGATATAATTAACCCGATCAATGTACAAGAAATATTGGAAGTTATTGGAACTTTAAAATCAGGGATCTAACCAGGATGGGATGGTTTGCTTAATGAATTTTATAAAACCTTTAAGGAAGATCTGGCAGTTTGTTTAATGAAGATCTACAGGTTCTTCCTATCCCATAACAACATTCCAGTTATCTTTTCTAAAGGTATAATGATATTTTTCTTTAAATGTGAGGATAAAACCATGTTACATAATTGGAGACCAATATGTTTATTGAACGCTGACTCTAAGATTTTAACCACTATCTTACAAATAAGGCTAAGGACAATAGCAAAAGATTTCATACTGTATCTCATACCCTATCTGAACATGTTCTTTTATGGGCAGAAAGACTCAGAATACCCTTTAAATAATACAGGAGGTGTATGAATATTGTCAGAGAGAAAAAAATAGCTGGTTATTTGCTTTCACTGGATCAGAGCAAAACTTTTGACAGTGTGCATCATGGCTTCCTGTTTCAAGTCTTAAGGAAATACAGTATTCCAGATACATTTATGACATGGTTGCAACTACTGCATAGATTTGCTGTAATACAGTAGTAGCCACAGACATTGGCAGCTATTTCCAGATATTTCGCGAAATTTCTAAAGAGTTTCTCTCTGCTGCCCCTACTGTAGAAAAGGAGAAAGCATTAGAAATATCTGGAAATATCACAGAAATTTCAGGAAATAGCTGGCAGTGTCTGTGGCTGCTGCTGTAGTTCCATTAATAGCAGGGCAAGAAGGAAGGTGCATAAATGTAAAGGTAGGTATCTGACAAGGCTGTCCTTTAAGTCCATTATTGTATGTTTTTGCTATTGATTCTTTTCTAAGGAACGTGCTTACAAATGACAAAATTGAAGACATTTCAGGAGCTCAGAAGGGAGATTCAACTAAAATTACAGCATCCGCAGATGATTCATTCATTTTCTAAAAAATGAGGAAAGTGCTGTTAAGCAGTTGGACCGGATGACAGCATACTGGAAAGTTTCAGGGGCACAGTTGAACATGGATAAGAGCAAGGGTCTATTTCTAGGTTCACATGATAATAAATTATCATACCTTGCAGGTATAAATTTTACATACTGTATGAGTCTTTTAAAATTCTGGTATTTAAGTTTGGCATGGGGTATATGGCTCCACTTAATTGGGAGGAAGTGCTGAAAGTCTATGAAAATAAAGTTGCCTGATGGAAGGATTGGAAGATGTCCAAACTAAAATGAGTTTTTGTTATTAAACAGTTTTTAATACCTTGTTTATTATATATCAGTATGGTATATCCACTCTCATTAAATGTAGAGACAAGTACTCAGTGTCTTTTCCAAATGCTGTGGGGAAGCAGGTTAAACCCTATTAAAAGGTAACTTACTTATCCTCCCCTACAAGAAGGAGGATTAAATATGATAAATCATGTTTTTTATTTATTTATTTATTTATTAAATTCTCGGATTACAAATACCTTTGAGCAGAAACTGCTCGTTTACAAAGGTTCCACGTCAAAGGATGAGGGTCAACATACATACAGAGGTAGTAAAAGAGTGCACAATAAACAACCAAAACAACTAAAAGAAAAAATAAAGATACTCAGTTATAACATACTTTGAGATAATATTCATAAAACGAGCAGCTTGAGTAGGCAGCTGGCTGGGTAACAATAAGAAAAGAGGGCACCATAGGCAGTTAGTATTGCAGGCATGTGACCAGGAGAGGAAGTTGGCGCAGGCTAATGGGCCACTGTCCGATGGTAGTGGAAAATGTCTTGTACCAGTGGAGATGTGAAGCAGGAAAGGAGTCACAAGGAAGGCCCAGTGCAGAGGAATGAGATTGGGAAAGGGCAGGCTGTGAGACATGAGTGAGCTGGGAGGTGTTTAGAGAGATCTCTGTTCAACAAAGCAGTCACATTGAGTGGTAGAGGTAAGGTAAAGTTTGAGATTCCTTTTGAAGAGTCCAAGTGTAGTAGAGGAAAGTGATTCTTTATTGAGGGAATTGAACCATTGAGCAGCTCTATAGATAAAGGACTGCTGACCCATGGAGGTACGACATCTGGGAACCTGAAAGGTTAGAGATTGGACACAACATGTTTGTTGAGTGCCACTGTAGGTAGTAAGGAGTGAGCTAACACCAGGTGGCATGAGACCAAGGAGAATCTTTTTGATAAGTAAGCAGGTCTGGTATTGTATTCTGCTGCTAGGGGTAGCCAGCTGGCCTGTGCATAGAGGTCACAGGTGTGAGTTAGTCAGGCTGCACCTGTCAGTAGTCTACAGGCTTTGTTGAGAGCAACTGAGATCCTCGGAGGGCAGCACTTGAGGCAGAGCCATAGATGGCAAGGCATGGTCAATGATAGAGGTGACAGAGCTGTAGATGGCTGGTTTAAGGGCATCCACAGGCATACAGTGCTTGTGTTTGTGTAGTAGTCCAATCCATATATTGGCGGTCTTGGCAACAGTGTCAATATGCGAGTGTAGGAGAGGTACTATCCAGGGTGATACCAAGGTACTTGAACTCCTTGACATGTTAGTGGGTTCCCAGTGTGGTTCTTGATGGTGAGGGACAGAGAGTTGTGCCTGCTCTGTCAGTTACAGAAGGACATGGCTTTAGTCTTGCTGTGGTTCAGGACAAGTTTATGAGAATTGAACCAGTCTTGATGCGATTGAAGTCGAGCTGCAGCTGGGATTCAAGGACTGTAATGTCATGGTGGCTGGAAAACAGGACTGCATCGTCTGCGTATAGTAATATTTTTGGTGGCAGGCACTGGGAGATTGTTGATGAAGAGGAGAAGAATAGAGGGCCCAGAATAGACCCTGGGGGACTCGGATGGACGGTTTCTCATCTGAAGAGATCCCTGCAATCCTACATGTTGGATCTGATTATCAAGGTAGCTGGTGAACCATGGAAGGGCATTGCTGGAGATCCCAATGGAGGACAGTTGCTTGAGCAGTAGGGGGTGGTTAACTGTGTCGAATGCCTTGGTAAGGTCTATAAATACTGCCCCTCCACAATTCCCTTTGTCAAGCATGGCATGGATGAAGGTTGTAAATTCCAGTAGTGCAGTGGTGGTGCTGTGCCCTTTTCTGAAGCCATGCTGCTCTGGGCACTGTACATTGTACTTATCCAGGAATAAGGCTAGTTGGTCCGACACTATTTGCTCCAGCGCTTTGGATAGTGGAGGGAGGAGTGAGATAGGTCTGTAATTGGTGTGCAGTGTCCTAGCTCCACTTTTGTGAACCGGTGTGACAGTGGCTTTCTTCCAGACAGAGGGGAAATGGCCCAAACTAAGCGAGAGATTAAAGATCTTTGTAAGTGGTTCTAAGATTTCATTGATGACTTGTGCCAGCAGTTTCAGGTCAAGGGAGTCACCACTGTACCCTTGTTTGCCGATGGCCTTTTGAATGTATTTTCTAGCTACTTGTGGTGGGACCTCCTTAAAAAAAAACTTTGGGGTTGATAGTCTCTAGTTGGGGGGTAACTTGGGAGGAGCTGGAGGGAAGGTCGTCGAAAAAATTTGGTGGAAGGACACTGTCCAGGTTTGTAAATGCATTATTAAAAGTGCTGGTGATGATACCTAGGTCGAGTGTAGGAGCGCCATGAAGGTTGAGCATAGTGGGTGGTGCTTTAGGATCCTTGCCTGTGAGTTCTTTCATGTTGTTCCAGAATTTGTTTCCCTGGCCCCAAGAGTTGGTCAGAGCCTCTTTGTAATAGCTGCGTTTAGCATTCCGTATTCTTCAGTGCAATCATTTCTGGCTGCTTTGTATAATTGTATGTTTACTTGCGCCAGTTGCAGCGAACACAATGCCAGAGGTGGTCTCTGTGCTTGAGCAGAGTTAAAAGGTCAGTAGTAACCCAGGGTTGGTCTGTCCTTTGACCTTCATCTTTTCACTGGTGCATAGATGTCACAGGCTTCAGTTGAAAGCGTTTGATAAATAGGTCCAGAGCTTTGTTGGTGTCATTGAGGGAGTCAAGCACTGCCCAGTTCAGCCTGGTTAGATGGGATTTTAACAGCTGGAGGTGCCCTTGTTTGATAACCCTGGCATAGATAAGCTTGGGAGGGGCTTGTGGTATTTGTTTGACCAGGAACAGATGACACGCAAGTGGTCACTTATTGTATCCAGGAGTACAGAAACATTGGAGATGCGTTCAGGGTGGTTAGATAGAATCCAGTCTAGAAGCATAAGGGAGCCTGTCCTATAGTTACACCTAGTGGGGGCATTGACCAGTTGAGTGAGGTGATGAGCCACGGCTGCATCCTTATAGGTAGTGGCCTCAGCGGAGAGCCAGAATATAGTTTTCTTCCACATCTTATTCTGGTTGGGTATTTTACAAATATCATTACAAGATACCACCACACTTACTTAATTATGGGTCTATAATAATGTGAAGGACTGGCTAGTAAAATGGAAAAATCAGCCAATAAAAATAATAGAGAGACTAAAAATACCTAGCAAAGTAATTCCAACAATTCAGAAGCTTTTTTAAACAGAAGGTCTTGAAGGGGCAGATAACACAAAAATCTAGCAAATAACTGTATAATTTAGTGTTGCACAATGTAGGTCCATCCAAACTAGAATTTAAGAATTGTAGACCAGATAAGATGGATTTAGTCAATAAGTAGTTAACAAACAAAAGACTTCCTAGGAAAATGTGGGATATAATATGGCTATGCTCTTATGGGAGGCTGAATGTTAGAGAGCACAATACGCATAAAATGATAGAAGCCAGGATGTGTCCCTATCCAGAATATGCTGCACAAAGAGAAACTATGGAGCATTTTTTGCTGGAATGAATGTATTCGGTTCAGCTTTTGAAATATCTTGCTAAAACTGAGATTTTTCATGCTTGTAAAGACTCACCAATGAGAACTGGGTTCTAGGTGATTTTCCACAATTAATCAGGAAGTATAATAGCAGTACAATAAGTACAGCATTAGCCTGACTGATATTTTATTTGTGGCAGGCAAGATGCCAGTTAGTACTACAACAGCAGAAGATGTCATATGTATCTATCAGTAAAATGTGCAAAGCAACATTTAAAGTAGTATATGAGAAAGATCTGCAATTTCATCCAAAAGCACAAGTGGTCTTATGGTGAAGGGGTTTTCCCTTTTTAGGAAATATACTTAAGAGTTAATATACAGTATTTCAGAAATATTCTTGAGGGAAGTGCACAAAGAAGCTCTAAGGTTATTTAACATACGTTAAGGTTTGTTACTTTCGGGGTTCTCTGAGATACAATGAGATTTGTATTAGTGGTGAATTTGTAATATTGTACTTGTATTTTGTTTTGTGTATTCAATAAAATTCCCCTGCTCATAGAGAGTGGGGTGACCCTCAGGAAGATGAGGATGACTCAGAAGCCTCTGGGCCTTCCTCTTTTAAAGTCTTTTCTTTTGACGTTGAGGGCTCAGTCTCAGAGTCTTCCATAGTTAACAATGTGAAACGCAGATGGAGAGCTGTACAGAAAACCACCAAACAGACAATCCTAGTTTTCCTGTCACATGTGTTTAGATAATACTCTGACCAGAGTCTTGTTAAATGCTAATAGTATTAAGTCCTTTAAAAACACACACTATCACCTTAGCCTTACTTGAGTCTTTGCCGGGAAATGTTTTTTTAAGCAAGATACGTGACTTAAAACTCATGCTAAAGTTAAACAAATTGGCAATAACTGGGTATCAGGTCTGTCCTTCTTGTCCCAGGACACTGAAGCCTGTGATGGGGTAGGAATTTTGTTCCATGGTTCTGATTTCTCTGTCATCAAAGTAATAGATGTGTCACCTGGTAGGGCTTTGGTACCGGATGCTGATTGCATTTCAACATCCTTCAGGGTTATGTGTCTATACTCCACAGACCAAAGTGTCCAGGATTTCTCTTTTTTTCTGAAAGACATCCTTTTTTATGCACTGATAGAATGGTCGTCTTAGGTGGGGATTTTAATTGTGGTGAGGTTAAAAAAGCTGGGTCCCTGTTCTAAGCAGAAAGTATATTGTGATACCAATTTCATGACAGATATGATAAAATCAGCCAATCTGAAGGATGCTTATCATGCTGTGTGTCCTGAGTGAGGGGACACTTACATTCGCAATTCTCCAGCTAGCAGAATTAATTATCTTTTTGTCTCCGGTTCCATTAATGTTAACAACTCCATTACACAGGCTACAGAAACCTCTGATCACTTGGTTATGATTATGCATAGCTCTCTTGGTAAAACTCTGTCACATGAACAGGAAACCTGGAGGTTATGATCTTGTTACTGGAATCTGATTCTAATAAAAGTACTTTCCCTTTATACGGTTAGGCAGTCAGTGTGGTGTGCCTTTGACAATTTGTCAGACTTATGGGAGGATTCAAAATTAGAAATTAAGAAGTTATTGATGTTATGTGGTTCGAAACAGAATTCTGAATCCCATTTGAAGTATCTGTGGCTCAGGAAGCAGTTGTAAAACTTAATTTCAATGCAGGCTGCAGGGAAGTCGGTTAGTCAAGATAGTATTCAGTGGATAAATAGCCAAATGCAATGCTTTCAGTGTGATAGGAGGAAGTTTGTGTGCTTTGAATTACAAGCAGGAATTCAGGGATAAAACAGTTCTTGAATCCTTTGAAGGGTTATGAGACAAGGGTTAAAACTAAGCTATCTATTAAGAATGCCCAAGGTATTTTTGTACTGATCCTACAGACTGACACCTGAGGCACCCCACTGGTCATCCCCCTTTCCTTGGACTGGATTCCATTTACCACCACCCTCAGATTTCTATCCTCTAATCAGTTTCTAACCCATTTTACCACCTTGAGTCCCATACCCAGGCTTCCCAACTTGTTCAACAGTCTCCTATGTGGAATGATGTTGAAGGCCTTGCTGAAATCAAGGTAGGTGACATCCACCACTCCTCCCAGGTTCACCTCCTTCGTCACCCAGTCAAAAAAGTCTATTAGATTTGTTTGACATGAACTTCCCATGGTGAATCTATGCTGCCTCAGGTTCTGCACTCCAGTGGATTCCAAATGTTCCATTATTCTCTCCTTTAGCAATGCCTCCATTATTTTCTCTACTATTGAGGTGAGACTGACTGGCCTGTAATTTGCTGCCTCCTCCTTGCTACCACATTTGTGCAGGGGGACCACGTTTGCCCTCCTCCAGTCCTCTGGAACCACCCCAGTGCTGAGTGACTCACTGAACATGGCCACCAGTGGTGCTGCTAGCTCCATCCTTAGTTCCCTCAATATCCTGGGATGTATGCCATCTGGTCCCATTGCTTTGTCTACCTTTAATATTGTGAGCTCCTCTAGGACACTATTTTCTGTAAATGAACTTGTGTCCACCTCCCTCCCTACTTTGTTTTTAGTACTTAGCTGTGGCCCATGTCTCTCCCCTCCTTCAGTGAATACCAAACAGAAGAATCTGTTCAGCACTGATGCCATTTCCTGGTCCCCCTCCACACACTCACCCTCTTTCCCTCTGAGCCTTACAATCCCCCCCCCCAGACTTCCGTCTTTCACTGATGTACCTATAGAATGTTTTATCCTCTCTCTTCACTGTCTGTGCCAATCTTTCCTCTGTTTGTGCCTTTGCACTCCTAACAGCTTTCCCTGCTTACTTCAGACCATTCAGGTACATCACCGTATCCTCTTCCTTCTGTGTCACCTTTTACTTTATGAATGCCACCCTCTTGGTCCTAACCTTCTCTGCTACCTCTCTTGAAAACCATAGTGGTTTCTTCCTACTTTTTCCTTTGTTTATGAGCCTAGTGTACTGATTTGTCACCTCTGCTATGGCTTCTTTTATGTCTGCTCACTGCTCCTCAACCCCCCCCCCACCACCAGACTCTCTCCTTTCCAGGGCTTCTTTGATAGCCATTCCCATCCTATCAAAGTCTGCCCTTCTGAAATCTAAAACTCTTGCAGTTGTTAATTGGAGCACCTTTGCTGCAGCCACATCCAAAAGCAGAGTCATTCTCAATTTCCTACAGGGGGGGCATGCCTCAGACAGATAGTTTTGGAACCCACTCAGGAGGGAGCAATCTTAGACCTGGTACTCTCAAATGGGGAAGGAGAGGATATCTGATCTTGAAGTGGGTAGCCATCTGGGAACAAGCGACCACCAAACAGTGTGGTTCATGGTAAACTTTTCTGTAGAGTCAAGCCACACAAAAGTGAAGGTGCTGGACTTCAGGAGAGCTGATTTTGTCAAAATGGGAGCATGCCTCAGAAAAGCACTAGCAAACAGGCAAGAAGGTGGGGTGGAGCAACAATAGGGAAACATCAAAACCACCATCACAGAGGCAACAAGCCTTTGTGTGAAGCAAATAAACCAAAATGAAAGAAAAAACTCTATGGTTCTCAAAAGAAGTGGCAGAAAAGGTAAGGGAGAAAAAAGAGCATCCAGGAAGTATAAAGAAACACAGAAGGAGCAGGACAGAGAACTGTACCAGTTAAAGCAGAAGGAAGTGGGGAAGGCAGGCAAAATAGCAAAGGCCCAAACCAAGGAAAAGATAGCCAACTCAGTTAAGAAGGGGGATAAAACCTTTTATAGGTACAACAGGGAGCAAATAAAGATGAAGGCAGGGATACCGAGGCTGAATAAAGAGGAAGGCGGTTGGGCAGAGTGACGGTGAAAAAGTAGGGATACTGAACAAATATTTCTGTTCAGTATTCACAATTGAAAATCAGGGGGAGAGACATAATCCAGTCAATAGAAGCACTCTGGATAGGGGGGTTGATATTAGTCCTTTCACAGAAGAAAGGGTTCTGAAAGAACTCTTACAACTGAAGGTGGATAAAGCAATGGGGCCCGATGGGATTCTCCCCAGAATTCTAAAAGAACTAAGGAAAGAACTAGTAACACCACTGACTACCCTTTTTAATAAATCATGGGAGGATGATGTGGTACCTTAGGACTGGAGAAGGGTGGACGTGATTCCCCTTCACAAAAGTGGGAGCAAGACAGAGGCAGGAAACTACAGACATGTCACTTTGACCTCAGTGGTAGGGAAAATGATGAAATCACTTCTGAAGGAAAGAATTGTTGAGTACCTAGAGGCCAGTGGGGCACAGGACCTGAGGCAGCATGGATTCACAGCAGGAAGGTCATGTCAAACAAATCTAATTGATTTCTTTGACTGGGTGACCAAAGTAGTAGACCAGGGAGGAGCTGTGGACATGGCCTACCTAGACTTTAGCAAGGCATTTGACACAGTCCCACACAAAAGATTAATAAATAAATTAGCCAGCCTGGGAGTGGGTCCCAGGGTGGTAGCCTGAGTAAAACACTGACTGAACAACAGGGCACAGTGGGTAATAGTAAATGGAGTCCACAGTGAAGAAAGGAGTGTTACTAGAGGGGTACCGCAGGGTTCAGTACTGGGGCCAGTCCTTTTTAATGTCTTTATAAGTGACATCGCAGAGGGACTGGAGGGAAAGGTATGTCTCTTTGCAGATGACACAAAGATCTGCAACAGGGTTGATACGCAAGGTGGGGTGGGAAGGATGAAAAGGGACTTGGCAAGGTTGGAAGAATGGTCAAATGTATGGCAGCTTAGATTCAACACAAAGAAGTGCAAAGTAATGCACCTGGGAAACAAAAACCCAGGGGAAGAGTACACAATGGGGGGTGAGATACTGACAACAACAAAAATGGAAAGAGACCTGGGTTAGTCATATCAGATGACCTACAGGTGGGCCAGCAATGTGAGAAGGCAGTAAGGATGGATGTGGGGATACTGGGATGCATAGGGAGAAGCATCACCAGTAGAAAACAGAAAGTTGTTGGCCCTCTGTACAGACAGTTGGTAAGACTACATCTGGAGTACTGTGTAAAGTTTTGGAGACCCCATCTCTGCAAAGACATAGACAGGATGGAGGCTGTCCAGAGGAGGGCAACCAAAATGGTGCAGGGTCTGCACCAGAAGACATATGAAGAAAGACTAAAGGAGCTTAAGATGTACAGCCTTGAGGAAAGAAGGGAGAGGGGGGACATGATAGAAACTTTCAAATACCTCAAGGGAATCAACAAAGTCCAAGAGGGTAGCATCTTTCAAAACAAGAGATGTGCAAGAATAAGGGGGCACAATTTAAAGATGGGGGGACTGCTCAGAGGTAATGTGAGGAAGTATTTCTTCACAGAAAGGGTTGTAGATGCATGGAAAAGCCTTTCTGAGGAGGTCATAGAGTCAAAAACAGTGGGGGAATTCAAGAATGCATGGGACAGACATAAGGCAATTCTAGTGGGGCGTAGGAGGAAGTAGGCTGTTGGTTAAATAGGATCTTCAGCTTATCTGTTAGGTAGGAAAATGGGCAGACTAGGGTGGGCCAGGTGGTCCTTATCTGCCGTTAGATTCTATGTTTCTATGTGTTGCTGGACTGTGACCCTGTACCTATGTTAAACCACACTGCTTGGTGGTCGCTGGCCCCGAGGTGACCTTCCACCTGTACTTCTGTGATTCTGTCCCCATTGGTCAGGACTAGATCCAGAATTGCCCTGTCCCTGGTGGGTTCTTTCAATAACTACCTGAGGCCTGTTCTCTGCAGGGAGTCCAAGATATCTCAGCTCCTGGCTGTGGCTGCCGCTGGGATGGACCAGTCCACATCTGGCATATTGAAATCACCCAGCAGCAGCACCTCCCTTTTTGCTGCCGTCTCATGTATTTCCTTCACTATAAGCTTGTCCACCTCCTCCCTCTGAGCCAGGGGTCTGTAGATCACCCCCATTTGAAATGCTGTGCCATTACCTAGTTCAAGGGTGACCCACAGTGCCTCAGCCTCCCCCTGTCTACCCTGTACAGTGGTAGGATTTATGTTTTCCCTGACATATAGGGCTACCCCTCACACTTTTTTACCCTCCCTATCCCTTCTGAACAGCGCATAACCTGGTACACTTAGCTCACAGTTGTGTTTTTCAGTCTACCATGTCTTTGTTATTGGGCTCTGTATTCATGGGGAAGGTCTTGAGCAAAACACATGGGGACCCACCAAAAGCATTCTTAAACTACAGAAATCCCAGATCAGGAATGCTTTCGACTACACTGGGGGATGCCCTGAACCCTAACATCCTGACAGGGTATAATATTCTCCTGAGAACCATCTCCTCAGACTGCACAAAATGGGCAACCGTGATAGCCCATGAGACCAGCAGACCTCACCCCCCCCCCATACTCCAGAATAAAACCTCAAGTGTCCTAAGATACAAACTTCACCTGAAATTACTTTACCATGGCAGGGGACATCTTAAACTCATGCTATGCATATTCCTACTCATATGCGGGGATGTGCACCCAAATCCAGGCCCAGAAGGGGAAGGATTTATAGACATAAAGGTATTAAACAACAGCAGCCTAAGTTTCTATCATTTCAATAACAGAAGTATCACACCAAAAATCAATCTTGTTAGAGTGGGCCCTACAATGGCAACTAGATCTGCTAGTACTAACCGAGACATGGTTAACTCCTAGGACCCCAGACAGTCAAATAAATATCCCAAACTACTACCTGAGGAGGAAGGATAGGGCTGAAGGGGGGTGTGGAGGTGTGATCATATACAGCAAACATCACATTCAGGTGACAGAAAAAAAAACTGAACCTCCCCACCTCCCCACTGGAACTCCTGGCTATTGAAATAAATCTCCCTCATGCCAAGCCCACCACATTAATAGGCATATACCTCCCTCTGAAATGCCCAGGATCAACCTTTAATGAACTACAAGACAAACTGCTGAAATTTTTGCATAGCCATGAAATAATGTTGTTAGGGGACTTTAATGTAAACTGGAACTTAGAGGACCAAAACAATGAACTTCTCGACCTAACCACTGACCTGGGCATCACTCAGCTAATAAAGGACTTCACAAGGCTAAACCCCAGAGATCCTAATGCCTCCACCACCTTTGACTTTATCTTTACCTCCAACCCCACTCATCACAACACTGTGGGCATAATAGCAGACCATTTCAGTGACCACCAAGGGATCATTTGCATGAGAGATAAGTCTCACAAATTAAAGGGACCATATCCTGTGTTGTACAGATCCTGGAAACACTTTGACTACCTACTGTAGCTTATATAAAAAACCAGAAAACAATAAATTGTGACAGACTTGCCCTAATACCCATGACTAACGATGCATGGAAGTTCTTCCTGGAAGAACTAAGACCAATATACAAATACCATGTTCCCCTCAAAACAAAATTAACCAACATAGGTAATGTCCCCTGGTACAACAAGGAATTAAACCAGTTCAGGAAGCACAGAGACAAATGGTGGAAACTAGCAAAAAAAAAGGAAAAAAACTATAATCAGTCGGACTGGCTAAAATTTAGGCAAGCTGGAAACAATTACATAAGCGAGATCAAAAAGGCCAAGTTAAACTACTAGAAGACATCCTTTCTGAATAATATAAATTCCAGCACATGTAACTCCTGGGGACTCATCTGTAAGCTGCAGAACCACAACAGAACTGAACTATCAAAGACATTAGCGGTGGATAAATAGGAAATCCCAATAGGTCAAGAAGCAGCTATTGGCTTCAATAAATGCTTTCAAGCATGGCTGCAGAGGCCATAGGGACAATAACTAAACCACCCCACACTCCCAATGAGAATACAGGAGATAATATCTACAGAGAGAGCAATTTTGCCTTCCAAGAAATCAGCACAGACCTTGTCCTGGAGGAATTACTCAGACTAGACACTAGGAAAGCAATGGGGTAGATGGGTTACCTACGGATCTACTAAAATTCGTTTCTACTGTGTTAGCCAAACCTCTTGCATACCTCTTTAACCTATCCCTACAGACAGGAGAACACCCAAGTGACTGGAAAATATCAAACGCATTCCCAATTTTCAAATTAGGGGATAAAACAGACATAGATAACCATAGGCCTATCTTTACTACCCATTATTTCCAAACTGTTCAAGAAACTGGTTAGTAAACAAATAACTGCCCACATGGAAATAAACAAACTATGGAACCTATATCAATCTGGATTCAGGGCGAACCAAAGCAACACATCAGCCCTGCTAAAAGTAACCATTGACATACAAGAAGCACTAGATAAAAGACTACTGGTGGAGGCAGTCTTTATAGACCTGAGCAAAGCATTTGACACACTCAGCCACAATATCCTAATTAATAAACTCTAAGAAATAGGGCTGGAGTCAAGGGCACAGACTTGGTTTACAATTTACCTCAGTGACAGACTCCAGCAGGTCACTCTGAATTAACACAGCTCTAACATGTTGCCATCGGTTCTTGGAGTCCCACAAGGCTCTATATTAGGTCCTCTGCTTTTCAACATATACAGTATATGAACTCTCTGAAATTCCCTGCCCCCCCATATAAACTTCCAACTCTACATAGACGATACCATGATATACACATCTGGTAACTCCCCAGGACAAATCCATGATACACACATCTGGTAACTCCCCAGGACAAATCCAAGTGGCCCTGCAAGAGACTTTTAACCACCTGCTAAACTTCCTATACTGCCAAAAACTAGTACTCAATGCAAAAAAAATCAAAAGTTATGCTCTTCAGGCCCCACCACAAACCTGTAGACCTCCTGGAGGAACTGGACATAGTAACTTCCGCCAGTAATAAACTAGAAATGGTCAACACCTACAAGTACCTAGGCTTGTAGATAGACTCAAAGTGTAAATGGAGTGTCCATATAGACCAAATAACCAAAAGCCTTCACAAAAAACTAGGGGCACTCTATCAACATCGAAATTAAATAGCAAGGGAAGCCAGAACTAGAATCATAGAGACTATGGTCCTACATATTCTGGATTACAGTGATGTACTCTACGGTGGGGCACTCAGTCATGAGCTAAATAAAATTGACTTAATCTATAACAGATTCTCAAGATATTGTACACACTGGACACCCCACACACACAAAACACCACTATCTCCTATACAGAGAGCTAGCATGGACAAGTATAGAGGTCAGGAGGCAGACACATACTATAAACCTCATGTGCAATACATACAAAAAGCATCTCCCAGGGTACATTCTAGACAAAATAGAACCCAAACCTATCGACAGGTCCACCCTGAGATCAGCTCACAGCCTGGAGTACAAGATCTAACATGCAGCCGCAAATATGGGAAGGTCATCTTTCCTGATTAGTGGTGCCTCAGCCTGGAACTGCCTGCCAATGCCCCTCAGGCCAAACAACAGGCCTATAAGATGAGGCCCCATCAAAAAGTGGTACTCCAGTAAAGCCATGAAACCCCTAATCTGCTGCCCGGACTTCGGCAAGGCATAATGCCATACAGAAACATGGTCCACATGACTACCCCCCCCCATTCTGGCCCATCACTTACCCTCCCAGCACCTACCCTAAGATGCCCTCCCAAACATCCAATCCACAACAAGCAACATACAACATGAGTACTTACCTGTAACTGTCAATTGTCAAGTCTTGCTGCTTGTATTCTGTTCTGCCATTTTCTGTCTGACAATGTAAAGTGGAAACTACTGCTCCGCTGATGCCTCTGTACTGCCATGTTAAATGAAAATCTAGTTAGATGTCTCAAATACCATTCTTGGTTATTAATATAGCATTCTGCTGTGTAGTACTTTTTTTTTTAAATGGTTTTAAGTCCTACTAGATTTTCATTTTTCTCTCTAGTTCTTAGATGGAAACGAAAGACTGACGACTGGTGGATCCCCTTCAAAGGATGGAATAAAATAATGGGAGTGATCACTACCTCGGCCTTTTTTTCTGATTGATACGGTATTTTGAATTTGTGTTTATTTTTTCTGATTATTGTTTTGCTTTTTTGGATTTCTTTTAATAAAATTTCCCTACTCTTCTTTTAGGAGTGCCACTAGGTCTTTGCCTTCCACCTGGACAGTGACCAGAGAAGGGCAGAAGGGACCTCAATTTAACATTGTATCCAAAGAATGGCATGTCAGCAGTACAGCACCCCCCTTGTACTGCACTACAGTGTCATTTATAAACCTGGTGTGGGGTAGAATCCAAGACCTTCTGATCTTCTGGTCCCAGCAGTGAGTGTGTTACTTACTGAGCCACTGACACTAATAAAATCCTACCTTTCCTATAACAATCATTCTAACAGCAACAGATTGCACTGTCCTGCCACACAATTAAGAGCAGAATGTTCTACAGTCAGTGGCTTACAGTACGTGCAGCCAGTAGGATTTTTGAAAATGGTGACACAGTGTTTCTATGAGTAAATTAGTATCACACCTGCACCCAGTTTTCATTGCATGTGGAGTGCAGACAAGTCCCTAAGTTATAGACCATCTTTGAAATGGAAAGGCAATTTCATTTCTATCATAAAGAACCTCAGTGTGCAAGCACTGAGGCAATGATTACCCCAAAGGGCATTGGCTGGGAAGCCAAGTTTCAAAGAAATACAAAATCACACATGCCCCCATAATGCAAAGCATCATGGGCTACATATGCAAATCACTACAGAATATTATACTGGTTCAACTTTAAACAGAAATGCATGGTGCCAAAAGGCCTCCCACACAGTTTGCAAAGGGTGACAACAGAAGACACAGACACGTGTTTCGTCCTACCAGGACTCATCAGTGTGCCTCGTCTGTTTGACACCCCAGTGGAATGAACCAGCTACCCTAAGATGGTCTATCTGGGTTATGTTGAGGTGAACCCAATTAAAACAAAAAACAAGTTAAAAGACAAAGAACCTCAGTGAGCAAGAGGGGTTCATTTCTATGGCACTCAGTCCCAAGGGATGTGGGCACCGTACAAAGATAAAACAGGATCAAAAACAACAGGCCATCATACAAATGTTAGAGTCCATCTCAGACACCAGACCCGCAGCAAACAGTAAATAAGTGGGTTTTTTAGTTTTCTGTTAAAGGGAAACTCCTGCAAGTCAAAAAAGTGCAGCAGCTGCTGCAGAGATGCCCATCTATGGCTTTTAGCATTAACATTATTTTTCCTTTACTTCCTGCATTGTGCTAAAGATCAGCACCATCCATATTATCTGCAGAGCCACCCTCAGCTACCTCATGCACCCGGGCAGCTTCCACCACACAGTTTATGCTAATGAGGGCTACACACTGTCTGTCATTAGTTGGTAGCCCTCATTAGCATAACCTTAACAGCGAGAAGCTACCGGATGCATGGTGTGCTGGTGGCTCTGCAGACTTATATGGATGCACGAGTCTTTAAAAGTAAAATTCCAATACAGCAGGTAAAAAAAAAAATCAGTTGAATGCCAGAACCCCTAATCGGTCATTTCTACAGCTGCTGCTATACATTTTGGGCTTGCAGGCATATCCCTTTAATCGTGTCGAACTTCCTGGAGAAGTGCATTCCACAATAATGATGCAGCAATCAGAAATGCACAATCTCCCGAAGATTTCACGCATGACCTCTAGATATGGAGCAGACCCACCTCAGATGACTGGATAGAATGTTTGGCAGTATAAGAGAACAGGAGATCTTTTAGGTAGCCCAGGCCCAGACCATGCAGGTCCTTGTCAGTCAACAAACACACCTTGAAATTGACATACCACCAAACTGGCAACCATTGCAGTTCACAGAGCACTGGCATGATATGCTCATACCAAGAAGTCCCAGCAATGAGCTGGGCTGCTGCCTTCTGCATAAGCTGTAGGAGATATATCCTTCTTGCACAGAGCCCTAGGTAGAGAATACTGCAGTAGTCCAGTCTAGATGTGACCAAAGCATGCACCAGATCAAGAGGCACTGGAAATGGTTCCATCTAGACAATGTTTTAAAGATGGAAAAAGCCACGGCAGACAACCACTGACTCCTGGTGTTCTAGTGTCAGCTTGGAATCCACAATGACTCCTAGGTTTCTTACCCTGCCCACAGTTCCTAGCATACTGCCATTCAACGAAAGCAACATGACACCAGTGTCACTCATTGCTGATTAATACTGGCCTGGTTACACCCAAAGTAACTCCATCTTTGTGGAATCCAGACTAAGCCAGCTGTTGGCCATCTAGTTTTGAGTTTGCTTAAGGCACTTACTGAGCTCTGTAACCGCAGCAACCCCATCTGGTGCACAAAACAGGTACAACTGGGTCTCATCAGCATAGCAGTGAACACCCAGCCCATATCATCTAATAATCTCCCTCAACAGCAACATATACATGGCCAGCAACAATGAGGCCCAGGATCAAGCCTTAAGGAACTCCACAACACAGACAGTGTTTTCTGAGATGTAAGACTCCATTACCTGCTGTTATCTGCCAGATACATAGGACTCAAACCACCTCACCACCATGCCTGAGAGTCCTACAAAGTGCCTCAGCTGTACTAACAGCACCCCGTGGTCCAGCATGTCAAATGCCAATGAAAGGTCAAACAGAACCAGAACAGAACACTGTCCATTATCCTTCACAAGGAGGAGATCAAGGTGCAACTTGACAAGTGTGGTCTGTCTGTCTGTCTGTCAGGCTAGCTGCAGGCCACCATTTCTGGTGGCAAGTGTTGGACCAGCACTTGCCACCAGAAATGGCAGCATGCATCTAAGCTCACATGTATTCAGCTGCAAAACAAGTCAGAATGTCACAACCCATTGACCCACTGAAAATAGGAGCTAGCTGCTTGGGTGGCCTGCAGACAGCCTGACAGACAGACAGACAGAAAGGGGATTCACAGGGAAGATGTATCTCCCAACGCTGGTTTGAAAATCTCCCATACAGAATCTTACACACACCTTTCTATCAGTGCACAATAGACCTATAGTTGTGCTGTAAATTGTATACCTAAATGTTCTCTTCTACTGCAGAGGGATTCTAAACAGATGGTACCCACTATTTGTGCTTTTATTATGCATTAAATTAAGGTCTTTGCTACACATTCTGGCCATTTGTCCCACATTTGGAAGACATGTGCTACACAAGTCGATGCTGACAAGGTGACAGAGATGGTCTTACATAGAAACATGGAAACATAGACTTTGACAGCAGATAAGGACCGCTTGGCCCTCCTAGTCTGACCATTTCCCTACCTAGACGATAAGCTGCAGATCCTATTTAACCAACAGTCTATTTCTTCCTACTCCCTACAAAATTGCCTCATGTCTGTCCCATGCATTCTTGAATTCTCCCACAGTTTTAGACCACACAACCTCCTCAGGAAGGCTGTTCCATGCGTCCACTAACCTCTCTGTGAAAAAATACTTCCTCGTATTGCCCCTGAGCCATCCCTCCTCTATCTTTAAATTGTGTCCCCTTGATCTTGCACATCTCTTTTTTCTGAAAGATGCTACCCTCTTGGACTTTGTTGATTCCACTGAGGTACTTAAACATTTCTATCATGTCCCCTCCCCTCCCCCCTTTCCTCAAGGGTATACATATTAAGTTTTAGATCACCTGGGGACTAAGCAGCAGAAGCAGATGAACTATATTGGTCCAAGAAGCTAGCTATCATGCAAATGTCCTAAATGTGGAACTCTCAGGACAGCAAGATCAGCGAACAACTGATCGGAGATGTTAAATGCTATGACATGTATTGCAGGCAACTGAATCTCCCATGGCTGCAGCTCAGCCCTGATGTCAGCTACAGGGGGATTGTGGAATATCTCCTGTACGCAAATGTCAGTTACCAAGTAAACAGTTTAAAGCAGAATCTTGTTTTCCCCTGCAAGAAACAGTAAGTCAAAACATTTATTTTTGCATACAAAGTGCAAATTGGGGCCCACTCCACACCTGGGGGTAGGGATCATCATGCTGAGAGCTCCCTTTTAGTAATAAAGAATGAAATGTCCTGAAATTTGGTATTCTGTGGATATGTTGACAATGGCCTTCCTGCCTGCATACCCCCTTCCCTCTCACCTGCAGCACTTATTTCTAAGATTGCCCTTGACTGGTATGTCATGCTACCTAGTATTTGGCACATTTTGAATTACTGGAATTTCCTAAGCCTCAGTCTCTTACTTCTTTTTACTGTGTAACTGTGTATTATTATGTTGACCTTTGTATGTATGTATACCCCCCATTCCTTCAACGTGGAACCTTTGTAAACGAGCAGTTCCTGCTCAAAGGTATTTGTAATCCTAGATTTCAATAAATAAAAAAAAAATTAAATGTTCTGTAATTGAATTTGGCTGATATCAACTGTGATGATACTTGTTCTTATTTTGCTAGCAGCCTTACCACCTCTTGAGAGAATTTTAGAATTTCTTCTTGAATGCAAGAACTCCACAGGTAGCTCAACTTTTCTCACTCACTGTCACACTAGTTACAGAAGTGTTTAATAATGGTATTTTCTTAGTCGTCCAGTACATTTGACCCTCTGTGGTACTCATTTTTATGATCAGTACTTGATAATGAAGCACTACAAAAAAAGAAAATGGCAAGTGAATTATCAGCAAGCATTTACTGCTCAAATTAGCATTCCCTGAAGGGTTTGATTATGTGTTTACACCAGTTTGATGCTGCTCAGTGTGAGATGAAAAATACCTGAATTATTTATATCAAAAGCTGTTTCTTTCATGTTTCTTCTTCCTTTCTTACAGTAATGATGTGTGAAGACAAGTGTGTAAAGGAAGGTAGAGTACTTCATTACCTTGTCTCCTGCTGATTTGTATATCCAATAATTTTTTGAATAAATATAAAAGCATAAATTCACTTGCAGTGAAATGGAATTATCTGCATGTTCTGACATGATCATCAAACCAAGGTTTAAGCCAGTGTATCCTGCTAAGATCATCCTAATGTATTTTCAGATCATTAGAATGTGAGCTGGGAGTATGGAACTACAGTGTATACTGTATATATATACAGTGTATATATATATATATATATATATATATATATATATATATATATATATATATATAGTATAGCTAGATAGATAGATAGATAAATAGATATGTTGCAAAAAACATCATTAATGCATCAGTTTGGGTTAAACTGATAAAAGCAGGGAAATGTGGCATTAGGGTTTCCATCCCTAACACACCATTCCCTACACTGCACAGACCCACGGGAGGGGGGGGGCCTGTCTTGGGGCCATCAACCCTAATGCTTACCCCATTCCATTGGAAAATAAGGTGACATGGGTATAGCATAGGAAAATGGGGTGAGCATTAGGGATGATAGCCCCAAGACAGACCCCCTCCACCTGTGGGTCTATGCAGGGTGAGGAATGGGGTGTTAGGGTTTGAAACCTTAATACTACATTTCCCTACTTTTGTCAGTTTAACCATAACTGATGCATTAACAATGTTTTTTGCAATTTATTTCCTTACTTTTTGAGATAGTATAATCGTATTCTTATTTGCCTATGAGAGCGCAGGCCCATCCCTCCATAGATGTGTATATGTATCTAGTTGTGAAAGCACAGGGCCCTCCAGCTCCTGCACTGAAAGTTATAGGACAACAATCACCAAATTGTTACCATAGCCATGTTATTACCCTACTTCATGTACCCGGTGCAGAACATTTTTCAATCCCTGCCAAAACGTAACTTCGCGCAAGCGCAGCACCAATCCATAGCACAGGTGCAAAAACACATTTTGGACAGGATTTGAAAAATTAAAGCTGTGGCATACATGAGGTGGTGTGATAAGAAGGCTATGTTGAAAATTTTGGCTGAAAATATTTCAGATTCCCAAAGTAATGCGCATGTGTAGCGAAATTGCAACAAATGGCCATAACTGTGACATTTTTAATAATTTTGACCAAAACTTCTCAGCAACAAAACATGTCTTTGATCAGGAGAGCACATCTAGAACCTGGGACATGTTTAGGTGAGTGACAGTCTGTGGGGGTGTCAAGGGGGGAGGTAAGTGCACAGTGGGTGGTCAAGTGGGGATGCAGGAGTGATTGGTGATGGACTGTGGGTTTTTTTACAGGTTAAAAAAAAAGACTATGAGGGATGGTTTTCTTTGTTTCAGGACATTTTCAAAATACAGGGGGCTGCTACTAACCACCAACAAAAAATAAAAGTTAAACATGGGGTGAGAGAGTGGGGGATACCACTAGACACCAGGAAAAGAAATGGGAAGGTGCAGGGGTACCACTAACACCATAAAAATTGAAAAACAAAATGAAAGCATGGGGATTGGAGGGGGGCATTAGACACCAGGGAAAAGGGAAATGAAAGGAGGGGCATACATCTGAGGATGGGGGCATGCCATGAGACACCAGGGAAACAAAACCAAGAAAGGGGATGGGGATCAGAGGGTGGGGGATCAGGGGTGCCAGAGCCTTTCTAAAATTGGGGGGCCAAGGTCTGGGGGTGAGGGGTTAGCAGTAGCCATGGGGGTAGCAACATTTATGAGGAAGCATAGCTCCAGTGCCCCTGAATTGAAGTTCTGCATTGTTTTATTTAGTTCAACAAGGCTACTGAACCAGCCAACCATTCCCATCTCCCTCGACCACCCTACTGCTCCTCCTGACCGATTCATCACTGCCTGGTCGTGCCTGAAAATAGTAATTGCTGTGGCTAGTGCACTTACCCAATAAACAAAAACTAAATAAATAAATAAAATACCCCCAAGGGCTATGCATGACTGCATCATGGCTGCCTTATCCGCAGTACCCCCCCACAGCATTAGCAGCAGTTACAGTGAGCAGAGCATGGTGGTGACTTGTCTCCTCTGTTGTCCCTGGACCTCCAATCATAACTACTTACCCACTGGCACTATAGGTTATACTGTTCTGGCTTCTGTTTCACAATGGGCTGTGGTCTCAGCTCTGTCAAACTGTGTTCTGCAGCCTGGCCACACATGCCACCACACACACACACACACACCTCTCAATCTATCGGGACTTGGGACCATCACCTCACTGGGAGGGTATGCCTTGACTAGTCATGGGCACAGCAGCTGAACTGCTGCAGTAGTGACTGTCACTCATGCGGAGGCCCAGGAGTCAGGATCAGGATGATGGGTTGGTGGAAATGCAACTGCTGCTGCCACAAATAACTCCAAAGCCTACCACATTCTTCCTCACTGCTGCCTAAAATCCCATGCTTGGGTATGCTACAGTCATATAGCAGGCTGTAGTGCATGACAGAATGTGCCTCATCTTGTTTTTTGGGGGTTTTGTTTTCACCCGCGGCTGCTTGGCACTGTCTGATCTAAACTACTTGTTATCTGTGCCAAGCAACCATAAGCAGAACTGCAAGTGGTCCCACGCACCTTACTGCAGTAGCTATTCCTCCTCCAGACCTCTGCTGCTGATATGACCACAACTTTTCCTACTGTGCATGGTTTCTTTTAAAAGTGGGGGGGGCATGGACCTCCTGGCCCCCCGTTTCCAGCACCCCTGTGGGGTACAACAGACACCAGGGGAAAATACAGAGAAAGGATTCTTGAGTCATGAAAAATGATTCTTAACAGTAAATAAAACACATTTTTAGAGCATATTTCTAACATTGATGTGCAGATTGCACCTAAGGAGGTTCTGATCAGCCAGCTAGGTGCGGTGGTTTCTCTTCAGGATGTCATTTTTGTGGCTTTTGAAATTGTTTTTTTTTTAAAATGGAAAACAAATTGGCGGCTCACGAAAAAGGATTTTTTCCTCACAAAAAAGGATTGTAAAGCAAAACTCTATAGTAAATGATGTGAAAAATATATTATTCAATTCACAACAAATTCACAACAAACTTTGTGAACATAAAGGCAAACATTTTAACAGTGTTCTGAGTTTCTTAGGTAAAGATTAAGTGTCCCACATTTTGCCTATTTTTTCCACATTTTGAGAGGCAATGTTCTGCATTTGGGGGACAAAAGCTTGAGAGGTATGCTTACAACCATGAAATGCACTTTGTATTGAAAGTGAGTTATTGCAATTTCTAAATGTTGCACCAAAAGCAAATGATGAAACAATACACACAAGTAAAGAACGCTGACTCATGAAACCATAAACATTGTTTATAGTTTTGTCACTCATGATCTTTAAAATTAATATTTACAATAAAAACTGACAACATTTATTAATGCAAGATAACATTTATTAATGCAAAGTACCGGGGAATCCTCCTTTCATACTAGTATGGCAAACACTCGAACCACAGACTATCCTTTCACCTCAATTTTCTGTTTTCAGAAAGCAAAGTTTTTTTGTTCTTGTTTATGGTTTTTTGAGCACTAACTCTTACAAACCCCCATTTGTAACTGGCAAAACAATAACATATTTTCACAAAAATTTGCTTATCCTAGACTGTTCAGTTTCATTATTGTGTATGCACGAAAAGGAACACATTTTTGTAAATAACTCAAAAACAGAGAAAGTAAGAAAAAAACTAATTAGCAAAAAAAATCATCCTTGGACCAAGCCCTATCAAAACTAAATGTTTCAGATTTTAAATCCCAACCATTCTTGAAGAATCAAGTAAAAAAAGACAGTCATAATTTTGATACCCAAATAAACGAAAGAGAGAGAGAAGTCAGTGCTTCGGCTGGGATCCCAGCCGAAGCACTGATTTCTTTCTCTCTTCTGTTTGTTTGGGTTCCATATATGCGCACCACAGAACCTTGTGAATGAAAAATATAACTGTAGTGAATTTGTGTATATTCAACCTTCAAGACCTTTACATCAATGGACCCGATCATTATCAACTGTATAGGATCCAGAGATACTGGCACCAATTCTGTGCATAATACGCTTCAGGTGAATTACAAATGATGGTGCAAAAACAAGAGTTTGATATTAAACTGCCTATTCAGCCCTAATATATACCGTACATGCACTACTGTATTTACATAATGTATATTCAATGCAAAGAAAGCCCATCAGTAAAGACATTAGGGTTGAAGAACACAAAGTAAAGACATTAGATCCTTAGGGATTGGAGGCTCAGGAGTCTTGGTGAACCAGTGGCGTGGTGTTCCTTAGGGTTCTTAATCCTAATGCCCAACCTCCTTCCCCAGCTCGAGCTTCCTGCACAAAGCACAAGATACAGGGCCAAGCCCTTGCCTCGTAGGTATATCGTGTTTGCCATTGGAGAAGTACAACTCACCTCACGTGACCAACAGAATCAGTCATAACCTTCTTCACCAAGAGATCTGCAGGTCACGAGTGAACAAGAAATAATGTATAACAAAGCATAAGATCAAGGCCATTTATAACTTTCTTTGCGCTCCCAGCCCTTCATAGAGCATAAAATCATGTATAACTTTGTTTGCTATGGGGAGGAGGTGGGCATAAGGACTGAGAACCCCAAAGAAGACAACACCACCAATTTGCCAAAACTCCTGGGACTCCAAATTCTGGTTTTAATTTCCTGCCTTTGTGCGCTTTGTGTTCTTCAACTCTAATGTCTGCATTAACATAGATTTTTTTGCAATGAATTTCCTTTCTACTTGTGATGTATCCTCTTCCTGTCCTGCATAAAAATAAATAAACAGAATATTTGACATATATCAAGCTTTGACTCACCGATCACCTTCATACCAGAATGCACAGTGCCCTCTAGGCCCTGCACCAAGACAAAGGTCTGATTAGTTGCACACAGGGCCCTGCATGCAGGCCTTGTGCACTGGCTAATAACAAAGACCACCATGCCTGGATATGCATAGTTCTCTGAGCCCTGTACCAAGAACTGGTTTCCTGTGCTAAGAGAAAAATCCATAGGGCTGCTGAAGCACAGAGCCCTCTAGACCTTGCACTTCCATGGCACTAAGGGTGTAGACTGGAAAATGCCAGGAAAATGGCCTGTATGGCATGTGCCAAGAGAATAATCCATGGGACTGCAGAAGTGTAGGGTCCCATGTGAACTACAGGTCCTGTACCAAGAGTGGATGGGGCATAGGAGTCCATGGGGCATTGAAAGGCAGGCCCTGCATGTCTCTGGCATTAGAGGAGCAGTCATACAGAGCTCTCTGGGCTCTGCAACAAGGGAAGAATCCATGGGACTACAGAAGTGCAAGGCCCTCTGGGACCTGGGCTTTCATGCAGCTATGTATGGAGACAAGCAAGGTCCTCTGGGGCCTGTACCAACAGAAGAGTCCATGAGGCTGTAGAAGTACAAGGCACTCTGGGCACTGCATTCCATGGCACTAATAGTACAGATATACAGAGCCCTATTGGTCCTGCACCACGAGAAGAATCCATGGGGCTAATGAAGCACAGGGACCCATGTGGCTATGGATGCAGATGCACAGGGTCCTGTTTCAAGAGAAGAGTCTGTGGGGCTGCAGAGGCACAGGGAATGGACATGGCACTAGCAATGCAGACATGCAAGACCCATGGGAAGGATCTGTGGTGCTGTGGAAGTGCTTCTGTATAGCTACAGATGAAGACATGCAAGGCCCTCTAGGCTCTGTGCCAAGAGAAGAGCCCATGGGCCTGAATAAGCAAAATGCCCATATGAAAGCAGTTTGATGTATCACAAAAGCTCTTTTCACAAAACAATAGCTACTGTTTTGCTTTTGTAATTTGCAAATTTTCATTTTTAGTTAAAATAAAGACCACATTTTGATAAAGTGTGTTAGGAAATTTGAAACAGCTTTTAAATTAACAATCCCCCAAGTTAGGATCAGGAAAGCCACACTGCTTAAGTTTTCAGCTACATATCATAAAAAAATGTTCATAAAACAAAGTAATACAAAACCATCTTTGCCGTACAAAAGCATACATCATGAAAACTATTTTCATGAAACCAAAATTATACAAAATATAAATCACAAAAGCTATTTTCATAAAAGCAAGAAACACAAAAGCATAAATTACAAAGGAGATATTCATTAAAGCATGTTTCGAGTCTTGGAAGTGGATCACACTACTTTTGTGAAAATACAACTATTCTTAGAATATTCATTTTGCTACCGAGCATGTGCAAAAAAATTGCACCTTTTTTCTTAAACATCTCAAAAACAGAATAAGGTAGAAATATGAAAATTACAAAAAAAATTGTACCTAACTCTATCAAACCTCAAAGTTTCATGTTTCAAACGCAAACAGTTTTTTAGGTTACTTGTGAGAAAAAAAAGTATTAATTTTGTTTTTTGAACCTCTATAACTTTGCCCTCTCTGGACTGATTAAAACAAAATGTACAATATCTAGAGATCATGGCACAGATTCTGGACATACCAAATTTTAGGCAAATCTGTTAAATGGGCTGACTTACGGTTTTGTGGTGCAAAAATCAGGGTTTAACATTAAAGAGTTTAGGTGCTACTGCACCGTATAATATATTGCAAAATATATATATAAGTAGTCTTTGCAAAAAACTGTGTTAATGCAACAGTTAGGGTTTTTGACTGCGACAAAAGCAAGGAAATTCGATGTTAGGGTTTTCAACCCTAACTCTGAATCCCTCCCCCCACCACTGCCACACACACACACACACACACACACACACAGAACACACAACTATGGGGGGCAGTACAAGGCAAGACAACCAATCACAGATACACACCATAACACAACAGAAATACCATACAACTTCTTAAACATGGCACAACAGGCATCCATCATCATGTTTCACCAACTGCATCACTTCTGCTGCCATCCCAGTCTCTTAGGTGTATACACCCTTCTACATAACAGCATACCATATAAAGTAAAGGACATGTGTTGGTGGCAGTGCAGAGCCCTTTGCCCCCATCCCCCCACAGTCTCACCAAGTTTACATTGATTACATAGATTACATAGATTGTTCAAGCTGTATTAGACTTGTGTCCATGTTTATCTTGCCTTGATATTTGTATTACTTCATATTTATTTGTGATACACCTATCAAGCCCAGTCTTAAATGCCTCTGTGGAATTACTCATGACCACCTCTGTTGGTAAGCTATTCCATAAAGAGGGGACCCTAAGGCTAAACCAATGTCTTTACTTTTGCAGATTCCATTTCTCCATGGTTTACTGCTGTGGATGGCCCATTGTTGGGTATATTCCATGCTTTAACATTAGCCCATATGTATTCGCTGTTGATGCCTAGTGTAGTGCTTTGTGAACCATACACATATCCCCCTGTACTCTTCTGAATTGGAGAGTGTATAGATCTAATTCCTTTAATCTTTCAGTGTACATGAGTTTGTTGCAGCCTGATATTACCTTTGTGGCTCTTTTTTGATTTTTTTCAAGTTTGATGTTACCACTTTTTTTATATGGTGACCAAACATGTGTCCCATATTCCAATTAAGGCCTAACCAATGCTCAGTACAAAGGCAGTATCACCTCTCTGTCCCTGCTACTAATATGTCTAAGAATACAGTTCAAGTTCCGACTTGCCTTACCTGCCATTATACTGCAGTGTTCACTAAACTGGAGGTCCAGAGTCATTGTTATTATTCCTAGATCTCTTTCCTTTTTGGTAACTGGTAAATCTTTGTTTCCTATAGTGTGTTGAATGCTTAAATTATGTATCCCCATGTGCATAACAGCACACTTATCTACATTCGGGATAGTTTGTATTTAATTGTCCAATTGTAGATCTCATTCAGTGTCATTTGCATAGCTTGTCCATCCCCAGCATTGTTTACAGTTGCCACTAATCTACAGTCATCTGCAAATTTTGTAATCTGTACATTGGAGTGCAAGCACTGATTGGTTGCCACATATACATTAAAAAGACAAGGACCCAAGACTGAGCCCTGGGGAACCCTGCTTGTCACCCCTGCCCAATGTGACTTAACCCCATTGACCACCACTCTCTGTCTTCTATTAGACAGCCATTCACTCACCCAGTTGATAGTATTTATACTTAATTTAGTTGACTCCAGGATGGCCATTAATACTTCATGTCAAAAGCTTTAGAGAAGTCAAGGTAAGCCACATTCACTGAATCCCCCCGGTCAATTGCTTTACTTACCTGTTCATAAAAGGTAAGCATATTAGTTTGGCATTATCTAGCCTTAGTGAGCCCATGCTGCGTCATATCCTGTAAGTTGTTCTCTTCTAGGTATTTTATTTTAAGTTCCTTAAGTATGCCTTCCAACACCGAGGTCAGACTCACCGGTCTAAAATTTTCTGGTTTGGTTCTGGGTCCCTTTTTTAGGATTGGTACCACAAATACCTCCTTCCAGTCTTGTACCACTGCCCCTCTATCTAAAGATAGCTGAAAAATATAAGCAAGTGGCGGTGCTATATATTCAGCGATTTCTTTCAGTACCTTGGGATGCATTCCGTCTGGTCCTGGGGATTTATTAGTGTTAAGATTCTTCAATCTCTCCCTGACTTCCTCCACTTCCACTTGTATACCCCCTATTTCAGATTTGGTTTTCATTTTTAAATTTCCTGATATTTTAGGGCTAAACACCGAACAGAAGTACTCATTCTGAATGTTGACTGTTTCCCTATTATCTGCGGTTTTACCTTCAATATTCATATATGATCCTATGCCATTTTGACCAAGTTTATTTTTACTAATGTGCACATAGAATAGTTTGTGATTATCCTTAGCTTTGCTTGCCAGTGATAGTTTGTATGCCGCTTTAGCTGTTTTAATAGCCCTTTTGGTTTCTTAGCCAGTTCCCTATATAACAGCAACCCTTGGGAGTCCTGCACTCCCCTCAGTAGTTTGAAAGTTTTATTTTTCTTTCTAATCAGTTTTTTAATGTTATTTTTGAACCATCCTGGTGTTACCCTTTTATTATCATATTTGGTTCTGCTAGGAATATGTATGGCTACCTCCTTGGATATTTTATCTAATAATATCCCCCATGCTTCATCAGTATTTCTGTCTTTGAACTCAGCCTCCAGTCCCAAACTCTCATGCTATCCTTCAGTGATATGAAATCTGCCTTACTAAAGTTTAATATTTTGGTGGATCCCGTACTGGCATGTTTAACTGGTGACTCCTTAATGAAAAATCTTACTGAGCAATGATCACTAGTACCAAATGGTGTGCATATTTCAATATCCCCTACCCACTCACCCATATTCGTGCATATAAGATCAAGAATACTATTTGCTCTGGTACCCTGCAACACCTTTTGTTCCATACCAGCATTATCCATATCCTCTAGGTATTGTTTTTCAATGATGGAGCCTCCTTCAAGATTTATCCAGTTTATACCAGGTAAGTTAAAGTCACCCATAATGATGTTATTTTCAGAGGAATCTGAATCAGAAATACATTTGAGTATTATATTATCAGTCAGAATTGAACTAGAGGGGGGTCTATACAAGTTGTCCATTTCTATATGAAAGCATACTCGTATGGTACTACTAACTTGGGCATTTGTTCATGAGAGCATACCCCATGCCTCCACTGTGCTGCTCATTTCTGCATAAGAGCATAGGACCGTGGTATCGCCAAGTTGTCCATTTCTGCATGATAGCATAGCCCCACGCTACCATGAACTTTCCCATTTCTCCACTACAGTATAGCACATTATCTACTAACTTTCCTGTTTCAGTGTAACAACATAATATTAGTACTAAAACACATGTATTGGTAGGACCATAGGACCAAACCATCAGCAAGTTCCCATTTCCTCACAACAACATAGCCCAATGTTCCCAACAAATTATTCGATTCTGCATAAAACCACTATATAAGTAGAGAAACACATGTGTTGATGTGACCCCAGCAGCCTTCAGGCCACCGTGCTTCCTCCAATTTTCCCAGAATTACAGATTTTTGCATAACATCATCATTTAACAAGTAAAAGATATGAAATAAGCAATAAGGCATGACCAGGGGTTATGTTAATAGTCTGTTAATCACGTTCTAGGGGTTTGATGTGGCACAAGGTGTAGCCAAGTGCTACATGCCCCTAGAGGATGATTAACTGACCATTAACATAACCTCTGGGAGTAGCTTGCTGCTATTATAACAAAAATATTTTTTTAATGCTGTTAAACCTTGTTCAGTACATGATTAGGCTGGACATATATGTTAATTAAAGATTAACATAGGGCTGATACAATGTTTGCATCCAATCGGAACGCTCTATGTCTCAGACCCTTTTTACTATTGGTTAGATTGTGGGCGCCTTTGGTTCCTGTGCTGCAGCAACTTGTCCATTTCTGCATAACAGTATACCCCCATATTCCCATCAAATTATCCATTTCTGCATACTACCATAATATAAGTAGCAAGAACATATATTCACACAAACTTCATATTCCTCCATAACAGCATAGGCCCATGTTCTGTGCAACTTTACCATTTCTGTATAACAGTGTGATATGAGTGATGAAACAGATTTATTGGTAGCTCTATCTCAGATGCTTCTACCAGATGTTGGTGTACACACCCAAGAGACTGGGATGGCAGCAGAAGGGATACAATTGGTGAAACAAGATGATGGATGCCTGTTGTGGCATGTTTAAGAAGTTGTATGTTATTTCTATTGTGTTATGGTGTGTGTCTGTGATTGGTTGTCTTGCCTTGTACCACCCCTGATAGTTGTGTGTTCTGTGTATGTGTGTGTCTTTGTGTGTGTCTTTGTCTGTCTGTCTGTGTGTGGCAGTGGTGGTGGTGGAGGAGTCAGAGTTAGGGTTAAAAACCCTAACACTGAATTTACTTGCTTTTGTCGCTGTAAAAAACCCTAACGGTTGCATTAACGCATATTTTTGCAAAGAATTTCCTTACTCTTTGAGAAAGAAATTGCAATGAGAGGTTCTCTTACCACAGTACATGTAAACAAGTTTATGAAACCTTTATACAAGACAGATTGGCAACAATGCCTCATCCAACTTATGATCCCACCCCCGCATAAGAGGTATTGCATCCTCAGTGCAGAGCCATAGCACAATAAAGGCCATGAACATCAGTGGTATACCTCTATGATATAAACTGGACAGTATGTATCAATCGATCAATCAATCAATCAATCAAAATCTTTATTTATCCAGGCGGACACCATTGAGCAAGCTCATTTGCAAGGTGGACCTGCATTACACAAGGTCAAATAACTATACAAGTTATATACAATTAATATAACAGAAAATGAAAGTATACAACAGTGCAGGAGAACCTGCATCATATATCTATCACATAATGACTAATACTGAATCCAGGTAATATATACGTGGGTAGTATGCATGAAGAGGAAAAGGCATGTTTTAGACAAAAGTAGAAGAGGCTAGGGGGAGTGCTGCAGAAGAAAGGTAATACATTGGCAGTTTCCAAAACATATATATTACAACAAAGGCAGGCGGTGTAAGGAGGTGGCTGATGAGGGAAAGGGGTTTGAGGTTAGGATAATGCAACCGGGGGGTTTAGGTTGACAGACTGGGGGATAAGCAGGTGTGCAGGTGTTTAAGGGAAGTCTGAAGATGTTAGGTTGGTAAGAGAAGCAGGAGCAAGTTGCGTGAAGTGAAGAGTTGAATAGGGGGTATGAGAGGAGTAGGCATGAGTGAACTATGGTCATTTGAAGCAATTACAGGCTTCTGTGATATATTTTTGCATGCAAAGTCTTGAATACAGCAAGACTGACAGGAGACTTTAATTTCAGAGATTTCTGAAGCTCATTCCATAACGATGGCAGTACAAAACCTATGGCGGTTCTCCCAAAGTGCGTTGCAGCCCTGGGCACTTTTAGAAAGAGCAGGGAACAACTTCCTAGAGCATAAGTTCCAGGTACACTGGGAGGCAGACAATGAGCAATATACTGTGGAAGTTTACCAATAATAGCACTGTATGTCCAATCGGCCATATTCCTGTTGCGTCTATTCTGTAAGGAGATCCATCCCACAGCTGCATATAAGAGGCAGTAGTGGGTGGAGAAGGGGAGACCAGTAACAAAGTGCAGGGCTCTGTGATATAGTATGTCCAGTTTACCAAGGTAAGAGGAAGCACACTGACTGTAGATAAAGTCAGCATAGTCAATTAAGGAGAGGAATGTGGACTGGACTAATGAGCTGCATGGCCTCAGCAAGGCAATGCCCCCCCCTCAGACCAGTAACTGTATGTTGAGTGCAGACCCACAGCCAAACTAAGGCTATAGACATCAACGGTATACCTCCTTCATGGCAGATGTACACAAGTCAGAACAGTGAGGAGTTGCAAGACCTAAGCCAGGCAATGTCCCCACCCCCCTCAGACCAGTAACTGTATGTTGAGTGCAGACCCACAGCCAAACTAAGGCTATAGACATCAACGGTGTACCTCCCTCATGGCAGATGTACACAAGTCAGAACAGTGAGGAGTTGCAAGACCTAAGCCAGGCAATGTCCCCACCCCCCTCAGACCAGTAACTGTATGTTGAGTGCAGACCCACAGCCAAACTAAGGCTATAGACATCAACGGTATACCTCCCTCATGGCAGATGTACACAAGTCAGAACAGTGAGGAGTTGCAAGACCTAAGCCAGGCAATGCCCCCCCCATGTACTAGATCCTGAGTACAATGCTACAGCTGGACTAAAGCCATGTACAGGAATGTAATACATCTGTGATGTCAACTGCACAGTAGTTATGACTCTCATGAGTTGCATGACCTCACACAGGCAATGCTCCCAACCCCCACAGATCAGTAATTAGATACTGAGCACAGACCCACAGGCCAACTAAACCATGTACATCAATGGTATACCTTCCTCATGCCATTTGCTGGAAAGTTAGAACACTGAGGACTTGCATGGCCACAGCCAAGCAATGCTCACCCCAACAGGTACTGGATCCTGGGTGCAGAGCCACACCTCAACTAATGGCATGAACTTCAATGGTATAGCTCTCTGATACCAACTGTACACTAGTTATGACACTCATGAGTTGTATGGCCTCAGCCAGATGATCCCGCCCCCCCAGACCAGCAATTGTATTCTGAGTACAGACCCACAACCCAACTAAAGCCATGGATATAAACAGCATGCCTCCCTCATACGAGCTGCACGCAAGTTAGAACACTGAGGAGTTGCATGGCCTCACCCAAGCAATGCCCCCCCTCCCCAAACATGTGCTGGATCCTGAGTGCAGAACCACAGGCCAACTAAGGACATGAACAACAATGGTTTACCTCTGTGATACCAACTGCAGAGCAGTTATAACACTCATGAGTTGCACAGGCTCAGCCAGGCAATGTCCCCACCCCACCCCAGACCATGTAGTAGATAATGAGTCCACAGACATAACCCAACTAAACCCATTACATCTACAGCATACATCTTTGATACCAACTCCAGACTAGTTGTGATACTCATGGAGTGCATTGTGTCAGCCAGGCAATGCTTCCCCCCCAAATAGGTACTGAATTGTGACTGCAGAGCCACATACCAACTGAGGCCATGATCATCAGTGGTATAGTGCTGTGATGGCAGCTGTACACCTGTTAGGACAAAGAAGAGTTAGATGGCCTGAGCCAGGCAATGCCCCAACCCTCCCAAAACCAGATACTTTATGTTCACTACAGAGCCACAAGTGAAGTGAGGCTGTGAACATAAACCGTATACATCATCGAAGTCAGCTGAACACATGGTAGGACACTCAGTAGTTTACATGGTGCCAATCAGTCAATGCCCCCATACGTGTCCAGATCAGTTACTGTATCTTGCGTGCAGGGGTACAGCTCAACTAAAGCTGTTGACATATACAAGATACATTACTG
This sequence comes from Neoceratodus forsteri, assembly GCA_016271365.2. Lineage (NCBI taxonomy): Eukaryota > Metazoa > Chordata > Ceratodontiformes > Ceratodontidae > Neoceratodus > Neoceratodus forsteri. Next base: position 10,002,185 of record CM057456.1, read on the forward strand.
ATACTACTTGCACTTCTTAGGACACTGGCGAGTTGCATGGGCTGAGCTAAGCAATGTCCCCAAGCCCTGTAAATCAAGCACAGTATCACAGGTGTAGAGAGGGAGATCAAATAAACTGATAGACATCAATATAATACTTTCCTTATAGCAGTAGCACACATGCATTTTTAAGAAGGAGCCAAATATGTAATTGTGAAATAATGATATTTTAATTATAAAATTATAAATTCTTGTATACAAATAAATATTCCTTCAATTATTATATAAAAATAGTAAAATAAATAAATGTGTTTTTTCACATGGGGAGGGTGAGAAGGGATAATAAATAAAACATAAATAAAATAAAAGCAGCTAAATAAATAAAAGTGTTGCTTCACACTGGGAAATGGGGGGAGATCTAAGTCAAAAAACAAAAGGAAAACATTTAAAAGAATGGCTAGGAGTGATAGGGAGGTGCTGGACATTCAGGCTGTTGTGCCTTGGGGAGAGGAGGAGGAAGAGGAAGACTGCGCAGGAGCAGGTGGGACTTGGTGCCCCTCATCTGCAGGTGGTGGTGGTGTTGAGGGAGGGATACCTTCAAGGGGCTCTTGCTGCTGAGGAGCTGTGGAGGGTGGGTCATCCTATACGTGCTGCAGGTCCTGTCTGAGGAGATGATGAATAGCCTCTGTGGCCTCCAGTTGGTTCTCAGCCAGCCACACCATGAGATCGTGGGTGGTCTCAAGTGAAGCAACAGAAGCCTCCTCCATCTCCCTTACTCAACGAATGGCTTCGGTGAGGCCCTGTTGCACTGCTACAGACCAAGGGTGGCAATTATGGCCGCATGCCCTACACACCCATGTCACTGCAGCAAATCTACCATCTCAGCATTTTGGTTGATAATGTAATCTATTTTTGCTGCAGTGACATGGGCATGCTGGGCTGCAGCCCTGTTACCACTCTCCATGGCCTGGAGCAGCTTGCTGAGAGTGCTGCTGATGGTTTTAAGAACAACGAGCTGCTCTGTGGAGAGAAAAATGACAAGAAGAGACATCTCAGTAAACTAAGCTATTCTGTACTCTTATGGTAATATACTATAGTGAAGTGTGTGTTTTTTATTAATGACAGAGGAGCTGTATTAACATACAGTAGATCAGTATAGCTGTGTTCATTTTGTTATACTGCCATTAAAGTCTGTTGCTGACACATTCTGCCCCCCTCAGCTCCTGTAACCTGCCACTTCTTGCGGCACAATCTGCCAGTATGAACCCCCACACTAGCTCCCGATAAAAGTTGCTTCTTACAAAGATCTGAAGACCCTGTGTATGCCAGCCTGCGCAGCACTTGGACAATGATAAAAGATGACAACACCCCACCCAGCTACCCCCCAGCCCACCCTCTCCCTGCACCTCAGCACATTCGCACAAGCTGAAGAGCTCAATAATATATAACAGAAGTCAAGTGGAAAAGTCCAGTCACAGAAACTACATATGCATGGTACAGTTGTGTGATAATAAAGTTATTTGTACAGTACTCTGTGATCTCTTTGCTACTCATGAGGTTTCTCAAGGCGAGAGGGTACTGTTCAAATAAGTTGATTGTGACACAAGTGCAGCACACATATCCCTGTTCTATATGCACAAAGACTGCTTCAGCAGTGAATTTGTCATTGAACAACATGAACAGTAGTATTGTAGATTGCTCTTATCTGCAGAATTACTACCTGGCATACCTGTGAACAGAACTACAGCAAAATAAAACAAATTAAGTAGCTGTTATTAGATTTGTTTCATACAATGCCACATGGAAATATTGTAGATTCATTGGTCAAAACACATGACAGGACCTTGATTAACTCTGCAGTATATCTACAGTTAACGGTAAATATGACTATTTAAACAAACAAAAGACTTGAAAATTGTAAAACAGCAAGATGCTCATATACCCCCCTTCCAGCCAGATACCAAAATACTATGAACAAAACTGGGTCTCTGCTTGGATTCACCACTTCTGGTGTGGTTAAGACACTCAAATGTGAATTGCATACAAAACACACCAGGCGTAGTAAATCCACCAATATACGTTCACTCTATCATAGTATGTTGCTTAAACAAACCACACTCAAGCACTACTTGTTGCTAAGCAATGCTATCATGATGTATAAAGAATAATAATACACCCCAGTGTGTTCTATTTAAAGGGACACTGTCAGCTTTGCCCCTCAGTTTTCTGTAAATTTTTATCAGTGGGTCTGAAAGCACATACCTGTAAGAACGTTCCTCTAGAATGCCCCTGCATGAAATAAAAAGTAACCTGTTTACCTATTTTTGAGTATTTTTCATGATTTCCATTTGTTCCGTCCTGCAGTTATATCTCCTGCCCTTCCAGAAGCAGATCGGCGCTGAGAATGTGTGTCTATCAGTAGCACTGTCCGGACGAGCACATTTTACCATCCCAAATCGCAAAAAGCATTTAATCCATTTCAGCATGCTATATTACAGTGTTCCTGGCATCTTTAAATAAAAACCGAGCACTCATTGAGCTAAAAAATACTTTATAAAGCTGATGCTGAAATCCCATGCATGTGCAGAAGTGGCACACTCCCACGCATGCGCGGGATCTTTTCCCAGAATGTTCTTACAGGTATGTGCCTTCAGACCCACCGATAAAAATTTACAGAAAACCGAGGAGCAAAGCTGACAGTGCCCCTTTAAACAAATACGGTGTGATTCACCATGCCTGCAGAGGTTTTTATACACTGTGCAGCTCAGTGGGTAAATCTTTGTGAGCCATAGTAATCTTTCTGAGAACTCATATTCAGCACGGGATGTGTGTTGGATATGGTGGCACAACCCTGCAAGTCTCTGAATAGGAGGGCTCAAAGCTCAGGCCTTGCAGAGTAGCATCAACACCAGACCACCGAAAGGTAGGCTGCAATATTGCAGGACATAACACAGCAGTCCAGCTGTGGGTGGCCATCTGCCCACCGTGAATATCGTCCACAAGCACACAGTGAAACTGGATCCCCACCCACCTGTACTCAAGATTACGCAACATATGTTATTGCAAGTATCAAAAAGGAGCAGAAATAACATTTTGCTTTCACTTTTTTTCACAGATGTATGCACAAAACATAAAGAATGAACAGCAAATGTCCTTGCACTGGCAGAAAGCATCCCTGTTGCATAAATAATATATACAATGGTGATGTGTGAGATTAATAATTTATATACACTTGTCCTGATTAACTTCGGACATCTCAGTTGTGTCTTGCACCACTTGTCTGGCTATCTGACGTCAAACAGCACTTGTGTAGGCAAATCATATATGTGACACGTGACCATTGTATATACGTTATTTATTGCATTACTTTCTATTCTGCACATGCAATAGATGCCATTGTCATAGATAGTGATTGGTTATCAGTGGATTTTGAATAGTGGGAAACCAGTATTTTAAATTTTGTTTATTGATTATTCAACTATGTCTGTGTTATGACAGAAGATACTTACTTTCCTCAGCTGGAGGCCCAGGCAGACCTGCAGCACATGGTGGATGACCAGTTGTTGGAGAGTGTGTTCTTTTCTCCACAGAGGGGTTGATCTCTACAACCTCAACCTCCTCTGTGGGTTCTGCTCCTCCAGCAGCACCCTCCATAGATGGTTCGTCCTCTATAAAAAAAACATAGTAAAAGAGAAAATATTACTTGTCTGTGAATGTTACTATATGTATGTATACCTTTGTACTACCAGTTGTACTTAATTGTTAATTCTGAGGAGTTCAATACCATCAAACCATAGAATTCCCAACCCACCCCACCCACCCTCCCATATCAGAACAGTTACTGGATCCTGGAGTTGACAGCCACAAGTTAACTAAAGATGTGGACGTCAATGATATTCCTGCCCTGATAGTAGCTGCACACAAGGTAAGATGATGAGGAATTTGAAGGCCTCATGCAGACAATGTCTCACCCATTCTCCCTATTGCATCAACTATTTTAAAAGGGTCAACTACAGAATACTCCCTGTCCAACTCCCCCACAAGCTCCTTGGATTAACTATTGTATCCCCAGTGCAGAGGTACAGGAAAAGTAAGGCTGTGGACATCAGCGGCATACTTTCCTGATTGCATGTACACAGAAATCATGACACTGAGGGGTTGCATATAGACACGCAGTCAATACCCCCAGCTATGGACACCAGTTAGTGCATGCTGAGTGCAGAGAGACACAGAAAATAAAGGTGCGGATACAGATGTAATACCTTGCTGATACGGGTTGCACATACACTACTACAATGACAAGTTGCACTGTGTCAAGCAGGGAATACACCCACCTTCAGTAGAACAAGTACTGTATCTTGAGTGGACAGCCACAGGCTACCTAAATATGTGGACATCAATGGTATAAGTATGTGATACCACATGCAGACAAGCTGGGACACTCAGTAGTTTTAAGGACTCTTAAAGACAATAGCCCCCCCCAGATCAGAGGAGGGGGATCATTACTGCAGAGTAACAGGCCAATTAAACCAGTGTATATCAACGTCAAAGGTTACTGATACTAGGTACATTCAAGTTTAGACAGTAAACAGTTTGACACATGTAATGAGGCAATCATCCCACATGCAAACAAGAGACACTGGATGCTGAGTGCAGAGCCACAGACTAAGTAAAGTCATGGATGTGTACAATATACCTCCCTGATAGCAGGTGCACACATATCAGGACAGTGAGGAACTGCAGTGGTTGAGAGAGGCAATGCCCTCACCTCTCAGACAAGAGGTAGTGTATTGTGAGTAGGCAGCCATAGGTAACTACACATGTTGACATAAATTGCATCTTTATGTGATAAGAGTTGCACACAAGGTGGGACACTGAGGAGTCTCAGGGTCTCACACAGACAATGCTGCTCCCCTTCTCTCACAGCAGGGAGTTTATTGTCACTGCAGAGCTACAGGGCAAGTGGTACCATGGACAGCAATAGTAAATCTTATTAATACAAGGTCCAGACACGTTAGGACACATATTAGGACAGTGAAAAGAAACTACAGTGAATAATTTTGTAATAGTTAAATATGTAGATTAAGTAATATACTACAACACCAGTTAATAACATAATATACTAGTATATGTTTGAGATGTGCAGATCTGAAAATATGTACACACAAGGTTTGCCTGCAGGTCAATTTTTTGACATCTATTAACTCTGCTCGTATGTGCAGCTAGGAGGAGTATTCTGCTGCAACACGTCACTTATATGCTTCTATTCCTTTGACCCTGACTGTTGCCTTGTGCAATCCCATTTTTGAACCAATTTACAGTCCTAGTGGATACCACTTCTGCAGTTCATGCATAACACTGATCTAGTATCAAGTTTGATACATTTAATTTTCGCTATGTATATGTTCAATCTTACTATAGTCAGTGTCGCTGCATAGAACCTAGTGTCCCTTCACCTCCATAATTTCAAACAGCACATCTGTAGCTGTGTTGTTCGATGCCTTGAAGAGAGAACCTGCCACACAATCATGCTTGTAAAATAAAGTTTGCAGCGAACACTGGTGGTCAGAATTGTTATGAGCAACAGCTACTAAGTGACAGCAAATCTGTGCCACTGTAATTACATACTTGTTGCATTTCTTGCACTCTTACTAGTGGCAGCCTCCACTGGTCAATGTGAAACATGTGGCTGTGGCTTTTCATGACTCTTAAAAACAGGTATTTCTTTTTATATTATACATTAATAAAACATTTAACTGCTGTATAACTCCTTCTCTTTGCACTTCTTAACATTATGAGATCTACTACCAGTGTCCCATGTCTTAATAAACTGTACTGCTGTGCCATGGTTCCACAGATATCTTTATTGTACCATGCTTAATACATAAAAAATAAATAGTATTCTGTTAATGTAATTCATGACCTACCTTACCCCAGGTATTTGTGAGGCTGAGGGGTTGTTGTCCTCATAACAAACCTGGGGTTTTAGGGGGTAGAAATGGGGGAGGAATGGGAGAGGGAGGTAAGGTGCCTTCCTGGCGCCACAGCTTGGAGGGACAGGAAGCGAATCCTCAGGATCGTGGGAGGAGTTGCACGAGGGAGGGAGCTGGATGTCATTGTCCACCTAGGGACAAATGACCTGGCTAGGAATGGGATCAGAGCAGTGCAAGAGGAGTTTGTAGAGTTGGGAAGGTGCCTTAGACAAGTAGCACACGGTAACCTTCTCGGAGGTGCTGTCTGTCTATGGCAAGGGAGATGATAGGGCACTTCTCACCAGGGAATTCAATGAGTGGTTGAAAAACTGGTGTGGAGCTCTGAGGTTTTGGCTTCATCGGGACTGGGAACCACCTGGAGAGATGCAGACCTATACTGGTGCGATGGTCTGCATCTGTCCGGGGGGGAACCAGGATCCTAGGTGGGAGGTTTAAAGGCTTCATTGGCAAGCATTTAAACTAGCCAAGGGAGAGCACTGAAAAGAAGCAGGGAAATCCAAGCCTCCCCACAAAACATGGTGATTAGTGAGGTAAACACCAAGGTACAGAGTTATTAGGGAGCAGAACAGATTTAAATGTAAAAAAGGCAAAGGCAGCAAGGACAGAAATGGGGCTAAAGGGGTAAGGCTATCAAAAGTGGAGGGTGATGAGTACCAATGCCCGTAGTCTGTGTAACAAGCTCCCTGAACTAGTGGCCTTGATGGAAGAGGGTTGCCTGGATATTGTGGCAGTCACAGAAACATGGTACACAGAGAACCATGACTGGGATGTCAGCATACCAGGATACACAATCTACAGGAGGGACAGGGAGGGTAAAAGAGGAGGAGGAGTAGCTCTCTATGTAAAGGATGGGATCAAAGCAACAGAACTAAAGAGCAAACAAGGAACAGATGAGGCACTTTGGGTCACCCTGGAGACAGGAAATGGCACCACAATCCACATGGGGGTTGTATACAGACCCCCATCTCAGGGGGAAGGAATGGACAAGGAAATGATAGAAGGCTTTCTTAGAATGGCAGAAAAAGGGGAGATATTGTTGATGGGGGACCTGAATATGCCAGATGTTAACTGGAGCACCTTTGCTGCAGGCACATCCAAGAGCAGGGTCATTCTTGATGCCCTACAGGGGGCATGCCTCAGACAGCTAGTATCAGAACCCACTTGGGAGGGAGCAATCTTAGACCTGGTACTTTCAAATGGGGATGGAGAAAGAATCTCAGATTTAGAAGTGGGTAGCCATCTGGGAACAAGCGACAACCAAACAGTGTGGTTCACGATAAACACAGCCATACAATCAAGCCATACAAAAGCAAGAGTACTAGACTTTAGGAGGGCTGACTTTGGGAAAATGAGAGAGTGCCTCAGAAAAGCACTAGCAAACAGGCAAGAAGGAGGGGTGGAGGAACAATGGGGAGTGATCAAAACAGCCATCACAGAGGCAACAAGCCTTTGTGTAAAGCAAATCAATAAAACACAATGAAGGAAAAAAACCGCTATGGTTCACAAAAGAGGTGGCAGGAAAGGTTAAGGAGAAAAGGACAGCATTCAGGAAATATAAGGAAACACAGAAGGAGCAGGACAGAGAACTTTATCAGTTAAAGCAGAAAGAGGCTGGGAAGGCAGTCAGAATAGCAAAGGCCCAAACTGAGGAAAGGATAGCCAATTCTGTTAAGAAGGGGATAAGACCTTTATATTTACATTAGGGAGTGAAGAAAGACCAAGGAGGGATACTGAAGCTTAATAAAGGGGAGAGATATTGGGTGGGGTGACAGTGAAAAGCAGGGATACTGAATGAGTATTTTGCTCAGTATTCTACAAGGAAGAGGAGGGAGTTACCTAAACAAAACAAGAAACACTCTGAAGACGGGGTCAATACCAGTCCATTTACAGAAGAAAGGGTTCTGAAAGAACTAATAAAATTGAAGGTGGACAAAGCAATGGGGCCTGATGGGATTCACCAAGAATTCTAAAAGAACTAAGGGTAGAGCTAGTGACATCGCTGACTAATCTCTTTAACAAATCATGGGAGGATGGGGTGGTACCCAAGGACTGGAGGAGGGCAGATGTGATTCCTCTTCACAAAAGTGGGAGCAGGACAGAGGCAGGAAACTACAGACCAGTTAGTTTGACCTCAGTGGTAGAGAAAATGATGGAATCACTTCTGAAGGAAAGAATTGTTGAGTACCTAGAGGCCAGTGGGGCACAGAACCCAAGGCGGCATGGATTCATGATGGGAAGGTCATGTCAGATGAATCTAATAGATTTCTTTGACTGGGTGACCAAAGTAGTAGACCAGGGAGGGGCTGTGGACATGGCCTACCTAGATTTTGGCAAGGCATTTGATACAGTCCCACACAAAAGATTAATACACAAGATAGCCAGCCTTGGAATGGGTCCCAAGGTGGTAGCCTGGATAAAAAATTGACTAGACAACAGGACGCAAAGGGTAGTAGTAAATGGAGTACACAATGAAGAAAGGAGGGTAACTAGCAGGGTACACGAGGTTCAGTACTGGGACGGTCCTTTTAATGTCTTTATAAGTGACATTGCAGAGGAACTGGAAGGAAAAGTATGTCTCTTTGCAGATGACACAAAGATCTGCAACAGGGTTGATACACAAGATGGAGTGGAAAGGATGAGAAGGACTTGGCAAGGTTGGAGGAATGGTCAAATGTATGGCAGCTCAGATTCAATGCAAAAGTGCAAGGTAATGCACATGGAAACAAAACCCAGGAAGCGTACACAATGGGGGTGAGATACTGACAACAGTAAAAATAGAAAGGGACCTGGGGTAATTATGTCAGATGACCTAAAGGTGGGCAAGCAATGTGAGAAGGCAGTAAGGAAGGCTGGGTGGATACTGGGATGCATAGGAAGAGGCATCAATAGTAGAAAACAGAAAGTTGTTATCCCTCTGTACAGACAGTTGGTGAGACCCCATCTGAGTACTGTGTGCAGTTCTGGAGACCTCATCTCCATAAAGACATAGACAGAGTGGAGGCTGTCCAGAGGAGGGCAACCAAAATGGTGCAGGGCCTGCACCGAAGACATCTGAAGAAAGACTAAAGGAGCTTAATATGTATACTCTTGAGGAAAGAAGGAGAGAGGACATGATAGAAACTTTCAAGTACCTCAAGGGAATTAACAAAGTCCAAGAGGGTAGCATCTTCCAGAAAAGAGATGTGCAAGAACAAGGGGCACAATTTGAAGATAGAGGAGGAGACGGCTCAGGGGTAATGTGAGGAAGTATTTTTCACAGAGAAGGTTGTGGATGCATTGAACAGCCTCCTGAGGAGGTCGTGGAGTCAAGAACAGTGGGGGACTTCAAGAATGCATGGGACAGGCATAAGGCAGTCCTAGGGGTGGGTAAGAGGAAGTAAGCTGTTGGTTAACTAGGATCTGCAGCTTATCTGTTAGGTAGGAAAATGGGCAGACTAGGTGGGTCAAGCGGTCCTTATCTGCCGTCAAATTCTATGTTTCTATGTTTCTATGGGGTTTGCATGAGCTCTTACAGCCTGAATTAGGGCCAGCACCTCCCTATCGCTCCAGGATTTAGGTATATTGCAAGTCTGTGTAAAAGGAAAAAAACATTTAACATAACATTTATTGTGGTTTTAGTATTAGTGCACAACTCATTAACACCATGTATGTAGTGCAAGTGGCACGCATTGGCACATTTATGAAATGTGTGTGCAGCAGTATAGGTCAGTCGCTCATGTGGCAGTGCAAAGTTGATGTGCCACTGCATTTTGTAAGCAGTAAGACATTGCTGGGTGTTGATAGTACTGAGACACGTTCAAATACATAAGCGTAGGTGTGTACAGGACTGCAGGTAGGGTGCCTTTAGCCTCTGGGTGACAAGGAATCTCAGTACTAGCAACACCCACACGTGTTATTGTTTATATTAAATTTGCCCATTCTCAACCTCAAAAAAAAATACTTTTTAAAAGTTTTCAAAGTCGCAAAAAAAAAAAGCTGTTAAATGTTGCTAGATAATGTCAAATAGTCCCTTCACAGATGTTTTGTATCTGACATTCGTCTGTCTTTCTTTACACTCAATACACTATGTAATTGTCAACCATATAATTGAAGAATTCAAACCTCTGCATTATTCAATCAGTGGAATGCCCCCCCCCCCCCGACTGGCAGACACAGAATAGTAACATGGAAGACACAAAGTTTATAGATAGATATATATATATATGTAAGTATGTAAAGGCTGTATCCATGTTTGTGACACAGGCTAGGAAATCAGTGGGTTAAGTATTCAGTGAGTTGCCCTGGCTGACAAGGACTTGTTTTAGGTAGTGGTGGCACTCTCTAAATGCAGTCTGTACAAGCAAGTCTCATCCTATCAGGGCACAGAGATTTCTTTGTCCACCTTATAAATATGTACCAGTCAATACCACAAGTGGTGTGTGATTCATCTATAGTGGTAATGAAGAGGATGCCGTATTGATACCTGGTGCAGTGTCATTTTAAAAGCAAGTAAAAGGTCTATTACTAATGCAGTCTGGGTATGTGCTTCCAAAAGATAAGTGCAGTGCCACTAGAGTTATCTAGGTGGTGTGCCACAAGCAAGCAACCCCAGTGTACACAGCAGGATAACAGCGTGCATTGTCTTCAAGTCCAAGAAGCATCACCAGACAGGCAACAGTACTATAGTGGCTGCCACTCACTGTGGCACCATGTGGTTATGTGGTTTTGCATTCTTCATAGTTGCCTTGACCACAAGACACAGTTGAACAAACTTGTGTTGTAATACTGGTTGTCTATGTTGCGTGTTACAGCCACAACTGCTAAAATATTTCAAACATTAGTGTTTTAATAGAATTGCATCACCCGCCCCCTCACACTGTTGCCTCTAGCTGTGAAAGCACTACCTAGAAAAAAACAGAATGACAAATACACAATTGTAATAGTACTTAAATCATCATTCAATGTGGCATCATAGTGTACTGAGCTGTTGACTATTTAAACAACAATAAAAACATGATTACTTACTTTTCAGTTGTTTGAAGATAAATTAACAGAAACTTTTGTCTAATCTTTGCCAATCTGTTGAAATGAATAGAGATTAACTGTTAGAAAACTGTCAAGAGGCAAGTAAAACCATCAATATCTGTGGCACACCTCACTGATATAAACTGCACACATGTTAGGAGACTCATGAGTTGTGCAGCATCAGTCAGGTAATTCCCACACCCCCCAACAGAACAGTTACTGGATTTTGAATTCAAACCTAGAGCCTGAGTAAAGCCTTGGACATCAGCAGTATACCTCCATGATGGCAACTGCACACATGTTAGAACACTGAGTCCTTGCATAACATCAGGCACGCTATAGCTGCCTCCCCTAGAACAGGCAATAGATCCTGACTGTAGAACCACACCTCAACTACAGTAATGTAGAAATACAGTACACCTACCTCATACCAGTTGCATGCAAGTTAGAACACTGAGCAGTTCCAGAGCTTCAAGCAGGCAATGCCCCCCAGACCAGGTACTAGATCCTGAATGCACAGCTACAGCCCAAGTAAACCTGTGGACATCAATGGCATGCCTCCCTGAAACCAGCTGTACACACAGTAGGACACTCAGGGGTAGCACACTATCATCCAGGCAATGCCCCCCCCAGATAGGTATTGGATCCTGATTGCAGATGCAGAGGCCAACTGAAGCAATTAAGATTACTGGTATACCTCCCTCATACCAGCTGCACACAAGTTAGAACACTGATGAGTTGCACAGCTTCTGCCAGAAAATACCTCCAGCTCTCCAGAGCAGGAACTAGATCCTGAGTTCAGACCACAGCACAACTCAACTCATGTACTTCAATGATATACCTGTCTGATATCAGCTATGCACAAGTTAGAACAATGACGAGTTGAATGGCTTCAAGCACACAATATCCCTCCCCGCAACCAGGCACTAGATGCTGAGTTCAGAGGTACAACACAACTAAACCCATGGACATCAATGGTATACCTCCCTGATAACAGCTGCAGACATCTTAGAACAGTGAAGAGTTGTACAGCATCAGCCAGGCACCCCCTCCCCAAAAAAAAGAGAAGGTACAAGATCCAGAATGCAGAGCCACAGGCAAACTAAAGCCATGGACATAAATGGGATACCCACCTCATACCAGCTGCACACAAGTTAGAACACTGATGAGTTGCACAGCGTCAGCAAGACAATACCTCCCGTGCCCAGGTCAGGCACTAGATCCTGACTACAGAGTTACAGCTCAGCTAAACTCATGGACATTCATAGTATTCCTCCCTCATACCAGCTGCATACAAGTTAGAACACTGAGCAGTTTCATGGCTTCAAGCAGGCAATACCCCACCCCCGCCCCTAGACCAGGCACTGGATCCTCAGTACAGAGCCACACCATAACCAAAGCTGTGGACATCAATGGTATACATCCTTGAAAGCAGCTGCACACATACTACAACACTGAGGAGTTGCACAGCAGTATCCATGAATACCTCCCCACCAAAAAAAAAAGTACTACATTTTGAGTGCAGAGCCAGAGTCCAACTAAAGCCATGGACATTAATGGCATAACTCCCTCATACCAGCTGCACACAAGTTAGAACACTAAGGAGTTGCCTGGCCTTACTCAGGCAATGCCACCCCCCAAACAGGTACTGGATCCGAAGTGCAGAGCCACAGCCCAACTAAAGCCATGACATCAACGGTATACCTGTGTGATAGCAACTACAGACTATGTTATGACACTCATGAGCTGCATGGCGTCAGCCAGGCAATGCCCCCTACCCATCTCTGAACAGCTACTGGAGCATGAGTGCAGAGCCACAGACTAACTAAGGCCATGAACATCAGTGGTATAGCTCAGTCATGGCAGCTGCACACCTGTTAGGACATTGAGGAGTTAGATGGTGTGAGCTAGGCAGTGCCACCCCCCCAAAACCAGGTTCCAAATCTAGAGTGCAGAGCCACAATTGAGCTAAACACATGGACATTAATAGTATACCTCCCTTATACTAGCTACATACAAGTTAGAACACTAAGGACGTGCACGATTTCACGCAGGTAATACCCCCACTCCCCAGACCGGCACTAGATGTTGAGTGCAGACTCACACCCCAAGTAAAGCTGTAGACATCAATGGTATACCTCCGTCAAAGTGGCTGAACACATACTACAACACTGAGGAGTTGCACAGTAGAATCCAGGCAATGTCCCCCCAAAACACGTACTACATCCTTAGTGCAGAGTCAGATGCCAACTAAATCCATAGACATCAACGGTATACCTCTCTGATACCAGCTGTACACAAGTTATGACACTAAGGAGCCACAGAGCCTCCTCCAGGCAATGATCCCACATCCCTGAGACCAGGTACTGGATGCTGAGTTCAGCCCTACAGCCTGACTAAACCCATGGACATCAACAGTATACCTCCCTGATAACAGCTGAAGACATCTTAGAACACTGGGGAGTTGCACAGCATGAGCCAGGCAATACCATTCCACCCCTCAGAAAAGAACAGGTATTAGATCCAGAGTGCAGAGCTACAGCTTAACTAAAGCCATGGACATACACAGTATACCTCCATCATACCAGCTGCACACAATTTATAACAGTGAAGAGTTGCACAGCCTCAGCCAGGCAATACCTCCCTCCCTCCCCCAGATCAGGTACTAGATCCTGACTGCAGAGCCACAGCTCAGCTAAACTCATGGACATTAATAGTATGCCTCCCTCATACCAGCTGCATACAAGTTAGAACACTGAGGAATTGCACAGCTTCAAGCAGCCAATACCCCCAACCCCCAGACCAGGCACTGGACGCTGAGTGCACCGCCACAGCACAAGTAAAGCCATGGTCATCAATGGTATACCTCCCTGAAAGCAGCTGCACACATAATATAACACTGAGGAGTTGCACGGTAGCATCCAGGCAATGCCCCCCCCAAATATGTACTACATCCTGAGTGCAGACCGGAGGGTAACTACAGCCATGGACATTAATGGTATAACTGCATCATACCAGCTGCACAAGAGTTACAACACTGAGGAGTTGCACGGCCTTAGCCAAGGAATGGCGCCCCCCCAATCAACACGTACTGGATCCTAAGTGGAGAGTCACAGCCCAACTAAAGCCATGAACATTAATGGTATACCAGTCTGAAACCAGCTGAACACATGTTAGAAAACTGAGCAGTTGCACAGCCTCAGCCAACCAATGCCTCCCCCCCCGAACAGGTACTAGATCCTGAGTGCAGACCCTCACCCCAAGCAACCCATTAACATCAATGGCACACCTCTCCGATATCAGGTGGACACATGTTAGAACACTGATGAGTTGCACAAACTCACACAGCTGATGCCACCTCCCGAACAGGTACTGGATCCTGACTGCTGACTCACAGTGCAACTAAGGCTGTGGATATCAATGTTATAACTCCCTGATTGCAGCAATGCCCCGATGCTTACTCAGACAAGCTACTGGGTTTTCAGTCTAGAGGCAGAGCTGAACTACACCTGTAGACATCCACGGTTTGCTGCCCTGATAGTAAGTGCAGATATGTTACAACACTGATGAGTTGCATGGGTTCAGTGAGTCAATGCTCCCACTACCTGAGATCAGGTACTGGATTCTGAGTGCAGAGCCAGATCATCACTAAAACCATGACATCAATGGTATACCTCCCCGATAGCTACAGCTGGTACTGGATCTTGAATGAACAGGCAGACTCCAAGCTGTAGACAAAGCATGTGTATGTTGTAAGTTGTTCTATTTTTTAACCAGTTAGATTGGCTCTTAAAAGAGTCCTTTTTTTCACAGCCTATGGCATGTGCTCAAGAGATATTGTTACACAGGTACACAATTACAGAAGTGCAAGGATGCCATTTTGAAGGTCCCCAACAAAAATGTTGTTACCTGTGCTTGAGAGATGCACACCATCTTTTAGATACAGCCAATGTTTGTGATATGCAATTTGGGGGTGATGTATGGTGTGCATTCCTATAGCACGGAGGAATCCAGATATTTGTATGTTCACCTTTCTACGTGACCTTTCAAGTGCAGGACAGTAATCCTCACCTTTCCAGATCATTCGATGTGTAATATCTGAATACAGAATTTTGCAAGCAGGTAACATACAGATAAGATGCTGCAAGTCAGACTGTGCATCTCCTATTAAATCAATTGCCCCTTTGTTCCCCAAATCATTACCTCCGAGAAGGATAAGGAGAAAGTCTGGTACTGGGTATGTCTCCAGAAAGTGGTACATGGTTGGCACCAGCTGCTCCCATCTCATGCCACCCTTCCCAAACCAAGACACTGAGCAGTGAGGTAGGTGCATGTCATTGCCAAAAGGACTAGCTCTACTGAAAACTGCTGCCCTTCTCATCAAGCTTGATCCCACAGTACATACGCTAACTTTGGATCTTTCTGCCATTCTGAGTATAAACCTCTAATAACTCAGATGAAGAAATATCAGATATGTGTCTGTCTCTGATTGAACACTACCAAGGCTAACCAGCACAATGACTGGTGCTGAGCTCTGTGTGTAAGAAAAATGCAGTGAGAGACAATCACAACTAACATTCCGATTCCAGATTGGCTTATACAGGCAAAAAAGTTATTATGTCTGTAAAGGTTGTTTCTATTAGTGTTTTGTTTATTAAACATTCTTTTGGTTTTGGTGGTAGAATACTGCCTGGCCATTGGCCACACTTCATTACTTGTCAACAATAGCCATTTCCATTGGATGAAGTTAGTAGTCATTTTGGTCAGTGAAGCTCTACTCCCTTTCTTTCTCAGCTAGCAGCTTGAGTGGCGAGTGCAAGCCCAGCTATCTATCTTACTGACATAGTTTTCAGAAGTTAAATTATTCAGCATTTTTTTTATGTTCTGTTACTGTATTATAGTTACAGCTGTAATTATTCACTGGTTAGTATGTGCTTTCTGACAGTTACAGATTTATAATGTTTGTGGCACTACTAAGTTTATAACTGTCTGTGATTGCAGCCACAAAGTTAATACTTTGGCATTGATTATCATTTCTTTAGTTACCAATCTTTGCATACTAAGCAAAGAATGGAACCCCTAGTTACCATTGTATATATAGTAAAATAAGTAGTTTTTAAAACAATTGTGGTGGTTTCACATAACAATTAACCTAGTGGAACAATGGGTGGCAGACAGATTATGCACAAGATCTGCTCTTTGTGCAAGAAAGCTTAAAACTTAGCAGCTGTCTTATTTCAATGTAAAAGTCTTGCAAACAATATTTTATTTGGGGTAGTATGTTCTTGGTGATCTGGTCATTTGTGTTGGAACACTGTGCATATAACTAGAAGAAACAGCCACACAGAATAACTATAAAAAGTAAAAAACAACTTCTTTTAGCAACAGATAGCAAGATATTGGTAAAACACTGCATAAATTATGGCTGACTGCATAAAGTCCAAGTTTATAGGCATACTAATTATTTTCACCTAGGTTATTAATTAATTATAATGTTTTCAGATAATAGATAGTTGTGTACTTACAGTTATGTTCTGGAGCCACTGCTGTTTGTCTGACAGTGATAAAATGGCCACTGAACTGTTATTATTTGATTCTATTGGTTCACAGAAGTCACATGGTTAAGTTAACCATTTTTTTGTTCATGAGACTGCAAAATCTTTGATCGTGACTCGCATTGATCGCAAGGATCGTTTGTGAGCATGCAAATTCTTTGATCGTGAGAATAACGCAAGACTTCAATAGTGGAACCTGTGCAATTTTAAAAAATCACATTATTCTCATAGTTTTAACCAGAGCGAGCACCCATGTGTCTTTCTATTGCTTATCAGACATGGATATTACAATAATAATCATTTTTAAAAAGTTTTGTTACATTTAACAATATTTTTTCGATCTTTGATTGCGAGCGTGCAAATTCTTTGATCGCGACTCAGTTTGATCATGAGGATCGTCCACGAGGTTACAAATTCTTTGATTGCGAGATTTGAATTGTGGAAGATGAGTAGTTTAAAATATACATTGTTTTTACTAGTTTTTAATACACTATGCAGCCATATATGTTTTTATTGCTTAGAACACGTGGATGTTACAGTGATAATTATTTGTGAACATTTTTTTAAAATTTTACTGTAGTTTTCAATCTTTGATCACAAGCGAGCAAATTCTTTGCTCGCGATTCAGTTTGATCGTGAGGATCGTTCGTGAGCTTGCAAATTCTTTGATAGCAAGAATAATGCAAGATTTGAATTGTGGAAGATGACTAGTTTAAAAAATGCATGTTTTTTTACCAGTTTTTAACACAGCATGTAGCCATATGTGTTTTTATTGCTTAGAAGGTGTGGATGTCACAGTGACAAGTATTTTTGAACGTTTTCTAACATTTTATTGTATTTTTCGATTTTTGATTGCTAGCGTGCAAATTCTTTGATCGCGACTCAGTTTGATCACGAGGATCGTTCGCGAGCCAGAAAATTCTCTGATCACAAGAAAAATGTGAGATTTGGCATGTAGAAGTCATGTAGCGTTGGGAAAATTGAGTTTTATACTTAGCTCAACATGTGCTTTATGGTCATATGTGGTTACATTGGGCATGAGATCTCCATTGAACAAAAATATTGGACCTTAGAAAATGAACTTGCAAAAATAAGAAATTTCATTGGATGGCAGGGGTACATTAACTTACAGTGAGAGCCCTATAAGTTAAAAGTTCCAGTCATGCCAACCATACCAGGTTCATCACTATTATCATTGTGCCCACCCTGCTTGATAATTCGCTAAAGCACTTGGCACCCAATTTAAAACAAAACACCATTTATTTCTCTCGATTAGTGAGCTATCTTACCCCCTCCAACACTACCAGATCATACCTCCCAACTCACTGTCACGCCTCGGGGGGAGGGGGGCAGCAGGACATTGAACACCACAAAAAACAGAAAAACTATTTAACAATAAAAATAGTGAAATCTCACTTTGACTATATTTTCTTGATTTCATTTTTTTATTAAATCCTA
Source organism: Neoceratodus forsteri (assembly GCA_016271365.2). NCBI lineage: Eukaryota > Metazoa > Chordata > Ceratodontiformes > Ceratodontidae > Neoceratodus > Neoceratodus forsteri. The sequence goes on from CM057456.1 coordinate 10,020,174, forward strand.
TGTTAGAATGTCACAATTACCCATATGCTAAGCACAATAATACCATGCAGGGTGGGTGCCATGGGCAATGCCAGGCCTTCCAGAGGCTATAAGGCCATCTGACTGCAGCGTTGGGCATCATTACACCCCTGTGCGGTCCGTTCATTGCCCAATACTGCCCACCCTGTATGGTATAATTACTTGCCTGGATATCTTATTTAGTGATATTTAGTAAACAGTAGGCTTGCAAGTTGCAGTACTGTGTTCAGATAGTGTAGTACTCTGAATTCTTGTAAGTGCTTAAACATTGTCATTGACATCATTTGATTTCACAGATATGACATGTGGTTGTATTCCGTGTTGTAAATGACTTATGTAGTATGGACTTGTTATGGACCTATGCCACATTAGTCTTATACATGGCTTCTCATTCATTAGCACTGATACTCTTTTTTCTTCTCTGTTTCTTAGGAGACTGCTACAGACAACAAATTGAACACGTGCTTGAGAGTTTCCATCATGACCATTTCCCATAAAGTTAAGGGACACATAAGAAGTAGTAGGTGTATTGGTGGTTCGATGTCATATCATGTAAAGACTAAAGGTGTAAAATGTCAGAAGAAGAAAAAAGACAATTTCTTCTGTTGCATGTGGACATATCATGAGACATTCACATGTGAACAAAGACAATATCTCTCCTGGTAATGTAAAAATCAGTCAACGTTGTAAAGGTGCTGTGGGCAAACAACATCCAGCACTGTCAACAGCGAGTCATATGTCTGAGACATGAAAAAAAATGCTGGATGTCTGACTTCTGCTACTGTACAGCACAGTAAAGCAATTTTTTCAGAAAACTTGTCCATCAAGCTAGAATTGATCATGTCATCTCTAGTATCATGAGCTGCAAAGGCAAAAAACTGCACAATAAGGTAGCATTAATGAAGTTATGATTGAGAGTAAGACGTTTTGTTAATGTGTCTGTTGTAATTCGTTCTCAGTTATGGGCTGCAATGATGTCTACTATTGATAAATTAAGTACAAAGATTAAGGAGATGAGAAACAAACTCTTGTCTTTTGAACACTTGAACAGAGAAAATATATCTGTGGTGTTTCAAGGAGATTGGCTGCACTCTGAACATTCAGAAGCATTCTTCTGGGAAGAGACATACCATGTACACAATACTAATGTCACTTTGATAATAGATGCACATGGTAAAGTTCAGAATATTTTAGTTGTCTCACATGAGAACCTTGAGTTTGATGATGAGACTGAAATTGGAGAGGTTGCAAGCAACCAAAAGTCATCTGCTAAGAAGTAGCCATGTGACACTACATGCAATGTCAGAGATGAATCAACCATGTCAATTGAAACGTTCCTGTCGGCATTCACTAGCACAAAGAGGTCTATGCGACATAGGTTGATTGACACCATTAACAAGTATGTGATTCAGCCTCACACAGTCATTCTCTTGCATGCTTGGAGAGCATCAACTGTGGTAGTGTGCTTCATCATTTCCGCATGGTAGCAGTGCATTACTCTGGCATACACAGATTTGTACAAAGATTATATCAGGTGAGATCTGTTGTCCGAGACTATATGCACTTTCAGGTATTGCTGGATGATGGACATGTAGAAGCACTTGTGCAGTTCATCAAACAGTTGCAGACAACCCATAGGTTGAGGTCTAATTCTGCTGTTGATCAACATACAAATATCAAGCACACATCAGTAGTGCAAGAAGCTCAGCTTCTCAGAAATTTTGGTAGTGAGTTTGCTAAATTTGAAAATAGCAAGACACAGAAATTCGATGTAATTTGCGTATCATGTGAGTGCCTGTTCTATAAAGAGCAGTGTGTCAAGATAAACCTGCAGAACATTTCACGCTGGAATGTTATGTGGGGGCATCTTCATGCATATCTTCTTTTAAAGACAGATTTTGCTGAAGTTGGAACTGTGTCACTGTGTACTTACTGTTGTAACAAGATTAAGAGTGACACTTTACCTCCTCAATCTGTTCTTAATAAAATGGAAGTTGAAGCAACTCCTCCTGAGATAGCAGTCTTGAACTTGTTTGAACAGATTCTAATTCAGACCATGAAGCCATTTCAAACAATTATCATGCTTAATACACGGATGCAAGACCTACCAAAGAAAGAACTGGTACAGTCTCTGAAGGGCTCTGTTGTATATCTGCCTTTGCCTTTGCAAGAAAATGTGAAGACTATTTCTCAGGATAATAGTGTAGTAATCTTGGTGAATGGTGCCCCAACTAAGGCAAAAACAATATGCAGGAGATAGTCAATGTTGATAAGGTGAAGCATGCTTTGCGACATCTAAAGAAGTATAATGTTTTTTATGCTGACATTGACATCGACACCTTGGCTCGTCTTTCTACAGCAACTGCTGTGGAAGACTCTGAGAAAGCAATATTGGAGAAGGTTGACATTGCATCTGCACACAATGTCTATGAGCAATTCACCATACACCTATTGCATGGGAAGGATCCAGTGATGGATAAAATTGAATTGTATCAAATGAAGCAAGTACAGGGCAATCTTGTAAGCATATGGGAGGCCACACTTGAGGCTCATTGTTTTCCTGATCTGTTTCCACTTGGTACAGGTGGGCGATTAGACGAGTGAGAAGTTTGTGTGCTAGGAGCTGAGTATAGGACCTCAAGAGTTCTACATAAGGATGGCAAATTTCATAGAAACATTGTGTACCTGTTCCATCTTCTTTGGGAAAGTGAACTTAGTATCCCATCTGTTAGTATTGCTCATACATTGAGACCTTGCACAGAGTTTAGTAATATGATGACTGCACAGTTACTACACAAGTTGCAGAACAAAGATGAATCACTGCAAGTCAGTCTTTCTTCTATTTTTTCCAGCATGTGTGATACTAAAGAATATTGGTACAGATGACACTCTGAGGTGATGTGCATGCTGAGAGTTTGGACCAGCAACATGGTTTGTGACACTGATTTGTGCTGAGTACTATTGGGATGATCTAATTGATCTTCTCAGATGGGCAAACTCTGATGCTGAGAACATACAAAGTATGACTCCCAGTGAAATGTGCTCACTTGATCCAGTGTCCATCTCACGTTACTTCCACCACCGGTTCCAAGCTCTTTTGAAGTTCATACTGTCTAAGATGAATCCTCCTCTTGGGGTAGTTGAACACTACTTCTGGAGGGTTGAGTACCAAGCTCGGGGGAGCTCCACACATACACATGTTGCTGTAGATAAAAGATGCCCCAAATATTGGTGACAGTGAGACAAGTGAAATCCTAAAGTTCATATTGAAGTATGTCACATGTCAGTTTTTGGACAAGTATGACAGTGAAACACTTTGGGAGTTGGTTCAGAAATTCCAACGACACTCGTGTGGTAAGTACTGTCATAGGAAAGTGAAGAACAGAGACAGTGGTACACTCGGTGCCGTTTTGGTTTCCCAAGACAAGCTTGCATGGATGCTTGTTTGAATGATGTCTTTTCTGCCATGCAACACCACTTGAAGGCAAAATCAACAAAGCGAGTGTATGAACTGCCTCGCAGGGAATCAGAAGTCTATATTAATGACTATAGCCCTTGTCTGCTGTTGATGCAGCAGGCAAAGATTGATGTTCAGTTTGTCACTGATAATTCAATGGATTTGGTGAGGTATGTGACATCATACATCACTAAGCATGAGCAGCATGCCTGCAAGAAATGTGGGAAGAGTTGTCTAACTGCGATAGGTCAATGTCTTCCAGACTATGGTCACTTAGGCTTAGGGCTCTCTCACACCATGAGTGTGGCACCTATGAAGCAAGTGACCATCTTACAGGTATATGTCTATATGGGAAGTCAGAGTCCATTCATTATTTGAATGTGAACTACAAGCGGAACAGGCACTGTGTGCTTAAGAGCCATGAAGAGATTGAGGATCTGTCTGCTACAAGGCCAACATCCGCTAATATTCTGAAGAGCAACTTAAATGACAACTACTATCCACAGTGTCACAGTGCTATGGAAGATCTGTGTCTCTTTGAAGTTGCTCAATGGCATAATTAAAAGTGGGGTGTTTCTTCTGAACCAGAGAATAACATGTATAAAGTTGCTGGGTTCAATGATTCACTTGTGAAGAAGCAAAAGCCATGGCTAATTGACCACTGCAAACTCAGCTTGAATACAACAGAAAGCAAAGAGCATTACTATTTTGCTCTATTATGTCTATTCAAGCCTTGGAGATAAGTGTCTGAATTGAAAGGATCATCTGACACATATGAACGAGAGTTCATGGTAACTTATGATACCTTTAAGAGTCATGTGTATGACACTTACATTGAGAGGCTCAAATGAAAACAGATCAGCTGGAGAAAGCAAGGCAGGTTTTGGATGATGATACCCCAGTAATATCGCAAGATATGGTTAATGTTGAGGGAGAAGGGACTCTTGGTGCCCCTTTTCCTCCTAATGACCCAACTGTGCTGATGTCAGAGGTAGAGGGTGCAATGCAACAAAACATGCACTTGTCACAGGCAGCTACAAACATTGTTGATGACTTGAATTTGCATCAGAAAGTTGTGTATCACTGTGTGATACATGGTGTTTGACATGCTATTCAGCACAGTAGCAGAGACTGTGTTTCTGACAAGCACACACCAGTGAGGATGTTTGTCAGTGGTGCTGCTGGAACTAGAAAAAGTTTCTTAATTGAGGCTATAAGCAGAGGTGTGCGTGACCTTACTAATTCTGCAACTTCTGTTATTGTGGCTGCTCCTACAGGCTTGTCAGCTTATAACATAGGTGGTGTTATGCTTCATAGGTTGTTTATGTTGCCAACTGAGCATGGCAAAAGTGGTGATTATGGAAAACTGTAATTTGAGGTTGCCTCTGAACTGAGGTGTGATATTTGTAAACAGTGCCATGAAAATGTATTGCATAAACACTGCAAAATAGCTACTGCCATATCACTAAACAGGTACAAGTGAGTTGACTAGGCAGTGAAGAATGGTTGGAAAAGAATTAAAAGCTTCAACAATTCAAGTTGCCACTGCAGTAGAATCACACAAAAAAATGCTACACCAGTGAGTTGATGGAGCAGTTTAATGTGACTTGTACTGTACCTGCTGATAGTAAATGCATTGAGTACAACAGATTACATATAATGTACCAACCAAATGATCCTTTGTTGCCAGTTCCCAGAGATGCATCAGCAACAGATGTCCTAATGGATGCAGGACGCAAATTGGAGAGGAAGCACACTGACTTCACAATCGTCACCTCACCATTCTATTGGTAACCAGTCTCTACATCAACAAATCAATCTCCACCTGTCAAGAGATGCACTGGAGTTCAGACACTGCCAATATTGGACAACAGAACAGGAGTAAACTGCTATGCCAATGCTACAATGCAGGCACTTCTGCATATCCCTGAGTTTGCTGATGTCTTGAACTCAAGTCAGTCAACACCTCTGTCTGAAGCATTAAAGAGAGTCATTAGAGGTAGTCAACAGGAGTTGCCCAGTTTTCAAAGCTTGACTCCTCTATGACTAACTCTTGCGAAGTTTGTAGGACAAGCAATGTTTGCTAACAATGCACAACAAGATGCCACAGAGTTCATCATGGGAATTATAAACAGTTTGCCAGATGATGGCATTGATCTGCGATAACACTTTCAAGTTGATTTCATGTGCAAGTACACATGTTTGTCATGTGGACACAAAGAATCACAAGCAACTCATGACATGCTGTGATTGTCTGTCTATGTTCCTGAACAGAGATCCGTGAAGTTTCATAGGTTGTTTGCAAATGCAGAAACTGGTTGGCTGTACCAAAGATGTGGTCGTTCTTGTGTTTGATCTCTGACAGTTACATCTTCTAGTTAATACATTATGATTGTATTGCAATGTTTTAACTCTCAAGGCATGAAAATCACACCACCAATTTCAGACGTCATTACTGGAAGAACTATGTTCTCAGGCAGTCAGTTTAACACACACATGCAGTGATCTTCCATGGCCATCTTAGATGGCCATCATCTCTTCACTCTGGGCACTATGTCACTTGGCGAAGGTTCAGAAAGGGATGGGTTGAATGCAGTGATACAGTATGTACTATGAGAGAAAGATTACCAAGGAATCTGAAAGGTGCATATGTCATCATTCTCTGCTACACCAATGTTGCACAATATGTGGAGGGGTGATGATAACTGATCACGGCCAGCTTACTTAACCAGTATATTTGCAACAGTATCGTTATGACTGTATATTACTGCTAGATGTCTTCTAGTTTACATATTTATTTTGATTTGATAGACGAGCTAAGACCTTTTATGTGAAACAACCACTGTGCAATATCAGTGATGCTGATCTAGCTGTTTTAGATCTTGTACTGTATTAATACATCCCGTGTGAATTACTCTGATTTTGCTGCCATTGCAGAAGAGAACCACAACACTACACCTATATAACAGACTGTAGTAGGCAATGACTTGTCGATCTCAGTGTCGTACTGCTATGATGGATGCAAAACACAATTGTTTTCATCATTTATTGCAATACAATTTATAGAACCATTTGTATTGTAATATGAAGCATTTGTAACTTTGATATACTTACTACAATGACTGCCGTGTTACTGCTCAAGTAGACTTGAGGGTATTGAGCGGTTATCATTTGACAGTTAGTGAGTCATATCTTTTTGCAGGTGTCTCAGTTAATCTTGTATGTTTTGCACATGTCACTGTGTATTCAGTTGTTTCACAGTGCAATTTTACATGGTAATGACAGAATCAGTAATATTAGTACATGCTTATCAGAGTTTTAACCACTCTTCTCTACATACTGTGTGAGAAGCCATACTTCGTTGAACAATACTCAACAGGTTAAGTTGCTACTCCTTTTCCTGTTGTTGTCTACATTGTTGACCCTGACTATGATACTTACTGAATTGACGTCCGCCAAATCCAAGCAGACTTGAGGGCACTGGATATTACACACGTCAGTGAGTTATGTCTTGGCAGATATAGTTCTTTGACTCACATTCACAGTGTGACTTTCTACATGATAATGTCATCTGTTAGCAGTGCACTGCATTTGTTGAAGTGTATGTGACAGAATTATCTGTCACTGTTCTGGGAGTATGTTGTCGAGACTTGATACGACAACATCTACCAATACAATGCAACTCAGATTTGTACATGAATATAGTGGTGAACTGCAGATTGAAGCTATGTTGCTTACTGTACATAGATTCTTAGCTGTTTTTGTTTGTTGAAAAAAATGTGCATCCATTGCTACGTTAACTGTTTCAAAACTGTTCAATTCATGCATTTAATGTTATTGCATTGTATTAAGTGCCACTGGTGATGTTTTTGATAACTGAACTTAGAGATGTATACATGTGGTTATCTGCCCTATTTTCAGTGTATGTATGCATTTCTGTATGTCTGTGTAGATGTCTGCAACCCATTGTTTGACAGGTAATGTTAATAACTATTGTGTACTTCTGCTTCACAATGCAAACTATTGGTATGCTCCTGCTTTTATAGGATTGTCCATATTTTGTAGGTCGGATGAGGAATTATTACCAGTTCCACAAATGTAAAACAGTAAAAACAAGCATTTGTCAATGCCGAATGTTTGCTTGCTGGCATTGGCATTGGTAGTGTAGAAGTTACAGAGATGCATAATAGGAATGGCAGTTAAGTATTGAACTGAAGCCAACCCCACCACCACCTTGCAGAGAGTGACAGGCATTGGGGTGTGCCTTTGGGTCATCAGGCATAACGGCCACGCCATTTCACCACACCCTACCCTGCAGACACTGACAAGTGTCACAGTGTGCCTTGGGGTCTTTGGCCCTTATGCACACCCCATTCCATCAGGAAATACGGCGAGATGGGTGTGGTATAGGAGAATAGGATGAACTGTGGGGCCGAAGAGCCCAAGGCATACCTCGATGCCTCTCACTGGCTGCAGGGTGTGGAATGGTATGAGCATTACAGGCAAGAATCCCAAGTCACACCCCTGATGCCTGTCATTCTCTGCAGGGTGGGGCGATTATGGAAACCCTAACACCTCAGGCATTCATTGGTATTTTCACTCCAAATTTTCATCATGGTTTTTTTGTGACCCCCACCTCATGAACAGTGGCAATATCAGTTTGTTAGCCGGAAGCTGCTTATGCACAGTGACTACGGCATTTAGCACCACAGGTGCAAAAACACATTCCTAACAGGATGTGAAAAATGACAGCTGCACTGTTCATGGGGATGTGTAAAAATTGGCAATGTTGCGAATCTGCAGTAAAAATATTAAAAAAACTGGTGAAGTCACGAGCGTGCATAGAAACTGTGGAACGCACACCCATAATGTAATTAGTTTGGGGATTTTTTACAGCAGATTGTCAACACAGGCATTTTGGGACCTCCGATCACGAACAGTGTCACTGTGATTTTCTTTATCTGTCCCGAACAATGATTTCCCACAGCGATCATGCATCTCTGCGCTGAAAGTGAGAAAACACATTTCGGCCATGTTGTGAAAAATGACAGCTGTACTGTTCATAAGGAAGTGTGGAAAAATGACACTGGTGAAAACATGGACTGAAAATATTACAAAGTCATGAACTTACGAGGGTGCGTGGAAACTGTGCAATGCTCACTCGTAACACAGTCATTTTATGGACTTTTGTCACCAGATTTTCAACATAGCCATTTTAAGACCTCTGCTCATGAACAGTGTAACTGTGATTTTCTTAATGTGTCCCATACATTGATTTCACACACCGACTGCACCATTGTGCACTACATGTGCGGAAACACGTTTTGGGCAACATGTGAAAAATGACAGCTGTGCTGCTCATAAGGAAGTGTAATAAAATAGCAATGTTGAAAATCTGGAGTGAAAATATTGAAAATTCACAAACTTACGAGTGTGCGTAGGAACTGCGCAATGCACGCTCGTAAAACAGTAATTTTTAGGAATTTTTTCAGCAAATTTTCAACATAGCCATTTTAAGACCTCTGCTCATTAACTGTGTCACTGTGATTTTCTTACTGTGTCCCATACATTGATTTCACACACCGACTGCGCCATTGTGCACTACATGGGCGGAAACACGTTTTGGGCAAGATGTGAAAAATGAAAGCTGTACTGTAGGTGTGGTAAAATGAAAATGTTGAAAATCTGGAGTGAAAATATTGAAAATTTGTGAACTTATGAGCGTGTGTAGGAACTGCACAACGCACGCTTGTAAAACAGTCATTTTTAGGAATTTTTCCACAACATTTTCAACATAGGCTTTTTGAGAGCCCACCTTATGAACAATAGCAGTGTTATTTCATTACTCAGTCCCAAAAAGTGATTTCACGCAGTGACTGTGAAATCACCCTTCGGGCCTGATTAACACCATGACAGTGAGAGCTTTCAAGAGAAAGGGTCCCAAAATCCCCATGTTGAAAATTTGGTGCAAAAATTCCAAAAAATGTCTGAGATATGCAGCAAAGTTGAAAAAACCCTTATCTATCCCATTATACAGCTTATCTGCATTTCCTCAGTTCGCGGTCGGCTTTGAAGAGTGCAGATGTGTTCCCAGTCCACCAAGATGGTCATGCGGAGTCCTGAGGTAAGTATGGGGGTGTGGGGAGGCAGGGTACAGTGGGTGGGGTGCAGGTGGGGCAGAGACAGCAAGGACTGTTTTTTGTTTTTCAGGGTTTTCATCTGTTGCCACGCTGGGGTGTGCTCTCCAGCGTTGCACCTGTACTCTCTGGGGGACCGAGTGGGCGGACGAGGATTGGGCACCCGTCGGCTCTCTGATGTGTAGCCATGCTAGTGTGGGCACCCAGCGTGGCATGTGGAACTCTGTTTGGGGGAGCGCATACAGCTGATGGGGATTGGGCACCCCATCGGCTGCAGTGTGTGCATGGGGGAGGCGAGCACGCAGTATGTGTGAACTTGTGTGTGTTTGTAGGGAGAGCGCGCATGAGCAGGCGATATCTTAGCGCTGCTCACTGAGGCGTAGCTCCCCCTTTCAACTGTACTCCACTGTATTTTCGACTGCTGTCATAGACAGCTCCAGCAGCCATTGGAGAACTGCGGCCGCTCCTGCAAACACACTGACTGAATTGGAAGGGGGCTGCCACACCTCCGAAAAATCGGATGATGACACTATGTTTCTTGCACATGCGTGCAAGCAAATATAAAAATGAGTCAATTTGGAGATGTACCAACCTTTTCAGCATGAGTGAGAACATGGCTCTGATATGTAATATGTTCACCACAGCATCATGTCAGCAAGGATTGTTCAATTTATTTAGCTTACTTTCTGATCTAGCAACAGTACACCAATGACTATATATATGCCTACCATTGTATGTTGTAACTTTAACTTGCTCTTTCTATGTATACACACTGCTAATCTTATGGGTGTCTCTTCCCATTTCAAGACCAGAAAAACACATTGATGTGTACCATACAATCTTTTTCTGAAGAGTTTCTCTCTGCTGCTCCTACTGTGGAAATGCAAAAAGCAGAAGATATTTCTGGAAGTATCACTGAAATTTCAGAAAATATCTGGCAGTGTCTGTGGCTGCTACTGTATACCACTGAAGATCATGTCCTCACTTGGGCTGTGACTCTGCACTCAGGATCCAGTGCCTGGTTCAGGGGGCATTGGTTGGCAGAGGCTGTGCAACTCCTCAGTGTTCTAACTTGTGTGCACCTTGTATGAAGTACACATACCTTTCATGTCCATCCCTTTAGTTGGGCTGTGCATCTGCACTCACAAACCAATTCCTATTCTGGGTGGGGTGGGTGGGGGGCATTGCCTGGCTGAGGCTGTGCAACTCATAAGTGTAGTAACTAGTCTGCACTTGGTATCACAGAGGTATAACATTGCTGTTAATGACTTTAGTTGGGCTGTAGCTCTGCACTCAGCATCCAGTATCTCTTCGGGGGGGATTACCTGGCTGAGGCTGTGCAGTACCTCACTCTTGTAACTTGTGTGCAGCTGTTATGATGGAGGTATACCATTTATGACAATGGCTTTATCTGGGCTGTGGCTCTGCACTCAGCATCCAATTCCTGGTCTGCGGAGGTGAAGGCATTGCCTGGCTGAGGCTGTACAACTCATGAGTATCATAACTGGTTTGCAGCTGGTATCACAGAAGTATACCATTCATGTTAATGACCTTACTTGAGCTGTAGCTCTGCACTCAGCATCCAATACCTCTTTGGGGAGAGAAGGGATTGCCTGGCTGAGGCCGTGCAACTCCTAAGTGTTCTAACTTGTGTGCAGCTGGTATGAGGGAGGTATACCATTTATGTCCATGTCTTTATTTGGGCTGTGGCTCTGCACTCAGCATTCAATTCCTAGTCTGGGGCAGGTGGGGGTATTGCCGGGCTGAGGCCATGCAACTCATGAGTGTAGTAACTACTCTGCAGATGGTATCACTCAGGTATACCATTGATGTTCATAGGCTTAGTTGGGCTGTGACTCTGCAGTCAGCATCCAGTACCTCTTCAGGGCAGGGGGGAAGGGGACATTGCCTGGTTGAGGCTGTGCAACTCCTCACTGTTCTAACTTGTGTTCATCTCATATGATGGAGGTATATCGTTTCTGTCCATGGCTTTATTTAGGCTGTGGCTCTGCACTCAGCATCTGATTCCTGGTCTGGGGTGGTGAGGGCATTGCCTGACTGAGGCCATGCAACTCACGAGTATCATAACTAGCATGCAGTTTGTATCACAGAGTTATTCCATTCATATTAATGACCTTAGTTGTGCTGTAGCTCTGCATTCAGCATCCAGTATTTCTTCGGGGGAAATTGCCTGGCTGAGGCTGTGCAACTCCTCACTGTTCTATCTTGTGTGCAGCTGTTATGAGGGAGGTATACCATTTATGTCCATGGCTTTATTTGGGCTGTGGCTCTGCATTCAGCATCCAATTCCTGGTCTGGGGGGAGTGGGAGCATTGCTTGGCTTAGGCTGTGCAACTCATGAGTGTACTAACTAGTCTGTAGATGGTATCACGCAGATATACCATTGATGTTCATAGGCTTACTTGGGCTGTGGCTCTGCACTCAGCATCCAGTACCTCTTCAGGCCAGGGGGAAGGGGGGCATTGTCTGGCTAAGGCCATGCAACTGTTCACTGTTCTAACTTGTGTGCAGCTGGTATGAGGGAGGTATACCATTGATGTCCATACCTTTATTTGGGCTGTGGCTCTGCACTCAGCATCCAATTCCTGGTCTGGGGGAAGGGATTGCCTGGCTGAGGCCGTGCAACTCCTCAGTGTTCTAACTTGTGTGCAGCTGGTATGAGGGAGGTGTACCATTTATGTCCATGTCTTTATTTGGGCTGTGGCTGTGCACTCACCATCCAATTCCTGGTCTGGGAGGGTGGGGGCATTGCCTGGCTGAGGCCGTGCAACTCATGAATGTTGTATGCAGTTGGTATCACAGAGGAATACTGTTGATGTTAATCACCTTAGTTGGGCTGTAGCTCTGCACTCAGCATCCAGTTCCTCTTGGGGGGCATTGCCTGCTTGAAGCCATGCAAGTCCACAGTGTTCTAACTTGTGTGTGCAGCTGGTATGAGGGAGGTAAACCATATATGTCCATATCTTTATTTGGGCTACTGCTCTGCACTCAGCATCCAATTCCTAGTCTGTGGGGAGTGGGGGCATGGCCTGGCTGAGGCTGTGCAACTCATGAGTGTACTAACTAGTCTGCAGATGGTATCACGCAGATATACCATTGATGTTCATAGGCTTACTTGGGCTGTGGATCTGCACTCAGCATCCAGTACTTCTTCAGGGCAGGGGGAAGGGAGGCATTGCCTGGCTAAGGCCGTGCAACTCCTCACTGTTTTAACTTGTGTGCAGCTCATAAGAGGGAGCTATACTGTTTATGTCCATGGCTTTATTTGGGCTGTGGCTCTGCAGTCAGTATCCAATTCATGGTCTGGGGGGTGGGGACATTGCCTGGCTGAGGCCACGGCAGTAACACTACCTACCCAACAAATTTAAAGCCACTACCAGAATGGAAAATGCTGTTCGAAAAGTGCAAACTGTGCCACACAATATCTCTGCAAAAAATGTATTGTCTGACACCTAAACATCATAATTGCCATTTACAGGACATCCTGAGAACACCCTCCAAATTTCAAGGAAAAAGACCAAACTGTTTCTGAGATATTTAAAGTTAAAGACTGTTAAAATTGGCCTATCTGTTGCATTAAAATCTGGCCATCTAGTCCCTCCCTCACGATCAAAGATGACAATCAAAGAATATAGTGATGAAAGAATTTGCAGGTTCATGATCAAACAATTTGTAGGTTCATGATCAAAGAATAAAAAATAGTAAAACTCAACTTTTAGGCAAAAATACATGAAACCACTGCCATGCCACAATAGAATTAAGCCCCCTGAGCAAAGCCCACCCTCATTTGCCTTAATAACCCACCCCGAGCTGAGAAAATAGATTTTTTTCAACTGGCCATCTAGTCCCACCCTCTCGATTAAAGATTGCCATCAAAGAATCTTGTGATCAAAGAATTTGCAGGCTGACAATCAAAGAATTTGCAGCCTCAGAATCAAAGAATAAAAAATGATGAGATTCAAATTTTAGACATAAATGCATGAAACCACTGGCATGGTTCGATAAAACGAAGCCCTCTGAGGAAAAATCCACCCTCATTTGTGTTAATAACCCACCCCTGAGCTGAGAAATTTGCTTTTTTCAACTGGCCATCTTGTCCTTCCCTCGCGATCAAAGATCGTGGTCAAAGGATCTCACGGTCAAAGAATCTGCAGGCTCGTGATCAAAGATCATTAGCGAGTCTCGATCAAAGAATAAAAATGTGTGAAACTCTATTTTATGACCATTTCAAAAGAAACCAAAGCCATGGCTCGATAGAGCAAAGCCCCCTGAGCAAAACCCATCCAAGTTTTACTTCAGGAGTTACTCCTGAGCTGAGATATTTGAGTTTTTCTGACTGGAACCTTAAAACAAGATGACGGCCGTCGCGATTAAAGAATTCTAGGGGTTAAAGATTCTTTGACCACGAGCCTGCAAATTCTTTGATCGTGAGGAGGGACCAGATGTCTAAAACACCATTCTTTGTTCGCAAAACAACCACATAAATTTTCCCATTGACTTATAATGGGAACTTAAAACTGCAATAACTTTTGAATGGACTAATATTTTTTCACCAAACAAAAAGTGGCATGTTCGTTGACTGAAGCTCTTTCAAATGAGCTAACTCACAGAGTGGCACACCACATGACAGCTGCACAGCACCACAGACAAAATCCCCAAAACTGCTCACATAACTGGTGAAAAGTGCACTTTTCAGTGTTTTGGTGTGCAAAGACCATAAGTCTGACTGAAACAAAATTTGGTAGATCAAGAGATCTACCATGCCCCACTAGGCATACCAAATGTTATGCAAATCTGTTAAATGTGTCCAAAGTTATTAACGCGCAATATTTTGAGTTTAACATAGAAGTGGCTTCATAACCTTAACTATAGGGGTGCGACTGCGCCCCTATAATTAATATATATATATATATATATGTGTGTGTTAATGCATCTTTACAGGTTAAAGTGCACAGAACAGGGAAATCAAAAGCTTGGGGAAAAAAGACAAGCACTTGAAGCCTTATTGAATTTCTACTGTTCCTCATTATTGATAATATGACACATCACTGATGCTACTTGATGTTTGGCATCCTCTCTGGAAGGATTACTGTATCAGTATTTTACTTTGTGCAACAAGAGCACCAAAGTTAGAGTAACATCAAAATTGTGTGGGGTTGCTTGGATATCTGTTATAAACAAGCATTTGTCAATGCCGAATGTTGTCTTGCTGACATTGGCATAAAAGGAATGGTAGTGAAGTATGAAAGTGATGTCAAACCCCACATCACCCTACAGAGACTGACAGGCACTGAGGTGTGCCTTTGGGCATCAGCCATAATGTTCATGGCAGTTCAGCTCACCCTACCCTGCAATGCGACAAATATCACGTTGTGCCTTGGGGTCCTCGGGCCTTATGCTCACCCCATTCAGCCATAACACTAATGGCATTTTACCTCACCCTATCCTGCAGACACTGACATGTGCCGAGGTGTGCCTTGGGGTGTTCAGCTTTACAGTCACCCCATTTCATAAGGACATATGCTGAAATGGGTGAAGCACAGGAGAATGGGGTGAACTGTGGGGCTGAAGAGTCCAAGGCACAGCTCGATGCCTGTCAGTGGCTTGAGGGTGGGGGGATGGCATGGCATGAACATGACAGCCAGCAATGCAAAGACACACTCCTGACGTCTGTCAGTCTGCACAGGGTGGGACATTATGGTTAGAAATCCTAATGCTCCAGCCATTTGTTGGTATTTGCACTACAAATTTGCAACACAGCATTTTTGTGACCCCCCACCTCATGAAAGTGTTTAGGACCTCTGCTCTTGAATAGTGGCACTGTGATTTTGTTAATCTGTCCTGAACGTTGATTTCTCACAGTGACCGTGCCATTCTGTGCCAGATGTGGGAAAACAGCATTCGGGCAAGATATGAAATATGACAGATGCACCATTCATAGGTAGGTGTGAAGAGATGGCAGTGCTGAAAATCTTGAGTAAAAATATTAAAAATGCTCAAATTTATGAGCATACTAGAAACTGCGCAATGCACACTTGTAACACAGTTATTTAGTGGAATTAGTTCACCAAATTTTCAACATAGGTATTTTGGGACCTCTGCTCATGAACACTGTCACTATGATCTTCTTCATCTGTACTGATTGTTGGTTTCCCACAGCGACCGTGCCATAGTGCACCACTTGTGCGAAAACACTTTTCAGGCAGGATCTGAAAAATGACAGCTGTACTGTTCATAAGGATGTGTGCAAAACTGACAATGTTGAAAATGTTGAGTGAAAATATTACAAACTGTTGAAGTTACAAGTGCGCATGGAAACTGCTCAACGCACGCTTGTAACATATTCATTTTATGGACTTTTGTCACCAGATTGACAACATAGGCATTTTAGGACCTCTGCACATGAACAGTGAAACTGTAATTTTCATAATCTGTCCTGAACGCTGATTTACCACAGCAACTGTGCTATTCTGCACTGGTACTGCGAAAACACATTTCAGCCAGGATGTGAAAAATGACAGCTGCACTGTTTATAAGGAGGTGTGAAAAAATGCCAATGTTGAAAATCTGGAGTGAAAATATTACAAATTGGTGAAGTTACGAGTGCACATGGAAATTGTGCAACGCACGCTCGTAACAATCATTTTGATGAATTTTTTCACTAAATTTGCAACATAGGCTTTTTGGGAGGCCACCTCATGAACAGCGACACTGTTGTTTTGTTACTCGGTCCTGAAAGGTGATTCCGTGCAGTGACCACTAATTCACCTTTCGGGACCAAATAATGCCATGACAGTGACTGAATTAATGAGGAGGGGTCCCAAAAACCCTATGTTGAAAATCTGGTGGCAAAAGTCAAAACAATGGCTGAGATAACCACATAAGTTGAAAAAGAAATTTATGCAATTATACAGCTTACCGGCATTTCTTTAGTTTGCGGTCAGCTTTGAAGAGTGCAGACGTATTCCTGGTTCACCGAAGATTGTCACGCTGGGCTCTAGAGGTAAGTATGGGATGAGAGGGGTGTGGGGAGGCAGGGTGCGCAGAAGGTGGGTGCAGGTTGGGAGAGGGGCAACCAGACTCAACGAGGGACCATTTTCTGTTTTACAGGTTAAAAAAAAAAAAACATCGCAAGATGTTTTTTTTCCTTTACAGAATATTTGGCACACTGGGGTGGGCTCCCAGTGTGCCACCTGAGTGTCTTTTGGGGGGCTGGCCGATGGGGGGATTGGGTACCTGCTGGCCATACAGAGTTGGGGGTCGCATGAGATGAGAGGTTGGGCTTCCCCCTCGGCACCTAAATGGGGGTACATTATGCCAACAGGGAGTGGGCACCCCCATCAGCAAATTAACTTAGGAGGGGGCATACCGACAGGGAGATTGGTTACCCCTGTCGGCTTTCAGAGAGACTGTGGAAGGCATCGGTTATCCCTCGGCTTCTGTGGGGACTATGAGAAGCTGATGGGAAGCCGCCGCCATGTTGCTTTAAGGAACACCAGATGAGGCAAGCAGTAATTGGCTGCTGCAATCAGGAACTGCCCCATGGTGCTCCCTGATTGCAGCAGCTAATTTCTTTCAAGGTGGTGGCATGTTTTCTGAACTGCTGTCATAGACAGCATGCTATGCCATTGGCGCCACAGAGCCCAGCCACAAAAAGCAGTGGTGCCATTGGCTGCAGCAGGACCACACCTCTGAAACCTGCTTCTCCACTGAAGCAACCACAATATGTTGTCTGTGCTGAGTGCGAAAGACAACATAAAAATGGATACTTTGGATAACAGCAAACATTTCACGTTTCAGATTTTCATTTAAAACTGCCAAAAATCTGCATGTGAATGGTTATCACTGAATCAATATGTATCAGAATATACAAGAGCTAACAATATATTTGATATTGTTCTGAGTACTTCAAACCTGAATGTATCAAATTATAATATTGACCCTCCCACCCCTTTGTAACAGTGACCATTTCTCCATGGCTTGCAATATTGATTTAATGTTCACTACATATAGTAATTATTCCTGTTTTTATGATTATAAAAATGTAAATAAAATAAACAACCTATTATCCAAAATTAATTGGGATGTACTGTTGGAGGACTGTAACACAGAAAACACACAGTTATGAATAAAAACAGTCATTCATAATGTAAGCAATAAATGTATTCCTAAATAAAAAATAAAAAAAGTAACCAGAATAGAAAACCTAGATGGCTGGATAAAAGATAATCAAATTACTCAACAAAAAGTGAAAAGCTTTCTACAAACTTA
The DNA here is from genome assembly GCA_016271365.2 of Neoceratodus forsteri. Lineage (NCBI taxonomy): Eukaryota > Metazoa > Chordata > Ceratodontiformes > Ceratodontidae > Neoceratodus > Neoceratodus forsteri. Next base: position 10,038,078 of record CM057456.1, read on the forward strand.
AAAAGTACAATACTAATTCCTACTGGGAGAAATACAAAGGGCTGTTTAAAAATGCAACACTACAATTAGAAATGAGAAGAAAAATGGTGAATTAAAGTTGGCTTTAGGTGACAAAATAAACAATGGGAAGGCATTTTACAGCTATATAAATTCTTTAAAGAGGCCAAGATGCAAAGTGGGGCCAATCTTATGGGAGGAAGAAACTATTAAAGATGCACATATAATGGCTGATATCTTCAACAGTTTTTTCTGTAGTATATACAGTGAAAAACAGTCTGACAACATCCAATTTAAGACAGACAGTACTGATCGTATATGCATAACACAAGATGAAATAATAAAAGGACTAAATAGAATAAGATCGGATTGTTCACCAGGGCCTGATCATTTTAGTGGTGACATGCTTGTACTAATGAAAAAACATTTAATATACCCTTTAAAGCTGCTTTTTGAGAGAAGTATAAATACGGGTGATGTACCAAATGATTGGAAGGTGGCTAGTGTCACTCCATTATTTAAACAAACTCTGGCCAGAGCTGATAGAGCTGCAGCGAAGGTCATGGAAGAGAGGTCAGAGGAGCAGATGTAGAATCACTTGTAGCTGCACAGAGAATGTGCGAGCTGGTGATCCATGCATATGCATTGGCATGCATCCATTTTCTCGTCATGACAGTGGCGCATCAGGAGCTCACCCAGTGTTCCTAGACCCTGAGTTAACTTAGTTGGGGTCCGGAAACACATGGGCTACAGAGCAGAAGCTACAAAACTATTTGTTTAAAGAGTGTCAGTGACCACTCTGGGGCAGAATATTTGCATAATAATGAACTGCTCATAAATAGGTTCATTAATATGTGTGAGCAACTCATTATTATATATATATTCAGTCCCAGAGCAGTCACTGGCACTCTTTAAACAGACAGTTTTGTGGCTTCTGCACCATGGCCCTCGTGTCTCTGGATCCCAACTAAGTGATGCCAGGGTCCAGGATCACCAGGGGAGCTCCTGATGTGCCGCTGTTGTGGCCAGAAAATGGATACCCGGTAACATGCATGTCCAGACTGCCAGCTCATACATTCTTAGCTTGGCTTCAAGCAGTTTATGTGTTAATGCTCCTCCAGCCTCTCTTTACTAGCAGAACGTTGTGTGTGTCTGGACAGAGACTGAAACAGCATGAGGAACTTGGGCCAAAGCAGCGTGGATGAAATGACACAAACAGGACCTCCAGATGGGAGAAAAATAGTGCCAATGAGAAGACTCCATTGACACAGCAGAGTGCTTCACAGACCGTGGAAACAACTGTGATGCAACTCACAAACTGTTGTTCTGTTGGAGTGGCATCCTTTTTTGCTCACAAGAGGTCTGCAGAGCTCTGTCCACTGCAGCCCTGAAAAGCATTGTTTCCTCGTGCGGCCCAAAGCCACATAAACAAACTGCGTGGTTTTTCTCACTTTAACGCTACATAGATGTCTTTCTGGCTAAAAAAAAAAGCTGTGAACATACAATCGTTACATACTTGCTGAACCACTATATGAAAATATTTATCTGTATGTGGACTTTTCATTTCGCTGTTGTTTCTCAGTAGTCACTTCTGTGTCAAATCAATTGCCTCAGAAGAAATTCCTGAAACTTGAGTGAAATTTGTTTTATACTTTCTGGGTTTGACAGATCCTCCAGGGACTCAGTCAGTTTTTTTTCCAGCAATCACAAATCCAGCAGTCATGTAAAATAAAGTATGACATGTTGACACCCTCAGTGTGATACCAGCACACAAACCAATTGGGCTTTGCACTTGTGGTTTATGTGGTATCACACACCTCTGGCATGTAAAAAAGACTCACAGTATACAATGTCCCATACAAGAGTATTTTATATATATATAAATTAGTGTACCATCATATCTGGCACAAAGTTACAAAAAAAAAAAAACACACAGGACAGCCAAGCCAATTGCCTCAGAAGAAATTCCTGAAACTTGGGTCACATTTGTTTTATACAGTACTTTCTAGGTTTGGAAGGTCCTGCAAGGTAGCCAGGGGTTGTATGGTTATCAGGCATATCAGAAGATTGGGAAAGGTGGGAGTGCTCAAAATCATTAGGGTACTGTTTATGTTAAAAAGGCAAGTTGTCAACCATGCCAGTGGTGTGGAGGTTTTCTACTATTTATGGACATCTAACATAAAATATTAAGAGTTCAAGTTGTTAAAAATATTTACAACAATACAGTATATATTCATGATGACACCAAAAACAAAGCCATAGGAATACATCCTTTGTACACTCATGTTGGCACAACCATGTTTATCATGCTGCAACTGGACACCTACTCTTTAAAAATTGTAGTGTGACAGTCATGCAAAGACTCTATTCCCTAGACTCAGTTTTTGGTGTCATTATGAAGATATACTGTAAAAGAATTCCTTTTGAAAATAGGGCACTCAATCTTTACTTCCAAAAGGAGTTTCTCCCATTTGGTACCAGTGAAGAAATTCTTTTCAAAATAAGACCCCTAGTTAATTGATTATCAGCCTATAAAAAAACATTTCAGGTACCATTTCAGCTAATCATGATGTAGCAAAGTCCTTGCCATTTTATTATATGAGATACATAGTGTTTGTTATGTAAGCAATAAGGCATGATAGGGTATGCATGGAACACATTTTACTGCATGGCCAGGGGTGTAATAAGGCATGAGGCGAAGGCCGAGTGACTTTAGCCGCTCGTCTTGCGGTAAAATGTTTTCCATGCACATCCCACAGTGCCTTATTGTGCTTATAAAATGGGCTCCTTTATTAAAAACATTTTACAGTTGGGAAAAGCATGTTTATATGTAGAAACAATAGATTTACTTGTGTTCATTTATGATAAAATAGTCCTTTCACCCACTACAAATCATGTCATCGACGATGTAATTGTATTGTTGCCTACTTTCTTCTTCCTGTTTTTTTTTCTGTTTTTCCACACATTCAAATTATGGAATGTTTGTCCTGGAATACATGGATTCAAATTCTTCTCAGTTCCACTGGTAGAATGTTTCCCTCCTAAAACACTGTACACACAGACAACAAAGGCCTTTGTTGCAGCCAGAGACTAAATTATCTCACTGTCAGGGCAAGATGAAGAGAGTTCCCTGATGAGCAGGTAAAGGTAGAAGGGGGATTTTCACTGTCAGCAAAGAAACAGTTTGAAAACTATAAACAATACTTATTGCTTCTAATTTGTTTGTGTATGTAAGGAGAGTGTGATTATCAGGAAACAACACTTAATTAATTTGTTTTATTTTTTATTTAAGGTAGTTTTATTTTTAGGGCCCAGCTGAAGTTTTTTTATAGTGTAAAGGTAGCAGCCATGTTTGTGGTGGAAGATCAGTTCTGGCTGTACGGGGCTAACTGAAATGTCTGTGTTCCAAATGCCCATCGATCTGGGTTCCAGACTCTTCACTGCTGAGCAGTCCTTTTTTAACCATGTGTAAACCATATTTTACACATAAATAAGAGTTAATCAGATTACATAATTTTACCCTGCCATTTTATAAATACAGAATAAATACATTAATATTTTAAAGAACTATGTGTTTCCCTGGAATTTGGTTGTCCCATCTGGCACTAGGTGCTTCAGATGACCCCACTCCACTTACCATGGCACATCCCCCTTTGCCTTTCTATGACCTGGAATTTCTCCAGTGGCACTTGGGAGAAATTTTATCTCCCTGGTGGCCCCCATCTGATCACTCCCCCCAGCCCCATCACTCGGTTCCTCTGGGAGCCTACCTTGAGCCATCCTGGCCACAGGATCCAGCTAGCCCAGCCACCAGTGCAGAGCCTGGGTCGGGTCAGTCTTTGTCCACCGCCACAGGTGGTTTCCATCATTTTCTCCCTTGCCCTCCCTGTTGCTGAGATGCGACATGTCAGTGTGCATACATGGAGGTGTACGCACACTGCGGAGACCCACAGCACCCACCCTCCATTGGCACCCCATCCTATTATACCCTCAGGCCTCCACTTGGGTGCAGTCATTCAGCGAGGTTGCCAAGCCACCCTCCCTAAGAGAGGAAAGCTGTCCTTCGGACGCTCGATCCTCTCCCTCCCCATTTGACTCCCAGAGACTCACAAGCATGGGTTGCCGGCATGGCAGGAGGTAAGGTACTGATGCCTTAGCCCTCCATGCCACTGGGCCAGCTGAGACACCTTTTTTGAAAATAGTACCCTGGGTGCCTGATTTTCAAAAGGATTTTTTCCATTCTGTGCTTATAATAAAATCATATAAAATATGGCCCCAGTTTTTTTTCTGGCAACCAGGATGCAGCACACCCAGATAAAATATACTATATGCTTCTCCAAATATTTTCCCAACAGAATTAGTGGCAGTCATGTTGGTATGGTAAAAAAACTATCGGCCCTATAATGCCATTACCTAAGGATATCAAACAACAAATGTATCAAAGAAAACTATTACACTGCATTTTTCTACTTTATTCCATTCGTCTTCTGCATGGACTTCAAAATTACACAGATACACAGAAATGTGATGGCAGAGAAAGGCACCACGGCCCATCTAGTCTGCCCAACACCCTACCTCCCCCCTCCTGTTATGCTTCCACCCTTTTTTCCCAACCCCTAAAATCTATCCCAAGCCCTCTTGAACCCCTCCACCGTTTCAGCTGCCACTACCTCCTCTGGCAGCTTGTTCCAGGCCTCCACCACCCTCTCTGTGAAAAACTGCCCCCAATTAACCATTAATTAATCATTCATTTTTCACTCTCCATTTTCCCATTCCACAGGCTGTTGTCAGTCACTTAGACCTCTCTTCTGGACTCCTTTTTTTTTTTTCATCGCTTCTCCCCAGTACCACACAACTCCTTCTTGAAAGTACAGTTCATATTATAACAGAACAGCTGAACCAGCAATTGTTCTTTTTTTTTTTTATGCAGTCCTGCTAAGAACATTTGGTGACTGCGCATCACACGACACTGCACCAAAATAACATTACTTTAGAAAAGCACACATTTACATCCCCAAATTTCCCAATTTTTTTTATCTTATACACACTACCTACTGTACACAAAGTCCATAAGCTTGGGAGACTGGCTGCTGGCTGTGAGATTTCAGAAGGGTTTCTTTAAGTTTTACAAAAGAAACTTTTCCATACAGTTCCTGTAGGAAGGCTAGTTGCTTGTCTCTCCATAGTTCTCACAGACACCAGTGCTTGACACTGTCTCCCTCATGTAAGCTACAGGTGTCTCTCACAGAGCTAACTCCACAAAACTTGACCCAAAATTTCCTTCATGTCACACAACATAATCAGCCTTGCCCTCCTGCCTTTAACACCAGCCACCAGTACATACCAACTGACTGTCCCAAGGCTGGAGAATGGAATAAGTCCATCCCAATCCATCTGATTGTGCATCTGAAAGTAGCCCACTCATCGTTCCTTGGTAGATACTGTAAAACTATTTATTTTCATGCAACATAATGTTAGTGCAAACCCAAATGTAACCATAACTGCACAAATTTAATTTAGCACTAAGGCATTAGTGCCACATTCACTATAATGGAAAGAGTGCTAATAGCACAAATTAGCATACATTTATTTTAGTGCAAATTAGTGCTTCCACAAAAATAGCAAAAATTATTTAACATTGAACATTGCAAGTTTTACACTATACAGAATTCCAGATCAGAGTTAAATGCTGGAAGATGTTTTGACGGAGACCCATGCAAGGGGGCGGGTGGCAAAAGGCCAGCAGAATCTAAGATGCAGGCCCTGAGTGAGTTTTATGCAGAGAAGGGGAACATTACCCAGGACACTGGAGAGTGACAGAGAGGGAGAGTGTGAGTGCATGCGCATTTGTGTGTGACACACACAAAACATTTAGAACAGATGGTAAGTCCTCTCCTGTCCACACTGTGCCAAACACATCTAAGAGGAACACAGATGAGATTCAGGGACAGGGACAAAATCTTCACCCTGTACCCCTGGTAAAAGGTTGGTGGTGGGCAGGGAAACAACTGTGAGACCCCACAGATGTGAACATTTGTACCCCTTAATAATGACATGCAGCCTATGCCAGACACACTACCCATCAAATGTTGCACCATTTTTATTTTTTATCAATTTATTTACCCAGACTAGCCCAGCAGAGATGCAATGTTTCATTTTCACTAGGATTCTACTTCTACCCATTTCCACAGCTGGATGGACTACAGCACTATGAGGTTAAAGGACTTGCTCCAGGTCACAAGACAAGTATTTGGTCTAGCAGGGTTTGAATCAGCACTGTGATTACTAGCTGGGAGCAATCTGCTCTCAGTGCTGTACCAGCCAATCTCCATGGGCCAGTCACTTGTAGCTAGTGTAAGACTGGGCCTCAGGACAGGCTCTATGGATGTAAAAGTCTTCTTCTGTCTTTATATCTAAGTTTCTATTTAGGGAGGGCCAGTCACTTACCTCATACAGTGCATTCACTAAAGCTCAAAAGCTGAGCTGCACCAGGTGCCACTACCAAGGAATTCACCCATCAACATGAAAACAAGAAAATGCAAAAAAGATGGTGGCACACACAGTGCATATACACTATTGACAGACAATTCGAAATCAGGCTGGTTCAGATCAATCAGTGGGAACTTTATTGATTAAGACCCATCAAACTCCAAACATTAAATATCCATGTAAATCAAAGAATAAATACCCCTAGATATGCTGACTGGGTAACGGGGCCCCTGATGAAGTCCCTTTGTGGAAGAAGCACTGTGGTGACCTGTTTCTGGGATGGCATGTCTAGGGATAGCACTGTAGCACTTTTTTACATGGATATTTAATGCATGGAGGTTGGTGGGTCTTAGTCAATAAATTTCTCAGTTTGGATCCAGCCTGGTGTCCAATTGTTTGTGGATGGTACATATGGTCTGTGATGAGTGCCTTCTTCTTTTTGCTTCTTACATTGTATGACCCTAGCAGTCACACTGGGTAGCCATACAAGTTGCTGAGCTGTGACATGGTTTAGGGCCGTGTTCTGCAGAAGGGGATTGGTGGATAGCGACACTGCCACAACAAGGCCCCCCTTCATGATGCCGGATAAAGGTACCTGATAAATACTGAAAAATTAAAAACCTAAGGCCAGCCCAGTGGCACTGAGGGTTGAGGTGCTGGACACCACACCTCATACCACTCCAGCAACCCAGGTTCGGGAATGGACTAGGGTCAGTTGGGAGTCGGCCGGAGAGAGGAAGGATTGAGCATCTGCCAACAGCTCTCCTTCCTCGGGGGAGGGGTGTCAGTGCAGCGCACTGTAGACTGACACCCAGTGGTAATTGGGGGTCTGCACAGGCATGCTAACCAGAATAGGGAGGGCCCACATCAGAGGTGGAGACAGTCACCCCACCCATTGCCCATTTGTGGGTCCTGGGGCATAAACTGGAGGAAAAACAGAGCTAGCAGGCTCCATGATGGCTGGCAGCACCCACACCAGCCTCCCATAATCTGGATGTTGGCTTCCAGGGGTGGGGGGGTGACACTCCTCACCCCAGCCCTGTCATGGGGGGGCAACCCATGGGGTTTTCACCTGGCGGGACTAGTGTGGGAGGTGCCTGGCCAGAGAGATGAGCCCCTCTAAGGGAGGGGCCAGAGCTGCCTGCCAACCCCCGAAAGAGTATAAAGTGTAAATAAAAAAAAAAAATTAAAAACTTACTATTGTCATGTAGATATGTCTGTTGTGTAGCAGCATCATTTCTTTCTGGTTCTGTTTTTTACTTCTTTCTTCTTCTGTCCTCCAGCAGTATGGTCAAGTGCAAGGGAACCTCACCTCTACCAACACTGTCCCTTTCTTCTGCTTTGTAATTATTATTTTTCCCTTCAGGTATAGGTTGTAAACATCAAGGCTGTTCGTTGTTTGAATGCCCAGCTTTCAATATTTGCTCTTTTTATATTTATAGCTTTGTATATTTGCTCAGTTGTTAAATTGTGCATGCCTGCTGTTACTGTGACTGCCCAGCTCTGCACAGTGCCTGGATTTGTAACTGCAGGACTAATACATATTCTTAATTATTGCCCCTTATTGGTTTCCACATTCCTCCAGGCTCCACTACTAGAAGTTACAAGTCTTGTTGTGCTCCCTCCATTCTGCCCACCGACTGAAGAGTCGAATGGCCAGACTGTAGAAAGGGAACCACTTTGTTTTTGGAAGAAAAAAAAGGAAGCCTGTCAGTTTTTATTCTGTCTCCACAGGCTCAACTGAGCTAGGCAGCAGGTGAGAGAAGTCTGTCCTCCAGGGCTTAGTGCTACTGAAAGCAAGAGACATGAGCGGTTGCGGCCAGGCAAGAGGAAATGCAGCTGGCTGCCTGCAACAAGTGAAAATAACTTTTCCCTTTACTCCCCACCACCCAACAAATCAGTCAGTCGGTGTAGATCAGTGGATCATTGGGGGGGGCACAACAAAAGGTCAGCTGTGAGCGAGAGATCAATGCTGTAATGGAGGTATTAATAAAGAAATAATGCCCAGTAGGGTGGGTGTTATGCTGGGATAACATCCCGCCTCAGGTGGTTGGGCCCGGGGCCGCAGGCCAAGGGTGTCCAACACCCAAGAAGGGATGTTATTTCAGCATAACACCCACCCTTGAGGGCATTATTCCTATTGTACAATGGTTGTTTTATACAGAATAAAAAAATTATTTTTAAAGAATGTTTTTGTTAGTGTGTAAAAATATGTTTATTTCTTAAGAGAAGATGCAAACACTGCTAATGTAAAAAAATGCTAACGTAAACAATCAGGTGAGATGTTATGCCAGGATAACATCCCTGCTGTGGTGGCCAACTGACCAATCAGAAGCCAGGATTCTTTCTTGCCATTGTATAATTAGGCTTTGGGCTTGGGAGCTCAAGTTCTATTGTTTTGAGGGGAAGATTGTTAAACTGTTGCAAATTAGTAAATGGGAGAGACAGTAATACGGAGCTTCAAAAGGCTGCCTAACAGATTTCCTGCAGTGGAGAAGGGAAGTGGAGCTAATGGGCACTTCTGAGATGCACAATAAAGTGCCGGGGCACTTGCCACCCTGTGCCCATAGCTTCCAATGCCTATGAAGGTTATCATTTTATCATTTCATTGCAACCCTGTGATGTACTTTGCAGCACATAGGAGCCAGTAAAGGGAGGTTCCCCAGAATGCATTTAACATTTGGTCACAGGAAACAAATTTTGAAATCCGTATGAGTCAGGAAAAATTACACTGCTAGGGTTTGTTATTAAGAAAAACAATCCTACTTGCATGAGTTTTGGAAGCTTTAGGTCATGTGACTAGATTTGGAATGCTTGGTATTTTCTAGTGGAAACCAACAAGCCTGTGTGCTCAACAAAATGCCTGAAGTGAACTTGCTGAAAGAAAAAAAATTATGTCATGTTCTTATAGTGGATGGCCCTTATAAGGGAACTGAAGGGTAAACATACCAAGGTAGAGTAGAGAGGAAAGGGGAAAATGAGCTGCTGTGGCATGGAGACCCAGCCCATGGATCTTTCAGTTCAGGGAAAGGCACAATTGGAAGAGATCCAGGGGAGGAGCCAGCCATCTGTCAAGTGGTTGACAGCCTGTGATTTTTAGCAAACTAATGGAATTGGGAGACATGAAAGAGGTGCAGTGAAACAACGGCTTTGCTGGTTGAAACTGCTGCTGGCCTATAGAGATCCATTGCAAAGTGATATTAGACCTAGCTGGTTAAAGGCAGGTTAAATTAAATTTATCTTCACTGGAACTAGTAGCAGCTGAGGTAAATCTGTGATGTATTTACTTGCACCTCTGCCGTAATGATTTCATTATCTATTTTTCTTTTGTGAAGAAATATGAGGCGTTCTCGTGTTTGGTTTAAGAAGAGCTATTTAGACTGCATTGACACAGCATGGAATGCTTCACACACCGCAGAGGTGACTGTGATGGCAAGTTCTAAATGTTGTTTGGTTGGAGTAGAGTTCTTTTTTGCTCACAAGAGGTCTGCAGGGCTCCACCCACTGCAACCCTAAAAAGGAGACAAACAATATCTTGTGAATTATAGGTCCATCAGCCTGACTTCAAGTATATGTACAATTCTAGAGGATATTATAAAAAATAGATTGCAACCTTGCTTAGGAAACCTGGATGGGAACAACATGGGTATATAAAGGCAGATCCCATTTGTCAAATCTGTTATGTTTTTAGGAAAATATTAGCAAAAACCTAGACAACTACAAGCCTTGTGATATTTTCTTTGTTGATTTTAGTAAGGCTTTCAATCTGGTCCCACACGATGCTACTATTAGGAAGCTTTCATTCAGAGGAGTTAAACAAGTAGAGGTAAAGTGGATAGCAAAATGGTTATTAAATAGATAACAGTGCGTAATTATAAGTGGATGCCCATCTGGTGAGGGTGCTGTGATGAGCTAGGTCCCACAGGGCTCTGTTCTGGGTTCCATTATATTTTATGTCCTTATAGCTGATCTCACAAATAATACTAGTTGCTGGTCTACAAAATACACAGATGACACAAATCTAGGTGGAGTTTGTGCTACACACTCTGATTGCCTTAGATTTCAGGGAGATCTTGATGTCATGACAGACTGGTTTATAAATTGGGGAGTGAGATTTACTTTCAATAAGTGCAAAGTGATGCACTTGAGTCATAGCAATGTGAAATATGATTACTATTTATGAGGTACACAGTTGACAGAAACAGTATCTGAAAAAGATTTAGGGGTCTATGTCACAAATGATTTCAGTTTTATAAAGCAAACCAATGAAATAGTTAATAGATTCAACAGGATAATTTGGACAATTAAAGAACAATTTCAAGTCCAAACATCAGGATGTACTGTTACCGCTTTATGGATCATATGTTAGGCCTTACTTAGACTACTGCACACAATTTTGGTCTTAGTATAAAAAGATGATATCTGTCAAAGTAAGAAAATATAAAGGAGAATCACAAGGCAAGGCTTGGAAGAACTTGATTACAGTTGCAGACTAGAAAAACTGAATCTCATGTCCCTGAAAATCAGAAGAATTAGGAGTGATTTATTGTACCTGTGGGACATTATAAAATGACCCATACTTGTTCACAGAACTGAACTTTGAATACAAACAGGATAACCTCAACACCTGTGGCCACTCTTTACAATTGCATTATAGAATATATGATACTGTTAAAAGGGGATCATGGTTTACCTTCAGAGTGATCAAGGCTTGGAACTCACTCTCTGTGGATATAATAGTTTGCAGGAATAAAATTTAGTTTAAGTGTAAACTTGAGAAATAGCTATTGGATAAACAAAGTTTAGGACATTAAGAGGTACTGGGAGAGGAGCCCCACAGGTAATTCTGCCTTTAGCTACCGACACTCCTTAGTACGAACCACAGTACAAATTGGAGCTCTTATATTTAAATAAAAAAACTCATTAAAAAACTCCTCCATCCTGTACAGCTCTCCACCCCCCCACATACTAATCACCATCTCCCATCCTCTCTATAACCCACAATCTCCCTGCAACCCCACTGATAGGTGTAGTTGGTTTCTGTTATATAAATAAAATAACAGCACCAATTGTTGATAAATCCTCCCCAGTCAAAAGAAATCCTAACACCACACTACCCCAACCCTCCCTCCTCCCCCACCATAGGTCCCAAGGTATTATAACAATATCCACATTGAGTGTTCAGAACTGGATCAGTCACTACTGGCAGGTCCCAGGACAGAGCAGCTTGCGCTCATCTTCACTCAGTACTTTGGATGACATGATGTTCTCCTGTGGTAATAACACCTAACTGGCTGGCAGTTAGCCAGTCAGGTGTTACTACTATAGGAGGACCTTTTAGTTATTATCTTGTTTGTTTATTTACTTAAGAATGCCAAAGGTTTTGCTTTTTATTTGCTCATTGATCACGAATCAAGTAGGCAGAGTTAAATTACTGTATGAAACATACGGGTCCATTATAGTTTTTTCCAAGGAAGTGCTGGTGTGTCAAAATGAAACTGTACTTTGTTTTAAAATTGTACCAAGTGTAACAAGGCAGTGAGGAGAGCCAGTGGGATGCTAGAGTGCATAGAGAGGGGGGTATCACCAGCAGAAAGAGGGAGGTGGTTATACCTCTGTTCTCAATCTGTGGTGAGACCCCACCTAGAGTACTGTTCCAGTTTTGGAGTCCTCATCTCTGAAAGGGCATACACAGAGTTGAGGCAGTCCAGAGGAGGGCAACTAAATAGGTGCAGGATCTGCATCAAAAGTCCTATGAGGATAAACTGAAGAACCTTAATACGTACAAACTGGAGGAAAGAACAGAGAGGGAGGATATGACTGAGACTTTCAAATACCTCAATATTATAAATAAGGTTCAAGAGGGAAAGCCTTTTTCAGAGAAAAAGATGCACAAGAACAAGGGGTCGTGCGATGCAGCTGGAGGGCGGTAGAATCAGGGGTAATGTAAGGAAACACTTCTTCACTGAAAGGGTGATGGGTGTTTGTAACAGCTTCCCTAAAGAGATGGTGGGTGCAAAAACTATAATGGGATTTAAGAAGGCATGGGATAGGTAATAACAGAGCCTTAGAAGTAAGAAATAGGGGGGAGGTTGAAGCCAGAGACCAAGTAGGGTCTATGGTGTGACTGCAGGAAGGGAAAATGAGCAGATTAGGTGGGCCAAGGAGCTCTTATCTGCCATCAGATTTTATGTTTCTATGTTTTAAGTCATAAGATTTTCAAGTGCATGCATGTGTAGACAACTTGAAAAATGGCTGAAAAACATTTATTTTGTTAAGTGCAACCGAAACAAAAACTTTAAAAGCTGCAAATGTATAACATACTTAACGTAAATGTTGACAGTTGTGTGGTTTGTTAGAAGACAGTCTAAAAAAGATATCTGAGCTGAATTTAACAAAACAAATTTATTAACCTTTGTATTTAAATCAGTAAAAAATGCATTTATTTATTTATTTTTTATTTAAGAATATTTTAGAGATGCACCTTTGAGCCAGGGCTCATTTACAAAGGTTCAAAATCATACATTACAGAGCAGTATTTGGATGAGTCACAAGCAATACAATGATTTGGACAAGCATTTCAACAAAATGACCTTCATTCAATCTAGAAACAAGTAAATGGCTGTTACAAGGTGGCATTGTCACAGTAGGCAGGAACACAGGAGAGAATGGGGGGAGCAGGTGTGGGGGAGATGGGGGGAGAGGAGGGAGGGAGAGGTAAATTGGATGATGTAGTCCCATAAGGGGGTTACATTAGGTATTTAAGTGCAGTTGCAGGTTATTTTTGATGTAAAGCACTTTCTCAAGACAGATTTAAAATGACCGGGGTGGACAAATCCATTATAGCAGTTGGAAGCTCATTTAGCCAAGTTGGTGATCTATCAGGGAAGAAGCGCTTAGCCAGATTGGTCCTATGAAAAGGTACTTGTAGGGATTTCCTGATGGCACTCATGGTGGGGTGTTTGTAATGAGTAGGGCAGATAAACAAGTTGAGAGAGTGTGAGGAGAGACCAAGGAGGGTCTTTTTGCAAGTAGGCTCATTTGATACTTGATACATAGGTCAAGAGGCAGCCATCCTGAGGTTGCAGGTGTGTGCTAATCTGTCAGTACCTAAGACTAAGCATCACACTTTGTTAAAGGTGACCTTTACTCTGTGTAGAATCAAGTCTGTTGCTGTACCATAGACCACTAGCTCGTAGTCTATTACAGGGAGGACTGATGAAGTGACTGCTAGCCGTCTTGCCTCTTCGGTCATGTATGGTTTGTGTCTATATGGCTCCTAGTTTTTTATTTACCATTTTTACAGCTTGGTCGACGTGGTGTGCAAAAGAGAGATTGTCATCTACTGTAGGTAGACACCTGTATATTTGAAGATGTTGACCTATTCGAGGACTTTGTCTTTCCAGTTAATGACAGCAAAGGGTTGGAGCTTGGTCAGTTTTTTGGTGACATGTGATCAGCATGTTTTTGTTTTTTTTTTGTTATTTAGGAGTAACATATCATTGGGAAACCATTGTTCCAGGGCCGAGGAGCTGCTCTGCAGATTAGGCATTAATTTTTGTTGGCAACTGCTTTGGGTGTAGATCACCATGTCATCCACATAGAGGAGGATCTGTGAGTCCGAGCATACAATGGGAAGGTCATTGATGAACATACTGAAAAGAAGGGGTCAAAAGATTGAGCCCTGGAGTACCGCCACAGTGATGGGGCATGGGTTGGACATGGACCCATTTATTTTTACCCTCTGGGAGTGTCCAGTCATGTAGTCTTTGAACACAGTAATGGTGTCAGTGGACAGTCCTAACCTGGAGAGTTTGTTAAGGAGAAGGGAATGGTTAACAAGGTCAAAGGCCTTTGGTAAGTCTATAAAGATGGAGCACACCAGTTGGCTATTATCGAGGTCAAAGTTGGTATACTCTAATAAAGCAGAGATGGTACTATGTTTTGTCCTGAAGCTGTGCTGTTGCTGGCACTGACTATTATGCTGGCTAAGATAGGTTACCATCTGCTCAGTGCCTGTCTTCTAAAGGGCTTTGGATAGTGGGGAGAGAACTGAAATGGGTCGATAGTTTGAGATGGCAGCTTTAGTTCCCACTTTATGCACAGGGGTTACATGTGGTGTTTTCCAGATGCTTGGGAACTGTGCAGCCAAAGTGAGTGGTTAAAGATCTTGGCTATTGGAAAGGCTAATACTTCAAATGCAGAAGCTAGTAGTTTCATATCAATAGAATTGCTACACATGCTTGTTTTGCCTAGGACTCTTTAGCATATCGAATGGTAGCGGATACTGAGACAGTTTTAAAATAGAAGTTTTGGCAGGATAAGGAGGTAAAAGCTTGATTGGGCTCATCCATGGGGGAGGGGAGGGCTGTGGTGTCCTGAACTGCCAGGATGTGGCTCAGGTCAATGAATGTTTCATTGAAGGGATGTGCTATTTCAATGGGATCTGTTATATCTGTATCATTTTGTGTGATTACTGTAGGAGTGGATTTTTCTTCCTTCCCTAGGACTTCCTTTAGGGAGCTCCAGAACTTTCTGCTATCCTCCCAGCTTTACGTCTGTTGTGTTTTATAGTAGGTGGACTTGGCAAGCCTTATTTCTTTTGTGCGCTTGCTCCTGGCAGCTCTATAGTTTTGATAATCATGTGGGGTCCCTCTGGCTCTGGCACTGCTCCAAAGGTGGTCCCTTTGTCTCATTAGATCCCACAGCTGGGGTGTAAGCCATTCTGATGGTTGCCTCAAATCACATTGTTTATATGGTGCATACTTTGCTGCTGCATTGAATCTTTAATGAAGAAGTCCAGGACAAGGTCTATGACAGGGACTGAGTCCAGGAAGCTCAAATCAACAGAGCCTAGGTGATGTTTGAAGGCCTCTAGTCCTTTTTTCTGGAGTACCCTTCTGTTTACAAGCTTGGGAGGGGGGTTGGCATACTTTACTGACCATTCACAGAAGACCGGGGAGTGGCCACTCAAGGCATTTGGGAGAACTTTAAGACTGTTGACTTTCTCTCTCTCTCTGTGAGGTGAGGACCCAGTCTATTAAGGTAGTAGTGCCAAATCGGTAGTTTGACCTGGTGCATTCATTTACAACCTGGGTCAGGTATAGGTTTCTGATTTGATCCTTTTGTGCTAGGCTGGATTTAGAGTTCCAGTCAGTGTTGAAGTCTCCTGTGACCAGGGTCTCATGGGAGGGATGTATCTCCTGGAAGTAGCGGTAGAAGGATTTGAGACCTTTTGTGTGCAGCGGGGATGTATACTGTCATAATCTGTGGACTCTTGTGCCCTTCACCTAGTAGTTCCTACACATTTGTGAGTGTCTTGGAAACCGTCAAGACAGACTTTGACAAACTTAGTGCAAGAATAGGATATAGTATGTGCCCTTCATAACACACAAGCAAAAAAAAAAGGAAAACACAGTCCAGAACATGAATGAAATATCAAAATACACATTGTTTTTTGGAATGCTCTTGAGTTACTTTCAAAATGCATTGCAAAATATTAACTACTGCATGACCAAAATGTTAAAAACCAATAAATGAAGTTGAAAATCCAACTGAAAGAAACCAGCACATGCATTTTATATTACCATTAAAGACATAAGCAAACAAAATATTTAAAGTCCTAAAACAATTACCATAGTTATGACTCCTCTATCACTCAGGTCTGGCATTGCACAGGACCCTGTGGGTCCTTCATAAGGCACATTGTGACTAATCGGTTACTTTGAACATGGGCCCTGCATGAAGAAAATTATGACTTATCTCCAGCACAAAGTAAATTATACATTTGGCACAATACTTTGTCAAAAGTAAACAATCATTTGTCTGTGCTGAATGGTTGCCTGCTTGTATTTGTTGTTTAGGTGTTTGGCATTGATAGTGCAGAGGCAGTAATAATTAACAAATGAATAACATCAGTTATTACAGTGAAATTGTCATGACAGAGAAATGAAGAGTGACCTTGAATTTTAAAAATACTAGTTTTTTTTTTTTGCCCCAGCATATGAACATGAAGAACTGTGGGTCACCCTGGAAACAGGAAATGGGACAGCCATAAGAACTGGGGTTGTCTACAGGCCCCCAGACCAGAGGGAGGACATAGACACATTACTGTTAGAAGATATACAAAACATGACAGCTAAAGGGGAGGTTCTGATAATGGGAGACTTCAACATGCCAGATACAGATTGGTCAATACCAGCAGGAACATCGGCCAGAACTAGACACATAGTGGATTCCCTGCAGGGGGAGGGCCTCAAACAACTGGTACAGCAACCCACAAGAGACAGGGCTATCCTAGATCTAGTACTGACTAACAAAGAAGGGATCACAGATCTCCAGGTAGAAGGTCACCTGGGGGCCAGTGACCATCACATGGTATGGTTCAATTTGGCTACTACATCTAAATCATCCCATTCCAAGGCAAAAATATGGGACTTCAGAGGAGCTGACTTTGATAAGATGGCCAACAGAGTTAAGCTAGCCCTGGCAAAAAGAAACACAGGTGAGGAGGTACAGGCAAAGTGGGCAAGCATTAAGGATACAATACTTGAAGCAACATCCCATTGTGTTAGACAGAAAAGGAAGTGTAAAGAAGAAGGAAACCACTTTGGTTCTCAAATACAATGTAGAAAAGGTCAGAGCCAAAGGCTGGCCTTCAGAAAATATAAAGGAACACAGCGGGATGAAGATAGGGAGGCATACCAAACTGCCCTAAGGGAAGCAGGTAAGGCAGTAAGGCAGGCAAAGTCCCAAACTGAGGAAACACTAGCTACGGACAGTAAAGAAGGTGACAAGACTTTCTATAGATACATTAGTGAAAGGAGAAAGTCCAGAGGGGTATTGCTAAGCTTAATGGAGAAAAGGGAGCATGTGAGGAGGAGGACCCTGTAAAGGCATCTATCCTAAATAGATACTTTTGCTCAGTATTTACTGAAGAGAAGGTAGGGCAGGGCCCTGAGCTCAGCATCATGGACACAGCGGGGAGGAGGTGAGCACTACTCCTTCACAAAGAAAGGGTCCTACAAGGCTTGCTAAGCTCAGGGTGGATAAGGCAATGGGACCTGATGGCATACATCCCAGGGTACTTAAGGAGCTAAAGGAGGAACTAGCAGAGCCTTTAGCAGAATTGTTTAGTGAGTCTCTGAGCACAGGAGAGTCCCAGAAGACTGGAGAAGGGCTCATGTGATCCCCTCCACAAGAGTGGTAGCAGGAGGAGGCGGGGAACTACAGACCGGTCAGTCTTACCTCAGTAGTGGGCAAGATTATGGAGGCACTCCTTAAGGAAAGGATAGTGCAACACCTGGAATCCATGGGGCACAGGATCCAAGACAGCATGGGTTTACAAAGGAAGGTCCTGTCAAACTAATCTCATAGATTTCTTTGACTGGGTAACCAGAGTGGTGGACCAAGGGGAGCAGTTGATGTCGCCTACCTTGACTTCAGCAAAGCTTTTGACACTGTTCCACATAGAAGATTGATAAATAAGCTAGGTAGGCTCGGGTGGGTCAGAAGTTGGTCAACTGGGTGGCAAACTGGTTGACTGGCAGAAAACAGAGAGTGGTGGTAAATGGTATACAGTCAGAAGAGATGCAAGTCACAAGTGGGGTACCTCAGGGATCAGTCCTGGGGCCAGTCCTATTCAACATCTTCATTAGTGACCTCTAGATGGACTAGAGGGTAAGGCTTGTCTGTTTGCAGATGACACCAAGATCTGCAACAGAGTAGATGATCCAGATGGGGTGGGCAGAATGAGAAGAGATCTGGATAAACTAGCAGAATGGTCAGAAGAGTGGCAACTGGGATTTAATGCAAAGAAGTGCAAAATCATGCACATAGGGAAGAGAAACCCTGAAGTCACTTATAGGCTGGGAGGGGAGTTGCTAGCAGTCACAAAGGAAGAAAGAGACTTGGGCATCATCATCACTGATGACCTAAAATCATCCAAGCAGACCTCTAAAGCAGTAGGTAAGGCTAGGGGATGTTAGGATGTATTAGTAGGTATCACAAGTCGTAAGAGGGAGGTAATAATCCTCTGTACAAGACATTGGTTAGCCCCATCTGGAGTACTGCGTGCAGTATTGGAGGCCACACCTTCACAAGGACATTAACCAAATTGAGGCAGTCCAGAGAAGGGCAACAAAATGGTGCAGGGACTGCATCAGAAGACATATGAGGACAGATTACAGAGCTCAATATGTATACCCTTGAGCAAAGGAGGGAGAGGTGATATGATCGAGACATTTAAACACCTTAAGGGCATAAACAAGGTGAAAGAGTCTAACATGTTTAAATATAAGAAAAATAGCAGGACAAGAGGACACAGCATGAGATTAGAGGGAGGCCGATTAAGGGGAATGTGAGGAAATTCTTTTCACAGAAAGGGTGGTAGATGCATGGAATGGCTTACCACAAGAAGTGGTGGCTATGAATACAGTGCAGGGCTTCAAACAGGCATGGGATAGGCATAAGGGAGCAATACAAATGACTATGAATAGATAGGTCACTGACAGAGCAAAGGCCGATGGCACATTTATAAGGTAGAAAAAGAAATGGGCAGACTGGATGGGCCTTGCGGTCCTTATCTGCCGTCAACTTCTATGTTTCTATGATGGGAGTCATTTATGAAATTTGGCCCAAAACATTGTTGTGTGAAATGACTGTGAAAACCAGTTTTGGAGGGGGATTTGATAATGACACTTGCCATGTTCATTCCATAGGGGAAGAAAAAAAACATGAGTATGTTGAAAATGTGGGTTAAAAAAGTAAAGATATTCCAAAGCTATGAGTAAACATTGAAAAATGTCAAAGTTTTATTCATAATTTTGTTTCTGTTTTTCAATTTTGACCTCAAATGTTCGACATAGTCATTTTATTACACCACCTTATGAACGTGACAGGCCTAATTTATAAAATACTATGCAGAATGTCATTTTGCAGCAGAAGTGTGAAAAGGTGTTTTGGCAGGATTTGACAAATGACACATATCATGTTCATGACATGCAGTACAAAAATGGCTATGTTGAATATGCGGGGTCACAATCTAGTGAAATAGCAAAGCTAGCAAAACTAGGAGTGAATATTGATGAATTCAATTGACAAATTTCAATATTTCTTTATAACTTTGTTGCTTTTTGAAATTATGACCCCAAAGTTTTAATATAGGGCCCAAATTAAAAAGGGGTCTTAGAGCAAAACAAGTTGCATTGCTCTAGGGCTGTGACAAACTTCAGGTGCATCAGGACCCTGTGCCCAATGTTATAAAAGAGTGGGGATCCCTGTGCCAAAAGGCCCAGGAGGTGCCGCAGCCACAGACTTGCACCGGACATTTGGTGCACCTGTGGAAATGGATGCAGGGATCCAGCCCTCTCCACCCAGTGCAACAGTAGAGTGGCTATGAAGGCGGAGGGGGTGACTGTGCATGCCAGGAGGGGGCCAGGGCAGACAAGCATATTGGAGTGCCCAGGTGGCATAAGGGAGGCAGAGAAAGTGCAAGGTGGTGTTTTGGCACCTGACTGGGGTGCATTGTGGAATGCCAGGCAGTTAACTGACTAGTGGTCTGGGGAGGGTTGACCGGGAGAGAAACAGACCTAGCCTCAGGTGGGCATTGCCATGGCACCTGCCCCAGAGGTGCCACAATCCACAAGCATGTGTGGGTAGGTGGCCTGCTACAATGCAGGAGGGCTGGCTGAGTGACAGGAGACTGAAGCAGTGCCTGGAGAATGTTCCCCTCCACCAATGACTGCTCTCTTCCTGTGGCCAATGCTTCCCATGGTATCCGTTCAAAGCCATGAAGAAGAAAGCGCACGGTCAAAAACCATGCTGACATTACAGTGTGTGTGTGGTTTTGGAGCTGGTTTATTTATATTAGTGTGGTTTTTGACCCCGCCTGTTTTCTGGTGTCTGCACAGCACTTGTTTTGATCGCACTGTTCTTGCTTCATGGTTTTGACCTGGGCCCACTTCCTGCATTCATGCTTATGGATCATGGCACCTCTGGGGCAGATGCTACAGCAGTGCCCACCTAGGTCTAGGTCCATTTTCTTCCCTGTCAACCCTCCCTGTACTGACAGTCGAGCAACTGCCTGGCATTGCACAGTGTACCCCAGCTGGGTACCAAATCACCACCCAGCACTTCCTCTGTCCCCTCATGCCTCCTAGGGCACCCTCATGCTTTGTCTGCCCCATGCCCCCTCCTGGCAGCCCCCCACTCACAACATCATCCCACATTGGTGCAGGGCCCTTAGACCACCTCCTGTCTGGTCTAAGCAGAGCCCAGTGTTGCATCCATGGCAGGGCTTGCAAAATTCCAAAAAAGGGGATGGTGCAGCCTCGCCATGGCACAAGCCCCCTTGCAACCTGGAACAAGGGTGCTTTTGCCACAAGGGTGATGCAGGGCAGCGTGGGTGCAAAGCATCCCAATTTTTTTTTTCAAATTGAATATATTTTATTCATTTGTAGGAAGAGTTAAGATATCATTTAACTCATACATTTAACATTAGCTTGACACATACATTCAGGTTAAACAATGTCCTATGCTAGGGTCCTGTTGCAATACAAAGTCTTGTAACGTATATATTATATACATGGTCTCAGTTGTGTTCAAATATTACAGTCTCAGCTGACTACAGAGACCCTTCATATTCCTCCTCCTCCTACTTCCCCCTCCCCAGAACCCCCTCCCTCTCCCTTCCTTTCAGGTATGCAGCAACAGTGTCCATCATTCTCTTTAGTCCAGGCAAGGTGGTCAGGGGGAATCTTCTTTAATGAAGTCATATCTCTCTAGTAGTACTGTCCCTGTCGTGCCTTAGTTACCTATTTGGTATCCTTAAACCACTAAATAGTCAGTAGAGTATGTAAGGGTGCCCATGTTTTTTGATAGTATTGTGATCTCCGTGCCATGTGAGCAATTGTGTTCTCAGCCTGCAAAGCAAATAGTATCTCTTTTAGCCATTCTGTATATGTAGGGATGTTTTGGTCTAACCAGTGGCGCATAATCACTTTTTTTGCACACACTGATATTAATGTCATATATTTTCGCTGGGTGCCACTTAAAACTTCACCATAGTCTCCTATTATACAAATTTCTGGCCTGAACGCATCAGCTAACCCTAAAAGTGGGTCTAGATTGTACTTGATACTATCCCAGAAAGGCGTGACGTTATTGCATTCCCACAATATATGCAACAGAGTGCCAGGCCTTTGCTTACAGCATGAACATACATTTGAGGAAATTTTCCCCATCTGATAAAGCCTAGCTGGGGTATAGTATAAATCATGTATAACGTAAAACTGTAGGATGCGGTATCTGATCCACTTCACATCCTGGTACAATTGTGACCAAATTTTTGGCCATGAACAAGGAGCTAAGGTGTTTGGAGGTAGTACTTGGTTCCAGACATAATGCGGCTCACCTTGCTTTTCTTTTATGGCCTTCCTTAAGAGACAATAGAAGTGGGAGATGAGGTGAGAGGAAGGTAAGTTAGGGATAGCCTGTAAAAGAGGGCCGTTTAGGTACTGTGTCCAGTATCCCGCTCCAAAGTGTCTTAGGAGCATATGTTGTAATTGAAGGTACTTAAAACAGAAAGTTTTAGGGAGGTTAAACCATGAGCTGGCTACTTGAAAAGGTATCGGTGTGTGTTCATGAAGTAAGTCTACCACTCTCAGTTGGGTGTTGCCCAGCCAGAAACTGTTCGAGAGGGGCCATCCCCCTATTTTGAAATTTGGGTTAGCACATATAGGCTGGGAAACATCCTTTACCAGAGATATCTGAAAAAAATTATACATTTGGGAGTGTACTCGAAGCGTTGTTTCCATCAGTGTAGCTTTGAGAGCTTTAGGCAAGTTCTTGAGAGGGGAGAAAATGAGAGCCTTGAGAGATATGTTATGTGGAGAGAGTAAACTTTGCTCAATTTGGTACCACAAGGGAATGTAATGGACACTCTCCTGACAGGAACTGTCCTTCATCCAGTATGCTAGGACCGAACAAACAATGGAGAACTGATAAAGGAACAAGTCCGGGAGTTGTAAGCCCCCATTATTCTTACTCCTCTGCAGTTTAAAGAGAGCCCGACGAGATGTCTTCCCACACCACAGAAAGTTAGACATAATTTTGTTGACCTGGGTAAACCATGCTTTGGGTAGGAAAGATTGCATCATCTGTAAGGGGTACAGAATTTGTGGAAGGATGTTCATTTTCAGAACATTAACCCGTCCCCAGAGAGTTAATGGCAACAAGGCCCAGCGGGAGAGATCCATTTTGATCTGCATAAGAATCTTGTCCAGGTTGTATTGTTTCATCCTGGTTTCCGAACGGGAGAGATATATGCCTAGATACTTTAGTTTATCTCTGGTCCAGCGGAATCCAAGGTGAGCAATTTCAGCCCGGAATGTATGAACATTTAAGGGCATCACTTCTGTTTTTTTGATATTGAGTTTGTAATTAGAAAAGGTCCCAAACATTTTGATAATTTCGAGAGCGGCGGGAGCCGATTTGGAAGGGTGAGTTATGTGAAGTACAATATCATCGGCATAGACCGAGATTTTGTATTGTGTGGGCCCAATAGAGATACCTGTAATATTTGAAGATAATTTAATATGTCTAATGAGTGGCTCCAGATATAAGTCAAACAGGAAAGGGGAAAGTGGGCACCCCTGTCTTGTTCCTTGTTGTAACTTAAAGGGATGAGATAGATGCCCATTGCATAGTACACGTGCTGAGGGGCAAGTATATAATATCTTGACCCATTGTATGTACTGTTTTGGGATATTGTAAAGTTGTAACAAATGGAATAAGTATTCCCAGGAGACTCTATCGAATGCTTTCTCTGCATCCAGGGACACCAAGGCAGCTGGAATTTGGGAGTCTCTGGATGCAGAGATCAAGTATGTCAACTTGTGCATGAGATCAGACGAGACCCTACCAGCTACAAAGCCAACCTGTTCACAGCTTATTAGACTTTGCCAAACCTTGGATAGCCTAATGGCCAAAATTTTTGCCAGTATTTTTATATCAACGTTAATTAATGATATCGGACGATAATTTGTGACTTGGAGAGGGTCCCTATCAGGCTTTGAGATAACCACGACTGTGGCCTCAAATAGGGTAGGGTCAGTAATACCATGCTCAGACATATAGTTGTAGGTATCTAAAAGCATAGGCCCAATTTGTTCTTTAAAAAGTTTGTAGAACTCTACTGCGAATCCGTCTGGGCCTGGCGATTTGTCTGTGGGGAGGGAGTCAAGAGCCTGTGTTATCTCGTCCTGAGAGATTGGGGCTTTAAGTAAGTTTACTTGGGATATATTGAGTTGAGGGAGTTGTATCGGCTGCAAGAATTGTTCAAATACTGCTGGGCAAAAAGAATGGGAAGTATGGGAATACAAAGTTTTGTAATACTCTTGAAAACAGTTAGTAATTTCTCTCGGGGAAGTAACTATTTGTCCTACAGAGTTTTGAATACGGGAACCATTCTATGTGAGGCCTGCGCCTTAAGTCTCAAAGTCAAAAGTTTTCCTGCTTTGTCACCCTGCTCAAAATACTTAATCTTGGAGGGTATAAGAAGATACTCTACATGTTCAGTCAGAATTGACTTATATTGATCCCTTAAAACTTCTACATCTTTAAACTGATCCTTTGTGGAGTTCGAGGAGAGTGACATCTCCATGTCCCGATATCTCTCAACAGAGCAGAAGTGACTTTTGAGGTTGTTTTTTTTTTAACCGTTGCCATGCGAATTATCTCTCCTCTAACCGTACTTTTTAAGGCACCCCATAGCATTTCTGTCTTGATCGTGGAGGGGGCATTTATCTCAATAAATTTTGAAATGAATCCGGCCAATTGGTTCTTCAGGTATTCTGATCGAAATAATTGACAGTTAAATCTCCAAACCTTGTCCCTTGATATGGGCGGGCCCGGGTTCCAACTTAGTAAAGTGGGATGGTGATCTGAGATCACCTTGGGGAGATAATTACAGGTTGTTATGGCTGAGAGGTGTCCCACATCTACGAGAAAGTAATCTAAGCGAGAGAATGAATTGTGCGGGATAGAGTGGAACGAATATTCTTTCTGGTGAGGGTAAAGGGCTCTCCAAGGGTCTATTAATCCAATGGAGTCCATCATTTCTCTGATGGCAACCTGCGCTGGGGAGAGAGATGGAGAATGACTCAGAGAGCGATCCATAATATTACAATAAACAAGGTTTCAATCTCCTCCTAATAGTGTGGGAGAATGGGACCATGGGACCATGGGGTAAGGTCATTCATGAGAGAGACCAAAAAGGATGGGTCCTCCAAATTGGGGCCATATATGGAACCAAACACTACCTCAGTTTGACCCAACAGGGCCTTGATCAAAATGTATCTATGCTGAGAGTCTACTATGGTGTCTATAAGTCTAAACGGGACTCTTCTTGCTACTAGAATGGCAACCCCTCCCTTCCGAGTATCTGGTATCCTTCTTCTGTCCCTTTAGTCCATCTGCATTGTTCCAGTAGTTGCTTCTAATAATGTTATCTTAATGTAGCAGTGGTGCCTCTGCAGCATTGTGAGTTATGAGGAGGGGAAGAAGGGAGAAGGAGAAACAAGGATTGCTGAAGGAAAAAAAAAGGGGGAGGGAAAGAAATATTTCCTCCTAGTTCAGGAACAGTACAGTCAGCCTTCTGATCTTCGTGATATGGGGCAGTGCCTATCAGAAAAATGCAGTTCGCCAGACGAAAAGGAAAATAAAGCAGTTTAAGGAGTTCAATCGAGCTGCAGACTTTGAGCGCCCTCTTGTGGCGGTAAATATGAATGTCATTAGGGCAGTACAAAAAAATGACAGTACAGCATATTGAAGCCTTGACACAAAAAAACCTAATAAATCCATGGGTATTATATCCTTCCCAGTTATTCAATCTCTTCTTTCTCAGCTTTTTCATTGTCTAGAAGGAGTAAGAGCCCAAGAACCGGGGAAGGGGGGACAGAATCGAGATTAAGGCCAGTTCTTGCTCATTTTCTGCAGTAAATGCGGTCTTTCCCTATTCGCCATAAGCCCTCGTAGTTCTGCCATATTTCAAAAAGATCCAGAACCATAGCATAGTTTTACTGAAACCAATGTTATTAATTAGATCCATATTCAACACCATTTGTCTCGATTGTCTGCTCACTAACCACCGTAACTAGCAGTAAATTCAGCGTAGCTTGAACAAATCTGGAAACATCCCTGCCAGTTCCGCCTGAGCTTAGGCAGCTGTATCAAAGCTCCTACAAGAATTTTGATGGTACACTGATAGTCTGGATGGATACCGAACTTTGAATTTGATGCTGGCAGCGATTAATTTTGTGACAGTGGGGTGGTAGGCAGCCCTTCGTTGCCTTATGGTTGCTGGGAAGTCTTGGGCAAATCTCAGCTTCTGTCCATCTCATAGAATTTCCTGAAGGCGCCTAACCTTTCCCAGCACATGAACTTTATCTAGGTAGTTAAGAAATTTTAAGATCAGGGGCCTTGGTGCTTGCCCGATAGCCGGTTTAGATCTAAGCGAGCGATGGTCCCTCTTGATCACATAGGTGGTGTTACTAGGCAAGGGGCCCGTTATTTTAGTTAGCAGCCGTTGCAGGAAAGTGATCAGGGTCGCCCCTTCTGAATCCTCTGGGAGGCCAAATATGAGGATGTTGTTTTGGCGACTATGGCCCTCCAGGTCCTCTAACTTAACCTCTATCTTATTCAATCTTTGACGCAGCGCCGGGAGCTCTGAGTCAACTGTTGCCCTCCATCCCTCCAATGAGGCTGTCCTGGCCATAATATCTTTGATCACTCGATTAGTATCAGTAAGTTCTGTTCTCATAGCCTTCATTTCTGAGGTAAGTTCCTGGAGCACTACTCAAAAGGGATTTAGTTCTTCTAAGAATTTCTGCTCCATGAGAGGGGTGACTGGTGGTCCATTAGTCGATGGTGAGCCCACTTTAGTAGCTGCCCCAGGCTGTCCTTTGGCCCGTTTGGAATTCTTCTCTGGTGTCTGAGGCAGTGTGTGCTGGGGAGGTGCCTGGCGCATCTCTGCCTCCATTCTTAAGTAGGCCTGATTCTTGTTTTGGCTTTTTCTCCCGGCCACTGCTGAAACCACTTTTGCCTGTTGTATAGCAGGTTCAGGAAGTTGTTGGGAACTGTGTAGCAGATGTACTTTTGGGATCAGCGAGGTAGTTACTGTTAAATTTTCTCAGTAAGGCAGAACTGGGGAGGAGATGGGCTCTCCGAGCTGCTATTCCATCCACGGCATCACATGATCTCCCAAGCATCCCAATTTTGATGCAGCCTGCATTTGAAAATCAGGATTGTAGTAAAGTTTGACACAGGGTGCCAATTGCACCATACACCTTTGGTGCAGGTACCGTGTGTCAAACTGCACCATTTGAAAATCAGGCCCATATTCTTATTATGACCCCACCTTATGATCAAGACAAGTGGAATATTTTTAATCCCATCCAAAAGGTGATTTTGTAGAATATCTGTCAAAACATGTTTTAGAGGGGCTTTGAAAGTTACACCTGCCTTGTTTATGACATGCAGTAAGAAAAAGGCTATGCAAGCCAGACCAGTAGCATGGAAGGGTTGAATGCTTCACCTCCTGTCATGCTGGCAAACCATGTTTATGAAGAAACATGGGTTTTCAGGGGCCAGCAGGGTGGGACAGGACTGAGCTTCCCAAGGATTGTTCTCCCGGAGGTGTGGCCAAGCCATCTCGGTCCATGACTGCCACTGGCTGGAAGAGTGGAGACCTGGTGGTAGTGCAGGCATGAAAAACTAGAATGAGTGGGGCTGCAGATGTGCAGGACATGCTCGCCTCCACATGCATGTACAGATGTGATGCCGTGACAGGGAAAAAGGGAACAAATTGGGAAAACATGAGGGCCTGGGCTTAGTGACGCCCTTCCTGTATCCCAGTGGTCTGCCTTGCTGCTCTGGTCTCAAAGCCACACTTGATATGTATACTGTGGGGGAGGATGGCCCTCCCCTCTCGCCTCACCATGCCATTTTAACAACTGACCCAGAATTACTTACAGTAGTAGGCCCAAAACCAAGAATGTCCTATCAAAAAGGTACAAGCATTGCAAACATGATTAACAGTAGTCACAGTAGTGACAAAAATTTGAATCTTCCAAAAACTTTCCAAAAATGTCATGGCTGCAATGTTTGCAAGTACGACAAGGACAAACTTTCACCCACCCAGCTACAAAGAGGTGTTTTTTCTGAATCACTATGTACATTGTAAAACAATGGATATTGTTTACGTGGCATGGTGTGAATGTGGATTGGTGTATCTGGGGAGAACTTAGAGACAACTAAGAAATAGAATTCAAGAACATATTAGGGCAATAATTAATGGTGATATTCAGAATGCACTGGGGCGTCATTAAAAAGAGAAACATGATAGTGGTCCCAGAAATTTCAAATTTAGACCATTAGAACATGTACAAAAGTGGGAACGGGGAGGAGACAGAACTCTGGTATTGGATAAGAAAGAGCTATTTTGGATCTATAAATGATCAACAGTTTCTCCATGTGGACTGAATGAAGTCTTTGATCTGAAGGCTTACAGTATCTGTAATGAGTTTTAGCTTTTCTACTGCTGAGGGACTGGAATAGCATAAACCAGATGTGGTAAGAGTTTGAACCCCTCAGCCATCTAGTTGTGGGACTCAATGCATATTTACATATGAATTGCAAAAAACTTTGTTAATGCTCTAGTTAGGGTTAAAGCCACAAAAGCAGGGAAATGTGACGATAGGGTTTCCAACTATATCACTTCACCCCCACTCTGCACACACCAACAGGCATCATGGGTGTGCCTTGGGGTTGTCAGCCCTAATGCTCACCCCATTCCATAAGTAAATAAGCTGATATAGGTACAGAATAGGAGAATGGGGTGAGCATTAGGGATGATGACCCCAAGGCACACCACCAACGCCTGTTGGTGTGTGCATAGTGGGGGTGGGGTGTTAGGGTTGGAAACCCTAATGCAACATTTCCCTACTTTTGAGGCTTTAACCCAACTAGAGCATTAACAAAATGTTGTACAATTTATTTCCTTAATTTTTGAGATAGTATAATTGTATCCTTATTTGCCTATGGGAGCACTTGGCACTCTGGGCCCTGCACTCCCATCCCTCCATAGATGCATATTTGTATGTAGCTGTGGAAGGACAGGGCCCTCCGGGCCTTGTGCTTTCATTTATAGGGCAACAGTGACAAAATTGTCAGCATAGCCATCTTATTAACCCGGTGTTATGTACCTGGTACAGAAAATGTTCAAATCCCCACCAAAATGTAATTATGCGCAATTGCAATGCCATTTCACACCATCGGTGCAAAAACACATTTTGGCTAGGATTTAAAAAATGACAGCTGTGACATACATGAGGTGGGGTAATAAGAAGTCTATGTTGAAAATTTGGGGTAAAAATATTTTAAAAAGTTTCAAACATGTGTAGCAAAATTGCAATGAATGGTTATAACTTTGCCATTTTTAACAATTTTTACCCAAAATTTCAACATAGCCTTCTTATGGCCCCACCTCATGAACAAGGTCAGGAAAAATGGTCAAATCCCACCCAAAAAGTGATTTTGCCAACCGACCACAAAATCACCTTCCAGGTGGAAGTTGCACAATGACAGTCATATTGTTCATGAGGTGGGGTCTCAAAAGGCCATGTTGAAAATTTGGGGTCAAAATCTTAAAAAATGGCTAAGTTATGCATAAAGGTTGAACCCCCCCCATTCAAATACGTTGAACCACATTTACCTTCGTTTTTCATATTGCAGTCGCCGTGTCCAGCAGCAAAACATGTCTTCAATCAAAGAGTGGTTCTCAAACCTGGGACCTGTTCATGTGAGTAAGGGTGTGTGGGGTGTACTGCAGGGTTTGGGGAGGTGGTGCTGAGTGGGAGGTGAGGGGTGGGGTGGGCTGATCGGTGAGGGACCTTTTTACAGGTTTAAAAAAACAATATTGAGGGATTGTTTTCTTTATTTCAGGTTTGTTCTTTAATGGGAGGGTGAGAGGTGCCACTAGACACCAGTGAATATTAAAATGGCCAATGGGAACAGCAATTGGTGGGTGGGGGGGTGCCACTAGACACCAGGGAATAGGGAATGGCAATTGGTGAATGGGGGGTACCACCACTAGACACCAGGGAGAGATATGATTATGGGGACGGTGATCTGAAGGGTGGGGGGGTGCCACTAGACACTTAAGCAATAAGGTATGTTATCCTGAGGTAACGGCCAGTGGAGTCAGTGTGGGACAGTGCTTCAAAGCCACCTTCTGGCTGCTTGTATGGGGACTTAATGGACACATTCAGGATTTTTAAGTATTTGATTTCCAAATTATTGTGAAGAAATATTTGATTATTGGGGGAAAAACAGATTTTATGAAAGTTTGTTCCTACAGTAACCTTTTATTAATATACTTGTACAGCCCCTTTGTGATTGGATAAGCACTCTGCAAAATAAATTTCAAATGGCAGCATTGTAAATGACAGCTCTATTTTTACTCATCGCTTTTTTATTCCATTTGATGCAGTTTTGAACTTTCTTTTGCAAAGCGCTTAATGATCATGCAGAAGACAGTAGAATCTGGTTCAACTTGATTGGTATCCATACTCAGGTGAAAGGGCTGTACAAGTATATTATTGAAAGATTAGAAAATGGGTAGGGTGCAAGCTTCACTTTGATTGGCTAAGGACACCAATCAGCCGGTCTGGTATCAGGCAACAGAGACCGGGAAATAATGAGCCCCAGTCTCCTTTGCCTGATTTCATTCTGAAATCCTTGTGCCATAGAATTTTAAATTTGAATTATCTGCCATGTTGTCTCACTTAGTGAGATATACAACACCCCTCTTCTGTCACTTGATTTTACATTTTCCTACTCTCCTGTCAGCATGCTAGTGCTCCATTTTATTTAGTTTTTCATTATGGAGCATAACTTCTTTTTCCCCCAGCTTCTTTCTTTTGACTTACAGGCCCCCCCTGCCCCATGTGAAGAATTAGGGCTGGAGTTTCCATGGCACATAAGTGAAATAAAAAATATAAAATCACACATCTGGAGATAAAGTAAATTATGACTACCACAGTAATTTGAGCTGAAGTGGGAGCACTAGCTCCAGTAGCACAAGTGTGTATCACAGCAGCAGTACTTTACTACTTTTCCATACCACAGGCGAATGTTAATCTGTATTATGGAGAACGAGGGAAGTGCCACTCCTCTGATACAGAGCAGTAGCACCAGAGCTAGCTCTCTCTCTCTCTCTCTCTCTCTCTGTTACCGAGTTCAGCAATCGCAAGGAAAGTTATTTTTTTATCAGATCAAGAGAGCTCCTTGATACCCTGCACCATGGAATAACATGACCATGTATGTTTTTCTTGTACCCTTGGCAAGTTCCGATATCTTTATTTTGGTGGGGGGGGGGTGGAAGAATGACCATGTCTGCCATACCTGTACACTGTCTCACTAACTGAAAAAGATTAATTTCAAAGGTCTGCCATGAAGGTAAAAAAAAAGGTTTTCATTTTGCATTCTGCATATGTTGGAACCCCACACATTTTAAATAGGTCCACACTCCCGACCGTGCTCTCATGACGATGTCACCCAGTTAACAGTCCCTCTCTTATTGAAGCAGTAAATGGCCACAGACAAAAAAAAAATAAAGTAACAAGTCCAGCTGGTGGGGGGGGGAGGGGGCTCAATTAAAACAGGCTGTTAATTTTAATCCCTGTGTGTGTGTGCGTGCATGGGGGGCGGACCAAGACTACCATAAGTCAAAAATACTGAGGTGCCAGTAGGACAAAAGCCTCTAGCTCAACAAACAAAAAAATACACCATTCAAATGTAGGTGGAGGAACTATTTGATTACAAAATGAATGCAAAACCTAAGACTTTTAACATATAAACATAATTATTTTTTTTTCAAACATATGCAATACAGTGACCCATTTTCTAAGCGCAATAATACCCAACAGGGTGGGCAATATAGTGCTATATCAGACCTTCCAGGGGCTATAAGACCCTCCACCTGTGGTGTTGGGCCTCATTACGCCCCTAGGTGGTCCGGTATAACACTATACCACCCACCCTGTCCGATATTATTGCTTACTTAATGTAGGGCTAGTAAAGTGGCACTAGCCAATCAGCATCTAGGGTTTAAAGTACCCTTATTAATGTTGCTTTAAAGGAGGAATGTAGCTAATGGTTTGTGGTCAGAATGGCAGTTGTATACTCAGTTTTGTCGTTCTGATAATGATACAATAATTTTCTTATACAGAAAAGTATGTGGTGATGATAACTTGAACCTGTTAAATACTTGACTTTCAATTGTAAACTGGAGCATTAACTTGACGTCTCATCAGTGGGGCTGAATTGAACACTGCTCAAGCAAGCAAGCATTTGATTCTGTCACTACCCCGTTCTCCCTCAGGTGTGCTGTCATCGCTCTGAGAGCTGCGGCAGGAATCAGTAGGGGATTTGCAGTTGTGTAGAGCCCTTAGTGAAATAAATATAGTAATCTTCATCTGTCAGATCCCGTAGTGTGGCACTGTACTGAGCCTGAAACAGTACTGAACAGACTTGCATGTAACTGACTAATTTTTCCAATGAGACTATTATGCAAGGACTTATTTCTTGTCATTCAATTTTGTGGATCTGTTTGGGTTTTTTTTTTTTTCTTCTTCTTCTCTTCTTCTCCTTGTCTGTGTGAGTGACGTTTGCATATTTCTTTTTGTTTAATATGGACAGCATCTTATTTATGAATTTGAGTGTGTTTTCCTGATTTCTTCTTTTTTTTACCCTCACAGTGATAGTTGTATTGTAGGATGGTTTTTGATTTGATGATTGTCATAAAATGACAAGCATCTGATAGGCAGTAACATAAATTTCCTTGGTTAAAAGTACAGTCCGTCATAAGCAGTTTTGGAGTTTTCTTTTACTGCTCATTCAAGGTTTCATCCTTATTAACTGTATATGTGTGTTTTATTTCCAGTCGGTTTACATTTGATCTGTCTGTATTCTGGAGGAAAGTTCCCAGACGTTTGATTCCCATTGCGTGCTTAGTAACTGAAACCAAGTTCTTTTTGCTTGTATATGTAATATACTGAAGAAAGAAAAACTTCTTACGGACATAGTATGTCCCTGTAAAGGAACATAAATCCACATAAAGTTTATTTTGTGTAACTGTGCGAATCTTCCCCACTTTATCACTTTTTTTCTTGAAGCTGCATTTGTGCTATGATTTTATGTCTGAATAGATGATCAGCAAGAAAATGCCAAGCATCAGACAGGCAGTAATTTCAATTCGGCTTATCATAAGTATAAATGTGTCGAAGTGTGAAAAAAAATTTCCTTTCTCTGCTTTGTCAATGTCCCTTATTTTGTAACTGTAAATTTGGTGATATTTTTGATGGATTTATGCTTATTCAGTACATATTTAAATGTTTCCTAGTTGCAGATACGATCTTCAGTCATATTTATTTTAACCCATTACAATTCTTAACAACATATCAGTCTGCAAGACAAGTAGGATGACCCCCAAAAAAGAGTACAGTTCATGATTTGAAGACATAGAAAACAATAATTTTGTGCCTGCTCCCCATATAGATTGTTACCCTGACATTGTGATTAGTTGTACTTTTGATGAAGGATAGCAAATGTATAAAATACATTAGGTACATCATTAATATGATTATATGGTTTTAGTAGCATGCAAACACACTGGTTCAGAGCAGCAATAACAGAATCATTGGTCCCAGAGTAACAGTGTCCCAGAAGCAGCTAACCTCCGACCCCTTGTACACTGCAATAAAAAAAAAATACTTGTATCACTATACATTCAGTCTCTAAAGATCCTCATTGTAAATTCAGGCAGACACCACATGAATCACCACACTAAATTCTTTTCTCAGTGACAATGAGCTGTCCAGTCAGAAAAATAAGCAGCAAACTTCAAAATGAATTACAGATATATTATTTAGTAAATCAACATCCAGAAACAAAATAAAAAACACCACATCAATCGATAACAACATCTACATGATCAGTTTACAGTGATGGATGAATTGACAATCACAAGATGATGCACATGTCATGCCGCTCACATGGCACCAGTTTCCGTGTAGACTGTCACAGAGGGGAGTGACATAACAGGGAACACATGCATAGCTACATACAACTCATCTCGGAGAAAAAGTCAGTTTGTCAGAAGATTAAAATATAACAGACTTAGAGCAAAGTAAATTAAAAAGTGTAGAAATCATATGCTTTACAAAGATCTTATATAGCCAGCTGCTAAATACAGTGAAAGACTGGCACAACACTATTTGGGTTATTCATTTCACCTTTAAGTCCAAATTCCTTTTTTGTGACTTATTGATCCTTTTTCATTCAAATGAAAAAGGATTCATGAAAAAGGATCTTAACGAGTGATGAAAAAAGGAATTAAAATGTTAAAAAAAACATTCAGGTTCACTTTTGCCACCAGACAACTACATAATCTACCAAAGGGAGTTCTGATCAAAAAGATACATACAAGTGACTTGCAAAAGTATTCAACCCCTTGAAAGTTGTCAGATTTGTCTGAATGACAAATGATACATTGAGATTTTGTTCTATGTAATATTTTATTTAAAAAGACTGACCCTCAAAATAATTATTTTAAAGTGACATTGGTTTTATGTTAGAAAATATTTTTAAGAAAAATAAATAACTGAAATATGCTGTTTGCATAAGTATTCAATCCCTGTGCTCTGGAAGCTCCAAGTTTACACAGATGAAAAATATTGTCTTAACGAGGACACAATTGGCTTACAATTGGCCTCACCTCTGAAACATTAAAGTAGCTCACATTTTCTGGATAAAACCCCCTCAGTTTAATGACCATTGGTCAGACTGTGAATCTGAAGGAAGGGTGTGAAATGAAGACTAAAGAGCATTCTAAGGAAGTTAGAGATAAAGTAATAGACATGCATAAATTAGGAAAAGGGTACAAAATAATATCCAAGTGTTTGGATATCCCAGTGTGCACTGTTGGATCAATAGTGAGGAAGTGGAAACTGCATCACACCACCCAGGCACTACCTAGACAAGGCCGTCCCTCAAAACTCAGCATCTGAACAAGAAGGAGACTAGTGAGGGAAGCCACAGAGAGGCCAACAATCACTTTGAAGGAGCTACAGAGTTCAATGGCTGAGAGTGGAGTGAAGGTGCACCAGTCAACCATATCAAGAGCTCTGCATAATACTGGCCTGTATGGGAGGGTGGCTAGAAAGAAGCCATTACTCAAAAAGAACCATATCAAAGCACGTCTGGAGTTTGCCAGAAAGCATGAGTAGCCCAGCTAAGATGTGGCACAAGGTTTTGTGGTCTGATGAGACCAAGATAGAGATTTTGCCAAAATTCAAAGCGCTATGTGTGGCGAAAACCTAACACTGCCCATGCCTCTGAGAAACACCATCCCTACAGTGAAGTATGGTGGTGGCAGCATCATGCTGTGGGGATGCTTTTCATCAGCAGGGACTGGGCATCTTGTTAAAATTGAAGGAAGAATGGATGGAGCAAAATACAGTGAGATACTGCAAGAGAACCTGCTTCAGTCTGCTGAAAAACTGAAGCTTGGGAGAAACTTCACCTTTCAGCAGGACAATGATCCCAAGAACAAGGCCAAAGCAACACAGGAGTGGTTAAACAACAAAAAGGTGAATGTCCTACAGTGGCCAAGTCAAAGTCCAGATCTCAATCCCATCGAGAATCTGTGGCACTGTTTGAAAATTGCGGTCCACAAGTGTCACCCAACCAACCTGAACAACCTGGAACAAATCTGCCAAGAAGAATGGGCAAGAATCACTCCCGAACAGTGTGCAAGGCTGGTAGATACTTACCCCAAAAGACTTAAAGCTGTTATTGCAGCAAAAGGTGGCTCTACCAAATACTAATGTGTAGGGGTTGAATACCTCTGCAAGCAGCATTTTCCAGTTTTTAATTTTCTTTAAAAGATCTGCTGATGGATAATTAATTTTGGCTTTGACAATATACTGTTAGAGCATATGAGTTTGCAATAAAAATACTGACTGGAATAATATATGTAAGTCTCATTTGTAATCCAGACAAATCTGACAACTTTCAAGGGGGCTGAATACTTTTACAAGTCACTGTATGTTGGTGTGTCCAGAGCACATCAGTTTTGTATATTTTGAATATTTACATTTCAGAAAAACCTGAAAACAAGATGGCAGCTCGCAAAAAAGGAATTTTTTTCTCATGAAAAAGGATTGGCCCCCTGTGAGAAAGAATTGTTTTTTGTGAGACCAAATACCTTTTTCATTTCATTCCTCTATCCTGGAGAGTGATATTCCCAATGAAAATAATGGGAACTTAAAAATCGAATAACTTTGCGACAGATTAATATTTTTTTTCACTAAACAAAAAATGCAAGGCAGCTCTGTGACCCAAGCTGTTTCTACCATGAAATTCACACCAAAATTCCACAACAGCTGTGTGCAAGGTGATGAGGAAAAAACTGCAAAAAGTGGTGAATTTTAAGGGTTTTGCACCATCCAGATTTCAGAATCTGCACATTCAATCAGAACAAAAAGTGTCACATCAAGAGATCCACTTCACGGGACAGCGCATGCCAAATTTTGTGTAAACTCATTGATCGGTTGCAAAGTTATTAAAGTGCAAAATCTGAGGTTTAACATTAAAGTGCCTACTCAACCCTATCTATAGGGGCATGACTGTACCCCTATAATATAGATTTTGTTTTCCTTTGTTGGATGAAAGTGTAATTGTATTTATTGGGGTCTTCCTATGGGAATTCTGTAGAACAAAGGTAGTATTCTAGTTATTTGATGACTAGGAATAACCCATTCTATGACTTTAATGGTGACTAATCAGAGATTGTTGTAATGGTTATACATAAAAAGATGAATGATTTTCATTTGTTAGTCTCATTGTTACTTGATGGCTGCTAGATTGTAAACAGGAGAAGATTTCATATACCTCTGCAGAGTTCTATATATGTCATATTTTGAGTACAGTACTGTATATTTAATTCTAGGAAGCTCTTGGTTAGTGTATTTGGGTGATTAGGCAAGGCAATGCAAATTTTATTTATATAGCGCCCTATCCAGGGGCTCAGAGCACTTAATATTACATTATATTTATACTGCCAGATGATCTCTCTGTATATTAATCCTTTCATTGGGTTATTTCCTTCTATTTTAATTATATGCCCCCCCTTCATCTTTATGATTTAAATTTGATTGTCTAATTTAGACTGTTTTCTGGCTCCTAGGAACTGTGGATTTTGTGCTCCTTGAAAGAAAGATTACTGGGTGCCTTAACCATAATTTATGGCTTAAAGGTTAACTGTGCTCCTTACTACGTAATTTTCAGGGGCTGCAATCTTCTGATAAAGTGCTTGTGCTAATCGTGGGGAATGTGCACAATTTCAGTGCTAAGTGCATTTTTAAAACTGTTGGGGTTTTTAATATACAGTGCCTCTGATAAAGTGCTTTGTGTTAATTCTTGGGGAACGTGCCTTCAGTGCTAAGCGCGTTTTCTAAACTGCTGGGATTTGAAATATACTGTGCCTCCTGTGTAGATTGTGTTGGGGGCTGCCTGCTTGTTTTCAACTACAATAGGCCACTTCACCCTCCCCCTATTTCACTTGCTATTTAAGCCCATGCTCACCTCCTCTATCTCCTTCAACAGGTACGAGGGGACTGCCCGCGAGGTCGAGAGGGCCTCTGCTGCTGCCCTCGCCCGCCCCCGACACGCCGCAGACGGGTAATTTTTCCACCGAGAAAAGAAAGCCAAGGAGGGACAAACAAAAAATAAATTGACACTGAAATTACTTTAAGGGGCTCACCTATTGAAAAGAAAAAGCTGCTTCTAATTTTTGGCCATTTTCTGGTTCGTCGCCATACGAGCCCTCCTGGCTGCTGTGCAGCTGTTGCTTGAGGCCTGGCGCCATAATGGCTCTGCCCCGCTGGCTTCGCTGGCTGCCCCACCACCTTTGGTCAGCACTCCAATTTATACATACTGGGATGGTCATGTGAGCTGAAAATACCTATCAGCTCACTTTACCATTTGCAACCTATATAGTTTCTCCACTAGGTGCCCCCTTTGTCCTCACTGGGATAGCTAATCTCTCCCATAGAAACCTTTCAGCTCTGTACTGTCAATTTCAGAAAACTTCACAGCTTCCCCACTAGAGGCCCTCCTGCTACCTGTGATTTCTTAACTACTATAAGAGAAGCCTCACACTCAAACTCTCACAGTAGCTGCCAAATTGTTTCCCTCATCCCTAGCAATACTTCCCTGAGGCTCTCCACTCAAACTCTCACAGTAGCTGCCAAATTGTTTCCTAATCCCTGACCATACTTCCCCTAATGTTCTGTGATATTTAATTTACAAAAAAGAGAAGCCACCCCCCTTAAATTCTTCCCAGCAGCTGCTTAATACTTATCCTATTATCCCTGGCAAAACCACTGGCAATACCTTTGAGTATACAACCCTGTACCAAACTTTTTTGCCGGCATCAGCTTGTATTAGTACTTTCTCCAAGGAATCTCATTTCCTGCTCTGAGCTCAAAATTATCCCTTCAAATACGTACCTTTTAAACCTAAACCTGCCTGGACCCCTGCAAGATGTACAAGGTGGTGCCGAGGTATCTCTCCCAAAGGGGAGTGACAGACGACTGACACTTCCCCCTCCTTACCTACCTCCAGGACATCTGGGCAGAACCCTCCTAGCCCTTGGGGGGGACATAGAATCTTATCCAGGTCCTATCTCCCCCAAATCTCACTCTCAACAACCCCTCATGCCCCACGTGGGCTGATACCAAAGGGCTCAAACTTGCTCATATGAACATATGTAGCCTGAGGCACAAATTCCATGACCTTGAGGCATGGGTGGCACTATATAAGCCTGACATACTAGCCTTGACAGAAACTTGGCTCAAACTGCAGATTCTCCCTCACGAAGTGGACCTAGTGGGATACCTTACTTTTAGAAAAGACAGGATAGGGAAAAAGGGAGGTGGGGTCATCATTTACATCAGCACTGACTTTCAAGCATCAGAGCTGGACTCCCCCTCTCATAGTGACCCCCTTGCTGAAATGTTGCTCATAAAAGTACTACTTGGAAACACCAAACCCCTTACCATAGGTGGTGTCTACATCCCCCCACGATCTGCTGCCTCCTCCCTGGAAGCCATAACTAGCCACCTTGAGGACTACTCCCCGGTGGAGACCATACTCCTTGGGAACTTCAATCTCCACTGACCGTCCCTGCTCTCCTCCCCTACTAAAAACTCATTACTTGGCTCCCCATTTACCCAGGTCATAGATCTCCCCACAAGGCATTACCCCAAGACTGGAAACCACTCTCTCATTGACTGGATCCTCATCTCCTGCCCGGGCCGTATACTGTCAGCAGGGATTATGGCTGACTCCTTGAGTGATCACTCGTCTATCTTCTGCATTTGGTCCAATAAGCCTCCAAAAATTGCTGCAAAGGTCATTGAAGTGAGAAACTACAGTAGGTTTGTACCTGCCGACTTCTGCTCCCATTTGTGGCACACCAACTGGGCCCCTATCATCTCTCTCCCCACACTCGATGAGGCACTTGAATATTTCACTCAGATCTTTTTGTCTGCATCGAATATGCATGCCCCATTAAAAAAGCTCAGGGTACAGGGAAAATGTCATAAATTGCTGAGCCCGTGCCTCAAGCATACTATGCTCCTCCTGGACAGAGCATGGGGTACCTTCAAATCCTCTGGCAGCCCAACAGACTGGGAAAAGTACAGAGAGCTGAGAAATCAGTGCAAGAAATCCTCAAAAAAAGCCAAATCTCAATACCTAAATGACCTACAAACTAGGCACCTACGGGATCCCAAAAAATTCTGGGGCCACATTAACCAACTTATCAAGGGCTCCTCAATTAGTCAAATGGACTCCATCATGGTGGGGGACTCTCTGACAAATGACTCAGC
Organism: Neoceratodus forsteri; assembly: GCA_016271365.2. Classification (NCBI taxonomy): domain Eukaryota; kingdom Metazoa; phylum Chordata; order Ceratodontiformes; family Ceratodontidae; genus Neoceratodus; species Neoceratodus forsteri. Next base: position 10,077,578 of record CM057456.1, read on the forward strand.
GGTAGTTGCTGAGGCCTTCTGTGCCTCCTTCTCTACCCTGAGTGAGTCTCCCCCTCCAGTCCTCCCCAGGCCTAACCTTTACACAGGAGACACATGGGTTCACCCTCGGCCTCAATTCCACCTAAAACTGGTCAAACAGACAGAGGTACTACCTCTCCTATGCAAAATTAACCCCTCTTCCTCTATAGGACATGACCAGATTGAGCCTCGCCTTCTGAGGGCTGCCGCCCCGGCCATTGCCCATCCTGTCACCTTACTCATAAATAGGTAATTTTAGGAAGGTTTGGTCCCAAAAATGTGGAAGGTAGCGACAATTGTACCTGTCCACAAAAGTGGACCCCGAGACAAATTGGGAAATTATAGACCAATCTCCCTTCTCAGTCCCCTGGGGAAAATTCAGGAAAGACTAGTCTCAAACCAGCTACAAGACTACCTTGAGCAGTACTTACTCATGGCTGATGTTCAGCATGGCTTTAGAAAGGGTCATGGTACCGACACTGCACTCATCCGGCTCACTATGGACATCCTCTCCCATATGGACCAAGGCTCCCCAACGGGTGCCCTCTTCCTTGACCTATCCAAGGCCTTTGACCTGGTTAGCCATAATCTCCTCCTCTTCAAACTCCTGCTCCTAGGACTGGATCACCACTCACACTCCTGGTTTGAGAGCTACCTGAGTGACCGTTCCCAAAAAGTCCGCTGGAAGGGTACACAGTCTGGGCCCAGATCAGTCTCTGCTGGGGTGCCCCAGGGCTCAATCCTGGGCCCTCTGCTCTTCTCACTCTTCCTCAATAATATAGAGGGAAACTGCCCCCGCAGCAAACTCATTCTATATGCTGATGACACTGTCATATACTGCAGTGACTCCCAACCTAGCGTCATCTCAACAAAACTGCAGGATAGTCTCTCCACCCTTGAGGCCTGGTTCTCCGAAAACTCCCTTAAACTCAATGTTGAAAAAACTAAAGCCGTACTGTTTGGCTCTAGATGCCTGGGATCTGACAGAAGTCAGCTTCTCCAGATCTGCACTAGCCAAGGAAAAAGAGTCGAGGTCATGCCCAGTTTTAAATATCTTGGGATCCATCTAGACCAAGAAATGACCTACCGATCCCATATCAATTCCATAACCAGGTCCACCCATCAAAAGCTTGGCCTCCTTTACCGTCTGGGAAACTCTCTATTCTCTACTGCACGCCGTGCAATTGCCTGCTGCAATCTTCTCCCATCCATCCTATATGGAGCTCCACTGCTGCAGTTCTTCCATGAGATGGAGTACAATAAACTTTCTGTACTCTATAACCGAGTGGCTCACTTCACCACAAACTCCTCTCCTAGGAGACATCACTGCGAGGTCCTAAAGGAACTAAACTGGCCCACTCTCCAACACAAACTAGCCTATCCTGTTGCTTGCCTAGTCTTCAAGTTCACTAATCTTGGTCCCCCTCCCCATCTTCGAGGACTACTCTCCCCCAAAAGACAATCCCGAACCCTGAGATCAACTGCAAACCACCCCCTCAACATCCCTAGGATGTGCTCCAACTATGACAAACGTTCCTTCAAATTTGCTGCCCCCCACCTATGGAACTCCTTACCACCTAGCTTGACGAACGAACTCAACCACCCTCACCCAGTTCAAAAATGGACTCAAACTATATCTTCTCAATCTTAGTCTCTGTGGTTGTAACCGCTAGCTCCCCAGACCAGTTTCCTTTGGCCGCTGCACTGCTTTGAACACTCCCTCTGATTTGTCATGAAATTCTAATATGGACCAACTTGTGTAATCTGATTACCATCCCTATACACTGCTTCCAATGTACACTGGTGTAACTAATGTACATACTGTACATAATGTGTGAATCCATACACACTGCATATAATGTGTGAGTCTGAATGTGAACCCAACTTCTACCCCCCCGTATAATGTTGCCAGTGTAATACTGTGCAACAAATGTAACTAATGTAACTACTGTATATAACTGTTTCTAAATGTCCTTTTCTGTAACTAACTCCAGGTCGCTCCTGAAAAAGGGACCATTGGTCTCAGTGGGCTTACCCGGTTAACAAAATCTAAATAAATAAATAGTTATTGAGCTTTATGTGTATATTAAAATTGATTGCCTTTGTATGGGAACTTTTATCTGTCAGCTACCTAGAATAAATTTGAGTCCAGACTTAAAACTTTAATATTTTTTCACTCTTTGGTTAATAGCAAGACTCTGGAGTTTTTAAATTGTCACCGTTGATTTTTTTTATCTTTATTTGATATATATTTATACATTGTATTTATATGAAAGGGGTTGTTAAAATTTCCACGAAATCAACATGCTTTATTATGCATATTCATGAGTTGCAGTTGAAATAGGGTGCTAACTGGATGGTTAAGCACACCCCAATTAAGCCCTTAGGTGGGCAAATGTACATGGAACCATTCTGCCTTTGTGTGTAAGATTCTTTTTAATAAACAGTTTGTTACAATTTCTCAGTGAGTGTGCTGGATTTCTTTTGATATATTGATCTGAATTGGTATCTGGTGGAAACTTTGGGAGTCTTCTCAGTGCACTGGTCATATTTTTTTTCAGCACACTTGATATGTATGTTGTAGGGGAGGATGATCCTTCCTTTCCCATAGGCAGCAGAGCCAGGGGTTAGGGGGGCAGGAGACCCCTCACTTTTGTAGCTGAAAGGTCATATAATGAATTTTGACCCCCCTCCAACAGAAACATTCAGTTGAGCAACATTAGACTTAAGCTGCTGGGGCTTCTGCAATGACAGCAGGGAGGCCGCTTTTAAGCCTTTTGGTACTCAACATTCACTGAAAATCTATGCAACCAAAATTATACTTTTTGGAAAAACTCTATGGAGTAATTTGTTCTACCGTTGTATGAATTGCACTGTATAGTTATTTTTGGCTTCCTTTTTCCTCTCAAACCTCTTCAAAAGCTACAATTCCTGACCCTGCTAGGTTTTGATTATCATGAATAACCCATGCGTTTCTGTTAATAAATCATGAATCGTTCATCAAAATGTGTGGACTATTCATGATTATAAAAAGCTAGGTAGATTGGCTAAAGTATATTCAAGAAGGCAACTATTTTCCCAGTGCCCTGGGCTAAGATGTTCTATGCAGTTCTTACCCCCTCCCTACTTTTTGGTATGCTCTTCTGCCACTGCCCCTCCCACCACGTCACGAGGGGGGACCCAATAGAACACCACCTTCAGACCAAGGAGAGAGGTAATGGACAACCATCGGGTATGGGACAGGGTAATAAGCTGCCCAGCCTCCCAGGAGGGTAAATACCTTTGTGGAAAAAAACACTATGTTGAAAATTAGGGGACAAAATCTAACAAAATAACAAAGTTATGAGCAAATGCTGAAGAATTTCAAAGTTGCTTTATAACCTTACTGTTTTTAAGATTTTGAGCCCATATTTTCAACATAGTCTTTTTATTACACCACCTGATAATCAAGACGCGAAATTTTTTAAATCCCATCCAAAAAGTGATTTAATGGAGCGACGGTGAAAACATGTTTTGGAGGGGATTTGAAAAATTATACCTAGGTTGTTCATGAGGTGTGGTAAAAAAAAGACTATGTTGAAAATTTGGGGACGAAATCTGAAATAACTAAAAAGTTATGAGTATATGTTTAAGAATTTCAATGTTTCTTCATCACTTTGGAGTTTTGGGCATGCTGAAGTATCTGGAGGTGGGTGGGATACTTAGCAGTGGGAGGGTATTTTATTGTCATGAATGGGGTATGGGGAAGGATCAGAAGGTGGGCACAATACTTAGCAGTAGGAGGGTACTTTATTGTTATGCATGGGGCAAAGGGAAGGATCAGGAGGTGGGTCAGATACTTGGCTAATGGAGGGTATTTTATTTTCACAGATGGGGCGCAGGGAAGGATTGGGAGGTGGATGGGATACTTGGCAGTGGAAGGATTTTTTTTTGTTTGTTTTGTTTTTATATGGACAGGGCCACAGGTGCTAGACGATTGGAAAAGGTGGGGGGGTGGAGATCAAAGACAAAAGGGCACTTATTACAGTGTAAGGACAAGTTGTCCCCAAATCACTCTTTGATATACTATAAACAGATTATTTTCATGTTAGAAATGTTGCTAAAAGAGAAGGAGACTAGTGATAAATTGAAATCTCAGGAGACTTATACCAGGAAAAATAACAAACATAAACACAGACTCCCAGAGGGAACTGAGAAGGGAGAACCACAAACTATGGAAAACAAGGCAGGTGATATGTACAATAGGAGCTGAGAAGGAAACATATCATACCATGTTGTTTTTCCATGCCATTTTCATATTAACATGGAAACAAAACGTTGACGCTCTTCTTGAGACATGAGAACCCCTGACACAGCTGGGATGCAAATATGGAATCTTGTTATTGAACTCTGGTTATTTATGGTGATATTTCTATGCTGCAGAAAAGAAATGTATGTGCCCTGAGCTTGCCATATTTGGGGACTAGGTCATGGTAATGTGAAGCATGCCAGTCAATCACAGCACACAGTAGTGAAAGGGCATGTGATATGTGTGCTGAGTATTGCTTAACAGTTCCTAAAGTGAATATTTTAGGAAGAACTTATGCCAGTGCCTTTTTATAACACCACCAGACAGGAATGTATTCAAGCCCTGCAGGAAAGAATAGATGGCAAAGTAATGCAATATACCCTTTTTGGGGATACATATTCAGAAAATTAAATTTATGTCTTTGTTTTCACACTATACTTAAAGGCACTTTTTCATTTTTATTTTATTTTAGTCTTTGGTAACCAGGTAAGGCCCACTAGGCACACATGCCTGTTTTCAGGGGTGACCTGGGAGCACTGGGCGGTTAAGTGACTTGCTCAGAGTCATACAGTATGCAAGTGGAGGTTGTGAGAATCAAACTCAGGTCTGGTCTGTTGGATGTACCAAGCTCATTCGTAGTTCATTACTCTAACCTCTAGGCTATACTGCCACTTGAAAGACAAATGTAAAGAAAAATTAACTTTTAGTACTTTTGAAGTCTGGATGATTGAAAAACAATATGTGATGTCCACATGATTACATTATTTATTAACCCATAATATTCAAATACATAAAACCACCCTTACTTAATGTGATGACAAACTGGCTCCTTTTTGCATTTTCTGTTTACCTTGCCTCCCCCTCAAAAGACATCCCTTATTTTCCTTTTAATTTATGTAAGTTCCAATTTTATCTTTGGAATGACTGCCCCCCCACCCCCCACCACCACCACCACCACCACCACCACCACAGTCTGGAACAACACTTTCATTTTCTTTTTAGGTTTACCCTGTGCTTGCTTGGGTTTTGAGGTGTATCACTGTCAGTCCAATGCAGGATAGTCAGCAAGGAGCTCGTCAGTATCAAACCAATCATCAGACAGGTTGATCATGACACTGTTTGGGTCAGGCTGAGTGGAAACTGCATGTAGTTTAAAGGAAACAGCCAGCCAAATCATAGGGCAGCTCTTTCCTTTGATCATCATAAGGCTGCCCAGCAAGCACAGGTGATCAGCATCATAATCAGCCTGCTGGGGTCCCCCCAAGATAAAAACAATCCCTTCCACCTTCTTCCAATTTTCCTTCCCACCTCCCCTTGCATCTCCCTTCTTAATTTTCTGACACTAGGGTGCCCAATCCCCACTGCCAACTAATACTCTCCACCCCGCCCATTTTCACTGTGTGACACTGGGAGCCCACCCCCAGTGCCCCAAAACATAACACTGACACTGGGATGCACATTCCCCAGTGTCAGAATCTGCAACAAAGAAAACCATCCCTCGTAGCCTTTTTTTTATACACACCATAAAAAAGAAAAAGAAAAACAACCATCGATGTCTGTTGCCTCTGCTAACATTATGTCATGAAAAAACATTGAATTGCTCCAATGTTTACTCATAACTTTAATTTTGCAGATTTTGGCCCCTAATATTCAACAAATCGCTTGTGTTGCCCCACTGCTTGAACGTGACTGGTGTAATTTTTCAAATCCCCTCTGGAACCTGTTTTCACACTCACGCTGCAAAACCACCTTTCAGATGGGATTTTAAAACATTTTAAAAATTCCACCCATCTTGGTCATAATGTCAGGTCATAAAAAGACTGTTGGAAATTTGGGGTCAAAATTTGGGAGCCCACTGACAATTAAATATTGCCACTCAGCTGGCCTAGTCTGGGTAAATACAATCAAAAATGTGTTAAATGGTACACCCTGAGAGAGTGTCAATCCCTTTAGGTATTTCAGGATCTGGCTAGACCAGCACCTGAACTTATCTGTACACATGAATGCAATCCATAAGACACTGCACCCTAAACTTTATACAGAAACTGTGATTGCGTTGCACTACAGGCCTGCCATGCAATTGTACAGAAAATGATCCTCCCCACTTTTGATTATGCTGATATAGTCTATAGTGTCGCTCTCAAGTCCACCCTTGCCAGACTGGACACTTTCTTTCACTCATTCTGTCATTTTGCTCTATCCTGCGCCCCTATGATGCATCACCATGATCTCTATAAAGCTCTCTCCCTTCCCCCTTGAATCCAGGTGCCTAATCCAATCTGCTAGCCTTGTGGCTAACTATTGGTTTGGGTCCCTACCCTACTACCTTACCTCTGCACTAGCTACCCTCTCCCTTCCCCCCTACTCACTCCATACCACCAATCACAGAGTCCTGGTTCTTCCACATAAGTCCACCTCTGCCGGTCAATCTACCTTCTCATATCAATGCCTTAAACTGTGGAATGCCCTTCCCTTAACTATCTGAAATGCACTCTCTCCCACTTCACTTTCTTCCCTACTTAAAGACCACACCTTCCCAGTGTGTGCCTGCCCCTAATTTATTTATGTCATTCACACCCTCAGCTCTGCTCTAGCCTCTACTTTTTTCTGTACCTCCCAACCCTACTGTTTCTATATTTTTTTCTCCATTACAACCAGGAATGTTGCATCTCTGTTATTGTTGCTACTAACTGTAATTTGACTGTCTACCCTTTTATCTGTTACAAGTATCCATTGTATATCACTATTATATTGCTGTCCCATTTGAGACAGTTGCTGATTGTAAATATTGTACTGTAAGTTCTTGCTATCTATGTGAAATGTTACCAAGTTACCCCCCCTTCCCCCAGGACACATCTGGAAATGAGCAATCCTGCTCAGCATGCCTTCCTGGTGAAACATTGAAATAAATAAAGACAGGATACCACTGAATATGAGAAATTGCATCTCATCTGGTCTACCATGGGTAAATATATAGTAAAAATGTGTACAAGCAAGCCCCGATACAAATTCAGCATTGACAAATGTTTGTTCATTTTTGGAGTGATGGGTGCAAACCCACCACACATTTTGTATAAACATTGAGGGGAGCATTCCTTTAAAAACAATAACAGTATCCTGCAACTGTCTTGCTGCAAAGTGTGAAAGTTAAACTTTCCGAAATCATTGGGAAGGGGTACCTCACAGGATGACACGACTGAAAGGCAAATTTCTTGTTGTTTTATTGTTGTTGCAGTAACTAAATTGAGTTTGGTTATTTAAAAAAGGGAAAAAAAGAGTTGCAGCTTCCAGGAACAGGGGCAGGTAATTGTTTATCTGCACCTCATACTTCGGTGGCTCAGCCAGAAGACATGGTTCGAACTGTTTCTAAGGGAGAATAGCTTCTCCAACATTTCTGGGGAACTTCATATAAGCCAGACATGGACTGGTCGAAATGGCAAAAACTGGACTGTGTGCAACTTGTGTGGTCTGGCTGCTCTTGCCAGACTAGTCAGTCCAGTTTTAACTGTTGTGGTCCATCCTTTCTGGCCAGTCCAGATTTCATCTAGATGAGGACATGTGTGAAATCCAGACCACAACCTTGACCAGACCTTTTACTTTTCTGTGAGAAACAGTGGGGCTGAGCTCAGGACCAGGGTGGGATATGAGTGCAGAGCAACGGCCCAAAGAAAGCACCATTTTTCAATTCAAGAAATAGGCTCTGCTTAACATTTCACCAACATTACAGGTTCTATCACTAACTCATCTATAAAATAACAAGGAAGAAATAAAAAGATAAATAAAGGTGACAGTATAGGAGCAGGGAGCAAATCCACTAATTGTAGTCATTCAAAAGTCCCATTTGTGGGAAGTACTATATATAGCCATGTGAGATTTGATTTCATCTTCTGTATTGCTGCCACTCAACTACTAAGCTACGTTGCAAAGTTATAGTAACATTTTCTTTTGCCTCGCTAATGCAGCTCAAACTTCGCCCACGGCTGCTGAAGTCCCTGCCCACTCTCCGCAGTTAAATGTAATAAAGCTTAGTTTTCTAAATTAAGTTATTGACTGTTCCCAATGCAATTGTAGGGCCGCTTTCACATCACACCTTCTTCCAGCTGTCTCCACACCTGACTAATCCTGCTCCCGAACCACCACACCACAGTTCCTAAAATGAATCCTCTACTCTTATTTATTTTTTTCCACATTGTTGTTGACAAACTCTCCCTTGTCATTCTCTGTATTTTCACAAATTCCCCGCTTGCTCCTGTTACAGTCCCCACTCACATAGTGCTACCATGGATTGCGATGTACAGCACTATATGCAATGAGCTCATGAATATTAACACAGAACGATGCAGGTGGAAGGATTATTTTATCATACATTAGCAAAATAAAATCTTTATTGTTTTACATATAAGCATGATTTTCCTAACTGTAAAAAGTAAAATAAAAACAGGAGCCCATTTTATAAGTGCAATAAGACACTCCAGGATGTGCATGGAAATTATTTTACTACATGGACAGTGTCTAAATTCACTTGTCCTGTGGCCTTGTGCCTTATTATGCCCCTTGCCATGTGATAAAATATGTTCCATGCACACCCAGTCATGTCTTATTGCTCACATACCAACCAAAAAGTCCAACAAGAAAAACAAGCTGTGTCACACAGATATTTAAAAAAAGATTTTAGTTACAAATATTGGAGACTGGCACTGGAGTTGCCAAAAGGCAACTGCCAATCTCCCTTCTAAGCCCTGGTCTTCTTAATGTCAGGACAGGTTATCAGTCCACAGTCAGTGGTGGAGTCAACACACACAGAAAAGATTTGGAACAGGCAGTAGCAGGAAGTAACTCAGTCTTGAAAGCCTTTGAAAGTGCTAAACACCCAGGGACACACTTACACATGAGGTCAAACTCACTTCACTCTCTGGAGCAGCCCTGAGTGGCTGGCGGGGGGGTAAAGTGATTATCGGAATGGAGGCAGTGCATACATTTGGTCTGGCCAACTGACTAAGCAGCCCTCACCAGACCTTGGTCAGATGACAAGCAGACAAAGGCCAGAGCAGGGAAAACACTACAAACAAGTATTGATAGCAGCAGCTGGCAACAGGAGTCCTAAGTGGCCCATGATATGTGGAGGAGGTAGGAGCAAATTCAGCAAAGCACTGGTGTATGGCCAGGATGAAGTATACTAGCAGGTTGGGTCACCAGGTCGTGGTGCATCAGGTGGCAGTGAGACCATTGGGACTTCATGGCAAGACAGCAAAGTGTCCACTCTGACTGAGTCTTCTGTCACCAGCTCTTCTGTCTCTTTAAAGCTGCAACTCTGCACCCAGGGGGCGAGAGGTGGTCCTGCTGCCTCTACACTCCCTCTCACAGCCATTCACTGCAGGACCTCAAGCTACCATCAAGACTTGTAAGTGCTCATTAGCTGCACCTCCATCCATGACACCCACCAATGCAAGAACAGTCTTGGGACACAAGGAGGAACTGCAGAAAGCCCACCAAACAGAAACAAGTCTCAGACATTTTAAAGAATCGGTGGCTCTTTTTTCTCTTTAAAGCTACATCTCTGTGCCCCTGTGGTCGAGAGGGGGTTTTGCTGCCTCTACACTCCTCCCCCCAGCTGATTGCTATGGGACCTTGGGCTACCATCAGGACTTGCAGATGCCCAGTAGCCATGCCTTACTCAACACCACCTGCCAATCCAGGACCAGCCCACATCTTACCTACCCTATTTTTACTTACTACCCCTATTGGTCCTAAATGCTGCAGTGTGCACATGAAAGACTAAGTGCAAAGGACATCGAAGAGGGAGTCTGCCAAGGGAGGTGGCCAGAGGCCATGTGTGCTGCCCCTTTGGGCACAAAATTACACTGTATGGTTAAATAGACATACCGTATGTCCCCCTTAAAAAGGTAAGGCCGGTAGCCCTGTATTGCACTTGTCTAATCTCCCAGTGTTGCTAGCAAATACTTGTTGAACACTGAAAAGTGCTCCTTACTCCCATACCTGATATGGCTTTCAAGGTCTTTTAATGCTTTCATGCATTCATTTAGAGAGTCTTGCACAGTCAGTTTGCAGGCTCTGAAACTGTTCTTAGTACCTGATATGGATGATGTATTTTGTAATTGACTAGCTTGGGTAACCAGTTCATAGGCCCTAAAGCTGTTCCTTTAATAAGTATGATGCACCAGTGACACCTGGTAACATTATGATCTGTTCTTGAAAATTACAGTGTTGCTAGTTCTTAAAGGTTATGGAAAGGTGAATGTTGGCTACCTGGTCAAATTAATGTGCATAATACAAATTGACTAGCATACTGCCTGTCAAACCCTAATCATTATTGCACATCACAAGGGTACCATTTGCCTTGTCAGCTATTAGGAAGCTGACTTAATCTTGTCTTAACTACTTTGAACTTACTGTGCCTCTCTAATTCAGCAGTTAATATGCATATCCTTAATGTGGCTTAACATTTAAATACTGCCTGGCAGCTGTTCTCCCTTCACACCCCAACTGGGTAGAGTGTAGGAACCAACCCTATAGCACATAACTTTCTTTGGCACTCACTTCACTTTGAGTGATTTTTCTAGCCTGGGTTCCTGCTGTTGACACCAGCTCTAATCCTTCTGGGTACTTCCTCTAAGTAACAGAAGGAAATCCCCACCAGAGGTCAAGCAGCCAAGATGGCTCTGAAAGTTATTGTAGCAGTTATATCTTGATTGTACTAGACTCTAACCAAGTCCACCCTAGTTCTGATTACCCAGAGGGTCAGAATTCGGATCCTCTGCTTCAACTCCTCTCCCACGGCTATGATACATGTAAGTGTGATCCTTTCCTGACTATTCTACTGAGGCTATACAAAAAGGGCAACTGCTACATGGCATGCACCTTTCTACAATGAAGAGGCAGCCCCATACTATCCAACCCCAGACCCATTACCATGGTCCTGTTATCCCTTCTACTGCTCCTGTCAGGTGATGCCGAGCTAAACCCTGGACCTCCCATTGCAGATTTCAGAGTGTCCTCCCCCACTGATATGTGTTAGGTGAGAACTCAGAGGCTAAAAAGAGTTCATATTACTATCAACAGTCTCAGGAATAAACTCCTTGAACTGGAAGAATGGACTGACATGTACAGCCCTGATGTGATCACAATATCTGAGACCTGGCTCAAGCCATCTGTGCTCCCCCACAAGGTGGAACTCCCTTGGTTTATTGCCTTTAGACAGGACAGATCATGAAAAAAGAGAGGAGGGGTTCTCATTTATGTCAGGTCTACACTAAAGGCCTCACTGGTATCCATCCCTGTTTTTGGTAACTCCAAACGTGAGGCTATAATTGTAAAGTTGCTGCTGGGTAATACAAAGCCCCTTCATGTGGGCTGCATTTATAAGCTCCCCCCAAAAAAATTGCATCAGTGGCAATTGATATCCTCACTAAGGCAGTCTCTGATCTATCCATTAGGGAATGAATACTCCTTGGGGACTTTAATAATGGCTGGACCCCTGAGATGAGAGGTCACTAAGGCAGCCTTGGCTGAAGCTCCACTCACCCAAATTATTATGGAACCACTCATCATTACCATAAAACTGGAAAACATTCTCTCTTTGACTGGATTCTTGTCTCAAAGCTGGACAGAATCAGAGCTGCTGGTATCTTTGCAGACTCCCTCAGTGACCATGCTGATTTTCTGTATAGGGAAAAATAATTCTCCCAAACCTTTTCCTAGGATTTTTTGGGCCCAGGACTTCTCCAGATTCGACACAGACTCTTTCCTCTCTATATTATCTGAGGTTCACTGGAACATAATTAAGAAACTCCCCAGCATTAACTCTGCCTTTTATTTCTTTATAAATAGCTTCCTCATTGCTGCCAATAAACATGCCCCCTTAAGCAGCTCAGAGTCAAAGGGCAACACTCTAAATGGATGATTGAGGGGCTAAAGAAGCTCATGAAGCAGAGAAACAGAGTATGAGGGCTCTTTAAAATCTCTGGCCTCAAAGTCGATTGGCACAAGTACAGGGAACTGAGAAATGCCTATAAAAAAGATCTGAAAGCTGCAAAAAAGAATTACATTAGAACCCTTCAAGACAAGAACCTCAATGGTCCCAAAAAATTCTGGGTGCAGATGAATGCCCTTTTAAAGGGCTGTACCAGCTTCTCTGTTGGTGATATTGTGATATAGGGTCAGTGCTACTGTGACCTGCTAGCTTCAGCTAATGCACTGAATGTCTTTTTCACTGACATTGACAGATTCCAGAATCAGTCGCTTGGGTCCTTTCAATATCCTCCCCCCACCACCCTGCTAGTCCCAATGAGCCAAGTTGCCAAATTCCATTTTAGACAGGTAACTGGTAAAGGGGTACTCAAACTACTAAGGCAACTCAAAGTAGAAGGCTCAGCTGGAGATGACAAACTGGAACCAAAACTGCTGAAGTTGACTAGGGTGAACCAATGGCTGCATCACCCAAACACTCCCTGACCACATGGGTACTAGGGACCATCTGTGGCACAGAGCTAAAGCCACTGGCAAGTCAGTGGACTTACAGAGATATAGGGCAGCGAGGAATACTTGTACCCAGGAGGTCAGACTAGCCAAAGCACAGTACTATAAAGATTGTCTCTGCAAAACCTGACAGAGTGGAAACAAATTTTGGAACAACCTTAAAGAATTTACAGGAAAAGATAGCATGTCTTCCCCCACCATGGTGTTTGCTAACGGGAAAAATTACACAAGATCCTAAAACAATAGCAGACACTTTCAACACCACCTTCTTTGATCTTAGTACCATTCTCCCCCTGGACTTCTTAGATAATAAGGCAGATGCCTTGGATGGTATCCTGTCAGACCAGTCTACCCCCTGGAACCCCCCCTTTTTACTTAAAGCAAATCACCCAATTTGAAGCCAAAAAAATACCTTCAACATACCCTAGGAAAAACCCAGAACAGTAATGACTTCCTTTACTTAACAATTATTGCACTCTCACTTGATAAAGTTGTACCACCACTCACAAAAATACTTAACCTATCCCTCAGACAAGCACAATTCTCCAAGAAGTGGAAATCCACAATGATTACACCATCACATAAATGCAGTGATTGTGTAATCCATTCTAACTACAGGCCCATATCCATCCTGCCCCCCCCCATCTGAGACCCCCAAACGTATAGCCTCAGACCAGTTAGTGGACTATCTAAATAAGTATAACCTTCAGTGCCCCCAACAACACAGCTTTCAGAAGGCTTATGGTACCACTACAGTGCTACTAGAATACTTGAACTACATCCACGAGGCATTAGATACTGGCCAAATAGTGCGGTTGATATATATAGACCTCACAAAAGCATTTTACACCATTAATCATAACATCCTGCTCAAAAAGCTACTTGCTACTGGGCTATCTCTGGATACCATTGGGTGGTTTAAGAGCTATCTTGCACACAGAATGCAGTAAGTAAAGATAAATGCTACCCTGTCTGACAGAAGGAAGGTGTCCATTAGTGTTCCGCAAGGTTTCATCCTGGGACCTCTCTTATTTAGCCTGTTCCTCAACTCTCTCCCTGTTATCTGCCCTGCTAAAAGTCTTCTATATGCAGATGATGCACCCATTTTCTAGAATACCCTAAGTAGTCACATATCATCCTGATCTGCAGCTTCTACGTAAAGTTTATTAAGGACTTCTGACCAATACTCAGTGAGGATGAGACCCTAAAATATATTTATCATGAAATACTGTATCACTACTGTCTTTTAGGCAACCACCAAATTTAACCAACCTGATTGTTAAGAGTAAACTTGTACCAGAACAAAATAACAGAACACTTGATGGCACAAGATCCTAAAATTAGGCTTGATTTAAGACTTGTGAGCAGATTTCTACTTCCAATTGTATCAATACTCCACAAAACAGGCAATTCAGGATACAGGGGAACTATACATGTGCATCTTGAAAGGTTGTTTATTTTATTCAGTGCAAGAAATGTTCACAAACAGGGTATGTGGGACAGACAGGACAAACTCTCTGCACCCAAATGAACTCACACAGACATGCTATTAAAATGAAGATGACTGAAAAACCAGTGAGACAACATTTCTTTCAGTCTGATCTCTCCATCTCAGATTTGTCAATACTGGTTTTGAAAGAGCATTTCAAAATACACAACAGAGGTGGACTTTTGAGGTAAAATCTCATTTTACTTCTCAATATGGTGGGAGACAGGATGAAAATTCATTTGTGTTTTATGTCATATTACACTGCTTAAACTTTCACTGGCTTCATGAACAATGCATGGACATACATTATGGTATTACTATATCTTCACATACATAATTGATATATATTCCTTCTAACTTAATATCTATACATTGGTTTTACCCTGGGGGGGGGGTTAAGGCATGGTGGCGGGTGGTAGATTCCCCTCACTTTTTGTTTCAGATTTCTAGAACTGTTATTGTATATACAGACGATTCATTATATACTGACACAATTTGATACAGGAACATATTAGAATACAGTATCTCACTTACTAGGGAATCTTTGTTAGGTTTGATTTTTAATTATACGCAAATACTTGCCATTTGGTACAAAGCTGCAAATAGATCATGGTTGAGTAATTTAGGTTTTAATACGCATAAATGTTATTGACTTGTTGAGCATGGGGCTGAGGACATGCATCTCCTGTTAGAGCTAACACTGTATGAAACAGCTTGTGAATATTTATTGTTCACACTAGGGCAGCTTATCTTTAAACCCTCTAATTGCCATACACAAAGGTAAATTCTTATATAGAAGACTTTTTAACATCATATACTATGATTTCTAAGCCTATTCTAACTTGGGGTTTAAAATCACAGTTATTTTCAAAGGTATGCAATAACACACAAAGGCAAGATTTTAAAAGAATGAGGTGTGTTTTGTAGTTTCTCTCAGATGAAGAGTTATTCATTCTGCAACTTTGACCTTGAAATGTTTTTCCTTTGGCTGGGACTCTTCCTGTTTTATGAGTTCTTTCAAGAAGGGAGTTATCTAGTCTGTGACATTTGACCTTGAAATGCCTTTCCTTGATAGTAGTCAGCCTGTGTTCTCTATATGGTTTTAAGTTGACTTTTAAATGAAAGTTTTGGCCAATGGGATTTTTTGCAACTTTTGTGTTTGTTTTTATGTATGATCTGGTCTTTAATAGAATGTATTCTTCCAAAACAACTGCCATTAACTTCTGATGAAGGACTATGTGTAGTCCTAAATCTTAAGCGCCTGTTTTCTTTTGTAACATCTATATTGGACCAATAAAAGGTATCAAATAATCTTTTTTTCTGGATCTTTTGTCACAAGGACCAATATGGCAACAAAAATATTCTTCTGTGTCACCATAGTTGAGAAATGGTTTAATCTGAACAAACTCCTACTAAACTAAAAAAAAATGAAAGTAATACTCTTCTCCAAGCCACATAGCAAAAACAAATCCAGCCAACTGACAATCCTTAATGATGAACATGATCCGCTTGATAAGGTAAGCACTTTCAAATACCTTGGTCTTACCCTTGACAGCTCCCTCTCTTATACCCACTACATTGATCATGTAGTAAAAACAGTAAATACGAGAACTGGCCTGCGCTATAGGTGCCGACACTACATGACAGATGAAGCCTTGTCTCTGGCAGTAAATAGCTCAATACTCTCTGTCATAGATCATGGTCTGATTGTGTATAGCACAGCCACTGACACTGCTCTGAAAAGGGTCAGAACAGCCTTAAACAAGATCTGAAGGCTAGTCCTAGGCACATGCCACCTAACACCCAGATTGAGTGACTTAACCTCCAGGGGAGAATAAAGTATCAGATCTGCCTGTTGGGTAAAAAAAAAAACCTGCTACTCCTAACCCTACTGGCCATACAGAAGTTCCTCAAACCTGCATTAAACTCACACCAGACTTCAGGAAAGGTAAGAAATGCCTTACACATCCCCTTTCATCACACAACACTAGCCCAACGTCCTTCACCTATAAGGCCCCTCTTTGGCTCAATGAACTTCCTTCTGCCATAGCAAATGTGCCAAAGCTTGAAACATTTAAAAAAGAACTGCTACAATACCTGACTAGCCTATGTGTATGTGACTGCTTGAGCTAGCCCCATCCTTCTTCACTCCCACCCTTCATCTCTCTGCGCCCCCAGCTCACCACCATGCTCCCCTTCTCCACTCTCCCCACTACTCCCTCACTTGTCACCTTCGCTCTCTCACCAGCCCCACACCCCAAAACACCTCTCCCCTTCCTCTCTCCCTCCTGACAACTGCCTCCCTGCTGTTACATCCCCTGTCCCCCTCTCTACCTCCTCCATCCACCACCACCCCTCCACATACCCAACTGTCTTTCTGCTTATCACTCCTTCCTCACTCCCCTCCACATACCCAACTGTCTTTCTGCTTATCACTCCTTCCTCACCCCCCCTCCACATACCCAACTGTCTTTCAGCTTATCACTCCTTCCTCACTCCCCTCCACATATCCAACTCTCTCCATGCTCATCGCTACGTCCCCACTGCCTCTTGACAAAGCTAAATCCTGGTTGTGCTCCTTTCCTCACCCTTTGCCTAGTTAACATTCACTGAAACACAGTTGTTTATTACAGCAAGTAAATCCAAGCACCTTTGTAAATGTATCTGTATATATTATATGTAACTAGTTTAGCTACTTTATTCCTCCTGTATAGTGTTCATGTCTTTGTTGCAACTGTGTTATACTTTTTCCTGATGTTGAACCTTTGTAAATGAGCTCAAAGCTCAAAGGTTGTAATTCCAAGACAAATAAATAAAATAAATGACTGCCCCTGTAATTGCCTTCCCACTTGTAATGGTTTTTAACAGCTCCCTTTAGAAGGGAAAATCCCCTCTAAATAGAAGGTGGCACTCTTGGTACTGATATACAAGGGTGGCCCTAAAGAATTTGTTGAAAACTACTGCCCTATCTCTCTCCTCTGTTCCCTGGCCAGAATCCAGGAGAGATTAGTATATAATCAGTTTCAGGACTATGCTGAGCAGTGGGGTATACTGAGTGACAGACAACATGGGTACAGAGATAACCATGGGTTAGATATAGCCTTGGTCAGACTGAGTATGGCTATCTTAGGCACCATGTGCAATGGGCATCTGACTGGTGTGGTCTTCATAGACCTCATCAAAGCCTTTGCCCTGGTCAGTTGCAACCTTCTGCTTGATAAACTGAAACTCCTAGGCCTTAACAGTTTCTCCCATCAGTGGTTTTCTGATTATCTATCAAACAGGAAACACTTGGTAAAGTGGAAGGGTGTACAATTGGGGCAGCATTTGATTACAGCAGGCATCCCACAAGGATCCATCCTTGGTCTCCTCCTCTTTTCCTTCTTTGTTAATGACATGCTGAGAAACTGTGGTGGGGCAAACCTGCTGCCTTACGCTGATGATGCTATACATTATAAATGTTCCAAAGGCACCCAACCAAATAAACTATCAGCTTTCAAATAATTTTTGAGAGCTTGAAAAATAGTTTATGTCAAACAAACTGGGCTTAAATTCAAACAATAAATAAATAAGTAAAGTTAACCTGTTTGGCCCCAGGCACTTGAGTTCAGTGCATCAGCACATGTTATCCACTGTTGTATTGCTCAGGTCTCACATCAAAGTGGTGGAGTCTTTTAAATACTTGGGGATACATCTAGATCAAGATGTGACCTTAAAATCCCATGTAAAACATTTTTAATGAAGTCCCTGCCCCAAAGTTGAAACCCTCTACCACCTCAACAACTTCCTCACAAAGGAGTCATGACTAGCAACTGCCAATAGCAATCTGCTCCCTGCACTGTTGTATGATGCACTGGTCCTCCAAGCTGTTTGGATCTCTGAAATGCAAAAGATCAAAATGTTATACCACAAAATTGGTTGTTTTGCAGGTGGGGCCCCACACAGAGCACCATTCCAATGTTTTGAAATCATTAAACTGGCCCATACAACAGGGTAGACTAGAGTACCTCCTGCTTAGTTTGTCATTTAAATTAATAAAAGGCACTACTCCTCTTAGTCTGAAGGAAGTTTTGATTGCTAAGACCCAGAGAAGGACTCTCCAGTCCTCCAAATGTGCAGTCCTTGAAGTACCCAGGCAGAAGTCCAATGCAGGGAAAAGGTCCTTTTGCCACTACTGCCCCATCCATATGGAACAACCTCACAATCTTCAAGACTGCTCCTCACTTGGAGGCTTCAATGGACTAAATGCCCTCCTAATTGAGTGTAGCCAATGTACCTGCCTTCACTAAAGTGCTCCTCCTTCTACTGTGAATTATCATTGCAATATGTCTGTACTTGTTTTTCATAAACTACTCTTTGAATCATCCCTGGTTGATCATCTGTTTGTATGATCTGCCAGACATGTGTTGTGTTTATCTAATTGATACAGAATGTACAGTGGTGTTCCCCAGCATGGAACCCAATGCTGCAACACTCTGCATAACTCCACAGAATGTACAGTGGTGTTCCCCAGAATGAAACCCAATTCTGAAGCGCTCTGCAGCACTCTACAGAATGTACAGTTGTGTTCTCAGAATGGAACCCAATTCTGCAGCACTCTGCAGCACTCTACAGAATGTACAGTGCTGTTCCCCAGAATGAACCCCAATTCTGAAGCACTCTGCAGCATTCTACAGAATGTACAGTGGTGTTCCCCAGAATGAATCCCAATTCTGCAGCACTCTGCAGCACTCTACAGAATGTACAGTGGTGTTCCCCAGAATGAACCCCAATTCTGTAGCACTCTGCAGCACTCTACAGAATGTACAGTTGTGTTCCCAGAATGGAACCCAATTCTGCAGCACTCTGCAGCACTCTACAGAATGTACAGTGGTGTTCCCCAGAATGAACCCCAATGCTGCAGCACTCGGCAGCACTCTACAGAATGTACAGTGGTGTTCCCCAGAATGAACCCCAATTCTGCAGCACTCTGCAGCACTCTACAGAATGTACAGTGGTGTTCCCCAAAATGAGCACCAATGCTGCAGCACTCTGCAGCACTCTACAGAATGTACGGTGGTGTTCCCCAGAATGAACCTCAATTCTGCAGCACTCTACAGAATATAAAGTGGTGTTCCTCAGAATGAAACCCAATTCTGCAGCACTCTGCAGCACTCTACAGAATGTACAGTGGTGTTCCCCAGAATGAAACCCAATTCTGCAGCACTCTGCAGCACTCTACAGAATGCTGCAGCAGACCTTCTGAATAAAGCAATGTAATTTGAATGACAATTAGTCCCTTTTGTCATTCAGGAAAATGTAACACTGCTAAGATGAAGTGAATTCCACAATTTCCTGCATGACACAAGGGACTAATTGGCATTGAAATTACATTGCTTTATTCAGTAGGTCTGCTGTAGCATACTGCAGAGTGCTTTAAAAGTGGGTTTTATCCTGGGGGATGCCACTGTATGTACCCTATCTATGGCCTCCACGTGCAGTGTATCATGGATATAGACAATCCACTGTAACACACTGTTGGTTGAATGTATAATGTCTATTATGATATGCCTCTATGTAATTAAAACAAAATGGTTATATTAAATGCACGCTGAAAATAGAAAATAGTGTTAAAAATCTACGTTTCGACCTTAGGTCTTCTTCAGGAAATATCTAAAAGAGAAAAAAACAAATTTGTTAGTGTAGAGGGGGGGTAAAATGAGGAATATATATGTGTGGGGAAAGAAAAAAGGGAGGCTCAGGGTGAAGATGTGATAAATGGCAAGATTAAGAGAGAATTTGTGTAACAAAAAGGTGATGATGGGAACGATAAAGCATAATAGGAGTGAAACAGCTAGATAAGTCTCCAGGTGGGGACTAATTAACAGGGCCTAGTAAGAAGACTTAAAGGTGACAAATGTGGGGGAAGGAGACAGAGATGGAGACTTATGGTGAAAATGAAAAAGAAATTAAATGTGTACAGATACAAACAGACTTTAATAAAAATAAGAGGTGGCTGAAAGATGTTAGTGGAAAGTAAGTTTATCATTTAAACCAGAGGGCTGCTGGGAGTCAAGGCGGATGATCAGCTTGGCTTCCATGTTTTTTCTATGGTCAGAATCCCAGAGGCCCTGCTGAAGGACACAGACAGAAAGGTCATTGACACAGTGATCCCTGGAGATAAAGTGGGATACAATGGGTTTAGCAGTGTCACCATTCCTGACTGCTCAGTAATGTTCCCTGTAATGGTCAGCAAGGTGCCTACCAGTCTCTCCGATGTAAATAGATGTACACTTCCTGCAAAGAATACAATATACCACATTAGTGGAGATGCATGAGAACTCCTTGGTGATGTGAAAAACACCTGTAGGCCCCCAAATTTTAGTCACACTGGAAATAAATTTACAGGTGCAGCAGTGAGTCCTGTTGCAAGGTTTGGTACCTGTTAGGGAGGAACTGTTAGGAGTAGGTAGGCTGCTTTTAACCAAGAGAGTCCACAGGTTAGATGGCCAGTGGTAGGAGGCAATAGGTGGTTCAATAAAGGAAGCACCAATGTTAGGGTCAGTTTACAAAATGAGAAAGTTACTGGTGATGATCCTGTGAAGAGAAGGTGTGCTCTGATGGAAAGGAAGCACTAGTGGAATTCGCCATTGTTCTTGTGTGACAGTATCCTTCCTGCAGGGGTCAAGGTTACAGGGCATGTTACTGACCAGGGAGAATGCTCTGTCCACTGTGCTTTTAGGTTATCCCCTGTTGATAAAAAAACTGTGTATTATTTGGGTCTGCTCAGCAGTATAGCACAGTATAGGCAGTATAGCGCAATGGTTTAAGGTTCTGAGCTGCAAATCTGGTGACATGCAGCAGACCAGACCTGGGTTTGAATCCCATAGCTTCCACTTGCTTACTGTGTGACCCTGAGCAAGTCACATACCTTCCCTGTGCTCCCAGGTCGCACCTGTAAAAGAGCTTTCAGCTTAGTGTGCTACTCCTGGTCAAACAAATAAATAAATAAAAAATCATCCTCTTCACTGCATAACCTGCAAAGTGTAAGAAACTGTGAATAAGGCAGGCCATTTCTGACATGTTTCAGATGGAAGGAGCTGTGGAGGAGGAAACTGTGACAGTCAGTGGGTTTGTAATAAACTGATATCTTCAGACCAGTGTTCTGTACCGACAGTTTTATATCCCAGAAAAGGCAATGTAGAGGAGGATACTTCAACAGTGTATTGAAGGGAAGGATGGGCCATGGTAAACTTGCCAAGGAAGACTTGGAAGATCTCTCTGGAGCAGGAGGTGGCCCCCACACAGTCATCTATGTAGCGTTTGTAGAGTTCAGGCACAGTCCCTGTGAATGAGAGAAAAAAAGTTCCTTCACCCAACCCACAAACAGATTAGCAAACCTGGGACCCATCTTGGAACCCATGGCAACTCCACTGACCTGCTGAAAAAACTGTTATTAAAAGAAAAAGCACTGCGTGAAAGAACAAGTTCTGCCAGATGAGTTAGTGTGTGTTTGGGTGGCTGCTGGACTTCTGCTTGTTCAAGAAATGCTGCAAAGCTGTCAAACCATCGTCATGGGGGATCACTGTGTAAAGAGATTTGATGTCCATGGTGAAGATGAGCTGATGAGAGTCACTGAATCTGAACCTGTCAAATAATTGGAGAGCGTGGTTAGTGTCTTTAACATATGAGGGCAGGGACTCAACAAGGGGTCTCATGAGGCTGTCCAAAAATGCAGCGATGTGGGATGTGGGGCAGGAGCAGGCAGACACAATAGGATGACCAGGGTTACCTGTTTTGTCGATTTTGGGAAGGAAATAAAACCTGGATGTCTGGGGATACTGAACTATGAGTCTCTTAGCAGAAGCAGGGAGCTCTTTGTTTTCAATAGCAGAGGTGATGGTGGTGGTGACCTCAGTCTGATAGTCAGCAGTGGGGTCCTGTGTAACAGAAGAATAAAACCTGGTGTCAGAGAGCTGCTGTGTGGCTTCAGTGATGTATAGCTCCTTTTGCCAGACCACAACAGCACCTCCCTTATCAGCTGGTTTGATAACAATGTCATTCCTACACTGCAGAGATCTGAGGGCTGTAAGCTCACCAGGTGTCAGGTTGAAATGGTTGTGCCTGCAATGAAGTTTGAGGTTAGTGGTGTTTTCCATGCATTGGTTAACAAAATAATCAACAGCAGCAAAACATCCTGGAGGGGGTGTCCATGCACTTCTCTGGGGATTGATACTGTTGATTGTTCTGGTGATACTGTTATCATCTGTGGGAAGAGGAGTCTCATTAGAAAAATGAGCTGTAAGGCATACTCTACGATAGAAGCACTGCAGATCAACTTGAACCTGGGGTGCGTCAAGATATCTGGGTGTGGGCACAAAAGAGATACCTTTGCTAAGGAGTGATTGCTCTTCTTGTGTCAGGGGAAGGTCTGGAGGAATACAAAATATCAAATTGTTAGGTTGTGTCTGACTTGAGGGCTCATGTTGGTTGTTGTTCTGCTGGGTGAGAGACTGGAGTTTTGCAGATTTGGTGTCCTTGAGAAATTGAAAGAGAGTGAAGTTAAGGTTTTGGATGCAGTGCTTAATAAAAGGAAGGTTATATGGAGCCGTTCACTGCAGGAAATCCTTTTGTCTTTGAATGGTTTTGTCCACAGAGATCAGTTATGTTTTAATGGAGAGAATGATGTTCATGATAAGTTTCCTAGAGAAAGTTTTCAAAAGTTTATTAGTGGATGAAACATGTGTCTCAGACCCAAATGAACAAGGATGTAATTTCAAACAGAAACTTTTTGGAATAATACACAGGTGGAGGCATTTGGAAAGAAACTGTAAGTGACTGCAGAGTTTAGTCTTAGAGCAAATGGCAGAAAATAATTCAAGTGAAGACTTAGAAATATGACAAGGGAATGCAGACATAGATGAAATAAAGGAGCATCGTAGAGAATTCAGAAGAGATTTCAGATTAGGCAGAGTGGGTTGCAGCAAATGTAGCATACAAATGTGAAAAACAAAAACAAGGGGCTGCATTAGCATGTGGTATAAAAGCAAAACAAAATGGTTATATTACACACATGCTGAAAATAGAAAATAGAGTTAAAAATCTACGTTTCGACCTTAGGTCTTCTTCAGAAAATATCTAAAAGAGAAAAAAACAAAGTTAGTGTAGAGGGGAGGTAAAATGAGGGATATATATATATATATATATATATATGTGTGTGTGTGTGTGTGTGTGTGCGTGTGTAAAGAAAAAAGGGGAGGCTCAGGGAGAATAAGTGATAAATGGCAAGATTAAGAGAGAATCTGTGACACAAAAAGGTGATGATGGGAAAGATAAAGCATAATAGGAGTGAAACAGCTAGAGAAGTCCCCAGGTGGGGACTAATTAACAGGGCCTAGTAAGAAGACTGAAAGGTGACAAATGTGTGGGAAGGAGACAGAGATGGAGACTTATGGTGAAAATGAAAAAGAAATTAAATGTGTACAGATACAAACAGACTTTAATAAAAATAAGGGGTGGCTGAAAGATGTTAGTGGAAAGTAAGTTTATCATTTAAACCAGAGGGCTGCTGGGAGTCAAGGCGGATGATCAGCTTGGCTTCCATGTTTTTTCTATGGTCAGAATCCCAGAGGCCCTGCTGAAGGACACAAACAGAAAGGTCATTGACACTGTGGTCCCTGGAGATAAAGTGGGATACAATGGGTTTAGCAGTGTCACCATTCCTGACTGCTCAGTAATGTTCCCTGAAATGGTCAGCAAGGTGCCTACCAGTCTTTCTGATGTAAATAGCTGTACACTTCCTGCAAAGAATGCAATATACCACATTAGTGGAGGTGCATTAGAACTCCTTGGTGATGTAAAAAACACCTGTAGGCCCCCAAATTTCAGTCTCACTGGAAATAAATCTGCAGGTGTAGCAGCGAGCCCTGTTGCAAAGTTTGGTACCTGGTAGGGAGGAACTGTTAGGAGTAGGTAGGTTGCTTTTAACCAGAAGATTCCACAGGTTAGGTGGCCAGCAGTAGGAGGCAATAGGTGGTTCTGTAATTAAACCCTGGTCACCCCTGACCTTAAAAAGGGACTCTTAGTCCTAGTATGCCTACGATGCAACACAATTCAATAACAAAATAAATAAACAAGCAAACAAACAAGAAGCAGACTCGTCCTAAGGAGCATTGGCATCAGTTGTTGCATGGAATGGTAGGGAGGTGGGCAGTGGCCGAACAGTCACAGGTGATCCAAGGGCCGGGGTGGAGGACCAAGTCACTTAGACCTGGCAGGACCACAGAAGTAAACTGTTTACTTTAATGGTCTCCCTAACCCAAAGGATAGGGATGAGAAAAAGGAGCAGAGACAGAGGCAGGCTACAAAAACAAGCTTCAAGCAACAGTAGTGTACTAGTGAGCAACCATAGGTCGCAACAGGCAGCTCATATCAGTTGAACTCAAAGATAAAATTTAAACAGCATGCCATTCACTTTCTTTGCCCAGTTGAGTTGGTCATAATTCAGAATTACTCACAGCATCAGTTGTGGTCCAGGACATGGGCGATGGGTGCCAGACATTATTTTGAATTGGTTTGAATCAATAGCAGTCACATTGGCTCACAAAGAGACAGAGTCAACATTAAGTGAATCTTAACCAAAGAAGCTCAGTTTAGAGAGAAGAAATGGGACTGCAGGGCCCTCATTTTTTTACTTCACCACCTGTTGTTTTTTTTTTTTTGTCTGCAGCAGGCAACTGCTATTTCACACTGACACGAGCACACCATACATCAAACAAGCTAGCCTTGCTGGCCTGCCGGTGCAGCAGTAGGGCTACCGCTCATGGCACCAGTGACCTGGGTTCAGGGACGGACTCAGGAGGCTGGAAGGCCAGCCAGGGGAGGAGGACTGAGCGCTCAGTGGCAGCACTCCTTCGCCGGGGGGGATGCTCATCCTGCTGCAATACCACCACCTGGGTGGCCACAGATGGAGGTGCAGTGAAGACAGCATATGGGGAGGGAGGACATCAGCTGGGAGCTGGAGTGCTAGCACATTGTGACATGCTCTGTCCCTAGGCTTTCCTCGCATGCAGACATCCAGAAGGGTGGCAATGAAAAGCAGAAACACCCCACAACGGACGCCTGGAGATGGGACCTGGCTGCCCGAGAAAATCTACAGCTGGGCTCCAGATGGGGCCTGTGCAGCACTCCCGATAAGGACTTATGGACTGGAGGGGACTATGGGGGGTCCCTCTTCTCCCCGTCTGGGGGGAAAATCATGGGTGGATGGAGTATGTGCAGACAGGACTTCAGAAGGAGACACCTGGGGAGGACCTACGGGAGCATGCCAGCCTAGGGATCCCTAAGGAAAAGGTCCAGAGTGGTGAGAAAGGGGTCATAAATAGAGAATATAAAAAAAAAAGAAAACAAGCTAGCCTCACAACAAGAAACAGAACTACATGAAATGGTGGTAAAGGTGGTAAGAGTAGCCATTATGTAAAACGGAAGCTCTTTCACTCATTCATACATAGGAGGGCATAAACAAGTTCAACAGCTGTGAGACAGAGAGAGAGAGAGAGAGCTATTGTTTTCTGCCTTGACAGCAGCCTCAAAAGGCAGGGGCCAGACACTTCTTGTGAGTTACATGAGAGGTGAGAGCCCTTAGCTGACTGTAGCAGCTTAAAAGGGCATTTGAGTCAAAGGGAGACTGTCAGATAACAGTGCCCTTTTCTGACAATAATAATTAAAAACAGATTGATAAAACAAAAGAGACTTATGTTTTATTGCTGGCTGTATATTTAAAAAACCTACAATGTGCTTTTATTTCTTATCTCTCTTTTAAATAGGTGGTCTCCTGAAATCCACGGTTCTGCTGATCTCTGTGCTTGTCCCAATAGTAACACCATGCAAAAGCTGGGGTCGAGCAAGTGCATTTTCGCCAGCATGAGTTACAATCAGTGGATGTACTCAGTGTAAACCGTGCACCAGCACACATGCCAGCTTGTCCGTCTGACTTCAGACCAATGTCCAATAGTAGAAAGTCTGAGGTGAGCAATGTTGATCAGTAACAGAAACGGCATCTTTTGTCATTCCTCTTCCACAATCAAAGTGCTAACTGATGCCGTTTCTGTCACCTTGTTTACCATCAGGCTAAATTTCTAAAGGAAACTGCAATCAATGTTACTGCGGCTCATGTGAGTGAATCCAGATGCAGGCTGCACAAGGGCTTTTTACTGAAGCAGGCGCAGCCACTTAAATGACGACTCCTGTCCATTCATAACAGCTTTGCCAAAAAATGGGTTAGCTAGTAAACAAACATGAACAGCATTTACTGGGACTAATCAAGATACATTTAAAAAGTAAAAAATGGAAAGCTGCTTGTAACTCTGAGTACACACACACACACACACACGATCTGCTGTTATCAAGAGTGACAGAATTGAACAGTGACAGAATTTCTCACTGTGTGTAAGTTAACCTGGGGTTTGTCTCTGTAGTACATATTTTTAGGGCTGCAGTAGGCAGAGCCCTGCAGACCTCTTGCAATCAAAAAAGGACTCCACATTCCTTGTATTCTTTGCGACCGAACAGCCTGTTAGAGTTTCACCACAGTCACCTCCACATCCATGGAGCACTCTGCTCGTAGTGCACTATTCTGGTGCCATCCTGATAGCGACACTGGGAGATTGGGTGCCCCAGTGTCATGCTTATGTTTCTGAGGGTGGGGGGTGGGTGCTAAGAGGGAGGGTTGGTGTGTTGTATTTTAAAGAAAAACAAACAGTGGTCATGGCAAAACATGGCACACTCTGCCGTGTCTGTTGGCCACTGCACTGTACTGAGCATGTGCAACATGCACAATACAGTGTAGAGCCATTTTGACACAGCAGAGTGTGCCGTGTCCTGCTGTGACAGCCATTTGTTTTTTTCTTTAAAATTACATATATCCCCACCCGGCCTTTCCTCTCAGCACCCACCACCCCACACTCCCCCAGAAACATAAGAGTGACACTGGGGATGCCCAATCCCCCAGTGTCATGATCAGGAGGGTGCCAATTTTTTAAATTAAATTATGCATAACCCCTACCCAACCCTCCCTCTCAGCACCGCCCCCCCAGAAACATAACAGTGCTACTAGGGTGCCAAATCCTTCAGTGTCACAATCAGGATGCTCCCAGTTTTTTTTATATTCCCCCCACCTGACACTCCCTTTCAGCACCTACCACCTCACACCCCCAGAAACATAAGAGTGACACTGGCAGTGCCCAATCTGTCAGTGTCATGATAGGAATTCCAATCCCCCCACCTGACCCTCCCTTGACATTGGGGGGGGGGTGCCCAATCCCCCAGTGCAGAAATCCTCATTCTTGTTTTTTTTTTAAGTGTTTTATTTTCCTGTACCTGTAAAAGGAAAACCATCCACTAATGTCTTTCATGGCCAAGACTTCCTCCACTCCACCCTCCCACTCAGCACCCACTCCCCACCCCCCAATCCCTTGCTCACTGATCGGAGGTGCAACGCTGTAATCCTCTCTGACTGCAGACACTTTTTCACTTTTCAAAGCTGGACCACAAACTGAAGAAACAGGTATGCAATTCAATATATTTCAATGGGATTTTGAACTTAGTGGCATAACTTCAGCAATTTTGCATATTGCTGGCCCTAATTTTCAACATGCCATCTTTGGGACCTACCTCATGAACAATTGAACTGTCAATAGGTAGATCTGTCCCAAAAGATGATTTCATGGTCCCTGCATGAAATCACCTTTAGAGTATGAGTTGAAAATGTTTCTGCCTTTGTTCATGAGGTGGGGTCATAAGAAGGTTATGTTGAAAATTTGGTGTAAAAATATTGGAAAACAACAAAGTTATGAGCCTATGTTGAATTTTGCAAACCCAAGCTCATAACTTTGGTAATTTTCAGTATTTTTACCTCAGATTTACAATATAGCCATATCTTTACAGCACCTCATGAATGTGACAGCCGTCATTTTTCAAATCCTGCCCAAAATGTTTTTTATATCCTGGAAGGTGATTTTGCAGTCCCTGCATAAAATCACCTTTCCGGCAGGAGTTGAAAATCTTCTCTGCCATTGTTCATGAGGTGGGGTCATAAGAAGGTTATGTTCTCAATTCAGTGTAAAAATATTTAACAACAAAAAGGTTATTGGGCTATGCTCAATTTTGCAAATGCAGGCTCGTAAGTTTGGTAATATTCAATATTTTTAACACAAATTTTCAACTTAGCCATTTCTTTACAGCACCTCATGAATATGACAGCTGTCATTTTTAAACTCCTGCCCAAAATGTGTTTTGACATTCCAAAAGTTGATTTCACAGTCCTTGCATGAAATCACCTTTTAGGCAGGATTTGAACAGTTGTTCTGCCCTTCTTCATGAGGCAGGGCCATAGCAAGGCTATGCTGAAAATGTGGTGTACAAATATTACAAAACAACAAATTTAGGAACCTACATTACATTGTGCTAATGAAGGCTCATAACGTTGGTAATTTTCAATATTTTTACACCAAATTCCTCACCTGCAGCCCTATCAGCTCTGGCCAGAATTTGTTACACAGATTATTGCTATCATGGTAACACAGTGAAAAGAAGCAATTCCTTGGAATGTGCCCCAATCCATGTAAAAAAAAAAAAGTCTGACTCAAGTTTGACTCCCATTTTTGCACACAGCCAGTGCTTATGAAAGCACTTCTGATTGTCATGGTACTTTGACAATGTTCCACATAAAGTATGCAATGTAAATGGAAAGAAGGCATCATTATAGTGACTGCCATGACAGACATTTGAAACTTAGCCTGACCATAACCAAGGTGACAGAAACAGCCTCAGTTATCACTTTTATTGTGTGAGATGAATGAAGAAAGAAGCCACTTCTGTCACTGACCAACAGTTCTCACCTTGGGGTCTGTACTATTGATCATCACTGTGAAGAGAATTTCACTGTCAATAAAATCACACAGACAAACTGTCATGTGTACTAGTGCACAGTTTATACCGAGCACGTCCACTGATTGTATCTCACCCTGGTGACAACATGCTTGCTCGTTCCCTACTGCTGCATGACATCACTATTATTGTGGAGATGAACATGGGGATCAGTGCAGCCGTGGATTTTTAGTGACCACCTACTGAAGAGAGAAGATAAATAAAAGCACATTCCAGGTTAAAGAAATATACAGACAGCAGTAAAACGTAAGTCTCATTTATCAATTTTATTTATTTATTATTGTCAGAAAAAACAAGCACCGCTATCTGACAGTTGACAGAAAAAGTGGGTAGGTGGACCTATGCACAAGTACATCCCCTTGTCACTGAAGCTGAACAGTAAGTCCAATCCACAACAAAAAAGTTTCTGTCAGACAGCTGACCATGGCTCCATTAATGGTCGGAAGAAAAGGAAGAGGAAAGAACTGCCATACCAAAGGCTCCCTTGATGAGATGATAAGCCAGGTATCAGATGTTGGGGTGGGGATGGACAATGAGAAGCAGGTTGGCCATGAATCCACTCAGATGACTGCTGGGAAGCATCATGCAGATAAAAAGATCGAGCTGCTCTGTGATAGAAGCAGCTCATTCCTTTCAACTACATGAAATTTCTCTCTTACAAGCAGAGAATAGTGTCATGATCAGTCTCACTGATCACTGGGCTGTCACTGTCAAATCTACTGCAGCCTGAGTGCACTGGCCCCAGCAGTGACACACCTCTGATACCCTGTTCTTGTAACAAGATGTTTGCTATGCATGCACAAGCAAACATAAAAAGTTAATTGCAAAAAACTATGTTAATGCATGCTATGCATTAGGGTTACAAATCCACAAAGGGAGGGGACTTAGGGTTTTTTGATCCTAATGCTCACCACTCATCCCATCCCCTAAATTATGTTCCAAGCCCAAGATTGCCAAGGGGGAGTACAGGCACAGTGGGGAAAAATAAAGGAAAGCATAATTAATGTAGCCAATCTCTGCATGAAGGAAGTGAGTAAAAGCAGAAGGAAAAAGAGATCATTATGGTTCTCTAGAAAAGTGGCCAATGAGGCAAAGGAAAAAAGGGTGGCATTCAGGAGGTATAAGAAAAAGCAGAGGGAGAAGGACACGGAGGTATACTAAGTAAAACAGCTAGAAACAGGCAAGGCAGTTAGGGGAGAAAAGGTGCAGACAGAGGAAAGGATAGCCAAATGGGTAGCTATAGTAGATAAGACTTTCTTCACATACATAAGCGAGCAGAGGAAAGCAAGGGATGGTGAGGATCTGTAGGGTAGCAAGGGGAAACTGCACAGAAGACGGCCAAGAAAAATCTAAAATCTGGAACATATACTTCTTCTCAGTCTTTACAGTGGAGGGAGGGGGGACGGACCTCCAGGGAGTAGCAGGGGCAAAGGGTGGGATGAGGTGGACATACAGTGGTAGTCTTAGAAAAGTTTTGCAGTACTGAGGTATACCTAGGCATACTGAAGCAGAATGAGGCAGGATCACATTACAGTCAATGCAAATTACCTCAGTGGTACCTTGCAGTACCTCAAGGTAGGAAACTTTTCAATAACTACCACTCTAAGTCCATTTTCAAAGGAAAGAGTCCTGAAGGGGCTTGCAAGCTCTGAAGGTGGATAAGACTATGGGACCAGACTGGATACACCCAAGGGTACTAAAGGAACTCAGCTAGATGCCCACTGATGGTCTTATTCAGTAGTTCACTGGAAACAGGCATGGTGTTGGAGGACACTGGAGAAGAGAAACATAGAAATTGATGGCGCGGAAGGTGACCATACGGTCCGTCTAGTCTGCCCATAGGCCTACTCCCTCCCTTAACTGCTAGTCAGTGTGGTAGTGCCTTTGTACCTGTCCTAAGTAGTCTTAAAACCTACCACTGTTTTTGCCCCCACCACTACCTGAGAAAGGCTGTTGCATGCATCCACCATACTCTTGGTAAAGAAAAACATGCGTGGGTTACCTCTGAATTTGCCCCCCCTCCAAATTCATGTTGTGGCCCCAGTTCTTGTGTGCTTTCTGACTTGAAACAGTTCCTGAACCTGCACCTTGTTTATTCCATTTAGGAACTTGTAGGTCTTAGTCATGTGCCCCCTTTCCCTCCAATGCTCCAGGGAGTACATGTTCAGGTTTTGCAGACACTCTTCATACTTTTTGTTCTGTAGGGTGTGTATCATTTTTGTTGCTCCCTTTAGCACTGTCTCCAGTCTGTTGATATCCTTTTTTAGGTGTGGTCTCCAGAACTGTACGCTGTACTCCAGGTGTGGCCACACCAGAGATCTATAGAGTGGCAGGATGACCTCATTTTTTTCTGCTGGTGATCCCCTTGTCTATGCAGCCCAATGTGCCATTCGCCCATAGTGCTGCTTTCTTGCACTGTTTGGACATCTTTAGGTCATCTGTTATAATTATTCCCAGATCTCTTTCCTGTTTGGAAGATTCTAGTTGTACTCCTCCCAGGTAGTAGTCCTCTCCTAGGTTGGCCCTTCCTAAGTGCATGACCTTGCATTGTTTTGCGTTAAACTTTTAGTGCCATGTTTCTGACCATTTTTCAAGAGCC
Source organism: Neoceratodus forsteri (assembly GCA_016271365.2). Classification (NCBI taxonomy): domain Eukaryota; kingdom Metazoa; phylum Chordata; order Ceratodontiformes; family Ceratodontidae; genus Neoceratodus; species Neoceratodus forsteri. The sequence continues at coordinate 10,109,393 of CM057456.1, forward strand.
TTAAGGTCGGCCTTCATCTTTTCTACCCCACCTGGAGTGTCTAAACTATGGCTTATTTTTGTGTCATCTGAGAATAAGCTCACCTTCCCCTCTAGTCCCTCAGTTATGTCACTAATAAAAATATTGAATAGGATTGGACTGCATACTGATCCTTGTCGCACTTTACTATCTACTCCTCTTTCTTCTGAACATGAGCCATTTACAAATACCCTCTGTGTCCTTCCAGTGAGCCAGTTCCTTACCCATTTCACTACTTGCTGTCCTACTCCCATTCTGTCCAGTTTGTTGAGTAGTCTTCTGTGTGGAACCGAGTCAAAGGCTTTGCTGAATTCCAGGTATACTATATCTACTGCTCGTCCCTGGTCTATTATTTTAGTCACCCAGTTAAAGAAGTCTATCAGATTGGTTTGGCATAACCTTACTGTTGTAAAGCCATGCTGTTTTGTGTCTAATTTGTTGTTTTTTTCTAGAAAGGATATAATGCTGTCCTTGAGCATGGTTTCCATTATTTTGCCTACAGTTGAGGTTGGGCTTACTGGTCTGTAGTTGTTTCCACTTTCCCTGCTTCCACTTTTGTGCAGAGGAATAACTGTTGCCTTCTTCCAGTCTTGGGGGACCTCCCCCAGCTTGAATGATAGGTTGAAAAGATCAGCCAGAGGCACTGCCAGCACGTCCCTTAGTTCTCTTACTAATCCAGGAGAATTTCATCTGGTCCCATGGCCTTGTTTGTATTGAGTTTCTATAGTTCCTTTAGGACCCTTTCTTTTGTAAAGGGAACAGTGTATTCCGACTCCTCCCTTGTTGTGTGCTACACTGCTGGGTCCACATCCTTCCTCCTCCTTGGTGAATACAGAGTAGAAGTAACTGTTGAGGATTTCAGCCTTGTCAATGTCATTTTCTATGATCTCCCCATCCACCCTTGTGAGTCTAACAGTGCCTCCTGTTTTGGAGTGCTTTGTGTCTGTTTTTGTCTTGACCTGGAACCACACCATAAAGTGGTCACTGGTTCCCAGGTGGCTCCCAACCTTTACCTCTGTGATATTGTCCCCGTTTGTTAGCAGCAAGTCAAGGACCACTTCCCCCTTGTTTTGTCCTTTACAAGCTGTTTCAGGCTCGATATGCGCAAGGCCTATAGGAAGTCCTTGTTTCTTGTAGAACTCGCTGTATGTGTACCCCAGTTTACGTCAGGTAAATTGAAGTCACCCAGTACAGTCACCTCCCCTTTATCACTCATTTTGTGTATGTTTTCCAATATTTCCTTGTCCCCCTCCACCCTTGTTGCTGGGAGCTGGTAAAACACTCCTACCTGAGTTGCTGCTCCATTTTTTGCCTCTAGAGTGACCCAAAGTGACTCTGTTTTGGTATTGTCATTTTCAGTCATAGTAGCTTGTATTCCCGCTCTTACATACATAGCTATGCTCCCCCTGCCTTTTCTACCAGTTCTGTCTTTCCAAAATAGACAGTATCCTGGTATAGTCATGTCCCAGTCATGGTTATTGTTGAATCATGTTTCTGTGATGGCGACCCCATCCAGATCAGCTTTGGTGATGATGTTGGTGAGGTCCACTAATTTATTTGTCAGACTCTTTTGAGTTTGTGAACATAGCTTTCCATGCATGGTTGCCCCCTTTTTGATGCCCTGTTGTATGTTCAAATGATTTATTGTCTTGATCTCATCCGATAGGTTAATTTCCTCCTTTGCCTTTGTACCCCTGATTTATTTGTATTTTGAGGGAAAGGTAGCAGAGTCATATGTTGCTGCTGTCCTCTCCCCAATGTTTAGTTTAAGTGGTTTACGGCTACTTACAGTTTCTGACCAAGAGCCCGCATGCCTTCCCAAGTGAGGTGCATACCACTGAATATGAAGAGCCCTCTGTCCCAGATGTTGCACCAGTTTCCTATGAAGAGGTGCCCCTTTTATTGGCACCAGCTCTGGAGCCAGTTTTTCAGCTCATCAATTTGCTCTTTCCACATCCTATCCATACTGCCTCCTTTCCCACCATACAGGGAGGACCTCAGCGAAGGCAATGTTTGAGGAGTGGGAGGACAATTTGTAACCTAGGGAGTGAGGTGCTGTTTTGTCTTTCCAATCATCTGATTTGTCAGATCGTTAGTACCTATGTGGATGAAAACACCAGCACATTTGTGACTGCTGGGAGGGGAGTTGCTAGCAGTCACAAAGGAAGAAAGAGACTTGGGCATCATCATCACTGATGACCTGAAATCATCCAAGCAGACCTCTAAAGCAGTAGGTAAGGCTAGGGGGGTGTTAGGGTGTATTAGTAGGGGTATCACAAGTCGTAAGAGGGAGGTAATAATCCCTCTGTACAAGACATTGTAGGCCCCATCTGAGTACTGCGCAGTATTGGAGGCCACACCTTCACAAGGACATTAACCAAATTGAGGCAGTCCAGAGAAGGGCAACCAAATGGTGCAGGGACTGCATCAGAAGACATATGAGGACAGATTAACGGAGCTCAATATGTATACCCTTGAGCAAAGGAGGGAGAGAGGTGATATGATCGAGACATTTAAACACCTTAAGGGCATAAACAAGGTGAAAGAGTCTAACATGTTTAAATATAAGAAAAATAGCAGGACAAGAGGACACAGCATGAGATTAGAGGGAGGCCGATTAAGGGGGAATGTGAGGAAATTATTTTTCACAGAAAGGGTGGTAGATGCATGGAATGGCTTACCACAAGAAGTAGTGGCTATGAATACAGTGCAGGGCTTCAAACAGGCATGGGATAGGCATAAGGGAGCAATACAAATGACTATGAATAGATAGGTCACTGACATAGCAAAGGCCGATGGCACATTTATAAGGTAGAAAAAGAAATGGGCAGACTGGATGGGCCTTGCGGTCCTTATCTGCCGTCAACTTCTATGTTTACCTTCTCTTTTTATTAACCTGTGTATGCAATCAGTGACTCTTTTTGCAGAGGTACCGGGTAGACATTTAACTATGACTTCAATCTCCGGACCCTGCTGTATGTGTGATTCTACTCCTTGGATCATGGAATCACCTACAATCAGAACTTTCCTTAGCTTCTTATTAATAGATGCCTTTGTAGTTCTTTCCTTGCTTTTTCCTGTTTTGTGCCCTAGCCAGCGATATGTGTTATTACAACCCTGTTTGCTTTCCATGGCTAGAGGGGTGTATCTGTTAGTTGTTTTGATTTGTGTCTCATGGTACAGAGACTGCTGTTGAGACCTGTGCAATGTTTTCCTGCCCCCCCCTTTACTACCTGCCATTCTCCTGGACCGGGGTGGTCAAGCGGCACGGAATGACCTCCTGGTGGAGACGGTGCGATGTATAGGGGGACTGCTATTGAGGCCTGTGCAATGTTTTCCTGCCCCCCCTTTTCTACAAGCCATTCTCCTGGATGAGGGGTGGTCAAGCAGTATGGAATGACCTCCTGGTGGAGAGGGTGCGGTGCATAGTGGTGAGCAGGTACATGGTTTCTAATGACATTGTGGAGACAATTTATTAGGTTCAATGTCTCTTTGAGTTGTGCTTTCATAAGTTGTATTGTCCAGCAAGTGGGGTAATGTCCTAGTGCCTGAATGCATGCCCTCTGAAAGTATGCAGTGCACCCCTGGCAGGTGATGATGTCCACGGCCTATTAGGGTGCCTTTGAGGATGAAAGAAAGTAGAGGTAGTAGTATATGGAAAACAGTACCCTATTATGTAATACACTATTGTCTGACAGAAAAGAAAAGCAAAGCATTTTTTTATGAATTGTGCTGAAACTCCACCCCTTCCTCCTAGCAGGCAGTAAGGTGGAGTGTTGTCCAGCTGTAATAAAACTGCTCGTTATGCTGACAGAGCAGCCGCTGGCTGGGTCTGAGCAGAGTGATCAAGGAGAGAAGTTGATTCGGCAGAGATAGGAGCCTGAACTGTGCATTCCAAGGGGGACTCACCCAGGTAGATCAGTTGTCAAGGAATCCCTGCATCTGTACCTGTCAGAGTCTGCCTTTCCTCTGTGTTTGGTTTCTCTCCCAGTTGGTGAAGATCAGTGAAGCTCAGCAGACAATAAGGTTAGGAGCTGGACCACACTTGACCTATGCCTCCTAGGGTTTCCCTTTGTGTCTGAGCTGTTGCTTCTGGTTGTTTCTGGCTGAGAGCTTTCTATTAGCCAACCACTATTTCAGTAGTGGGTACAGCAGACAGTAAGGCTAGGGGTTGGATCACTCTTGGCGTATGCCTACTGGAAGAGCCCTTTTTGTCTGAGCTGTTTCCAGCTGAGAGCTTTCTATTAGTCAATCACTATTTCAGTCATGGTACAGCAGTACAAATGCTGATTTACATACAGCAGCCAGGAACTCTGGGTATGTGTTCCAACTGCTCCTTATGCTGAGAGAGCAGCCGCTAGCTGGGTCTGAACAGAGCGATCGAGGAGAGAATTTGACTCAGCAGAGATAGGAGCCTGGACTGTACACTCCAATGGGGATTCACCCAGATAGAACTGCTATCAAGGAATCCCTGTTTCTGCACCTGTCAGAGTCTACCTTCCCACTGAGACTGGTCTCTCTCTCTCTCCCTGTCAGTGAAGATCAGTGAAGTTCAGCAGACAGTAAGGCTAGGGGCTGGACTGCACTTGGCATATGCCTCCTACAGTTGCCCTTTGTGTCTGAGTTGAGAAGACATAGTCCCTTACATCAGAACAGCAGCAGGGAGGAGACTAGTAACTACAGGCTGGCAAGTCAAAGCAAGTGCCAGTACCACTCAGCTGTGTATACAAAAGCTTTATTTGATAATCAGATAAAAAGCATACCGTCACAGCACTGGGTCATCACAAAACCTCGAGTGTGAGGTGAGATCTTTCTTCAGCTGTGTCACAAACAACTTGATATACAGTACATGGCAGTTTGTGAATGTGGGGCCTTTTACGTGGGCAAGACCATGAGACACTTCAGAGTTTGCAGTGAAGAGCACATACATAGATACATAGAATGTGATGGCAAATGGGACCATTTTTGATCCACCTAGTCTGCCCATCTTCTGTCTCCCCCCCCCCCCCCATATTAGGAGTACTGTATAACTGGGGAGGATAATAGCAATGCACTAGCAAATCAATTTAGGATGGGGAGACAGGTTGGAGTCAACCACTCATTTAAATTCTGTGGAATTGAAAAAGTGGGGGTGGGACCATGGGGGGAGGGGGTGATTTGGATCTTAAACTCCTTAGATGTGAGTCTTTTTGAATATTTATTTTATTTCAAGTACCTCAAGGAAATCAACAAAGTCCAAGAGGATAGCATCCTTCAGAAAAAGAGATGTGCAAGAACAAGGGGGCATAATTTGAAGATAGAGAGAGGACAGCTCAGGGATAATGTGAGAAAGTATTTTTTAACTAAGAGTGTAGTGGATGCATGGAATGGCCTTCCTGAGGAGGTTGTGGGGTCAAAAACAGTGGGGGAATTCAAGAATGCATGTGACGGACATATTGCAAGGCAATTCTGGTGGGGGTAGGAAGAAGTAGGCTGTTGGTTAAATAGGATCTGCAGCTTATGCAATAGGTTGGTAAATGGGCAGATTAGGCAGGCCAAGCAGTCCGCATCTGCTGTCAAAGTCTATGTTTCTATGTAGGGACACTGAAACCCCCATCTCTGAACGACAGAACTGAGATACTCCCATTTATTAGAAAATGATGCTGTTGCTTGCTGTAGTATGACATGATTGTCACATGAAGATTAACCTTGTTATGTGTTATTTTCCTTTCTCTAGGGTGCAAAGGAGTGGAGATTTACATACCTCATGCACTAGAGGAGTACCAGTATGGATTTATGAATATTAATAATAAGGATGGTTTGAACACATTAATACTGCGTATTAGTAGTGAAAATCCCACTGTTCTATTGTAGTTTTTTTAATGGTGGTTTATTATAGTATAGATTTTGTTATTATTACTATTACTATTATTATTGTTATTGCTATTACCAATGGTTGAGCACTTTAAACTTGTTACACTTGTCACATTATGTGCACACTGTCACTTTAAGCAGAACCCTGTTTAAAACCCTTTGTGATTCCCTTCCCCATCCCCCTGATGATGATGCATTGATTGTGAAACCAATTGGGGTTTTGTGATGACCCGATGCTGTGGCAGTATGTTCTTTACCTGATTATCAAATAAAACTTTTGTATACATAGTTGAGTGGTGCAGGCATTTGCTTTGACTTGCTTTGTTATTATACCATGCACACTCAAAGCAGTGGAGCTGTTTTGTTGCTGGTGACTATAGGCTGCTCAGTCTCACTTCAGTGGTGGGGAAATTATTGGAAACCCTGCTTAAGGAAAGGCTGCTAAGGTATCTTGACTCTAATGGGCTGCAAGACCACAGGCAACATGGATTCACGGTGGGCGGGGGTCATGCCAGATGAATCTGATTGATTTCTTCAACTGAATAACAGGGGAACTAGATCAGGGAGAGCAGTAGACATGGCCTGTCTAGACTTTAGCAGGGTCTTAGACACTGTGCTGCACAGGAGACTGAGAAAGAAATTGAGCCTACATAGAAACATAGACACATAGAAACATAGAATTTGATGGCAGATAAGGACCACTTGGCCCACCTAGTCTGCTCATTTCCTTACCTAATGGATATGCTGCAGATCCTAGTTAACCAACAGCCTACTTTCTCCCACCCTCCACTAGAATTGCCTTATGTCTGTCCCATGCATTCTTGAATTCCCCCACTGTTTTTGAGTCCACTACCTCATCAGGAAGGCTGTTCCATGTATCCACAACCCTCTCCATGAAAAAATACTTCCTCACATTACCTCTGAGCTGTCCCCATTCTAACTTCAAATTGTGCCCCCTTGTTCTTGCACATCTCTTTTTCTGAAAGATGCTATCCTCTTGGACTTTGTTGATTCCCTTGAGGTACTTGAAAGTTTCTATCATGTTCCTCCTCTCCCTCCTCTCCTCGAGGGTATACATATTAAGCTCCTTTAATCTCTCTTCATATGTCTTCTGGTGTAGACCCTGTACCATTTTAGTTGCCCTCCTCTTTGCAGATGACAACAAAATCTGCAATACAGTGGACACTCGGGGGGGGGGGCAGAGTATAGGATATGAGAGGTTTTGACAGTCATTAAGCAAGAAAGAGACCTTGGGGTTATCATAACTGATGACCTCAAAGTAGTGTGGCAGTCTGACAAAAGAGCAGGTAAGGCTAGTGGCATGCTAGGGTGCATAGGGAAGGGAATCTCCAAAAGGAGGATGGAGGTGGTGTTGCCACAGTGCTGCTTTCTGGTGAGATCCCACCTGGAGTGCTGTGCTCAGTTTTGGAGGCCAAACCATGGAAAGGACATAGACAGGGTGGAAGCAGTCCAGAGGAGGGTAACTAAACTAGAGCAGGGGGTTAAATGAGAAGCCCTATGAGGAGAGACTGAGGGATCTCAATATGTACACCCTGGAAGAAAGGAGAGTGAGAGGGGACATGAAAGAGAACTATAAGTACCTCACAGGAGGTAACAGGGTGGGGTCTCTTTCAAACGAGAAAGAGCATCTGTGCAATGGGGCATGTGATGAAGCTGGGGGAGGTTAGGAGGAATGTAAGGAAGTACTACTTCGCTGAAAGGGTAGTAGACCCCAGATAAATAGGAGAATATTAATAAATAGGAAGGGAGAAGGGTTGTCGGAGACCAGTTAGGGTCTGCAGAGACAGAGTAGGTAGGGAACACCTGGGCAGACTGGCTGGGCCAAGGGGTCATTTTCTGCTGACAAATTGTTTGTTTCTATGTTTCTAAGTTACAAGTCCAAGGCTTTACCCCACAGATCTGCTGCTTCAAGGTACAGGTCTGAGGATGTGCCCCACATATCCAGAGCTGTGTGCCATAGTGTAAGTTACACACTTAAGGTCATCTGTTTCACTGGAAACAGGCATGTTTCTGGAGGACTGCAGAAGAGCAGACATGGTCCTTCTACATAAGAGTGGCAGCAGGGAGGAGGCTAGCAATTGTAGCCCCATCAGTCTCAGTGTAATGGTGGTAAAATTAATGGAAACAGAGGAGCCATGACAAGGGACAGAGGTAGGTGCCAGTGGGGTGAAGAGGAGGGTGGCTGGGTGCTAGAGAGTAGGCAATTGTTAAGGTAATTTAAATCAATTTGGAGGTCAGATAAAAAGGAGGGGGTGCTGCCAGCAGGATTGGGCACCCACCACCACTGATAAAAATACAGAGGTGCCAGTGGGGGGAGGGTGGCATGGGCACTACAGAGTGGTCAAGGGTGGGGGAATTTTTTAACAATTAGGCAGAAAGCAGGGGGACCTGGTAGTGAGATGGGGCATCTGCCATTGAATTGAAAGATTGAAAAGCTGATTGGATGGGAGGGAGGATCTGGAAGATGGCCACCACGCGGGTGCAGGTGGTCTGAATGCTCCTGAATATAGCAGGAGGATTCTTTGATAATCCACTGTAACCTGCAGTTCTGTAGCATTTGTAGTGTTTTTACACTATTTTTGTTAGTTTTTTGCCAGCTTACTTTTACAGTGTAGTTAGTACTACTAGTAAGACAGTGCAGGGCAGTTAGGTTTTATTTGTTTTTAACTCAGGTCCGAGTTCAAGTCCAAAATCGAGTTCATCCTTTAGTACTTAGGCTGTATGCTGCAAGCACTCTGAAATCTTGACTGGCATTTGTTTTTGTCAGCTGGAGCCTTTTTACTCTCACCTCTGCTATATTGCGTCTGTGACCTATCTTTAACTTCAGCTTCAGCTTCAGCTTCTCTGATAACTTTTGCCTCCCGAGAGACATTAGCAGTTTGGTCCACCAGTGGATCCTAGCTCCTTGTTTCTGTTTGGTTCCTCCATTGTTGGTCCCTCTCCCAACCTTGGCTGTCTGTTTGGGGAATGGGAACAAGGCTGACCTGATGGCTATGGAATCTCTACCAGCTGGAGGCTTGGAATGCTGTGGGTCTGACTTTTGCTCACAGATTAATACTTCTGGGCTTGTTTTGTGGTGTGGACTATAAGGGGGAGACTCTTCAAGGGGGTTTGTGTGGTTTCAATCATGTCCTGTATGGTGGCCCTTGCAGGACTGAGTGGCTTCTGTGACTGGGTAGCTGTGGGGCATTTGGCTTGAGATCGGGCTCCCTGTCAGTTCATGTGCTCATCCACCACTTCTTGGGTTGTCGATTCACTATCCACTATAACAGCTTGTGATTAGTTCTGTCCACCCAAAGGAAACTGCTCAGGCTATGCTGTCGGGTGTTGTTTGTGGTTGGGTCTGCCGGCTCCTGAATGCTGCCATTTTCCAGAATGAAGAATTTTGATTCTCATTTTGAACAAAAAGCTGCCACTGGGGTGTTCATGCCAGTGAGACTGGCTTGATAGATTCTCCTCAACACACTGGTGTGCCCAGCGCAAGCCTTCAGCCACTACTTTTGGACCTTCTCCCTTCCCCAAACTTAATGAGCTAAATCCTGTATTCTCCTGATTCTGCTTTACAGCTCAGTAGGTTAGCCGGTTGTGAGAGTATCTTTGTTTTTTCCTCCATTTCATTTTCTGAAACTGCTACATCTGTGCAGCAACTGTGAGAGAGCTGACTGCAAGGCAAACCTCAAGTCTGTTTACTTGAATTTCTCTGGTGAGAGCAGAGACATTCCAACTACCTCAGTTCCCTGGCCAATCTATCTTTTTAAGCACCTCCACCTCATTCTTTGAACTGTTGCACCCCCACAGCAGCTGTGAGGGCTGTTTGTGGGGCAAGTTCCAACGGTCTCATTTGGATCTTCTCTGGTGAGAGCAGAGAATACAATTACCCCAGTTTTCTGGACATTTCAAGTACCTCCATCTCAGCTGAACTATTATTTACTGTTGTTATATTGTGAACTTTGTTTTCTTCCCTAACCTGCTTTTGTCATGCTTTATACACATTTAGCTGGAGTGCCTTGAGGTGTGAATGTGTTTTATAGCCTTAGTTAATCTGCGTGAATGGTGTATGAATTATTGGACTATTCTTCTGACTGTAGGGTATTTTAGGCAGAATTGTGGGATGAGTAACTCGTTTGTCAGGGGTGGGTGGTTTTATTTTCTATACTGGGTGACTTGTTTTATCATGTGTTTTGCCAAGCCTTATCTAGTCTACTTCGCGGAGCAGCTATGGGAGTGGCATCCTTTCAGGGGGTTCCCTTGTAACCTGCCTGCAGTGGTTCACCCACTGCATTGTGACAGGAAAAAGGACAACCCCAATTAGAGTGCCAGAAAAACATTGACAGTGAAGGGAAGAGCTCCAGCAATAAACCAACAGCAAGGTCCACTAAATACCATAGTATGACACTCATGCAGAAAACCCACACATGAAACTGGGCACGTTAGCTGGAAAATAAACAGAAAATATATACATTTGTAGTAAGAAAATGTTTTTCCGGGCTGTGCCCCTCCACCCCTGGCAATTGATATAATATACTTGAGTTGCACATGAATTGGGAAGCAGTGATTACATTTTCTCCCATCAACAATGCTCTTGTGGTAAACAAAACCCTGAAATACCAGCAGCCAATTCCCTCTGGCATGCTCAATGAACTCCACAGACATCCCAGAATGCAAACCTCCACCTCAGTGCAACCCACGGTGAACACTAAAATCTCACTACAAAACCAGAGCCTTCCAAAGCAAATATCCTGGGCCACACTTATGAGCTGCCCACCCTACAGAAACCCTGCAAAAACCTGACTACACACAACAGTCTGCACCTGTAGAACAAGTGCTTCAGCAGACTCATCCGTACAAAGTCAGCCATACATTATGACCACCAAACACAGTACTCCAGCATACGAGTCGACAAGATTACAGGTGCTCTAATGCCGGCACTCATATGCCGGCGACATAAATGCGTTGCCACCTGCAGCTGTACTCAACTGCTGCGGAGGGTTGAGGATTCTTCAGGGGTGCTACTCAAATTGTAGATCTGCTCCATGGGTAGACTTTAGGAGTAGGATCAGGAGTGTGGTATCCAAGAGGCGCCCGGGGAGCAGACGTTATCTGGAAAAGGGCCCCCCCTCCCTGATCCCTGTTCCTCATGCTGCTGAGCTTTCCACTCAGCAGGTGGCCAATGGACCGGTCAACTCAACCTCTCCATTTAGGGCAGTTCTTTGTAACACCAGGTCTCTTAGGATAAAATGGCTGTGATGGAAGTCTTCATTGCAGATTCCTCTGAGACCTGGTATGTATTACGGAGACTTGGCTGGGGGATGACTCAGGCCCTGTGCTTGAGTCATCCATTCCCCCCCCCAGTTTCTCTGTGGTACATTGCCCTAGGTGGAAGTGCAGAGGGAGCAGAGTAGCCATCTACTTTAGATCTGCTCTGGGACTGATGCCATACTCCATCTGCTTTAGATCTGCTCTGGGACTGATGCCATACTCCATCTGCTTTAGATCTGCTCTGGGACTGACACCATATTCCTTGGGCTCAACCAGATCATTTGAGTATGTGGCTGTAAAAGGTGGGTGGTGTACGAGTTGCAGGATCATGCTCATATACAGTACCATCCTCCAGGTTGTGGACATAAATTCCTGCAAGAACTAGAGACTTTCATGGCCAATCAGGTGTTGGAGTAACCCAAACATTTGGTTTTGGGTGACTTCAATGTTTGGGTCAATGATGAAACTTCTCCTTTTGCATTACAGTTCCTCAAGGTGATATCATCCCTGGGCTTTGTACAGGCAGTTGTGTCCAGTACCCACCAACATGGCCATGTCTTGGATCTGGTCTTCTCAATGGGTCTTGACATTAGTAATGTCAGGGTTAGTGCAGATACTTGGTCAGATCATCATGTCTTTCAGTTCCTCAGTGGGCTACCTGCCTATTTTCCCCTGTGGAGATGGCCAGATACTGCTCTTTTTAAAACTTGGAGCCTCAGAGCATCCTGGCTATACTGGATCTCTCAAGTCTGAAGATGGCTTGTGTGATGGGGGGGGTTGATGCAGCTGTGGATGGTTATAATTTAGCCCTTTTGACTGCTATCAGTTCTCTATCATCATTCCGTGTGTGCCCCTGGACCTCCCACATCAGGTCACCCTGGCATGATGCAGACTTAAGGAGGTTAAAGACTAAGGGGAGGAGGAGGTTAGAGCATTGTTGGCAAAGGCCCCATTTGGAGGTGGACAAATTGGCACTGAAAATGCACTACAGTGAGTATCAGAGAGCAATCACTCTAAAAAAGACAGCATTCCTGCCACGGGCATTTGCTGCTGGGAAGAACCGGCCAGTTTAGCTCTTCATCACTGTTAAATCAGGTCTGTCTGCAGTCTTGTAGAGCCTTTTCTCTTGAGTAGTATGAAGAGTTCTACTGATTCTTCCTGCACAAGGTGTCCACCATCCAGACCGGGATATCCTCAAGCAGCTTGTCATCGGCTGATAGTATCCGACCTTTATGAACTGTAGGCACTTCATTTTTGTGGTGTGGTGAAGCTGGAACACTCTTGGAGAAACATATCATGTACGAGCCTTTTTAATTGGGTTTGTGGCCTCATCATAACACAGAAACCACCTTAGTCAGGGTGCATCATGATCTTCTCCTAGTGAGGGATAGCGGTCACTGTTCCATTCTTGTTCTGCTGGACCTCTCCTTGGTATTTGATATGGTGGATCATGGGGTGCTGTTAGATCACCTAAGGCACTATGTGAGACTCTTGGGAACAGTGCTGCAGTGGTTTAAGTTCTACATATCCAGTAGAATGCAACAGGTTTTCCTTGGCTCTCTCACATCAAGCAGTGCTGTGCTTTGCTGTGGAGTGCCTCAGGGGGCAATTTGGCCCCCATGTTATTCACTGTATACAGTATATGCTGCCACTGGGTGAGATCATTAGATGCTATGGCTTGGCATTTCATTGCTATGCTGATGACGCCCTGCTGTATGTGTCTTGTGCCCCTGATGATAGTGCAGCTGTTTCCTGTCTGAACGAGTGCCTTAGGGAGATCCAAGATTCGATGGTGGCTACCTGGCTTATGCTGAATCCATCAAAGACGGAAGTGGTGCTGGTGGAACCAGGTCAGTCTGGTTCAGCAGTGCCTAGAAATAGCACTGCCCTTCCCTGCTGGATGGAGTTGCTCTTCGCACTGCCGATAGGGTGAAGAATCTGGGTGTCACTGTGGACTCCAAGTTGACTCAGAAGCACCAGGTGTCAGTTGTTGTCCACAGTGGTTTTTTACCACCTTAATAATATTGCTTGGATCAAGCCTATCTTGAGCTGACCAACCTGGAAAATCTGGTACATGCCTTGGTCAAGTCTAGGCTAGATTACTGTAACACTCTGTACTACGGGTTATCTGCGAGGCTAGTGCGCAACCTGCAGCTAGTTCAGAATGCAGTGGTGTGGCTGGTAGCTGGAATCTCACAGTTTGAGCATGTCATGCCTGTTCTCTGTGATCGCCAGTGGCTGCTGGTTCAATGGTGCATCCATAGAAACATAGAAGTTGACGGTAGATAAGGACCGCAAGGCCCATCCAGTCTGCCCATTTCTTTTTCTACATTATAAATGTGCCATCGGCCTTTGCTCTGTCAATGGCCTATCTATTCATACTTATCTGTATTGCTCCCTTATGCCTAACCCATGCCTGTCTGAAGCCCTGCACTGTATTCAAATCCACCACTTCCTGCGGTAGGCCGTTCCATGCATCCACCACCCTTTCTATGAAAAAGAACTTCCTCACATTACCCCTTAATAGGCTTCCCCATGCTGTGTCCTCTTGTCCTGCTATTTTTCTTATGTTGAAACATGTTAGACTCTTTCATCATGTTAATGCCATTAAGGTGTTTGAATGTTTCGATCATATCACCTCTCTCCCTCCTTTGCTCTAGGGTATACATATTGAGCTCCATTAATCTGTCCTCATATGTTTTCTGATGCAGTCCTGGCACCATTTTGGTTGCCCTTCTCTGGGCTGCCTCAATTTGGTTAATGTCCTTGTGAAGGTGTGGCCTCCAGTACTGCATGCAGTACTCCAGATGGGACCTAATCAGTGTCTTGTAAAGAGGGATTATTACCTCCCTCTTCCAACTTGTGATACCCCTGCTAATACACCCTAACATCCCCCTAGCCTTACTTACTGCTTTAGTGGTCTATTTGGATGATTTCAGGTCATCGGTGATGATGATGCCCAAGTCTCTTTCTTCCCTTGTGACTGCCAGCAACTCCCCTCCCAGCCTATAGGTGGCTTCAGGGTTTCTCTTTCCTACGCGCATGATCCTGCACTTCTTTGCATTAAACCCCAGTTGCCACCCTTCCGACCATTTTGCTAGTTTATCCAGATCTCTTCTCATTTTGCCCACCCCATCCAGATCATCTAATCTGTTGCAGATCTTGGTGTAATCTGCAAACAGACAAACCTTACCCTCCAGTCCATCTGCAATGTCACTGATGAAGATATTGAAGAGGACTGGCCCCAGGACTGATCCGCTTTAAGGTTTGCTTGATGGCTTTCAAGGCTCTACATGGTCTGGGTCTGGGCTACCTGAAAGACCTTCTGGTTCCATACACTCCTGGTCACACCCTCCATTCAGTGGAGGCAGACCTCTTGTCCATCCCTCAATCATGGCTGAAATCCTTGGATGATAGGGTGTTTGGTGTGGTGGCTCCTATTCTTTGGAACACCCTTCCCCGAGAAATAAGAGGTGCTCCTTCATTGACCACTTTAAAATGCTCTTTATAAACATAAAGACATATTTTTTTAATCTAAGTTTTGGATTGGATTCAAGTTTCTAAAATTTTTAGTATTTCTATTTAATTGTTTATTTTTATTGATTGTGAGGTACCCAGAGCCTCTGGGAATGGCCACCATATAAATAAAATTGCCTTGCCTTACCAATGCTGGGATTGGGCACCCACCACTGATACATGTATAAATCAAAAAAGATCGTCAAATGGGAGGGAGTGGCAGTGGCAGGATTGAACACCCACCACCAGTAAGAGAAACAACCAGGAAGCAACTATTACGTTATACAGTTAATGAAAACAATATTTTGTTGTTCATTCCATTGTTAAAATATAATTTTTGCAAAAATCACTAAATCATGTTGTCATAAAATAACATTTTAAATAGAACATTGAAGAAACAGTCTGCACGAGTGCCAACTGAGTTTTCTGCGGTAAACAATTTAAAAAGTGAACATTTTTTAGTGAAACCACCCATCAAAGGTTCTTCCTTGAGTCAAACAAACTGTCGCAAACCTGAAAATGTCGTGTGTGAACTGTTAGCCATTTTTGAGCTACTGTTTAGCCAAAAAAAAACTTAAATAGCATATTTTTGTGTATTTTCAACCTTCTAGAACTTTTAAACCACTGAACCAATCATTACCAAATGTCAGGATCTGGATAGCCTGGGCCAGTGAATGCTCATGGGATATTCAGACTACAGTATTTTGTCCAGATACAGCTGCATTATTAAGGTACAAAAACAAGTGTTTACCATAGACATGCATTTGTAACCTTATCTACTGGGGCACTACCATGCTCCTATAATATTTAGCAAATACCAGATGATGAAGTGTTGTCGATTAGGATACATCCCCATCAAGGTAGGCTAATTACTGTAGCTCAATAATCCTCAATCCTGAAAGGCGAGTGGAATTATGAGCTAATTATCCCCCAAAATGGGGATATTTCACAAATACACATGATATTGTCATCAGATGTTTTATATATTACCTCTCCACTGTGTCCAAGATGGCCACCATACTCTACTGCACAGGCATGACTACTAGCACATGTGCAGTAGAGTGTAGTGGCCATCTTGGACATGGCAGAGTGTGCCGTGTTCAGCCATGACCACCATTTTTTTTCTTTTAAATTATAGCTATCCCCCCACCTGACCCTCTCTCTCAGCACCCACCCCCAGAAACATAAGAGTGACAATGGGGTGCCCAATACCCCAGTGCCACGATCAGGATGCCACTGATTTTTTACAGAACAAAATGGTGCACTGTGACTGGAAACAATGAGTGGAGTGCTCCATGGACATCACGGAGGCAGAGGCGACTGTGGTGCAACTCCAATATGTTGTTTGGTTGGAATGAATGCGCTGGGTCCTTTTCTCATTGTAATAGGCCTGCAGGAATATGCCTACTGCAGCCCTAAAAATGGACTTAATTGCCATTGAATTACACTGCTTACTGCAATATACTGAAGCATTTTGTGATATACTGCAGCATTACTGCATTGCATCCTGACTGGCACTGCTCAATACTGTAGATGTGAATATACTGTACTCATATACTGTATTCATATTCAGGATTCTCTTTACAGAGAGTGGACTGCTGCTCTGACCTTGGGATTACATCACAGAGCTGCTGCTGTTTGGTTTCAATTAAGGATTCTCTTTACAGAGAGTGGGCTGCTGCTCTGACCTTGGGATTACATCACAGAGCTGCTGCTGTTTGGTTTCAATTCAGGATTCTCTTTACAGAGAATGGACTGCTGCTCGGACCTTGGGATTACATCACAGAGCTGCTGCTGTTTGGTTTCAATTCAGGATTCTCTTTACAGAGAGTGGACTGCTGCTCTGACCTTGGGATTACATCACAGAGCTGTTGCTGTTTGGTTTCAATTTAGGGAGCTAAACACTGGGTATAGTAAGGGTGTTGAGTGGGAGGGGCATACCAGGAAGGAACAGCAGCAAGTGAAGAGGTGACTGCTCTCTCAGTGGAAAGAAGTAAGTGCAAATCTAGGAGCTTTCATTATTACTTCTGCATTGATATTGCATTGGGGAAAGGAGGAGTAGGAGTTTGAAGAAGGTTGTGCAATGGCTACTTAAAGCCTGTTTTTGAGTGTGGATAGGAAGGATAGGAATATAAAAAGCAGTTGCTCAATATATCTACACGTGTGCAACAAAGGAGGTAAGGAAAATAAAGAAAATGTTTTGCACTGATAGAGGAGGGAGAGGGGAGACTTGGGGGAGTGTTTGGTATTCTGCATCTGGAAGGGTGGGGAGTCACTGGTGGGCAACGACAGCAATGGGTAGGGTGGTAGGCTGCAACAACTGTGGTGCACCAATCTTTCTAAAAATTGCCTGGAGTGTGGGAGGATGTTTAGTGTGCAAATACATAGAAAAACTTAGAAAGGAGATTGAGGGTCTGCAGGAGGAACTAAGACAGGCAAGACAGATTGGGGGTGGGTTTAGCCCAATACTAGAGGGAGGAAGAAGGGGAGATGAGGGAGGGCGATTTAAGCCAACAGTGGTGAGGAGAGGGTCAGAAGAAGGGAAGCAGAGACAAAGGGGACCAGGCCAGGAAGAACAATTGCCGGGGAAACCAGGTCAGGAGACAAAAGACAAATGGAAGGAGGAGATAGGGACTTGTGAGGGGGAGGCGAAGAAGTGGCAAAAGTCATGGAGTGGAAAGGAGAGAACAGGTTACTATGAAGAGAGAGGGAGCGGGCATTTGTGAAGGGCCTTCAGAAAATAGTTGTGCACTGCTAGAGAGGAAGAAGGTGGAGGGAAATGATGAAATTAGAGGAGTAATTGATAAATGCCTGGACCAAACTGGAGCGGGGAGAAGTGCAACAGGGGTAAAAGGGGGAAATAATGTGCAGGAGGAAGAAGAGGAGCTGGAAATGAGAGAGGGAGATGAATGGAAGCAAGCAGGGAGTAAGAGGGGTGGAATTTTAGTGCTGGGGACCCCAATACTAAGAGGAGTTAGGTGGGGTAGCAAGGGGAGAGGCATAGTCACATTTGGGTGGAGGCCATGCCAGAATGACAGCAGAAAGGTGAAGTCTGTTCTAAAATATGCTAGAAGGGGTAGGGACAAGCCTCATTTAATTATACATCTTGGGACAAACGACCTGGCTGACAAGACAGTAGATACAGTCCAGAGGAGGTTTGTGGAACTAGCACAATTATGTGAGGGAGCAGGAAGATCAGTAACTTTTTCAGAGATACTTCCGGTGCCAAAGGCAAGCACAACGAGGAAGCTGAGAATAGAGGAATTTAACGAATGGCTAAGATCCTGGTGTTGTGCTAAAGGGTATGGGCTGTTGGGGGTGGGGAGGGACCTGGGAGGACAGTAGTCTCTATGCCAAGGATAGACTACACTTGAGTGAGGAGGGAAAGAAAATGTTGAAATAGAGGATGGAGGAGTACATAGAGGAAGTTGGGAATTTAAACTAGGAGTGGGGGGTGGCAGTTGGGGAAGAGATATGCAGAGACCACAGGTTGGGAAATCATATGAGCTTACCCCCCATAACAGTGACAAAGGACAAATGGCAAGTACTGTTGGTGATGCTAGGAAAGGAGGGCAGGATGGGGGGAAGGGTGGAAGATGGTTACCCTTAATGCTAGGAGCCTTGGGAGGAAAACTGCAGAGTTACAGGTTCTCATGGCAGAGGGAGAGGTGGACATTGCACCATCACGAAACATGGGCCACCCAATACAATGACTGGGACCTGTCTGTACCAGGGTACAGGTTATTTCATGAGGGACAGGTGATTGGGAAAGGAGGGGTGGCACTATATGAAGGAAGGACTGAAGTGTGTAAGGGAGGAAGGGAGGAGGGTAGTACGGAGTCACTTTGGATGCAAATCCAGGATTCCAAGAATAGGATTCTTAGAATGGGAGTGGTATACAGGCCACCATCTCAGACAGAGGAGTTAGACAGGGAACTAGCGGGACAGACAGGAGGACCCTGCGAAAGGGGTAGTGTGGGTGATTGTGGGGACTTCAACATGCCAGGAGTGGACTGGAGCACCCCAACAACCAGGAACAGAAGGGAGCAGGTACTGCTGGATGCCTTCCAGGACAGCTTCCTGCTGCAAATGGTCAGTGAACCAACCAGGTTAGGGAATACCCTTGACCTTGTGCTGGCAAATGGGGACTTTGTGAGAGAACTTATAGTGGAGGAACGGCTGTCAGGAGTGACCACCAGTATGGCTCACATTGGATATGGTCAAGGAAGGGTAGAATCTGGCACAATAGTGCTTGGACTTCAGGAGGGCCGACTTTGGGAGGATGGGGAAGTGGTAAAGGTACCTGGCCAGAATTCAATCTAGTATGGACACTAACCAGAGGTGGGAGCTCATAAAGCTGGGGATAGTGGAGGCAGCAAAACCTGCTACAAAGCCCAGAGCAAGAAGGCTAGGGCTAAGAAACCAATCTGGTTGAGCAAGGAGGTCATGGAAAAGGTAAGGAGGAAAGAGCTGCCTTTAGGAGTATAAGAAACAGGGAGGGGAGGACAGGAGGAGTACTTGACAGAATCGAAGGAGATGACAAGGGCAGTAAGGAGCCAAGCATCTAGGGAACTCAGGCTGGCACAAGGCATTAAGAAGGGGAGAAGGACTTCTTTAAGTACATCAGGAGAAAAGGAGCTGCAAGGACCACATAGTAAGGATTAGGAAGGAGGGTTGGGTGGAAGCAGGGTGCGATAAAGGCGGAAGCACTAAATGAGTACTTCTGCTCAGTATTAACTAAAAGAAGAGGGGTGACACCAAGGTGGGAGAAATGGCAGAAGCAGGGTGGGAAGTGGTGACAGATGGGGAAATCATGGAGAGCAGAGTTCGAGAGGGTTTGAAGGCACTGAGGGTGGACAAGGCGCCAGGCCCAGATGGCATCCACCCCAGGGTACTGAAGGAGCTGGCAGAGGTCCTTGCAGGACCTTTGGCAGACCTATTTAATGCCTCACTACATTCGGGGTGTGTACCTCAGGACTGGAGGATGGCTCGTGTGGTGCCCCTCCACAAGAGTGGCCCCAAGGATGAACCAGGAAACTACAGACCAGTGAGCCTCACATCCATCGTGGGTAAGCTAATGAAGACCATCCTGAAGGAGAGGCTGGTGGCCCTCATAGAGGCCAAAGGACTACAGGACAGCAGACAGCATGGCTTCATATGTGGCAGATCCTGCCAAACCAAACTGGTCGAGTTCTATGACTGGGTAACTAGGCAACTGGACAGGGGCTATGCAGTGGATGTCCTGTATCTGGACTTCAGTAAGACATTCGACTCAGTGCCACATGGAAGGCTGGGAAGTAAGTTAGTAGGCACAGGGGCGGGTGCAAAGCTGGTGAGATGGGTAGGAAACTGGCTGCAGGGAAGGCAACAGAGGGTGGTGGTGGTGGGGAGCCTCACACCCAAGGGCAGTGACAGTGGTGTTCCACAGGGCCTCGGTGTTAGGACCAGTGTTGTTTGGGATATTCATTTGCGGACATATCATGGGACATGAAGAGCAAGATCAGTCTGTTTGCTGATGATACCAAGGTAGGCGCGGTGGTGGTTGACCTAGGGGATGGCAGGGTTGCAGGATGATCTGGCAAAGCTTGAAACCTGGTCAGACACCTGGCAACTGGGCTTTAATGCCAAAAGTGCAAGGTGCTGCATTTTGGGATGAAGAACCCAAGGAGGAGTTACCAGCTAAGGGAGTGCAGCTAGCCCAGACAGAGGAGGAGAAGGATCTGGGTGTGCTCATTACAGGTTCAATGAACAACTCGGCACAATGTAGGAAGGCAGCTGCAAAGGCCAACAAAATGCTGGGTTGTATTGCAAGGGTTTATCCCGAGGAGGAGGAGGTGATTCTGCCACTGTATAGGTCATTAGTTAGACCACACCTGGAGTACTGCATGCAGTACTGGTGTCCATATCTGAAGAGGGACATTAAGTTACTGGAGGTGCAGCAGAGTGACAAAGATGATCAAGGGCTGGGGACTTATCATACAAGAGGAGGTTGAAGGAGTTGAACATGTACTCACTGGAGGAGCGGAGAGACAGGGGTGACATGATTGAAACCTTTAAATACATGAAAGGAATAAACAAGACAAGTACAGAGGGGCTGTTCAAATTAAGGTAGGGGAGGGACACCAGGGGCCATGATATGAGACTGGAGCGAGGAAGGTTCAGGAGGGAGATGAGGAGACACTTTTTTACAGAGAGGGTGGTGGCTGGGTGGAATGCGTTGCCTCCTGAAGTGGTATGCAGTAGAACAGTGGACTGCTTCAAACGAGGATGGGACAGGACAAGGGGGAGGGTTAATGAAGGGGAAGGCTGGAAGGGAGGGGCAGCTGCAGAATAAGGGGTGCTAGCTGCACATTCGAGCAGACTTGATAGACCTCTAGGCCTTTATCTGCTTTCAAATTTCGTATGTTCGTATGTTCATATGTACATATTTATACACCACTGGATACAAAAAATAAATATAGCAGTTAATGTCTTTGTAGCTAACCTGAAGATATTATGATATATTGTAAGTTTTGTCATAATTGATATCTTGAAAGTTAGTTTATCACAAAGGAGTACTAAAGCAATCAGATAGTATCCTTCACAGTACAGATCACAACACAACTGCCTGTGCAGTAGTGATTCCAGCAGTTGAAATTCAAAGAGAAACAGTTCAATCTTCAAATGAAACAGCAGGTTTCAAAAGGTATAACTACTAAAGTGATGCTGTATAAAGCAGATATGCAATAGATTGACTCAAAATATGCAGCTTATCCTTACTTATGAGGGAACAGAACCTTGATAACTTACCGATGACTCTGCCATTCATGAGTTATTGTCTTGCCCCTTCACACTTCGAGATAAAATGCAGAGTTTAAGTCAGGCCATTGTATATCACACAGACAGACAAACAGATATTTTCAGTGCAAAAAATGTGGGTATAATGGTCTCAGCAGCAGATCTAGAAATTGTTCAAGGAGGGGTAGCAGTTTTTCATTTATGCAGATACATATAGAAAATCATGCACTAATGAATCATGCTATCTAGCGTGGTACCTCATATAGCATGCATGAGTACAGCAGTCAGTCACGATGCAATGCAGTAACTTGCAGTAAATGACAAGTCATAAAATACTGTAGTAAAAAGGGCTAAATTGCCATTAAATTACGTTGTTCAAAACAGCATACTGGAACATTTTTGTGAAACACTGCAGCATTACTGCATTGCATCCTTGCTGGTGCCACTATAGCTCAGGCTGCAGAGCTGCAGGCCAGGTCTTGTGTCTACAGAAGTGCAGGCCCAATTGGGCCTGAACTTCTACAGCCACACTTACCCATGCATGCAGTATGACATACACAGACAGGTGTGACCACATAAGCACGGGCCCCATGAGGCCTGTGCTAATTCAGCCACAGATACAAATTCACAAAGACAGCATATCAGTCCTACTGCATTTGTGTCATATGGAAACAGTTGTGTGTTGTTTGTCTTACCTCATGATCTCTGTCTGTGGTTGCTTCTGTAGTGTTATCTGTTTGCTGCTTTGGGGAATAGGGAGTTAGGGTTCAAAACGCTAATGCCACATTTCTCTACTTTTGTTTCATTATGTTGAACCCTAATTAGTGCATTAACACAGGGTTTTTTTTCATATAATTTCCTTTCTTTTTTTGAGATAGTGGCCTTATCCCTTTGGGACCTTCATGCATAGATGCAGATGCACATCACCTCTAGGCTCTGCACCAAAGAAAGACTCTAGCCACCTAAAGACATACAGGCCACTACTAGACCTACATTTCTGTGCTGCAAAGGATGTCAAGAATTCATGGGCCTGTCTGGTGGGCTGCTGAAGTGCAGGGCCCCCTGTGCCCTGTGCTTCCATGTGGCCACAGATACAGATACGCAGGAAAAACAGTCCATCTCTCAGCCAATGCACAGGACCCTCTGCTGCCCATGAGTTCAGAGGTGTAGAGTCCTATGCCAAAAGAAAGGTTGTCTTCACTATATGGTACCTTGGGCCAGGAGGAAAAATCTTTCTTTCCCTTGCTGGAGGAGGGGCGTTGCAGAACAGCATCATCCTCCCACCCTCACCCCATCCAGCTTGCTCACTGAGCTTGCTGCAGAACTCAGCTTAGTGGCATGGGATCACAGAACATGACCCATTGGGGTAAAGTCCAGCACTACACAATGTTCCTTAATAATTATTATTTTGTTTGTTAATTGTGTCCCCACATTTTCAAGATAGTCATTTTAAGACTCCCCTTATGAACATGACATGTGGCATTCACAGTGTAACCCCTAGGTGGCGCTATCCCTAGGACTACTACCCCTGCCTGCTTAACTACTAACAGGTTGAGGGGCCTAGGTCCAATGGCGGGTGCCTCCACCCAGAGGTCAGGGTTTGCAGTAGTTAAACTAACTTGGTCACAGCCCTCTGGGACACTGTAACCCCCCTTTCTTCCCACTAGTGGCCCACACAATGCATCAGAAATATCTTCACAATGTGCACTTACCCCCAGGACTGGCTCTGTCGACTGGACTCTGGGGACCCCCTGTAAAACAAGATGATACAGTGCAAAAGCCACAGTACAATACTTTAACATAAATGAATACCTCAGTCAGTGTAGCTTTGCTGAAACGAACAGATCTGATTTATTCAAGGAGCTGTAACAAGGAAGGGGGAATCAGGTTAATTAGGTTAAACACATTAATAATCACAGTACTGTGCACATATTCAGAGTCCCAAATTGTCACATTCACTGGGTACCCAGGATGGGGTGGGGGGGAGGTGGCTAGCCAGGATCAGTGCAGCTTGTTGGGGCCCTGTGATGGAAAAAACACTTGCACAATACCCAATTGTAATCCGGAGCTGGATGGCTCAGTTCGTGAAGAAATGAAAAAGCAACAATTAGATGACACACTTGCAATTCAATAAACAGATGGCAGGGAGCTACCCTGCTTTGTAATCACAGACTCAATGCTGGGAACTGGATGGAAGGCAGATTGTCCTGGATTGCCAGGAGGAGCAGAACATGTGGAAAAGGTCCTTGTGACTGGACCCCACAGCAGTTTACAGCAATCGGATGTAATCCGAATCAGGCTGGGGTTTACTTCCAGCTTCATGCACTCAATTCACTGTACAGGGGATTTGAAATACGATTCCCCACAAGTACTACACACATTTATATGTAAAAGGAAAGTACTATATCAGGCAGGCTGCTTCTCGATCCTGACCGCAATTACTGCACGATACCCGGGAGAACACACAGCAGCTTCAGTTCCTGACAGACCGAGCGTGATCTGTAATTTCTCCAGTCTTCTACAGGTGAGCCTGGTTTCTACTCTTCAGATCTCCTTTTCTCCTCACAGATCGGATTCAGTCTGAACGGGCGCTTGCACAGGCTGCAGACCCGAAAACTCAGGGGTCTCTACATGCCTCAAGGCAAAACTATACACCGCAGAAGCACAGAGCTCCTTGTCTCTTCACTGCCATAACTGATCTAATCTCTCCAGTCCCAGAGCAGTGCATTTCCTTTAGCTCCACACTATTCTGTTGGCTGGTCTGGCTGTCACTCACAATAAACTCTCCCTGTTGGTAGAAAAAGGCGCCAAGGTCAAAACTACATTTCCCAGAGTCACTGGCCATACAGTACATAGGTGGCTGGCTCCACAATGAGAGTCCAAGTTCTGATTTGCAAGCAGCAGGCTCTATTTTAAAGGTCCCCCCCACACTGATTGGTCCAGTTCAGCAGTTCAAAACCAGAATGGAGGGCTAGGCAAAAACAAGTCAGACTGCAAAGAAAAGCAGGTTAGACAAACTGTATTTTCACTATTATTCTAAATGATTTCTGGCAAACATCTTTGAAAAATGCTCACTCTGCTCACTTAGCGACGGCAGAAATGGAGCAATTTGGCAGCAGCTCGAGTAGGACTCAAGCAGGGAAACACACAGTTCCCCCATACAAACTAATTATGTCTGCAAGTAGACAGCTCTTAAAGAGACAGTACCAGAGGCTCTCACAGCACTCACAGATAAACGGCTTAAGCACCAAACACCATTCAGGCTTGGAGCATTCAAGCAAGCTCCTGAAAGACGTTTTGGGAACCCCCATTTGCAGGGGGGTTACAATAGTTTATTGGCTGAAACATCATTTCACACCACAAGTGTGAAAACATCACATCCAGGATTCAAAAAATTATGCCTGTCACCTTTATGAAGTGATGTGAAAAAAATGGCTATGTTGAAAGTTTGGAGTCAAAATATTGAAAGTTAGTGAAGTTACAAGTGAATGTTGAAATATTTCACATTCACTTATAACTTCATCATTTTACGATAATTTTACACCAGACTTTCAACATAGCCTTTTTATGACCCCATCACATGAACCTTGTCTGTAAAAATGTTCTAACCTCCACTAAAATGTCATTTCACACCACAGGTGCAAAAACACATTCTGGCCAGTATTTGAAAAATGACAGCTGTCACGTTCTTGAGATGGTCTGAAAAAATGTCTATGTTGAAAATTTTGGATCAAAATATTGAAAATTACCACAGTTATGAGCGAGAGTAGTAAAATTTAAATGTACACTCACACCTTTGTTGTTTTTAATATTTCTGACCCAATTTTGACCCTAAATTTTCACTATAGTCTTCTTATGACTCCACCTTATAAACCCAGTAGGTGAAAACGTTTAAATGTTGCCTGAAGGGTGATTTCACACAGCAGCTGTGGGCCAGATTTGAAAAATTCCAACACCCTTGTTCAAAAGGTGAGGTCCCAGAAATGCCATGCTGAAAATTTGGTGTAAAATATTAAAAACTGACAAACTTATGTATAAGATCTACCTTGATCTGCACCAACACAACAACAGGGCCTGTCATAATCAGTGACACTGAAGACAGCTGATTTATAGTACATCTCTTTATGGCAGATTTTGCTGCATTCTTCACCCATGGAATTCACCTGTACCTTCCCATAGCTGATGAGGGAGCTCTGTAGTGAGCAGGTAGCTGTGTGGTGGAGTGAAGGGGCAGGGCTTACAGGTCAGCATAAAAGCTTGTGCCGACCTAAGGCACGAGCACCGTGGCATGAGCCTGAATGGCATGAGTGCCACTCAGACAGAAAAAAAAAATTGTTTCGAAACAACAGAATACGACTCAAGCATTTGGTAACTTTAAACCTCTATCTGCCCTGAAGTTGGTAACTGAATGTTTGAACTTGTATTTCATTTTAGTTACTTGTTTGTTATCCTGTAAGTACTCTGGAATATCTGTTCAAACTGCTTGTTATTTTACCTAGCTGCACCCTAGTCTCTGTTTTTAAGTATTTCAGAAGTAAAATTTGTACTGCTGCATTACATATTTAACTCTTGGGACATAGATTGGTGAACTCTTGCACATTTTCTGTTTTCAGATTTCACTATATTTAACATAGTGTTTGCTTTGATAAATGTTCTAAACATGATTATTGATACTGCTCCCCTGTGTTGTTGCATGTACTATTGTAGATTTTGGTAGGACTTTTTTGTACTTTATTTGTTCGACCCCTGGCTATTTATTCTCAAGAATGAATACCAAAGGGGTACTGGGGGCTGGAATATTCCTTGTCATCTGGGGACTCATGACATGCATGGACAGGCTGCAGCCAGAAACTCCATACTCTGTGAGATTGTTATGGTATTTACAGCATTTAGATAGTAATCCCTTCCCCAGTTTAAAAATGCAGCACTGTCAGGGGATGATCTGTTTGGGCTTATTGACTGCTATATGATATAGTTCCTTTGTAAAAATAGTTTCCTATATGGGATTCTTATTTGACTCCCCTGGTAATTATTGAGTTTCTGGCAAGGTGCTGGTTAATTTAATAGGGAGACTATTAGCTGTGAAAAGATCTGGAAAACACCAGTACTACTTAATTAAAATTTCTATGATATTATTTTATTATAATGTGGAGATGTTTATCACAGCCCTGGCCCTGTAACATCTTCCCAGTTAACTGCTGATGTCCTGTCTAATGGGAACTTCAGCATTGTTCAATTTAATATCAGAAGTCTTGGAAATAAAATCGATCGTGTTAGGCTGTGGATGACTTTTCATAAACCTAACATAACTATCCTGATGGAGACCTGGCTATGTGGCAGGATCCCAAATGGTTTAATAGAAATTGGTGATTAGCAAATCTTGAGGAAAGATAGAAATACAAAAGGGGTGGGGGCATTAATTTATGCTACTGTACATCAGAATTAACTATCTATGAGGTCAAGGCACCTAACCACCTGGAAGGCATTGAGGTCCTAGATGCAGAGTTGATATCACCCTATTAAAAGTCTCTCTTAGTTGTGAGAGTGTATTGTCCTCCTAGATCTAACTTGACAACTTTTGAACATCTGCAAGATTTTTTGATATGAATTTAGGAACACCCACAAAATTGCTATGATATGAGATTTAAATGTTAATTGGTACTCCATTTATGGGGACTTAGTTTAATTGAGTTACAGGAGTTTAGGTTTAACTCAGTTAATCACAGAATCTACCAGCATTAATGCATCCAATCGTAAGACTTGGTTTGCTGGCCAAGGCAGCTAGCTTCACCTGAGCTCTTTCCTTCTAAGATGGCTTGAAAGGCAGAGTAGAGAAACTTACCAGAGCAAGGGAAAAGGATTAAGACTTTTTTTGGCTAAGCAGATTTACTGTGTGGTGTTGTTTTTATTTTTTACTCACAGGGACTGCTACTGTTTGTTGCTAACATTTCATTGTTTTATTTTTCTCTGTAGCAAAGTGTTTCTTACAGTGTATATCTCTCTGAAATTATTACAGGTGGTGTTTTACAGGTTTTACAGTTTTATCTAACATTAGGATAAGCTTTGGGTTACTGCATTTGTTGTTGACTGATTGTTTCTGCTCTTACCTCCTTGTTCTTTTGTCTGTGGTTCTTTTCGGCAGGGACGGGCCCAGCCACCCACCCCATCCCCAACCACCCCACACTACACTCCTTTTATAGGGTACCACAGTTGTGACATTTCCTGTGGCAGAGCAGGAAGGGGCGGATCAGTGGGGCATCCACAAGGTGAGCTCATTTACAGGGGCATTAGTAATTTAACTTGTTATAACAAGTAAAACAAAAACAAAACACAATCAAACCATTACTTGCATTTTTTTTCCTTCTAATTACTCTGACTAGGTTATAAACCCAGCAACTTATCTGGAATGGATATCATTAACTGCAGGTACTGTGGAACAATTTTCAGAAGGACAGTCTTGCAGGATTTAGGACACTGTCCTACATGCTGGGCCATTGGAGATCTTAGGGCTCAGCTCTGGGCAGCATGGGCAGAGATTGCACGCCTCAAATTTCATATTCAAGAGGAAATACATTATAAGAACCACCCGCCATTTCCCCAGCATCCAACAGAAAAACCTCGACCACAGAGGGTAGTTGGTCCAGGAGGTTGGCAGGTTAGAGGGGCAAATCGAGCCCATCACTCTCTGCTTTCCAACATATTACCTCCAAAAACCATATAAACACTACAAACAGGTATCTGCCTCTATCTCTGAAATCAAACAAAGAGGCAGAAGACACTGCAGAGCAGGACACTGCAGCACAGGAGCTAGCACAACAAAACTACTCAAATCAGGAACCAAAACAAAAAAGGCAAAAAGGAAATCCAAAAAATTTCTGATCATAGGAGACTCCATCATTCGGGGAGTTGATACCCATCTCCAGCCAGGGGTAATGGTCAGATGTCTCCCAGGTACATCAGCATGGCGAGACACTGACCACATTGCTAAAATTGTTCACAAAGCAGGAGAAAACATTGATGTCCTAGTACATAGGACTATGATCTTGCCAGCCGGTCAGTTGTGGAGACCAAGGAACACCTGACCAGGCTGGGTGACAAACTATCATCCATTTCATCCGGCATCTCCTTCTCTGAGATCTTGCCAGTCTGGGAGAGGGGGGCTGATGGACGGAAGGTCAGAGAAGGGGAGATAGGGGAGCTAAACACGTGGCTCAAGGGCTGGTGCCAGGAAAAAGGACACAGATTTGTAGGGAACTGGCAACAGTTCTGGGAGCGAAAGTTCTTTAAATTTGATGGACTGCATCTGACTCAGGAGGGAG
This sequence comes from Neoceratodus forsteri, assembly GCA_016271365.2. Taxonomy (NCBI): domain Eukaryota; kingdom Metazoa; phylum Chordata; order Ceratodontiformes; family Ceratodontidae; genus Neoceratodus; species Neoceratodus forsteri. The sequence continues at coordinate 10,138,156 of CM057456.1, forward strand.
TTAGTGCATTGGGGCAGAAGTTTGACGTCTTTGCAGAATATTTAAACTAGCAAATGGGAAGAGGGGTGCAGCACCCCATACGTCGAATGGGAAGAACACCCCTCCCCCCTCAGCTACTGGTCAAACAGGATTCAGCATGTTTGCAGTTCATTTGCATCACCAGGTAAGAAAAAAGGTTTGTCTCCCCATACGATGCACAGGGGTAATGCCAAATCTCACCCAACAACTAACACACTGAAATCTGGCCAATGGAAAATCATGTACACAAATGCTCACAGCCTGGGAAATAAGATCCCAGACCTGCAGGCAATAATGTCAGAGGCTAAACTGGACATAGTAGCAATTAGTGAGATATGGTTTACCAGTAACCACACTTGGGAGACTTCAGTACCTGGCTACGTATTGTTCAGAAGAGACCGAGGTGCAAAAGGGGGGTGGAGTGGCCCTGTATGTCAATGAAAATATCAAAGCTACAGAAATTCAGAATACACATAGGAGCCAGAAGAACTGTGGGTCACCCTGAAACAGGAAATGGGACAGCCATAAGAACTGGGTTGTCTACAGGCCCCAGACCAGGGGGAGGACATAGACACATTACTGTTAGAAGATATACAAAACATGACAGCTAAAGGGGAGGTTCTGATAATGGGAGACTTCAACATGCCAGATACAGATTGGTCAATACCAGCAGGAACATCTGCCAGAACTAGACACATAGTGGATTCCCTGCAGGTGGAGGGCCTCAAACAACTGGTACAACAACCCACAAGAGACAGGGCTATCCTAGATCTAGTACTGACTAACAGGGAAGGGATCACAGATCTCCAGGTAGAAGGTCACCTGGGGGCCAGTGACCATCACATGGTATGGTTCAATTTGGCTACTACATCTAAATCATCCCATTCCAAGGCAAAAATATGGGACTTCAGAGGAGCTGACTTTGATAAGATGGCCAACAGAGTTAAGCTAGCCCTGGCAAAAGAAACACAGGTGAGGGGTACAGGCAAAGTGGGCAAGCATTAATGATGCATACTTGAAGCAACATCCCATTGTGTTAGACAGAAAAGGAAGTGCAAAAGAAGAAGGAAACCACTTGGTTCTCAAATACAGTAGCAGAAAAGGTCAGAGCCAAAAGGCTGGCCTTCAGGAAATATAAGGAAACACAGTGGATGAAGGTAGGGAGGCATACCAAACTGCCCTAAGGGAAGCAGGGAAGGCAGTAAGGCAGGCAAAGTCCCAAACTGAGGAAACACTAGCACGAACAGTAAAAGAATGTGACAAGACTTTCTATAGATACATTAGTGAAAGGAGAAAGTCCAGAGGGGGTATTGCTAAGCTTAATGGAGAAAAGGGAGCATGTGAGGAGGAGGAGGACCATGTAAAAGCATCTATCCTAAATAGATACTTTTGCTCAGTATTTACTGAAGAGAAGGTAGGGCAGGGCCCACAGCTCAGCACCATGGACACAGGGGGGAGGGAGGCCAGCACTACTCCCTTCACAAAAGAAAGAGTCCTACAAGAGCTTGCTAAGTCAGGGTGGATAAGGCAATGGGACCTGATGGCATACATCCCAGGGTACTTAAGGAGCTAAAGGTGGAACTAGCAGAGCCATTAGCAGAACTGTTTAGTGAGTCTCTGAGCACAGGAGAGGTCCCAGAAGACTGGAGAAGGGCTCATGTGATCCCACCCACAAGAGTGGTAGCAGGAGGAGGCAGGAACTACAGACCAGTCAATCTTACCTCAGTAGTGGGCAAGATTGTGGAGGCACTCCTTAAGGAAAGGATAGTGCAACACCTGGACCTGTAGGGGCACAGGATCCAAGACAGCATGGGTTTACAAAGGAAGGTCCTGTCAAACTAATCTCATAGATTTCTTTGACTGGGTAACCAGAGTGGTGGACCAAAGGGGAGCAGTTGATGTCACCTACCTTGACTTCAGCAAAGCTTTGACACTGTTCCATACAGAAGATTGATAAATAAGCTGGGTAGGCTCGGGGTGGCGAAGTTAGTCAACTGGGTGGCAAACTGGTTGACGGCAGAAACAGAGAGGTGGTAAATGGTATACAGTCAGAAGAGATGCAAGTCACAAGCGGGTACCTCAGGGATCAGTCCTGGGGCCAGTCCTCTTCAACATCTTCATTAGTGACCTTGCAGATGGACTAGAGGGTAAGGCTTGTCTGTTTGCAGATGACACCAAGATCTGCAACAGAGTAGATGATCCAGATGGGGGAAGAATGAGAAGAGATCTGGATAAACTAGCAAAATGGTCAGAAGAGTGGCAACTGGGATTTAATGCAAAGAAGTGCAAGATCATGCACATAGGGAAGAGAAACCCTGAAGCCACCTATAGACTGGGAGGAGTTGCTAGCAGTCACAAAGGAAGAAAGAGACTTGGGCATCATCATCACTGATGACCTGAAATCATCCAAGCAGACCTCTAAAGCAGTAGGTAAGGCTAGGGGGGTGTTAGAGTGTATTAGTAGGGGTATCACAAGTTGGAAGAGGGAGGTAATAATCCCTCTTTACAAGACACTGGTTAGGCCCCATCTGGAGTACTGCGTGCAGTATTGGAGGCCACACCTTCACAAGGACATTAACCAAATTGATGCAGTCCAGAGAAGGGCAACCAAAATGGTGCAGGGACTGCATCAGAAGACATATGAGGACAGATTAACAGAGCTCAATATGTATACCCTTGAGCAAAGGAGGGAGAGAGGTGATATGATCGAGGCATTCAAACACCTTAAGGTCATTAACAAGGTGAAAGAGTCTAACATGTTTAAATATAAGAAAATAGCAGGACAAGAGGACGAGCATGAGATTAGAGGGGGCCGATTAAGGGGGAATGTGAGGAAATTCTTTTTCACAGATAGGGTGGTGGATGCATGGAATGGCCTACCTCAAGAAGTGGTGGCTATGAATACAGTGCAGGGCTTCAAACAGGCATGGGATAGGCATAAGGGAGCAATACAAATGAGTATGAATAGATAGGCCACTGACAGAGCAAAGGCCGATGGCACATTTATAAGGTAGAAAAAGAAATGGGCAGACTGGATGGGCCTTGAGGTCCTTATCTGCCGTCAACTTCTATGTTTCTATTTTTCTATGTTTCTAACCCTATTGAATCCCATTTTCGCTAACTGTCCTCATCTGTATACTACCGGTGGGGTTCTCCCCAATTCTTTCTCAGATCACCAAGTTATATTTTCCATACAAAACACCCCCAACAAAAATGGGTAAGGCTAAATTTATTACTTGGAGAAACTATACAAATTCTGACTATGTGGCTCTTATGATAGATCTAGAATATATTGCATAGAACAGATTGGAGCTAATCCCCAATGGTAGTGGTGCTTGGGCCTCTTTTTACTGCAAATATATGCAGTTATGTGGCAGACACCTACCACTGAATCATAAAAGGATTCCAAATTTTAATGCTAAATTGTATGATTCAATTTAAATAAACTCAAAACTATTAGGGACAAATTGTGGTTTGCGGAAAAAAAAAAAATCTTAAACACGATTGGGACCTATATAGACAGGCCTGTAACAAATACACTAAAGCAATAAAATTAGCCAAACAAAACTACTTCAAAGAGAAACTGGATGGTAACATCAAACAAAACCCAAGAGAGTTTTGGAAAATCATGTCAGGACTACTGGGTAACAATTGTAATAATACATCAAGTACTTACAGTACATGACTGATGGTGAATTAATTACTTTAGATACTGATGTGGCAGAAACATTTAACAACTATTTTGTTTTTATGGGGACAGAAGCACTAAAGGAATTAGGCCATCAGATTTCTCCTACGTTAAGTGGAGAGTCATAGAAAATGCTCTCCAATAGAATGGCAGGATCTACATTTCAACCATTATTTGAATTTACAGAAGTCACAGAGCAGGAAATTAGAAATTAACTTTTGAAAATGGATACTTTTAAAGCAATTGATTTAGATACAGTTCCTGCCAAACATTTAAAATATGCTGCTCCCATCTTAGCGCACCAATTAACGTAAGTATTTAACTTATCTATTAACATGGGAATATTCCAGGAAGCTTGAAAGTGTGAAAAAGTAATTCCTGTGTTCAAATCTGATTTCAAACAGGAGCTAGGTAACTATTGACCAATATCGCTCCTTTCTCAGAGTTCTAAGATTTGTCAGAGATTTGCTTCAAATCAATTGAAGAAGTATTTGGAGTGGTATAAGTTATTAATATAGATATCAGTCAGATTTTAGGGCCACCCATACTACCACGTCTGCACTGATCAAAGCAACGAGTGACTTGCAATTTAACCTGGACAGGAGTCTATATGTGGATCCATTATTTATTGATTTATCTAAGGCCTTTGACACTCCGGATCATGCTACTTAGGCAAGACTAACAGAATCTGGACTGAACATGAACTGTGTTAAGTGGTTTAAATCCTATTTAAAGGGTCATAGCTATTTGGTTGCTGTAGATGAATTTATATCCAGTCCAACTATAATTAAAACTGGGGTTCCACAAGGATCAATTTTAGGACCTCTGTTATTTAATTTCTATATGAATAACATTGGGCTTTCAGAGCTTAATGTTAAGTGACTGCTCCAAGCCCTACCTAACTACCCACCCCGTTTTCCACCTACCTACCTACCCCACCCCCTCCCTACCACCTACCCTTCCCTCCCTGACTTGTCAGACTTGACAAGGGCATCCCCCACCTGCTTTCTTCCCCCTCACTTCCCTCATCCCCCTGTTGCCTACTTCACCCCACCCCTTTTCTTCCATACTCCCCCTTTCTCTTCCCACTCATGTGCATCCTTTTTCTACTAGCCCTGGAGACAATGTCATACTGAGCTGACTGCACCCCTCCCTCACTAATTCTCTCCATCCTGCCTCTCCAGCCTCTACCCAGGTACTATAACCCTTCTGTATTCCTACACTGTTCCACTTACTCCTGTTCGTGCACTTTTCCTGTAAAATATGTAACCTGAATGTTTATGTATCTTTGTTGCCTTTGACAAATGTTTTTGCTTCATGCCTGTATTGTAACACTAATACTGTCTATAATATGCTCTGTATTCTGTATCTGATGTGGAAAATTTGTAAAAGAACTTCTGGTTCAAAAGGTCTGTAATCCTAGTAATAAATAAATAAATATCATTTATACGTAGATGACAACACTGTATATATCAAAGGACATTGAGTATATCTAGGAAAAATTAGAATGTGTTTTTAATTCCCTGCAATTGTTTTTTTATGATCATAAATTAGTTCTTAATTCAAAGAAAACCCAGTCAGTTATTTTTGGTAGGAATAAAATAGGTAATGTTGATTTGCCCATGGTGCTGTGGACCCTGTGGGTTACAACTATACAGCAAACCACTTCATATAAGTATCTTGGGATGTGGCTGAACAACATACTAAAGTCGAACATTCATGTGCAAAACATTTTGAGTAGCATTGGTAAGCGTCTGGGTATGATGTACCACTCCAGGTCCTATATGTCAACTGAGACTGATAGGCATGTAGTAAATACCATACTGGTACCTTTGATAGATTTTGGTGATGTCCTCTATGCTGTGGTATTGGGGAGGGAGTTAATTGAACATTGTTTATAATAGGTTGGCCCACTTCATCCTCAATGCTCCCCCCCCCATACCTCTCAACTGTACCACATTACGAGGAACGTTCCTCATTTTACTGCACAAAAGCTCCCTGTTCCACATTGTGAGGACTTGTTCCACATTCAGTATTAACATTTTAAAGCAAAAATCTATAGTAAATGATGCAAAAAATATATTATTCAATTAATAACAGACTTTCTGAACATAAATGCAAACATTTTAACAGTGTTCTGAGCCTCCTAGGTAAAGATTTGATTAAGTGTTCCACATTTTGCTCATTTGTTCCACATTTTGAGAGGCAATGTTCCACATTTGGGGGACAAAAGGTTGAGAGGTATGCCCCCGGTAGCACATCACTGTATTCTCTATTCTAAATTGAGCTTGCTAGGAGTTAATGAACAAAGACATTTGCACTTACTTGATTTTATATATAAATGCTAAAAGGACAAATTCCCTATGTGTGTTTTGGAGAAACTACAAAGGAGACCAATCAAGAAGGGGTTAAGATCAGCTTTAGGCCTTGAATATAAAGTCTCTTCTTGTGGTCTGGAAGTTAAGAGAACTCCATTATACTATATACCGCAGGTACTGTGTTATGAAACTCTATTCCTCATACTCTGAGGCAAATAGATAGAAGAACTGGCCTGACTTCCATCAACAAGTGGTATGTTAATCAGGCTATGCTTTCACCACACTGCTGACATAAGCCAGGTTTAGGCTAATTAGGAGCACATGTAAGTGTTCTAGGGTGAATAGTGATTTTTCTAACCTCTACCGGGCCCCTGAATTACATAGTCCTATATATATTTATTTGTTTCATGTTTTTATGTGATCTGAACCTCCCCTAATTGGGTTCCTTTATTCATAGATGTGTCCCTTTTGGGTGTAATCCACAACAAAATTATGGGGTTAGTAACTGCCATATGAATAATGTTTTTATATTGTAGTACATTTATTTTATTTTATATACATTTATGTAATTATCGTGTCTTGATAACCTGTATTTGTTATATGTATGTCTAAGTAACTTAAAATGATATGGGACCTCGTTGAAAATGAACTTCAATTCAGTTGAGCTTATCCCTGTTCATATTTTTGATATGACTAACAATTTTTACTATTTTCTTACAAAATGTTGAAACGCCATTGAAATACATTAAACCAGACTTATCTTATTTTCTCATATTGTAATCACTGGTTCCAGCAGCAAGACATGTCTGCAATCAGAGAGTGGGTCTATGGTCATAGGACATGTTCAGGTGAGTGAGGGTATCTGGATGGTGTGGGGTGGTTTGTGCTGAGTGGGAGGTCGGGATAGATGGGGGATTTGGGGGGTTAGATCGGTAAGGGACCATTTTCTTTTTTACAGGTTCATTAACAAAAAAAAAGTTGTTCAGGGACTGTTTTCTTTTTTACAGGTTTAATACATTACTGGATCTGATACTAGGGACTGGGCAACCCAGTATTGGCTTTTAATCCATGGTGGCACCTGGGGTGGACACCCTGGCATCACCACCTGTGAATTGGGGGGGTGACCTGGAGGGGACAGGGCTGGGCAAGTGGTACCAGGGGTGGGCATCCTGGTCTGCTTTTCTATTTCTGCATATTTGTAGTATTGATGGAAACATGAGGGTGGACTGGCTGAAGTGGAGGGAGGGAATTAAAAATAAAAAAACAGACAGATAGACAGACAGCTAGATATAGATAGATAGATAGATAGATAGATAGATAGACAGACAGACAGACAGACAGACAGACAGACAGACAGACAGACAGACAGATAGATAGATAGATAGATAGATAGATAGATAGATAGATAGATACTAGAGATAAGAAAGCGAGAGAGAGAGAGAGAGAGAGAGAGAGAGAGATGCAACCATCACCTGCTCACTGCTCTCACTAAATCTGGCAACAGCTTTCCAGCTGTGGCTATGAAAACTAAGAAAGTCCTGCTGCTGATTTCATGCTGTTGAGCTCACGAAAGAACTATCATTCTTTCATATGTGTTCTTACGAAGCCCTTGTTAAGTCTTCCACCATGATTTTGAGGAATGTACCAAAACCATATTTTGGGGTCTAAAACAAACTCTAGAATTGAGCTAAACAGGTACTCTTTAGTTAAATTCATGTGTTTGTTTTTCTCCTAGGGTATCATTTTTATGGGGTTCAGTAAAAAAAATAAAAAAAGAGAAGACTGCCATATGAAGGTAGATTGTTTTCTCCCAAAAGAAGAATTTTGGTTTATGAAAGAAGATTTTTTCTTTCATGAGCAGGAAATTCTTCTTTCACATTCAACATATAAATGAAAGACCCTATTGTGCATGCTCAGTACCGATATTTCAAATCATTATAACTCAGGAACTGGATAATATTTTTTCACCAAAATAAAAAATGGCCTCTTTCTAGGGCAAGTCCCTTCTACCCTAAACATTTCAGAACAAAATTCCAAACCATCTGAACTGTAGGTGAGATATAAAAAAAAATGGCCAAAGCCCTGAATTTTTCCACTTTTTGCACTATCCGGGTCTTGGAATCTTAATATCTTGATATCTGATCATCACAAAACTTGCCAAATCAAGAGATCTTGCTGCCCAGACCCCACATGCAAAATTTCATGCAATTCCATTGACCAGGGCAAAGTTATTATGGTGCAAAGTCAGGTGCACTCGACTTAACCCTAAGTATATGGGTGCTACCACACTCTTATAATAGATTATTTCAAAATTTAAATATTACGTGGGCTTTTTTTGTGAAACAATGGTGCTCCATTTGTAAGGAGCATCATTGCCATGGATGCTGTTGCTGAGGATGGTGGCATAACACCGATGCTGATTGGTGGCTTTTTCTAAAAATACTTGGGAAACATGGCAGCACTTTTTAATGAGTGACCCTTGATTTTGGAGAGTGCCAGTTTTGTGGAACAAGGTGGGTGCTATGTATGCTATCTATGCTAGTGCAGTTCCATTTGTTCTGAATAAAGAAAAAAGAATACTTCAGTAGTTTTTAAAGTTGGAGTAGATGGCTGTGGATATTGCAGTGAGCGAGTTGGCAGGCAGGACAGGCGGTCGGTATCATGGAGGTAAAGATGAGGAAGGTAATTTTACAGTGCAAACAGACAGTTACAATGATGTGGAAGAAAAAGATTTGATGTACGGTCCTTTTTGACAGGTGATGTGTCAAATGAGCTCGGCAGGAGTGTGAGTGGTGAATGGATGAGGAGGGAGAGAGGGAAGGGAGAGGAAAAGATGTAGAGTGAATGAGACTTTAAGTATTTTTAAAAAAGAACTGACTTGGTTTCAAATGGTTTTGGTTGGTACTGTGGTATTCCAGTGATTTCAGCAGGGTGAAAGTAACTGGAAGGAAGGCATAGCTTGTTTTAGGACTGTGGTTGCTAGAAAGGTTGCAGACTTAGAGCTGGAGAAGTAGTGCTGGAGGGTGGGCAGTGGATGGTGGGTGGGGCCATACAGTGACATGTTTACTATGTACATAAATGAATAGTGACATATGTACTGTGTACATAAATGCTGATGTGTCTACTATGTACATAAATGAAATTTAACTACACAGTAGCTGAAATATCAGCATGCATATAATGGCTTTTGTGTCCACACCTATTGCATAAATAGGGGATGTGCAACAGGGACCTATGGAATAAACATTTTTTTTATTTTCACTGGTGCTGTTTGACCCTGAGTAACCTCAAGAGTGGCATAAGCCACAGCTTATGTGCCAAAGTCAAACAACATGAGTGAAAATAAATTATTAATTCCACAACGTTTCTGTTGCATACTTAATTTATGCAACAATCAGGGAACTTCTGTTAGTGTTTTCCTTTAAGGCTTTGTTGTATTTATGTTCACCATGTGCAGGAACCAGCAAACATATTGCTATGACAGTGAGTTTTGAGAGGTGTGTCACTGTGGTCTATAGCATGGCAGTCTGCAAGGGGCTTGTCAGTATCACACTAGTCATCAATCAGGTTGATCATGATACTGTTCTGGCTTGCTGGGCAGAAACTTTCTGTAGTTCAAAGAAAAGAGCTGATCCAATCATAGGATGTCTCTTTCCTTTGATCTACATAACTCTGACCAGCAAGCACAACTCGTCCTCTCATGATCAGCCCGCTGCTGTGCTACCCCTTAAGTATACCTCAGTGCTGGCTACAACCCCCCACCTGCCCATTTTCATTGTGCGACACCAGGGAGTCCACCATAGTGCTGCCAAACATAAAGAAACCCTCCCTTAAGCTCTCCTGCCCTTTCCATGTCAGTTTTCTGGGACGGGGGGTGCACAATCCCCCTTGCTGGCTGCTACCCCCACCCTGCCCATTTTGATTGTGTGACACTAGGGAGCAAGCCCATGATGCCGTCAAACATAACACTGATACTGGGGTTCCCAATCCTCAGTGTCGGTTCCTGAAAATAAAGAAAATCATCCCTCGCAGTTTCTTTTTTGTTTTGTAAAATACAACCTGTAAAAAAGAAAGCCATCCATTGATGTCTGCTGCAACTGCCATTGCTGTCTCCCCACCTGACCCTCACGCTCAGCACCCACAACCCCACACCCCCCAACCCCTTACTTACCTACCAGAGGGTCCAACACTGTAAGCCTCTTTGGATCCGAGACACATCTTCACTCTTCAATGCCAGACTGAGGAAATTTATGTACAAAGTAGCTCAAATATAAGTATTTACTTAATGGCTTTTGTGGCCATGCCTATTACATAAATACATTCTCTGCAAAAAAACCTTGTTAATGCACCAGTTAGGGTAACCTAATGCCACAAAAGTAGGGGGATATGGAGTTAGGGTTTCCAACCCTAATCTCCCTTCCCACCCTCCAAGCAGCAAAAGGAAAAAACAGAAGGGTTTGGGGTCTCTGGAGTCCTGGTGAATCAGTGGTGGGGTCTTTCTTGGGAGTTATCAACCTTAATGCTCACCCCTTCCCCGAAGCCCAAAACCTCCAATATGAGGCAAAAGGTACAGCTCCAAGTCTCTGCCTCATAATGATATGCTCTCCAAAGGTGGAGAAGTATGTCATGCCACAGGTTGACAATACAATTTGTTGTACCTTTCTTCATACAGGCTCCAGTCAAAACAGTGAAAATTAGTGAAGTTATGAGTGAACGTTGAAATACCACAACGTTCACCCATAACCTGGGCATTTTGCTGCATTTGTGCACCAAATTGTCAGCATATCCTTCTTGTTAATCCACCTCATGAACCCAGTGTGAAAACTTTCAAACCCCCACTGAAACATCATTCTGCGGCATCAAAATATCATTCTAGACCATAAGTGTAAAAACACATTTTGGCCATAGTTACAAGCGAACATAGTAAAATTTCAACGTATGCACATAATTTTGCCATTGTTACATATTTTGACCCACATTTTCAACACGGCCTCATGAACAAGGGTGGTGAAAATGTTCAAATCCTGCCCAAAAGGTGATTTTGCTACATGACCATGAAATAGCCTTTCAGGTTCTCCCACCATTGGTCATGAGGTGGGGTCCCAAAAAGGCCATGTTGAAAATGTGGGGTCAAACTATGCAAAAAATGACAACATTATACATCAAAGTTGAAAATCCCAATGAAATACATTGAACCGCACTTAACCTTAGTTTCTCATATTGCAGTCAGCAGTTCCAGCAGCAAGATGTGTCTTTGACTGAAGAGTGGATCTTCACCCTGTGACCAGATCAGGTGAGTGAGGGTGTGTGGGGGATGTACTGGGGCTGTGGAGTGGTGGATGCAGAGTGGGAAGTGGGGGAGGGGTCAGATCGGCAAGGGACCATTCTCTGTTTTGCAGGTTTAAAAAAAACACCCAGGGATGGTTTTCTTTATTTCAAACAGGGACAATGATCAGAGGGTGTGGTGGGTGTCACTAGACACCATGGAAAATAAATCCATTATTGGGATGAGGATTGGAGGGTGTGGGGCACCACTAGACACCTTTGAAAGATGCATTCATTACGGGGACAGTGATCAGAGGGTGGGGGAGTGCCACTAGACTCCAAGGAAAGATAAATCCATAACAGGGACTGCAATCGGAGGGTGGGGGGGTGCCACTAGACACCAGGGAAAGATGATATAAACATGGAGATGACAATCAGAGGGTGGGTGTGCCACTAGACAGCAGGGAAATGTAACATACTAAAAGGGACAGCAATGGGGGACACCACTAGATACCAGAGAAATGGCAGCTCACTGCTGTCAGTGCAGTCTGCAGCATGAGTTCCAGCTGTGGTTGCAGAAGTCAAGAATGTCCTGCTGTTCTCATACAGAAAACATGACTGAATGGCTCCTCTCTCTAAGCAGTGCAGCCTGGATTTTGGGTGCCCAGAAAAGGTATTTCTGCCAACTTCAAAACCAAACAAACACCAGAATCTAGCTAAATGAGTCCTATTTAGCTAGGTTCAAGTGTTTTTTTTTAAATACATAATTTCTATGTACTTTTACTGTGTGTTTGAACAGTAAAAAGAAAACGATGGCTATCTTGATTGTTTTTTTTTTCACCACAACAAGGAAATCATGCAAATAACCACTCATGAGATGTTTTTTACCTTTCACGATAGTTTTTTTTAACCTTTCGCAATAGTTTTTTTTACCAGTCGCACTGGAACGTTAACTCAAAAATCATTATAACTTTAAAACAGTATACTATTTTTTCACCAAACCTTCCAAGGCACACCCGTGGCATGGGCCCTTTCAACCCTGAAAATTTCATGTAAAAATTCCACACCATCTATGCTGTAGGTGAAAGGAAAAATACACAATGTTAAGTATGAGAAAACCAAACATGTTTTTTTTTTCATTTTTTGGTGCTCTGTATCTCAAAAAAGGAACAAGATGCAATCAAGAAGCTTTTCTCATCTTGAGAATCTGGCAGCCTGACCAAACATGTCAAATTTTGGCTTATGTTTTAAAAGAATACAAAAGTTATTAAAGTGCAAAAAACAGGGATTAACATTAAACAGGCTACTCAACCCTAACTATAGGGGCGAGACCATACCCCTATAATATATTTAAATTGCAAAAAAACTACATTAATGCTCTAGTTAGGGATATAGCCACAAAAGTAGGGAAATATGGTGTTAGGGTTTTCAAAGAACACTCCACACCCACCCTGCACACACCAACAGGCATTGGTTGTGTGCCTTGGGATCATCAGCCCTAATGCTCATCCTATTCCATAAGTAAATAAGCTGAGATGGGTACAGTACAGGAGAATTGGGTGAACGTTAGGGCTGACGACCCCAAAGCACATCCCAGATGCCTGTTAATGTGTGCAGGGTGGGTGTAGGGTGTTAGCTTTGAAAACCCTAATGACACATTTCCCTACTTTTGTGACATTATCCCGAGCTAGAGCTTTAACACAATTGTTTGCAATTTATTTCCTTACTTTTTGAGATAGAATAATCGTATCCTTATTTGCCTGTGAAAGTGCAGGGCCCTCCAAGCCCTGCACTCTCATCCCTCCATAAATGCATATATGTATGTAGCTGTCCCTGCGCTTCCATGTGTAAGACAACAGTGACCAAAATGTCAGCATAGCCATCTTATTATTCCACCTCATGTATCCAGTACAGAAAATTTTCAAACCCTCTCCAAAACATAGTTCTGAACAACTGCAATGCCATTCCACACAAAAGGTGAAAAAACACATTTTGTCCAGGATTTGAAAAATGACAGCTATGACATACATGAGGTGGAGTAATAAGATGGCTATGTTGAACATCTGGGGTTAAAATATTCAAAATTTCCAAAGTTATGAGCATGCATAGCAAAATTGCAACAAATGGTCATAATGCTGGAATTTTCAACGTAGGCTTCTTATTACCTCACCACAGAAACCCAATAGGCAAAAATTTTCAAATCCATGCCAATTTTTTTTTACCTTTCACGATAGGATTTTTTACCAGTCTTACTGGAATGTTTACTCAAAAAGCATTATAACTTTAAAATGGTATAATATTTTTTTACCAAACCTTCCAAAGGCACACCCTTGGCATGGGCCCCTTCAAGCCTGAAAATGTTGTGCAAAACTTCTACACAATCAACACTGTAGGTGAGAGTACAAAATACATAATGTTAAGTACAAGAAACTCAAACATGTTTTTTCCCCCAATTTTTGGGTGCACTGTGTCTCAAAAATGGAACAAGATGCCGTCAGGAAGCTTTTCTCATCTTGAGACTCTGGCAGCCTGACCACACATGTCACATTTTGGCATATTTTGTCAAAGAATAAAAAAGTTATTAAAGTGCAAAAAACAGGGATTAACATTAAACAGGCTACTCAACCGTAACTATAGGGGCGAGACCCAGACCCCTATAATATATTTAAATTGCAAAAAAACTGCATTAATGCTCTAGTTAGGGATATAGCCACAAAAGTAGGGAAATATGGTTTTAGGGTTTTCAAAGCAAACACACCACACCCACCCTGCACACACCAACAGGCATTGGCTGTGTGCCTTGGGGTCATCATAGAATTTGATGGCAGATAAGGACCACTTGGCCCACCTAGTCTGCCCATCAGCCCTAATGTTCACCCTATTCCATAAGTAAATAAGCTGAGATGGGTACAAGATGGGCACAGTACAGGAGAATGAGGTGAGCATTAGGGCTGACGACCCCAAAGCACATCCCAGATGCCTGTTTATGTGTGCAGGGTTGGTGTAGGGAGTTAGCTTTGAAAACCTTATGCCACATTTCCCTACTTTTCAGACTCTATCCTGAGCTACAGCATTAACACAATTTTTTGCAATTTATTTCCTTACTTTTTGAGACAGAATAATCATATCCTTATTTGCCTGTGAGAGTGCATGGCCCTCCAAGCCCTGCACTCCCATACCTCCAAAGATGCAAACATGTATGTAGCTGTGGAAGCACAGGGCCCTCCAGGCCCTGCGCTTCCATGTGTAAGACAACAGTGACCAAAATGTCAGCATAGCCATCTTATTACCCCACCTCATGTACCCATTGCAGAAAATGTTCAAACCCTCTCCAAAACGTAATTCTGCACAACTGCAATGCCATTCCACACAAAAGGTGCAAAGACACATTTTGGCCAGGATTTGAAAAATGACAGCTATGACATACATGAGGTGGGATAATAAGATGGCTATGTTGAACATCTGGGGTAAAAATATTCAAAATTTTCAAAGTTATGAGCATGCATAGCGAAATTGCAACAAATGGTCATAATGCTGGAATGTTTACATATTTTGATCCCAAATTGTCAACATAGCTATCTTATTATCCCACCTCATGTACCCAGTACTGAAAATGTTTGAATCCCCACCAAAACATAATTCTGTTCAACTCAAAATCCATTACATACTACAGGTGTGAAAACACATTTTGGCCAGGGTTTGAAAAATGGCAGCTATGACATACATGAGGCGGGGTAATAAGATGGCTATGTTGAACATCTGGGGTCAAAATATTGAACATTTCCAAAGTTATGAGCGTCCATAGTGAAATTGCAACAAATGTTCATAATGCTGGAATTTTTACATATTTTGATCCCAAATTGTCAGCATAGCTATCTTATTACCCCACCTCATGTACTCAGTACTGAAAGTATTTGAATCCCCACCAAAACATAATTCTGTACAACTCAAAAGCTATTCCGCACCACATGTGTGAAAACACATTTTGGCCAGGAATTGAAAAATGACAACTGTGAGATACATGAGGTGGGGTAATAAGAAAGCTAAATTGAAAATCTGGGATTTAAATATTTAACATTTCCAAAGTTATGAGCAAGCACAGTGAAATTGCAATGAATGCTCATAACATTCACATTTTTTCATATTTTGACCCCATATTTTCAACTTAGGCTTCTTACTACCTCACCTCAGAAACCCAACAGGCTAAAATTTTCAAATCCATGCCAATTTTTTTTTTTACCTTTTGCGATAGGTTTTTTTACCAGTCGCACTGGAACATTTAGTCAAAAAGCATTATAACTTTAAAATGGTATAATATTTTTTCACCAAACCTTCCAAAGGCACACCCTTGGCATGGGCCCCTGCAAGCCTGAAAATTTTGTGCAAAAATTCCACACAATCTACACTGCAGGTGAGAGTAAAAAATACATAATGTTAAGTATAAGAAAACCAAACATGTTCTTTTTTCCATTTTTTTGGGGTGCTCTGTGTCTCAAAAATGGAACAAGATGCCATCAGGAAACTTTTCTCATCTTGAGGCTCTGGCACCCTGACCACACATGTCAAATTTTGGCTTATTTTGTCAAAGAATACAAAAGTTATTAAAGTGCAAAAAACAGGAATTAACATTAAACAGGCTACCCAACCCTAACTATAGGGACGAGACCCATACCCCTATAATATATATAAATTGCAAAAAAACTGCATTAATGCTCTAGCTAGGTATATAGCCACAGAAGTAGGGAAATGTGGCATTAGGGTTTTCAAAGCTAACATGCCACACCCTTCCTGCACACACCAACATGCGTCGAGGGTGTGTCTTGGGGTTGTCAGCCCTAACGCTTACCCTATTAAAAAGTAAATAAGCTGAGATGGGTACAAGATGGGTACAGTAAAGGAGAATGGTGTGAGCATTAGGGATGATGACCCCAAGGCACACCCCAGATGACTGTTAATGTGTGCAGGGTGGGTGTAGGGTGCTAGCTTTGAAAATCCTAATGTCACATTTCCCTACTTTTGTGGCTTTGTCCCTAACTAGAGCATTAACAGTTTTTTGCAATTTATTTCCTTACTTTTTGAGATAGTATAATCATATCCTTATTTGCCTGTGACATCCTTCCATAGATGCATATATGTATAGTTGAAGCACTGTATTCCTCCGGCCCCGCGCCCATGTACACAAGTGGCTAAACTTCAGCATAGCCATCTTATTACCCCACCTCATATACCCAGTACAGAAAATTTTCAAATCCCAGCCAAAACGAAATTCTGCACAACTGCAATGCCATTCCATGCCAAAGGTGCGACAACATATTTTGGCCAGGATTTGAAAAATGACAGCTATGACATACATGAGGTGGGGTAATAAGATGGTTATGTTGAACATCTGGGATCAAAATATTGAAAATTTCCAAAGTTATGTGAGTGCATAATGAAATTGCAACTCATGGTCATAACATTGGAATTCTTACATATTTTGATCCCAGATAGTCAGCATAGCTATCTTATTGCCCCACCTCATGTACCCAGTACTGAACATTTTTGAATCCCCACCAAAACGTAATTCTGTACAACTTAAAAGCCATTCCGTGCCACAAGTGCAAAAACACATTTTGGTCAGGACTTGAAAAATGACAGCTGCAAGATACGTAAGGTTGGATAGTAAGAAGGCTATGGATATGTGAAGCGAAATTGCAACAAATGCTCATAACTTTGTGTCATTTTTCCATATTTTGACCCCATATTTTCAACATAGGCTTCTCATTACCTCACCTCATAAACCTCGCAGGCTAAAATTTTCAAATCCATGCCAACATTTTTTTTTACCTTTCACAATAATTTTTTTTACCAGTCATACTGGAATGTTAACTCAAAAATCATTATAACTTTAAAACGGTATAATATGTTTTCACCAAACCTTCCAAAGGCACACCCTTGGCTTGGGCCCCTTCAACCCTGAAAATTTCATCAAAAAATTCCACACTGTCTATGCTGTAGGTCAGAGTAAAAAATATACAGTGCTAAGTATAAGAAAAACAAATGTTTTGTTTTCCATTTTTTTGGTGCTCTGTATCTCAGAAATGGAACAAGATTCCGCCAGGAAGCTTTCTCATCTTGAGACTCTGGCAGCCTGACCACACATGTCAAATTTTGGCTTATTTTGTCAAAGAATGCAAAATGTATTAAAGTGCAAAAAACAGAGTTTAACATTAAACAAACTACTCAACCCTAACTATAGGGTGAGACCATACCCCTATAATATATTTTAATATATGGATGTTCAATTTAATACGTCTGTAAAGCATACAAAAAAAAATCCGGTAATAGCCTCAAAGGTTCAGTGATAACACTATTGTCAATCACTGCTAATAGTATTGTCAATCACTGGCAATACTACTGTTTTGGGCTGATGCCTCCTGCCCCCACATCATATGAGTGCCTCCTCAGTGGCCAGTTTTCCTGTGTGGGTGGGCAGAACAGTTGAAAAAACATGGTGATCCTTCTGTCGCTTAGCGAGGGTGAACTTGGTTCTCTGGTTTTATTTTATTTTCCCCGACCAGCAAATTAAAATATCTGGTTGATCCTGCCATTCCAGTGGTGAAGAGCAGGTAAGATCTCATTTTTTTGAAAAAAGAGGCAAGTGCCGGCAACCGTCAGGAGCGAGCAGACAGCTGAAGACACAGTGCAAGACAGTGCGGTGATTCGCCATGACCCACACTCCTTAACTGAACTGGCGAACTGCCTGTCTGGAAAGACCCCAAAACACACTCGGATCCATATATTAAAAAAAATAAAGTATGGTTCCATGTGTATTACCCGTCAACAATACCATCTCGCTTGAGTTCTAGACATGTAGGAACCTCGATCTTCGCTCTCGAGGTTCCTACATGTCCAGAACCTCTCGATGGTATTACTGACTGGTAACACACATGGAACCATACATTATTCTCTATTAAGTTGCAAAAAACTGCATTAATGCTCTAGTTAGGGATATAGCCACAAAAGTAGGGAAATGAGGCATTATGGTTTTCAAAGCTAACATGTCACACCCACCCTGCACACACCAACAGGTGTCGGGGGTGTCTTGGGGACATCAGCCCTAACACTCACCCCATTCCATAAATAAATAAGCTGAGATGGGTACAAAATGGGTACAGTATGGGGGAATGGGGTACGCATTAGGGCTGATGACCCCAAGGCACATCCCCAACACCTGATTATGTGTGGTGTTAATTATGCAGTGTCAGTGGCTCAGCAGGTTGCACACTCCCCTTCGAGGCTGGAAGATCAGAAGGCTGTGGGTTCTATCCCCACACCAGGCACTTGGGTTAAATCCCAATCACTGTTGTGTAGCATGGTCAGTTGTGCTGCTCTCCTGAGGTGCCATCTTTTGGATGAGACATTAACCTGAGGTCCCATCTGCCTGTTCTACTGGTAGTTCAGGTGGATGTTAAAGATCCCATGGCACTTCTCAAAAAGAGTAGGGGAAACTTTATTGAAAACAGAAACTAAAAATACTCAAAAAAAATCCAAATAATGCATACCAAACTGTACAATATTTCTATTCTGAGAATACAGTTCATAATTCCAAATAAATGTACACAGATAATACATAAAGAAATGGACAAATACAAATTCAAATGAAAGGTACCAAAATGTATCCTTCCTCTCCCTCTACCCAAATGATCATATCTACATATGCTATCTCTTGTCTAATATTCTAAGTTACAACATTATATCCCCAAGTCCTCTATGCATCTCCATGTAATAGGAAAGTCTGAGTCCATTATCCAGGGCAAGTTATACCAGTTCTCTGACCACTGGTGTTCTGGGAATTTAGCTCTTTCCATGCCACAAATTGACTTCAAGCCTTTTTCAATTTTGCCCAGTAATTCTAGAAAGAATGTGTGTTTCTGCTGTAAAGTAAAAAACAGTAGGCATTCCAAATTTGCCACTTAAAAACTGTAAAAATAACTTCTAAAGTTTCTTTGTTCCAATGTCTCCAAGGACCTGATGTATTCCCATACATCAAGTTGTCATAGGTGACTGAAGCAAAAGCTGATACAGACCATGACTATGCTACAAGTCTCCAAATATCCCTAATATAAGAACATTGAAAAAGAAGGTGCATAATAGTTTCTACCTACTGTTTACATTGTGGTCTACTACAAAGTCTGTCTAGGTCCTACTTGTGTTTGTGATTATCCTTCACATTGATTCTATTATGGCAACTAAGCCAGTGGAGATCCTACATGTGTCTGGGAATTCTGGGGTTTCTTGAAAAATTTAAAAGTGAGGTTCTATGTACTTCTGGGCAGTGCTCAAAAACAATTGGGACTTTGCAAATTCTATCCAATAATTATGTATATAAACTTTTCCTATGTAAAGTAATAAGCATTTGATTGGTAATTTGCCATCACCTGAGTCTTATAAACATTTCCCTCCAATAGGGAGGAACCAAAGGTTGATGCTTCACAATTTTTAGCTTGTTTCTATCCCATAATTGAAACCATGGTTTGATTTTATCATACAACCATGGTTCCCACCCTTTATTATTATGCACCAGGATAGGCTTTAAATTTGTCATAAGAAAAATACAATTGCAAAACAATAGGGGGTGCACCATATTCAATCCCCCCTGATGAATTGACAGGTATGTTACATTCCTTCTGATGGGGTTAAGGTGGCTACCCCAAACCACCTGAAAAAAATACACTCAATAATTGGGTCTCTAAACCCTTTAGAGGAGGAGAAATATAACTTATATACAGAAAGACAGGAACAAGGTATGTTTTAATAAGGTATTTTCTCTTTTTTTCCTAATTTCTATTTATTCTAAAGGGCTACCTTTTTCTTCCCTTATTCCAGCTTCTCTTCCCAGTTTAAGATGTCTAAACGACCTGATCCAAATCTTTTCCCAATATTTGGATAGGATCATCTGTAATTGATATGCCTTCTACTACACTCACAAAATGTGGGTTATTTCCCAAAGCCCTACCGATACATTTCTGTAGGTTTAAAGATGCCCCAGCTACTCTACCAAATAAGTCACACAGTTTATTGCTTCTACCACAGATGTTTCATCCTGAACAAAAAGGCACATATCATCTGCATATGTCACGACCAGTTTTACCATCAGCCTTGCTGTATCAGTTATTGGTTTAATAACCCAAGAATTATTAATTATCCTGAGTAGGGGGTCCAAAAAATACATATAATATAGGGCTTAAGGGACACCCCTGTCTCGTCCCACATATTATGCTAATAAGAGGTCCCTTCCAACCATTAACCAGTGGGAATACCATAGTCGTGTTCATACTCATACTGGATTATCATACTGGAGTAGTGGATGGAAGAAGGCAAACTGCCCAATAATACCATCCACCCGCATTAGTGGGACCCTGTATTCCCATTCTGTAACAGTAATATATTTAGTCTCTTCTTAAAAACATTCAAATTCTCACTATCCACAACCTCACTGGGCAGTCTAGTCCACTGTCTAGCTGCATGATGTGTAAATAAATTATATCTGATGTTTTTTACTACATTACCCAGTTTAATCTGATCTTTATGGCCTCTAAGGCTGTCTGGTTTACTTCGAATTTTGAGATTAAGCTCCTTCATGAGCTCCTCATCATGAATAATATTATACATAGTCATAAGATCTACCCTCAACCTTCTCTGTTCCAAACTATGCAGTCCCAATCATTGTCACCTCTCTTCATAGTTATATACCCCAGACCCCTTATCATCTTTGTCATTCTTTGTTGCACATGTTCCACCCTCTCCACCTCCCCTCTCAAATACGGGCTCCAGAGGGGGGAATCCATAGTCCAGATGTGGTCTAATGTATGCTCTGTATAGGGGCATTATACAGGAGGTGGAGCTATTTATAAATGTTCTTTTTATATTTCTAATCATGTAATTTGTCTTTTGTATCACCTTAGTACAGTGTTATTTAAAATTAAAGTTCTGATCTACATAGACCCCAAATATTTCTCTATTACCACCTTCCCTAGCTGTTTTCCATTTAAATAATACTCTTGTTTTCTGTTATCCCTACCCATATGCATTACTGAGCACTTCTCAACACTAAATTCCCATCTTTGATAATCTTTTCTCTATAAGGAGCATATTTAGTTAAAAAATTAAAAATCAGAATCCTGCAACTTAAATTTATATCTGAAGGAGCCCCAAGAGAGCTTAGTTCCATGGGAGTACATGTCTTCCCATTTCCTGATACCCTTTTGGATTCATCGTACATTGTACAACATTTTGCCTTGTATGGTGAACTTAGGATTCATCCAGATATCGTTCAGTGGAGAATTTGTGACTGATCAGTTGGAATTCTTTAAGAACTTTTGCAAAATCAGGCATAGGTTCTTAATAATGATAATCTTGGATTGTATTCCTACTGAGGATAAGAAAAGTACATTTTTAATATCTATTTGTTCTTTAAAATAAGTTTGCAGAATTTGATTTTCCCATTGTAGACTTATATCTTTGAATGCCCAATTAACTATTAATTTTGTAATAAAAGAATAGTAACATGTTTGAATATCTGGACATGCTAGGCCACCTTTTTCTTCAGGCAAATATAATTTGGACCATGAAATATGAGGTGTCTTATTATTCCATATAAAATTACTAAATATTTAATTAATTTTTTTGAATCATTAAACTGGAATTGGATATACAATGGATTGTAATTTATATGGAAATATGGGCATGGCTACCATCTTTATTAGTTGTATTTTTCCCCATATTGATAAATGAAATTTGCTCCAGTTTTGAAATTGGGATTTTAAAGAACTATATAGTGATTCAGAATTTTGATGGTACCAATCATATATTTTGTTTGAAATAATAATTCCTAAATAAGTCATACCATTGGATTGTATTTTAGCTTATATTATGTTTTGAAGGCTCTCTGGTTGTGAAATATTAAAGGTTACCATTTCCGATTTAGTTTCAGTAATTTTATATCCAACTATCTTGGAAAATCTGTTAATTGAATTCATAAGTTCTGTCAGACTTTGTATTGGGTTTTGTGACAGAATTAACAGGTCATCTGCATATGCACTTTATTTTAATTCTAAAGAGGCTACTTTAATGCCTGAAATTAGATGGTTGGCCTGTATTTCTTTTAATAATAGTTCTAAACCAATCACAAATAGTGATGGAGATAATGGCCAGCCTTGTCTTGCCCCCTGAAATAAATTGAGGAGTTTAGAGAGATGGCCACAGATTTGTAGTTGGGCATAAGGTTTGTTGTATATTGTTTGTATATGCTTTATGAATATTGATGGAAAGTTAAAGATTTCCATTGCCTGAAATAAGTATGTCCATTCCATCATATCAAAGGTTTTGGTAGCATCCAAAGCCAGAAATAAAGCTTGGGTGCCTGAATCTAGAAGGTATTCTGTTATAAACTGTGGTTTGATAAGACCAGATTGTGTGGCCCTATTGGGAACAAATCCAGACTGATTTGTATGGGTAATAGATCCCAAAATAGTTAGGATTCTATTATTCAGAATGTTGGTGTAAATCTTATTATCTGTGTTTAAGATTGCTATAGGTCTGTAATTTTCTTTTTTTGATAAATCCTTGACTTGTTTAGGTATTAATGAACTATATGCATGATTAAAGGAGTCTGGAAGAATGTTTTATGTTCGGATTTGATTAAAAAGGGATTTAACCAGGAATTTATTATTTTACCAAAGGTAACATAAACTTCCAAAGTGAAACCATCTGGACCTGGTCATTTGCTTTTTTCATACTATTGAGAGCATCCATTATTTCCATTTCAGATATTATCATTATAAGGCCCTCCCGTCTTCTCCCCTAATTTTTGTTTGGCAGAATTCTTTATAATAATGTATCTCTGCTACCATAGGGTTACACTCTGGTCTATATAGATTTGTATAGAAATCATAAAATTCAACTTCTGTCTCCTCCTGGGACAGACATTTATTGCCATCTGATTTTATAATTAAAGTGATGTCTAACTTAGTTTGGCCTTCTTGAATTCTTTTAGCTAATGTTCATCCAATTTGTTCACTATATTGTTTCCATATTTTATTCTTTCCTGCCCATAGAAATTTGGTCTGATATATTTTAGTTGAATCAATAAATTTCCTCAACTCAGTCAGTTCCCCTATCTTATCTAAATTCCCATTTTATACCTCTAGCTCCAAAGTTTTAAGTTTATCCTGCACCTTCTTTTGGTTTTGTATCCTAGTTTTGTTTTTCCATGATGCTACTGAAATAAAATTGCCTCAAATTGTAGCTTTCAGTGCATCCCAGTTTTGTATGACATTATCTTCATTTGTATTGTTTTCTGTGAAAAAATTTGTGATAGCCCTTCCTATCTGTTCTTGGATGGATTGATCCATCAGTAAGAAATTATTTAGTCTCCATGTATTGGATTTTCTTGTATAACTTTCAAAAATTATATCAGTTGAAACCATATTATGATCTGGTATTAACATAGGTTGTATGCACTCTTCTATTGCTAAACAAGACACCAACAGTTCCCTAGAGACAAAACTATAATTGAGATGTGATTACATTCTGTGTTATGCCAAAAAAATGTATAGTCGCTAGTACTGATGTTAAGTTCCCTCCAAATATCTACAAAACTGACTGAGTCCAGAAAAACATTAGCAGCTATCATTCACTAAGCCTGTATATGTACAATGTGTGCTCCTGGCAGAGCTCAGTCAGTGGCTGGTTGTGGTGGTGAGATGAGGGCCGTGCCAGTCACTGGCTGGGTGTGGGTGATGGGGGGAGTGGGGTGGGCTGGCACTGCTGGGAGGGGACATAAGGGTCACTAGACTACCAGGGATTTACTGTGAGAGGATGATCGGGGAATTTATTCATATTACAGAGGATTGAGGCTGGGGGAATTTATTCATATCACAGGGATCAGGGCTGGGGAATTTCTACATATTATAGGGATTGGGGATGGGAATTCCTACATATTATGGAGATTGGGGATGGGGAATTCAGACATATGGGATTGGGGATGGGTGTGGGTCCAACAGCCCATATGGGTTCCCAGGGTCCTTGATATTATGGATTTGGGCATGGGGAAAGTGGGCATTGGGGGATACAGCCATGTTGGGGGTCTGAGCATGTGGGGGGGTTCTGCACATGCCCATATGGGCTAACCGTGAAACACATGACCATATTTTAACCATCCTTATAGTCCTCCTACATACAAATAACACCTCATCACACTGCCCACTCTCTATACCAAAACTTCCATGATGCAACCACCAGCGAATCAAAATTCAACACCCACACATACACCCAATCACAAACAACACACACAAACCCCTTCATAACACTCACAACACATGGAACACTGAAGCTCATGCAGAAAAACAACTGCACAATTAAAACACCCTTCCAAAAATAAATGAAATACAGGAAAAACACACTTTGCAAGAAAACCATCCCTATTGTATAAATCAAATATGTGATGGCCGGTGGTGGAAACACTATGTATCTGAACTCATGGAGAGTGCACTTGGAAGCCATCACTCATGACTCCGCTATGCTACTAGTGAACTTGCCGAAGGTCAGTCTCCACTTGTTCAGGTACATAGTGTATTCCACCACTGGCCATCATGTATCCTATATATAGGATATATGTAGAGTACCCAGAGGCCATCAGGGCACAGGACCCAAGACAGCATGGATTCACAGTGAGGAGGTCATGTTAGATAAATCTAATAGATTTCTTTGACTGGGTGACCAAAGTAGTAGACCATGAAGGGGTTGTAGACATGGCCTGCCTAGACTTTAGCAATGCATTTGACACAGTTCCACACAAAAGTTTAATAAACAAATTAGCCAGCCTGGGAGTGGGTCCCAGGGAGGTAGCCTGGGTAAAGGTATTGGCTGGACAACAGGACACAGAGGATAATAGTAAACGGAGTCCACTCTGAAGAAAGGGGGGTTACTAGCGGGGTACCACAGGGTTCAGTACTGGGACAGGTCCTTTTTAATGTCTTTATAAGTGACATTGCAGAGGCACTGGAAGGAAAAGTATGCCTCTTTGCAGATGACACAAATATCTGCAACAGGGTTGATATACAAGATGGGTGGAAGAATAAGAAGGGAATTGACAAGGTTGGAGGAACAGTTAAAAGTATGGCAGCTTAGATTCAATACAAAGAAGTGCAAAGTAATGCACCTGGGAAACAAAAACTCAGGGGAAGAGTACACAATAGGGTGGGGGGTACTAACAACAACAAAAATGGAAAGGGACCTGGTGGTAGTCATATCAGATGACCTAAAAGTAAGCAAGTAATGTGAGAAGGCAGTAAGGATGGCTGTGGGGATACTGGGATGTATAGGAAGAGGCATCACCAGTGGAAAACAGGAAGTTGTTATCCCTCTGTACAGACAGTTGATGAGACCCCATCTGGAGTACTGCATGCAGTTCTGGAGACTCCATCTCTGCAAGGACACAAGCAGGATGAAGCCAGTCCAGAGGAGGGCAAATAAAATAGTGCAGGGTTTGCACCAGAAGCCATATGAAGATAGCCTAAAGGAGCTTAATATGCATACCCTCAAGGAAAGGAGGGAGAGGGGTGACATGATAGAAACTTTCTAGCACCTCAAGGGAATCAATAATGTCCAGGAGGGTAGCATCTTACAGAAAAAGAGAAGAGCAATTTAAAAATAGAGGGGGGGATGGCTATGGGGCAATGTGAGGAAGTATTTTGCATGGAGAGGGTGGTGAACACATGAAACAGCCTTTCTGAGGAGGTTGTTGGGTCAAAAACAGTGGGGGAATTCAAGAATGCATGGGACAGACATAAAGCAATTTTGATAGGGGATAGAAAGAAGTAGGATGTTGGTTAACTAGGATCTGCAGCTTATCCACTAGGTAGGGAAATGGGCAGACTGGGTGGGCCAAGCAGTCCTTATCTTCCATCAAAGTCTATGTTTCTATATTTGTATATATTTTTTCTATTTATTTATTTTTTACAGAAATGAAACAACAGTTTCAGGATAGAGGTTATAGTAAGGACTGTGTACAAGGCGCCAGGGAATGGACTAAGGATCTAGGTAGGGTACAACTGCTTACACCAAGGGAAAGAAGGGAAACTGCAGAATCCAAGCGTGTGAAATATATCACAACATATTCCCCAGAAGCAGGTTGAATTCGGAATGCCATCCTCAAGCATTGGCATATTATTCAGTCAGATTCTGTGTTGAGTCAGGAACTACAGGGCCCTCCTCAATTTGTATACAAAAGAGGTAAAAAACAAAATGAGTTTTTGGGTCACTCTTTACAACCATATATGGGATTACAGCAATAGTACCTAGGGGATGGGGGTGCACCACGTGGATGTTTTCCTTGTGGGAGATGCAAGTTTAATCCACATGTTGCTATGGATAAGTCTTTTCAACATCCTACAACTGGCATTCAGTAACTTATGAGATCTCAGACTTGATAACTTGTGATTCAGAGAAGGTTGTTTATTTGGCTACTTGGATTTGCAGCTCATAATATGTGGGCAAAACTAATTGCACATTTAATTTAAGAACAGGAGAACATATTCAAGACATTGTTAATGAAAATGTAAAAACTATTCTAGCTGCTCATATTAACTTCACTACTTAATGTTGTCATGAAACTATTATCACGTACCAACTGCCTAATCACTGTTTTCTACTTATCTCTTACCCTGACGAACCTTGTTTAAGCCTTTAATCATTGCTTTGTCTTTTTGTTTCTTCTAAATGTCAAATGTTACCTCTCTGTCAATTTGCACTATTAATGGCCAATTTATTACCACTCTGTTAATTTTGCACTGATACTGTGTGTAATCCATACCCGGGTCGCCCCTGAAAAAAGGACTGTATTGTCTCAGTGGACTCACCCGGTCACCAAAACTCAAATAAATAAATAAATACATTCACATGGGGTATTGGGAGACACAAATGGTCTTTTTTGGTATAGAGATGATTAAATTAGGTCCTGAGGAGGTAATATTGAAGCCTGTACATTGAAGAGAGAAACATACTGGCTGTTTGGGTGCACTTAGAGCACCAGGCCTCAATGCACAGCTTAAAATTGCACATTATTTATAAATTATTGTTCCTGTCTTCTGCAGCCTCTTTTCAGGTTACAAAATAATATGTAATGAGTACACTGAGAGCTTTACGCCTCAGTGCACAGCTTGAAATTGCATATATTTTTTATAACTTATTATACATAGTCTGAAATTAAACATTATCAATAAATCATTGTGCATGATTACTTTAACTCTTTTTTAGGCTACAATCTGATATACAGTGCATCAGAATTATTCCAGTTCTTGTACTTATGTCTCTTTTCTTTTAACCTATTGCACCAGTCTGCAACTCTGAGTGTATTGGGCATGGGATTTGCTTTCTCCCCTGTTTGGCTCCAAAGAAAACAATTTGCAAATTACAAACCAACATGAATGAAGAAGAGGAAACATCTAGACCTCCTAAATAATGGATAAATTATATTTGATACATAAAAGCTAAACATGTAATATATGGTTATTGTATATGATTGCTTATAATGGAAAGCTATTTAAGATCAATTTATTGATTTGATTATTGCTTGTGTTTTAAATCTTAAGGAAGGAGCTTTTGTGGGTTAATTGATGCTGTATCCCTCTTTTTTGAGTAGCTAGTTAGATCATTTTTGTTAGCTAGTTAGTAAACCTTTGATGTACTAATAGGGTAATAGAAGTAATTAAAATTCCATTCACTTTTTACGTGTGATTGTTTTGGAACTTGATAATTTAGGATTATTTAAATAATCTGTATGTTTATTAACTGCAGCCCTTGATAAAGCTCCGAGGATGGAGTGAAACGTCATTAGGCATTTTTCTGGGGGCGGTCTACTGTCTACTTTTTGCCTGTAAGTGCTTTTATCTACATAAATAAAATATTTATAATTTTGCGCACTGGCTGGTTTGACATTGTCCTGGCTTTAATATTCTCCTTGGGTGGGCTGCAAGGTTTATTCTTCAGTTGAGTATATATATCTATATATATATATACAGTATATATATATATATATATATATATATATATATATATATATATATACACACACATACATACATATATATACACCAAACAGAACCAGAGACTGCAGTGTTCATTTCCCTTTGGTTCTCGGTACTTCTCATGCTCCTTTCTCTTATGAATGTATATATATATATATATATATATATATATATATATATATATATAAGAAAAGAATAGAGCAGATACGCAAACCAAGACTTGTGCTTCTCAGCTGGCCACCTAGCCAGACTTCACCACTTTTCAGATTATGTGACAACTTTCCCCACTGAGCCTATCCTTAAAGAACACAAGGAGATGTTAATTAAGGGCTTGATGTTTCTATTGTTTGGTCACTCTCCCCATTAGGTCTGTCCTTCACACCCACAGGGAGATCATAATTAATTGCATGGATCTTTTTTCCCTGACTGGACATGTTCTTCACACACCCACAGGGAGGTGGCACCCAAACATGCCAACTGCATTCAAGGGATATTTATCTCTCTTTTATGTCTTTTAGATGGGAAGAAAAAAGTAGTGCACCACATGTGGCACCACCCTGATGTCCCATCACATGGGGCTGCTGTGTACAGCATGCAAGGCTGGAGGAGGGAGAAACCTCCGTACAGCAATCCCCCACACTGGAAAACTCTAATAATGAATCATGTGGCAACACAGGACGGAGGGGGAACACCAGCTCACTCCTCCTACAAACAGAACAAGCAGAGCAGCAGTGATGGAAAGTCAGCAAAGATTTATGTTGAAAGTCATGGAAAGGCTGGAAGCTATAACAGACTCTAGGCCAGCAGCACTATTGGGGACCACTCCCAAATAAAAGAATGTGGTTGAGATACTGACATAAACCACAAATAATCCAGAACAGGAAACTGAAGACCAACAGGGTCATCCTCCTAATGAAAAAGACAGTGCAGACGATGACCAAGACTCAGATAAGGCTTCTAAGCATGATTCAGAGGATGAACAAGTGGAGACTATGACAACGTAGGAACAGTCACTAACATCAAAAATCTGTTCTTATGAACTGATTCCGGAACACATGAAGGCCATTAAGGCCCTGTACACACTAGCAAACTTAAAATGGTTTAAGTACCTTAAACTGTTTTAAGTCCCTCAAGCACGGTTTGCATACATACTGTAGCATGGTTAAAACCATGCTACAACCGTATTCTAAAACTCTGCTAAAACCCTGCTAGGGAGATAGTCTTTAGCATGGTTTTAGACTGACATGGTTGCCTTAACCCATGTTAACAGCAGTGTGGGCATGATCCATGCCGTAACACAGCTTAAGACAACCGTGTTTAAACATAAGTTAAAGAGCCACTGACACCTCAATAAGAACTTTGTAAAACATAATATTTGGACACAAAGCAGCTTTAAATTTCTCATTAGCTCCGTATTTCTTATTCTTATTATTTATTACTGAAGTTATATGCATGAAAACAGGATTGTTGTTCCTTGAGGTGTCATTAGGTCCTATTGCTTCTTGCCAACCTGATGTCATAATACTCTTCTTGTGATATCACATTTGTTTCCATGGCAACATACTGTGGTGTCACAACAGAGCATTATAATTTTAAGTAGGGAATAAGCTATAGTGGTAGGTGAACTCTAAGGGATACAGATCTTGTTTTGTGGGAATCTCTTCACTAATAAATAATGAAGAAGAGAAATCTATAGAAATATATAAAAAAATATATGTAGTGACAGCTGAAATGTGTCTGAACATTATGTTTTTTGAAGTTTTTCCAAAGGTGTCAGCTGCTCTTTAAGATTTTAACCTGCACTGTACAAAAAAAAAACACATACATGACTGGGCTCCACTGTGGTCTCGATTCTGAAGATGTAAGTTTCCCCTAGTCTGTTAAGGCACAAGATCACGAGTATCCCATCGTGCATTGTGGCACCCACAATGCTTTGTGCTGGTGCCTCAATCATGCCTGCGAACTCACTCGGGCAAGCACGGTTGTTGGAGTGCAATGTGGATGCTCCAACAACCATGCTAGGGATTGGTTCTTAAGCAATAAACCATGACAGGGTGTGGGTTATGCTGGAATTTACCCATGCCTGGTGTGGTTTGGTCACAAGGCCGCAGGCCGAGTGAGTAAACCACACCAGAAGTGGATGAATCCCAGCATAACCCACACCCTGGAGTGGTTTATTGCAATTATACAATGTCACCCTTTTTTTGGTGAGAAAAAAAAGAAAAATACTTTTTTTTGTACTTAAAATTATTTTTATTGAATTTATTGCTCTGCCAGAAAGAATTGTTATTTGTTGCTAGGGAGACCCTGCCTAGCTTCCTCCTTTCTCTGGATCTGCTGGTCAAAGTCATCCACACACACACACTTGCTGGGCTGTTTGTTTTAATGTTCTTTGTTTTGTTTTGTTTGTTTTTTTTCTTAGTAAGAGCACATTGGCAGCTGTGAGTATGTCTGTAGTTAAGTATTTCAGAGAGAGAGAGAGAAAGAGAGAGTGGCAGGAGCTGTGAGTGTCTGTTGGCTTTCAGTTAGTGAGAGACAGTGATGTAAGCAGCTCCTGAGGTTGAGCTACTGTTTGTGTTTTGGGAGCTTTGCTGCCAGTCTCAGCTGAGGGTGTGTACAGTGGTAGTTGACACATGGTGAGTAGATTGCAGAAGCCAAATACAGCTGGGACTAGGGGTTCAGTTTCTATTACAGTGTGTACTATATAATACATTAAGTGCTGTTTAGGAATGAACAGAAACAAAGTAACACTGAATCAAAAGTAGTTTTAGCATGTTTGCTCCTCTTCTTATTCCAGGATATGTGATACATTACAGTAGATAAACTGATAGCTGTGCTACTAGAATCAGAAACTGCATCTCCCAATTGAATTCCTGTTTTCTAAAATAAAAGCACAAAGCTGAAATTCAAGACCATAAATAACTGGTGCATCATCCCATCGTACCCTCTGCCAATGAGATCATCAAAACTATTTACATGCAATAAAAAAAGCACTCACAGATAGTGACTGGCTCAGATAACCCCAACTCTTTTGAAAGTGGCAGGGTTCTGTACATTTTATTTCGTATTTGGAGAGAGCAGGCATAGTTATAGTTACACAAGCCACTGCAGGAAGGTAAGGAGTGGTGTTTGATCTGAAATGTTTTGCTAACCAGCTGTTTAATACGATGAATTAGGTAACCAAATCTGTAATGATGTGAGGATAGTGGAATCTTGGTGACTGGCCACAGAGCTAAAGTCGGGCTGATTTTTTTCAGTAGAACTGAGGCCAGAGGCAGCAACAATCACAGGTGAAAGTACTCTTAAGTTTTATACTTTCCCCACTGAGTCTAGTGCCTTTAACAAGAAAACGGTAGTGCATTTTTGAATTTTGGTTTCCCGTCGTGGGTTAACAATCAACCAATACAGCGATTTTTATCTTTGAAATCAAGGGTCGGAGTGATTTTAAAAAGGGGTGGTTCCAGATGCAGCTGACTGGCACCTTTTCCCATGGGTAATGCTAGGATTTACCATGGGTAAAAGGTGCCAGCCAGCCAATCACATTGCTGCATTTTCAGACCCCATTGTATAATAAAACATTATTAAAAACATTTTAAAATCAGTCCCTAATGTGGACAAAGCCTAAGACAACAATGGGATCTATCTACCCCCACCCAAACCAGAGTCCAAACTGGATCACATGATCCAACAAAAAATGCATACACCAGGACATCTTCCCTACCTGTCCAGCCATTGATGATGTCATTAGCAAAGAATGGAAATCTCTGGAACCTTCATGCATGCCTGATAAAAGAAATCTGGAGAGAATGTATCCAGTTCAGGAAAAGAGACTAAAACTATGGTGCACGGCTCCAACCATCAACCTGCAAAAAGCCACCTTGATCAAGAAAATGGTCCTCCCAGCTCAGGGTACAATAGACTTGAAGTACCCAAAAGACAAAAAGGTGGAGGACATGCTAAAGAAGTTGTTTGAGATGGTAGAATTGGCAACCAGAGCCACCACGACAGCTGTCTATGTGGCTGGATCACAAATCCGATGTCTAGAGGAAGTGCTAACAAAAGCAACTCCAAAATCTCATGAGGCAAAGCTATAAGAATGTACCCTGGACACAGCAAAATACACGGGAGACATATCAGTAGATGCCCTCAGACTAAACGCTAGGACATCTGCACTAGTCAATACAGCAAGAAGATCTCTATGGCTGCAATTGTGGGAAGCAGGCAGTGAGTCAAAATCTCTTTTACAGAAACCATCCCTGAAAGGGAAATTTGTGTTCAGAAATGAATTTCAAGAATTCTTAAAACAAAGGGATGAAAGGAACCACTTTACCAAGGACAAGCAGAAACCTCCATACTTCCAGTCCAATCGACCCCGCTTTTGTGGGAATAGGCCTCAGCAGAACAAGAAATGATGCAATAACAGCTTTTGTGGGAGGAGTTTCTGCAACAGCCACCAACCCCATATTCACTCAACAACACCAATAGCTTCAAAGGAAATGGAACACCCAGAGGTAAATATGATAACAGAAGCAGAGGCAGTAAATCAAACCAACAATGACTATGCTCAACAAATTATTCATACCAACTCAGTAACAATACAACTGACCCATCAGGGGGCACGACAACAGACAACACCAATAGGGCAAAGACTGGTATTATTCAAAAACCAGTGGCAAAAAAACAACATCAGGCAAGTGGGTTCGGGAAGTGATCAACCAAGGATACACTATAGAATTACAAGAAAAGCCAAAGAAGGACAGAGGACCATTATCTCCAATAGCAAAAAAGAAGGCCACAGCACACCAAGTACAAGAAGTCCTCCATGGTCTATTAAAAAACAGTGCTATCCAGGTTGTGCCAGAGGAGGAAAGGGGGCAAGGTTTTTACTCTGTCTTCTTCCTAGTGCCAAAGAAAATAGGGCATCTAAGACCGATATTGGACCTAAAGTTCCTAAACCAGTTTGTGGTAACACAAAAGTTCAAGACAGAAACACGCAAGTCAACTCTAAGAGCCATGGATGTATGGAAATGTTTTATTTATGGATAAATAATTACCTTACCTCAGTCAATCTAAAGATGCCTACTTGCACATATCTATAAGACCATGCCACTACAAGTACCTAAGGTTCCATATCCTAGACCAACACTTTCAATATCAGGCACTGCCATTTGGACAGCCTCAGCGCTGAGGGTATTTACCAAAATATCAATAGTGCCAGCAGAGAGCCTTAGAGAAAAGGGTGTCGACGTAATACCATACCTCAATATCTGGCTAATATGGGTAAAAAAACGGGCACAGTCTCAAACAGATACAGAGTTGTTCCTATCGACACTGAGAAACCATGGATGGGTGGTAAACATAGCCATGAGTTCCATAATTCCAGCACAATCGAAGAGCATTTAGGCACAGAGATCAACACGATCGAAGTCAAGGCCAGACCATCCACCAAGAGGGTCGAAAACATGTTAATGGTAGCCAAAAATTTCATGACATGCTACTCCCCAGCAATGGCCCAAGTGGCCAAGGTGCTAAGGTGTATGGCCTCATGCATCGACCTGGTACCATGGACCAGGTGGAACATGCACCCACTTCAGAAGTGCCTGGTGGAATACAGCTCCCCCTTGGAGGAAAACCTACAGATGAGAATAACTCTCACAGCAACAGTGAAGAGGTCATTCTAATGGTGGACCAAGGGTAACAATATGACTTGAGGTTATGCATTGGAGTTATCATACAATGCTGTGATAGAGATGAATGCAAGCCTCACAGGATGGGGAGCATCCATGGACAACAACTTAGCCCAAGGAAAATGGATAAAATCAGAGTCCAAGCTATCCAGAAATGTTCTTGAGATGAGAACTGTCCTACAGGCACTACGGGCCTTCAAGAAGGCATCTCGGGAAAAATCAGTACTAATCAGGTTGGACAATAGGGTGTCATATGTCATCTGACTGTAGGTAGTGAGTGCACACCTACTGTAGAAATGGTTGTTTCTACACTATGCTTGCATTCAGTCCTTGTCAGGCAGCCAGCAAAAGAGAAGATTCTTGCTAAAACTATATAGGATGGTTTTAGAATTTAATAATGTCACATTTTTGAAACCATTATCTTTGGGTTAAAGGGACAGCAATGGGGGCCACCTTTGCTCCCAACTATGCCAATCTCTGTCCTGGCAAATGGGAAAGTGAAATGGTATAAAATCCAGGCAGGAATCTGTGCATCCATTTATTGGATGTATGGAAACATTTTATTGACAACGTATTCATTATGTGTTTGGGATCACTGGATGAACTGGACTCTTTCATCAAACTTCTAGTAAGCAGACATCCAAATTTGAGATTCAAGGTTAGTGTGGATTCTAGGCACATCAGCTGTTTGGATTTGGTAATAGAAAAGACAGAGGATGTCACTGTTGTGACTGACCTATTCAGGAAACCCACTGATAGGAACAGTCTCTTCCTAGCCTCCAGTTGCCATCCCTACCACACAATAAACAACATCCTAAAAGGGCAATTTATCAGAGTGTGAAAAAATTGCAGTACTAAACAAGGCTACTGTATGAATACAAAGCAGCAAGGCTCTCACTCAGATTTCAGGGTAGAGAGTACAGTACAATCAACTTACCATTTAGGAGCATGAAAGGAGGTTAAAAGCAAGGGTATAGATTTTTTAATGCAGAAACAGAAACATAAGGAAATGCCTGAGCAGCAATTAACCTTTATAACCATGTTTTCAGCCCAGGAATATCAACTGGCGGGCATCATTCAGAAAAATAAGGGTATTTTGAGGGGAGATCCAGCTTTGGCACCATTGACCAATAGACCTGTTAGGATGTCTCATAGGAGAGCAAGAAATTTAAAAGACACCCTAGTTAGTTTGTTACTACCAGCCCTTAGCTGTAAGACCTAGTCGTCCCTCCCCAAAATGGTAGCCCACACAGATTTGGCAGGTGTCATATGTGCCAGAATATCACTAAGGGTGCCGTTTTCCAGAATCATAAGAATGGGCATGGCATGAATTGATCTTTTCTAACTGTGACACTGAGGGGTGTAGTATTTACTGACTTGAGAATGTGCGGCATTCTATGTGGGGTAAATGAAAAGGAAACTTACAATTCACCTAGCAGAACATTATGGCACTATTAGAAATGACTGTAGGGACTATACTATGGCCATGCATGTAAATGAATCCATGAACAGAGAGTTATACAAAGTGACTGCAAGAGGAATTGAAAAAGTGTAGTGAAATCCAAGAGGTGGTAATTTTGAAGAATATCCTAACAAGCGGGAACAATTTTGGATTTACACCCTTGGGGCCCTGGAATGTCTGCGCCATAAATGTAAATTCTGCATTAAACCATTTTTGTGAATTCTTTGAATTTAAAGGGACACTGTTAACCTGTTTTTCATCACATTATTTCTAGTTAAAAACCTACATTTTATGATTGCTTACTGTCTCTAAAACTCACTGATGTTGTTGTTTGTTTTGTCTGTCTCTTTATTTAGTAGAACTGAAATGCATGCTAATGTATATCTATAAACAACCTTGTTTTGTTTACAATCCTGATTCTGTTCTTACTGCATAATTCCTGAACGTTAGAAGCAAACCTAAACAGTGCAGTCACTCATGAGGCAGTAGCCTCCTAAATTACCACTGCATCATGAGGAGTTTGACTGTGTTGTCAGTGTTCCCAAGTACAGGAAAGATGCAGCTGGAGCAGATCACGGAATGTAAACAAATCTGATTTGGTGTGGTAACACCAGTATGGTGGGCAGTTTATTTTTCACTTTTTTAAAGAAAGAACACGTTAGAATTAAACAACCAGCAACATCAACAATCTTCATAGAATGTTGGCAGTCATAAAATGTGTTTTTTAAACTAGGGACACTTTGAGACCTAAGGGGGTTGACAGTGTCCCTTTAATGGTCTGACACGTCCCTTGTCTTGGATGTACTGTATTGCAATCTCCCCCCCACCCTTTTTTCAATCCATGATAGTGCTGGATAAGTGGTCTTTTGACCCCCTTATTAATAGTTACAAAATAATGATAAACATATTTCTTTCCTTCATCAGACATAATGTTCTGTTTTTGTAACTTGAGCCTTATTGCCATAAAGTCTTTATAAAGTCACAGGATTTTGACACAGTGACCTTTTACAGTGAGTTTCTCCTCACTCGATGGCACTCAGAGCTGCAATGGTAAATTACCATCCTCCTTTATCCTACATAATAGCCTTTTTCTGCAATTATAGCTCTATTGACCCTTTTTTTTAAATCATGGGATTTCTGTACAGTGACCTTTAACAAAGGTTTTGACCTCCTATGACGGAACTCTGAACTGTGATTGCAAGTCCTGTTTTCAGTAAAATTGACTTGTCCCTACCCTGTGTCTTTCTTGAAATACTGTATAGTCTATTTGATAGTAAGCACTGATACCAATACAGTACAAGCGATGTTAAGGCGATTGCAGTAGGTGTAAGCAACTGATGGAATAAGTATTGGCCATAATTTGAGTTATTCAGTAGCTTCATTAGAAGACTGCAGTAAGAAAGGTTTTTGTAATACCAGTAGGCTTAGTGCATTATCACTGATATTGCAGATTGTCATTATCTGTTGTGATACGCCAGTTTGGTATTGCAGTGGAGTTCAGCTAATAATCTGATCTCTCACTTTCTGCACACCTTACCTTTCTGCTGGTGTACCTCTCTGATGATATTTTAAATGTGTCTGTTCATGTGTATTAATTGATTTATTTCTGTTTTACAGACATTTTGTGATATGCATTGATGGAATCTCACATTGGATTGATAGAAACAAATGCACTTTTTTAGTCTATTGGTGATCAGTTGCTGTACTTTAGAGTTGTTCTACACTGTTTTGGCACCAACCTTTGTTCATTTTTAGTGTCATGATTTTTATGAATTATAATTAAATGGGGAGACAATGGAGGGTGGTACCTCTGACGTAGAACTTGTGAAATGTTAGGTCATTTGTTGGAGTACTGGAAGACATGCTGAATTTCAGCTTTTAACATTTTTGTATGCAGGGCCGGCTTTAGGGTTTGGGGGACCCCAGCAGGAATATTGAAGTCATGGGGCTCCAACTTGGCTGGTCTTCAACCCATATGTTTGACTGTAATCAATATGCACATTATTTGATTTTCAGTACAGCTAGTGGTATCTTTACATTTTATCAGGGGAGACAGCAGTGTCAGTGCATAGGGCTGTTCTGTCTATCACATCCATTGCTGCCCATCTACCTCAGCTGGCTGGGTCATAGCTTAGCAAGACATTTCATGAAATCACGATCCCACATTAAAAGGTGTGCACAGCCCTTTGTTGCTGTTTTAAGAAGATAATAAGATAAAAATAATTAAAAATAATTAAGTAAACTGCTCTGGTTGGGAGCCCCCATAAGCAGGGGGTCCCCAGTGACCGCAGTGTTCACAGATGCCTAAAACCAGCTATGTCTGTATGTATCACAGCTCATTTATCATTAAATAAACAGCCTACTTAGACTTCAAGCTGGTGAGTGCCTCATGTTTTGTTCTTTTATGGGCTGAATGTTGTCTCCTTGTGTGTATTGGTATTAAACGTGTGTGGAGACATGGCACCTGGGACAGACAGAGCAGCTCTGCAGTTTGTCCTAAGTAAAACAAACATCGACTAGTATAAGATTTTTTTTTATTTTGTTCATGTGTCTGACTCCCCTAAGCCCTTGGACCCCCTCTTGAGCCCTGCCATACCTCAGTTCTGTCACTTTATCTCCATACATTACCCCCTATGGTTCACCCGTCCTCCATGATGGAGCCCTCAGGCTGGGCCTGATGCTTCAGTAGCACAATATCCAGCTGGTTCGGATATTGCCAAGATCAATGAGTGCAGGGCCTACAGGTGTCATGGGGCTGTCATGCTGCATGAGGAGGGTGTTTCCACTTCCATTATTCCCTTCCCTCAATACACAGGTGGCTCAGGTGTGTACATGTACACAAGCATGTACAGCGCAGCTCAGCCGGCATCTTCTCTCCCCCATAGCCACTTTGTTGCACTTCCGCCTGGGGTCACCCAGGTGGCAGTATAGCTTGGAGCTGGCTACCCTCCCTCATTGAAGGAGGACAACATTCTCTGAGACACTCACTCCTCTTCCCTTCATCCAACCCTCGAAGACCCACACTCGTTCCTGAATGCAGGTCACCGGTGTCGCAAGCAGTAGCACTATCACTGCACCAATGTGCTGGCTGAGATAATAAGTTTTTAACAGAACTTCAATAACAATCGTATTCACAGAGATAAAAATCGCAGAGTCCCAGCCACTGTGTTTTATCTAGAAACATAAAATTTGATGACAGATAAGGACAGATTGGCCCACCTAGTCTGCCCATTATTTGACATGAATTCAACCCTGACTAGAAGCTATGGCTTGTATCTGAGTGCAGCTTTTATTAAAAGTATTCATTTTAACCTGCAGCTTGTATTTAAGGATGGTTTCCATTTGAGGGTGGCTTCTATTCAATGAAGTGTGTTTTTTTCTTTTTTTGTGAAATGAGCATATGCGAACAATAAAACATCAATAACTTCAAAATGAATTAACATTTTTTCACCAAAGCACATAAGGACCTATAGTTCCATAACTTCTAACAAACCTATAAGCTTCAATGCATACACATTTGTACATTTTTTCAGCAACTGTTTCAGAGTACAGAGCAGGTACAAACAATTGTAATTAATAACTACAAAATGAATTAACACGTTTTCCAAACCACCAAAAGGACCTATTTCTCCATAACACCTAACAAACCTGTAAGTCTCATAACTTAACTATTTGTATTTTTTTCTCTATCCTTGGACAAAAAGCTCTCTAGAAATGGGCAAAATACATAAATTCAGTGCTCTATAAACCCTAAATGGATATACAGATTTCTATCATGTCTATCGTACTTAGTAGACCTTTGGACTGAGATGACACATGCCAAATTTGACAGTCCTAGGGTTTAAGACAGCTCATTTATAATTGTTTGAAAATAAGGATTTAAACAAATAAAACACTTCTGCAACCCTAATAAAGGGGCACTATTGTGCCTCTATAATGTATATAAATCAATGTAATCTGTAAAATCTTACATTTAATAAACTTAGACGCTGAAACCTGCGAATAGTTAATACCTGCCTGCAAACTGCAACATAACTGATGCTATCACATATGTACTTTCCTATCAGAAGACATAAAAGAAAAGGTATACATGTTTTCTAAAGTGTTCCTATGATGATGATACAGTATAGCAAGCATTGCTGCTGCTTTTCATTTTTCACCCTATCCATATCTACGGGTGAAGCAGACTAATTGCAATGCCATGAACTGGAGCATCTGGTCCAATTGCTGGGCTCTTATTATGCAGTGCAACTAATTTTTCAACTCATTATTTTTTTTTTCCTCTCTTACTGTTGATAGGAATAGCATGCAGAGTCCCAGGGGTATGCAGATCTCTAGCCCACACACTGACACCACTGCACGTTGATGGCCAGTGGGGTGTAGAAACAGAAAGGGGAAAGAAAAATATGGTGACAGTTCTCCAATGTACAATAAGGGATTATCCTCCTACAGAAATTTGACGATACTTTGACTCATCTATAACACAATTAGTTTTTTTCTCAGCATTACAACAAACATGTATTTTAGAAGCCTGACATTGATGGTAGGAAAGTTAATGGAATCACTGCTGAAGGAAAGGATTGTGGAATATCTTGAATCCAGTGGGTTACAAGACCTGAGGCAGAATGGGCTCACAGTAGGGAGGTCATGTCAAGCAAACCTGACAGATTTCCTTTACTGGTGACAAAGGAGTTAGATCAGGGTGAAGCAGTGGACGTGGCCTACCTAGATTTCAGTAAGGTGTTCAACATTGTTCCACATAGGAGACTAGTAAGTCAGCTAGACAGCTTAGGAGTGGGTCCAAAGGTCTTAAACTGGATAAAAAACTGGTTCAGGGATAGGTGGCAGAGGGTGGTGCTAAAGGGTGACAGAGGGTAGTGGTAAATGAGGTTCATTCTGAGAAAGGAAGGGTGATCAGTAGGGTGTCTCAGGGGTCAGTGCTGGGGCCAGTCCTCTTTAATATCTTTACAAGTGACATTGCAGAGGAGCTGCAAGGGAATGTCGGCCTCTTTTCACATGACACGAAAATCTGCAATAGGGTGGAAACTCCAGGGGGTGGAAAGGGTGCACAGAGACCTGAGAAAACTAATGGAATGGTCAAGGGTATGGCAGCTGGATTTCAATGTAAAAAAATGGAAAATAATTCACTTAGGGAACAGAAACCCAGAGGCAGAATACAAAATGGGTGGAGTGGTATTGATGACTGCCAATCAGGAAAGGGACATGGGGATAATCATATCTGATGACCTAAAGGTACCAGGCAGTGGGACAAAGCAGTTGGAAGGGCTAGTGGGATGCTAGGGTGCATAGAGAAGGGTATCACCAGCAGAAACAGGAAGCTGGTGTTTCTTCTGTATAGATTGCTGGTAAGACTCCATCTAGAGTACTGTGTCCAGTTCTGGAGACCACATCTCTGGAAGGACATAGACAGACTGGAGGTGGTCCAGAAGAGGTTAACTAAAACAGTGCAGGGTCTGCATCAAAAGCGCTATGAGGAGAGACTAAAGGACCTCAACATGTACATCCTGGAAGAGAGGAGGGAAGGGAGAGGGGGATATGATACAGACTTTTAGATACCTCATGGGTTCAAATAAGGTACAGGAGGAAAGCTTTCAGTATAAAAAGTGCTCAAGAACAAGAGAACATGCTATGAAGCTGGAAGGGGTAGATTCAGGAATGATGTGAGGAAGCAATTCTTCATAGAAAGAGTGTTGGATTCCTGGAACAGCCTTCCAATGGAGGTGGTGGGGGCAAAAACATTGGTGGGACTCAAGAATGCATGCGATAGGCACAAGGGGATCATGGTGGAAAGGAAGGGGGACGGAGGGAGAGAGAGCTGTAGATCGAGTAGGATCTGTGGTGATAAGGTAGAGAAAAATGAGCAGACTGGGTGGGCCAAGAGGTCCATATCTGGCATCAAATTCTATGTTTCTATATCTAGCCCACTGTGCTTCAGCCTATAATCACCCCCAACTACACAAACATGTTTTTACGCCCATGGGACAACCCTTCTGTAGTGTGCTATATGTTGCCAAGTAGCTATCAAAAGTGCAAGGGATGGAGGAATACAAGACACAGATACAGGCATATAAGTATAATAGGTACCAATTGCATAAAACATAGAATGAGTTAAATATTTAACATAATTAAAGCAATAGTATTTGTTAGTAACAAAATGGTTTGCCTAGTAAAAATATCTTCCTACACATTTTTTCTTTTCGTTTTCTATCGTTCCTGAACCAAGGTAAGGGATACTGAAGTTTTTAAAAGTTCTGTGCCATGCCCACCATGAAAAATGTAAATATCTTGGTACAGTGTTGTGCTGTTTACCATCAGAAACATGTGGCAGCACTATCCTAATACATCTACAGTAGGAATCCAGCATGTACATTCAACAGGTAACCTCAGCAGAAGGGATTTCTAAAAATGGCACGTGGTGGCCATCTTTAATGATGTGAGTCCTTAATTACAAAATTAGGTGTAAAAACAGTTTTAACAATATCTGAGAAAACTAAATATATACTGAGCATAAATCTTAGGAAGTCAGAAATACATTCTGCTAAAAAACAATATGATCATTTTTTTTCCGACTAACAAATACTGCTGCTTTAAGTATAGGGGAATACAGACAAATCCCAAATTAATTCGCAGTAAAACAGTCAGGTCAGTGATACATGGATTAGAAACAGGTGCAACTAAAAGCATCAAGTAAGTGCTTTTTTTGAAAGCCCAGAAACATAGTGAAAAGACATGTATTAGATGGGATGGAATTCCAGAACCAGGGGGCCAAAACACTTGAAGGCAATATTACACAGGTTAGTTTTCATCTTTGGTGTGGACAAAACACCAAGATCAGCAGATCTCAGTGGGTGGGGGAGTCATTACATGGAGTCAAAAGCAGGGATGTTATACAGAGAAATACATTTCCAGTTTTCTGAAGTGTTTATCCTTTCTTTCATTTTTGTTTTCTGTATTTCTGATTGTCTTTTTCCTTCAGAGTTTCTATGTTTCCGTCTTTTGGTAACATTTTATTTAGTTATGCTATTATTTTCTTTTCTTTTTTTTTTTTGTTTGTTTTGGGGGGAGAGGATGTAGTTTTCCTTGGTTTCTATTTTGCCTCTAGTATATTGTTTTCTTTTCTTCTCCACTGATGTCTTTTAGACATTCAGGGCCAGATATTCAAAACTTCGCGCCAGGCAAAAAACGTTTGCGCAGGTTTAGCGTGGGATTAGCGTGGGTCTGCTATATTCAAAAGGCGAAATAGCGCAGGCAAACTGCATTAATGTGCAGCAAAATCAAAATGTATGCAAAGGACAAACTGACAAGAATACAGGCGCAATGCTATATTCAGTGACTAGTGCCGCGCAAAGTGGTTTTGCGCGACTTAGCGCGACACTTAGCATGGTGCACATTACCACCCAGGAAAAGCTTGTCTTAACCCTGGGCAATCAGCTTTGCATGACACTATGGCTTTGCGCGGTGTTTGCGCGGGTTTTGCATGGGTTTTGTGTGACCCTAACAAATAAATATGACACATAGACAAAGCCAAACATAGAGGAAGCATCCTGCTAACTGATGGCATCACAATGATGCCATCATCTGTCACCAGTCCCAGCCATGCCAGGCAGTAAGTGGTGACCCTGCCACCAGTGGACAGCATGGCAGTGTGGCCATACAGCACACACCTGTGGACCACACTTCTGTGGACACCAACAGATGCCAGCATACACATGCAGCACTGTGGGCATGGAGGATGTTGAGGGGAGAGTGTATGGGTGGCCAGCTGTGCCACAGACCAGGTGTGGCTACAAAGGCTGGGACACATCATGCAGTGCACATGGGCCACTATTGGGAATACCCCAACACCAGTGTGCCTTTCGGATAATATATGTCCCCCCGGCCACATACCGCACAGCTGTACAACTGCCACAGCACACAAAGCCGGACATGTATATGTCACTATGAGCATCCCATGCCAGAGGTGCAGCATCTGTGGGTCACACAACAGCGTAACAGTAATGTCCACTGTCAGTAGACACCTGCAGGTTGGGCCTCTCGCTGTGTATAATGCAGTCATCATCACTGCCCCCCACACACCATAGGCATTGCTGTGTCCACACACTACTGGCCCCCTTGCTACTGTAGTGTCTGCTGTGCACTGTAGCATGACCTACAGTGTGACAGTTGCATGCAGCTCCACCAACATCTGTGCCTATGTTGTGTTGTCCCAGTATAGCTGCAGGCAGCAGCACATGTGGAAGTAGTGTTCAAAACTGTATAATATTCCCCAAGCTGTTTGAGCAGCGCTAACACATTTGCGTGGGTTTAGCGCAGGGCTAAACAGCCCGGCGCAAACTGCATGCAAATCAGGGCATAGTGAGATGCTAATCTGGATGTTTGCCCACAGACTACCTAAGTAGGCTCATTTGCATGTCACTTTTGAATATGGCAAAGTTTAGCGCCGGGGCAACCGTGTTTGCACCAGGCTAACAGTTTAGCCCTGCACTAAACCCGCACAAACATGTTAGTGCTGTGCAAACAGTTTGGGGAATATTTTACAGTTTTGCACACTGTACTTTCACATATGCTGCTGCCTGCAGCTGTACTGGGTCCATGCATGTTGGCACACACATTGGCCACATAGTTCACCTCTACCT
Source organism: Neoceratodus forsteri (assembly GCA_016271365.2). Classification (NCBI taxonomy): domain Eukaryota; kingdom Metazoa; phylum Chordata; order Ceratodontiformes; family Ceratodontidae; genus Neoceratodus; species Neoceratodus forsteri. Next base: position 10,182,320 of record CM057456.1, read on the forward strand.
ACCTTCACATCGCTGTGCACTGTGTTGCTGTTGTGGTTTGCACTACCTGGTTGCCATATTCAGAGCTGTCTTATTCAGGAGCAAGTTTGCCCTGCACTCCCAACCAGTTTGTCAGGCCTCATTCCATGCTATTCAGAAGCTGTTTGCCCAGGCTATGCCTTTTGAATATAAACGCTTTAATGCTCTGGGCCTAGGATTGCCCACATGAGGCAGTACTGAGTAGCCCCAGGGCAAAGTTTTGAATATCTGGCCCTCAGTGTCATGCTAGTTTACTAGTGCTACAAAAACATACGGTAGAATGCAGATGTTTAGTTAGCCCTCCCTCACTCTCCAATAAAAAGCTGTCTTACATGCTGGTGCAGTTGGCTCTATGAAACCAAGCAGTCTAATAAACATGTGCTGGAAATCTAAGGCTAAACAGAATATAATATTAGTATGTTTTACTAAGTGTTAGCCAGAGAGTAACTGGGAGATCACAGGTTTAAGCCTTGCTAGAATAAAATAATGACTGTGTGACCTTGGGAAAGTCCTCCAGACTACTCAGTACTCCTCTCCACCCAGCTGTGGAAACAGGTAGAAGCAGAACCCCACTGAAAGTAAGATGCTGCATCTCAGCTAGTCTATCCACTATCTCTAGTCTAGGCATTACCTCAGCAGTATTGACACATCCTTGTGTACCTACTTCTCCCCCTTTCTCTGTGAATGACCACTTTCACCCTAACTGCTCTGCCCTATTTCCTGCCTCCTTCCCCGATCCTTCTTTCACCTCACCCCTCTCGCCCTCCACCTTCTTTCCACTGTTTATCTTCACTTACCTGAACTTTTGTTCTCCCAAATCTACCTATACCTATTTTACAAAGCACCTTGGGCTGCCTCCTTTTATTAGGATATTTTTTATTTCCTACCAATTCACAGTTTTAATTTTAGTTGCAATGTTAAAGTCATTTTGAATACTTTCTTGTCAATATTTTATGTACTACCAACCATTGTACTGTATGTCTGTTACCCTTCCCACTGACGTGGAACCTTTGTAAAAGAGCTGTCATGTGCTTAAAGGTATTGTAATCTGAGAATGAATAAATAAATAAATCCAAGATAAATAAACTGTAAATAAAATTAAAACAAAAGAAACAAAACCAGCATGCTTTAAAAGACTGTTCTTTGGAAGGAGGAGGGGGTGAGGGTAAAGACTGAACAACTGCAGGCTCAAATGGTAGGTGCTGCCTACATTTCAGGGAACCAGCACAAAAGAAACTATTATGGCTTAGGAAGGAGACCGCCCCAGTGTTGAACTTTTCCCTATAATGGGCACTAATGACTATTCCTAAGAATATGCAATGCAGATTTTTCACACTAACCTAACTTAATTTGGGTCAGTGATGTTCTTATTGTGCATTAACAGCACTATAGCGAATTAAGCAATATGACCTTGCAGAGACTGAATATGTTGTTTTTTATTGTCCCCCCAAGATATCCTCATGAAGGAAAAAAAGTTCCTGGGAATGAAAAGGAAGAACAATATGTTCTAGGCCCAGGCAACAGCATACAGTAGCAGGTGAGGCAGTGTAATAATAAAATAATAAGGCAGAGAGTATTTTATAATTGCTTAGTATGCAGCAAGTGGATATTCATGTCCAGAAACTGGTGACACAGCACTTTGGGGGGGGGGGATTTCTTCTGTCCCAAATCACCCTGAAGAATCCCAGATTGGGAACTTGCTTTCTTCAGCAAGAAATAAATACTTAGGGTAGGGAGTTGCTTTTCTCAGCTGCAAATCAGTTAAGCAGCTCTGGGAGAGGTGGTCCTATTTCCTTTAGCAGAAAATTGTCATCTCTGGTTCTGGTGCCAGGGCTGTTTTCATCAATCACATATTAGTTTAAAAGCTGGGATGGGGGAAGTTAGAGTTTCAGGGTCCGATTCCAAGATGACTGGTGTAACTTGCATGCAGTTGCGAGTTACGCCAGTTGCCCCTATGCCAGGGATCCAACACCGCATTCCAGAAGTGGCAAGGTCCCGGCACTTGCAACATGCACGATACACCATCCACATGGTGTATTGCAGTCGCATGTCGCAACTTGCAGGCTGGCAACGTGCACCTCTGACCCCCCACCCCAGACCACCTCTGCATGCACCAGTGGGTTTGGGGGCAGGACACATGGCACAGGCATCCGGGGACCACACCAAAAATGGACCGCGGGGTCCCAGACATTTGGGGGTGGGGCAGGGATGTGCCTGAGGGCTTTGGGGATGGGATGGCACCATTGCCACAGTCCTGCATGGTGGCATCTGATGGTGCCAGCCGTCAGATGCCACTCAGGACAGCTCCGAGCTGTTGGAAGTTCTCTATGCCGCTGCTCCTCTTGGAATTGCAACTACAGGTTACAACAGCCGCCCTCCTGGAATTGGGCGGAGTTGCTGTCATAACCCGCAGTTGCACCAGGTGTTGCAGACTACGGTGTAGTGGGTGGCGTAACCTGTGATTGTCGCAGCCCACATTTGCCATGGCACACATCACCACTTAGAATTGCTACAGGCATAACACATGGCATAAGTCATGAGATATGCTATGGGGTTTGGCGTATCTTACCTTACACCAGTGTAGCTCATCTTGGAATCGGGCTCTCTTTCTTTAGTTGCATATTGGTTGATCAACTGTGGGAGGAGGGCTCCATTTTTATTAGCTGCAAATCAGGGTCTTAATTTCAGGCTGATGGCTGTATTGTTCAGTAACAAAGTGCCACCTCAGCTATGGTTTTGGACAGGGCTTTTCTTTGCTTCTGCCAGAAATAAGTCCTACATAGCCATCAAAGAGGAGAGAAAATCACAAGCCCATGTCAGTGTTGCAAAACAATTCACAGTTCAAAGATTCCACTGTAAGGGAGACAATGAAAAAGGCTAGTATAGGGTCAAAGGATATAGGGTTATTAGTGACATTGCAGACTGGCTGGAAGGGAAAGTACGCTGTTCATGGATGACACAAAATCTACAACAGAAAGGAAACACCAGTGGGGGAGGTGGGAAGAATGAGGATGAACTGAAAAAGTTGGAAGAATGGTCAAGGGAATGGCAGCTGGGTTTCAAAGCAAAAAACTGTAAAATCATGCACTTGGTGCACAGAAACCCAGGGCATCATACCAATTGAGCGTGGTGGTATTAGTAACCACAAAACAGAAAAGGGACCTGGGGTAATCATTTCTGATGACCTGAACATAGCCAAGCAGTGTGATAAGGCAGTGGGGAAGGCTAGCAGGATGCTTCGGTGTATAGGGAGGGGCATCACCAGCAGGAAGATGGAGGTAGTATTACTCCTGTATAGATCACTAGTAAGACCCCATCTCAAGCATTGTGTCCAGTTCTGGAGACCTCACCTCTGGAAGGACATAGATAGGGTGAAGGCGGCACAAAGGAGGGCTACCAAAATGGTACTGGGCCAGCATCAAAAATTCTACAAGGAAAGACTCAAGGAACTAAATATGTTCTCTCTCTAGAGGAAAGGCGAGAAAGAGGGGATATGATATAAATGTTCAAATACCTCACAGGTATTAATAAGGTGCAGGAAGGTAGCATTTTCCACAGAAAAAGATACTCCAGGACAAGAGGTGACAATATGAAGCTGGAGGGGGGAGGCTAAGAGGAGATGTGAGGAAATAGAGAGGGTGGTGGATGCCTGGAACAGTCTCCCAGCACAGATGGGGGTGCTAAAATGGTGACAGGATTCAGTCATGCATGGGATAGACACAAGGGGACCTTAGAAGTAAGGCAAGGGGAGGGAAGACCGGGGATCAAGCAGGGTCTACGCTGGCACAGTAGGTAGGGAATATAGGGCAGACTAGGTAGGCCAAGAGGTCCTTATCTGCCAACAACTTCTATGTTTCTATGTAAACATTTTTTGTTGAGATTTTCAGGATAACAAAAAAAAATTATTAATTAATGGTCATTAGCAAAGCAACCTCTTCTGTGGTAATGAAAGATTCAAGACTGCTGTAATAAGAGATAAGGCAGTAATGAGTATTCATTTTGAGGAGTACAGTGGGATTGGTGGCCAGGGAATGGCATACATTATCAGAGTATCAAAAGAGCTCAAAGAGGGACGGCCCGGTGCTGCTGAGAGTTGAGGCACTGGATGCCACACCTCACACAACACCAGCAACCCGGGTTTGAGAATGAGATCAGGACATCGGGGGTCGGTGGGGGTGGAGATGATTCAGCATCCAGAGGACTGTACTCCTCTCCTGGGAGGCAGAGGGGTTTTAGATCCCAGGCTCTAAGGACTCCTGGTGGTGACTGGGGGTATGGCAGCCTGGGATCCTTGCCAAGGAGGATCGGCTGCGGTGGCAAACCTGTGTGCATGGGCAAGAGCATGCACGCATGTGCTGGATGCATTGCACATCCATGCTGATTGGGGAGGACAACGGAAAAAGAAAAATTGGCCCTGACCCTCTGTAGGTGGTAGTGGATCCAGTAGCCAACCTCCACACCTAGTGCTGGATCCTTCAGCCTGCCTCCGGTATTCCCTTCATTCTCTGGTCACCTGTCTAGATTCCAGAAAGGTTGCCAGAGGAGCTGACTGTCCTGAGCCAGGAGGCTTAGATCCAGTGGGTCAAGGGATCAGAGAAGCAGAGACCCCCTTAACCTGGAAAGGTATGGCTGGGACTTCAGGCAGGCGGGATAGGGTCGAGCTGAGTGTCCACACTAGAGAGAGTCCGGGGGTCAGAGATGGAGCATAAAGAGAATTTAAAAAAAAAAGAGCTCAGAGGTTCTTTTTGGCTAGTGGACTCTTCTCTGGCTGCCCTCCTTCACTGACATCAGCCATGAGGGATCCAGGGATGCCACTGGATCAGCTCTGTTGGCAAATGCTGGGGCTGGGGGGTGACAGTACGAGTCAAATAAAGCAAAGGGTTACAGAAAGAGAAATAAGTAAAAAATTTAATTTTGCACATGAAAAAAGTACAAATCAGGACAGCTGATGCAAGTTTCAGTTTAAGAAAAAATGTTAAAAGCTATCAATTAACAGGATATGTAAATTTCTCCTTTTAGGTCATTTACAATAACACCAATTTATTCTTGTCATGGAATTGGCCTGACTTTCTCCAGAACTATGAATAAATATTTTGTGTATGTTTCTCAAGATAATATCTGCTGAAAAAAAATAACACACTCTCATTAAATAGTATCTTTCTCATTAAATGAGTAGTCTCCAAAGTCTTCTAAATCAACCATTGTGTTAGTACCTAGGGCTGAAACTAATAAGGGCCAGACAATCACTTTCTTACTTTACTCCAAAATACTGGAATTCATTACCTAGTAACCCTTGATCTAGTCCCTGTATGGAAGCTTTTAAATTAAATCTAAAAATGTATCAGTCAGTTTTAAACAAACGTTCTTGTTGTAAATACTACTTTTAGTAATTGTCTGCTACCTCTAGGAAGTTGTAATTTAAATGTATTGCAATTTAAATGTATGTTTGTCCTTCTTCCCATTGTGTCATCCATGTAAATGGGATATTGTCAAATTAAGAAAAGCTGTACAACAGGTAAATTAGCACACTCACTTAGGTTATGGGATTAGTTTCCACAAACACATTAAAGAGCGTGTACACACAAACAAAAGAAATGTGATTTAAGCATACTACAAGTATTGGCAAAGCTCTATTACTGTGCAACCTAAAACAATAAAAGGTAGGCTGTGGCTTGGGCTGTGCAGACCAGTAAGGACGTTGCTTTAGGGTTGTGCAGAATTTTCAACTTCTGACAGAACGCAATTTCAGAAAATTCTACATAATTCTGCAGAATTTCATTGTAAGCAGAATTTCAAAATTTCCAAAGCTGAATGTTTTTCACAGATTAGTAATCACGGTTTCCCATTCTGCAATCTGTGGAATATTATTCCCCGGATTTTGTAAATCTGAGTAATAATATGAGTAAAATTGCTCCTCAGTTTATGTAAATTGTGGATTCAAGTTCCACAATTTGTGGAATATTACTCATCGGGTAATGTATTCTGAGAAAAGTTGTTCCTCGGTTTATGTAAACTGTGGATTCCTGTTCCGCAATTTGTGGAATATCATTCCCCGGTTTATGTAATCTGAGTAAAGTTATTCCTTGGTTTACATAAACCATGAGTTCCCATTCCACAATCTGTGGAATATCATTCCTCAGTTTTATGTAATCCGATTAAAGTTGTTCCTCAGTTTATTTAAACTATGAATTCCTGTTCTAAAGTCTGTGGAATATCATTCCTCGGTTTATGTATTCTACTTTTCTTAATCTTTATTATTAAGGGCACTGGAATGAAAACAGGATTTTCTGTCATTCTGTTTACTGCACTTGCTCATGCTTCTTGTCTTCAGTTGAAAATATAACTCTTTGCTTATCACATCATCATTTCTACAGTAACTAATTGTGATGTCACACACAGAGGAATATGATACCACTTGTAGATGAGCAACAACAGAATTTGAAGGTAAAATGACAGAGATGCTGTTTTTATTAAGAAGTCATAAATAATGAAGTATTAGAGGAAGGCAAATACAGTGTGTGAAATATAGTTTAAATTGTGTGCTTGTATCATGCTTTTCAAAGTTTTGTCTGTGGTGTCAGAGTCTTTGTAACTCTCAATGGCTCTTCACAAAAGGTAGAGTTCTTACACTCACTTTGTTACATGTAAGAAGAAAATACAGTTGTGATGATCTAGTCATTTTTCCTTTTTTTTTCACTCACTTTTACATTTTCGATACTTTGGAGCAAGATGGACAACACACCCTACCCTTCACTAAAAAATAAGGTTTTGTGAAAGCCCCCTGATGGCCAAGAATAAGTGTAGCCATTCATCATGCCAGTAAGCAGATTTTGTGCCCTAACCCTAGTTGGGACAAAATACATCAGGCAGCACTAACTCATATGCTGTTTTGGTAGGGTGGGGGGGGGCTTGCTAGTACATGGCTATCTTCTGGTAGCACATGGGGGGGGCGGTGGAGCTGTGCTGACAGGAAGATGTGCTGAACATCCCAGCCTTGCTGATGATGATTCCAGTCCAACTGCTGCCATAACTGGAAGGTGTCATTGCATCCATGTTAGGGTTAGTGCTGTGTCGTTAGTAGGAATTGATCCCAGCCACTTTCTAGTGGCCAAATTAAGGGACTACAGAACATGCCCTGTGTGGAGATGAGATAAACTCTGGAGTGAAAATCCAAGCAGACAAGCCAGAAGAAGGAAGTCCCAAATCCAGCAAGGCCAACTATCTGGAATGGAAGTCCCTTCTTCTCCACCAAACCACAGAGAACGCATGTTCCCCTGGGCCTGCCTCCCCTGAAAACAGCACCTTGTGGGAGCAAAACAAAATTTGAGATTTAAGAGAACTGACTGGGTAGGGAACACCAGAGACTCATAGGATGAGTAAAAGCTGGCAGCACTGGAAGTATGCCCAGGACCAAGGCTGGAGGACAGAAAAATGAGCAAGGAACAGTGTTACACAAAATTAGGTTCAATGGTATAGGATTCTTTGAAATATTATGCTTTACACTGGCTCCTAAAAAATTGAAGTGCACTACAACTACCCCATATAAACATACCTCAAAATAAATCCACAGTTCCTGACTCTGAAGATCATCCTTACAGAGGATGTCCAGCATACAGTACTACAGTATGAAGACCACTTCAGCTCTTTCTTCATCATGTAACAGACACAGTTGAATGCTGTCCCATTATACTTACAGGCCCAGCTAACACATATTAAATGCAATCTGAATTCTGTACAGCACCTTAAAATACATTTGCTTTTGTTCATCTAAGGGGATGCAGAGGGCTGGAAATGGCAAGGGGCCAGCATGAAACTACTCCTGATTTTCAGAGGAGACCACTGGCTAATTACACAGACTGCAGGTGTGAAGTGAGAAGCTCGATGTAATCAATAGTTGTAATTAATCTGCAAGACTAACGCTAAAAAGCTAACAGCTGGACATCAGGAATGGACACATGCAAGAAGATCAGCAGTAATTGCCTCTTTAAATATTGAGTTTCCATAGCAACAATTAGGCATTAAGACTTGAAATGAAAACTCCAAGACATGATGTGGCATTGCAAACACAATGCCGTTCCAACAACAATTTGAGAGAATACAGAGGCATGCTGTGATGCGACAGTACCAGGCCTAAAGTGCACAGTTCTAACAATTTTGAGTTCAATTTCTACCTCCAGATTCCCAAAATAAAAAACTACAGGTTTCCATATGATTTTTTTTTTTTAATGACAGCCATCCTCCAAGCAGTGAAACAAAGTCAACAGCTTCAGTCAGGTGACTTCCACTCAGAATTGTTCAAGCTGTGCACAGCACAACAACTTGATTATGCTTAATGGAGAAGGCTGAACTAATGTCCTGACATTTTGCTCCATCTTGAAAGGAAATTAGAAATGTGATATGGTACTGATTGATCTCCTAACCAGATACAAACTACAAGGAAAATAAAGCATTAATATATGTCATGGGAACTCAGTTTCTTGTTGCCCTTTAAGGCAATGCATTCATAATCAGCAGTAGACAGAGGGCTCCTAGATCTACAGGAATTCAAGTTCTTCATGGGGACATGGATCAGGGAACGTGCTGACATAAACTTATACAGCATATACAGGAAAAAAAATGCAGCAATTTGGCTTCCATAGGAATGATGTAATTTACAAGATACAGAAAAACTATCTTAGAGCTACAGGGAAAATGACAAAATAATCTTGGAATCCATTGACAACAGTTGGGGATGGCCAGCTTGCTTTTAAACGGCAAGCATCCCCTAGCCCTCTCTATTCATGTTTCAAGTATTGCAGGCATCAGTTAACATAGTGACTACTCAGACTTTACTGTAAATGTCCATTTCTAAAAGGATTTAAATATTTCAGGGTCAGTGTAGTAGAGAAATGCAGTGAAGTTAAATTTCCTCAGCAGAGTTGCGAAACTTCAACTTTGAGAAGCTTTGTGAAGTTCCTATTGGCATCACCAACTGCAACTTTACCACCTTTGCAATGTTTTTATCAGGTGAAGTTTGTGGCACTTTTTTCCATAAAGTGGCAACTTCACGAGGAAAGTTTTGTCATGTTGGAGAAAAAGTGACACTTTTCCTAACAAAAAAGTTGCAAAATTGGCACTTCGTACTACACAAAGCTGGCCAACTTCATGAAGTTCAGTTGAAGCAAAGTTTTCTCAGCTTGGCACATCTCTAGTGTATTAAGCAGTGAACAAGAGAGGCACAATGCTAGTGTTATAACACTGTATTAAAACATCACCCATAGCGGTTCCCAGAGTTGCAAAGTATAAGAGCTCCATCCATTCTTTTAGCCTGGCTGTTCAGCAGACTCCGACTCCTTCCTTTCACCAAATCATATTTTTAATTCTATTATGTAAGGTTTGCTGGGTCAAAATTCTCCAGTGCTACTTTAGGACAACAGTGAGTGTGGCTGATTGATTCATTCATTGATTTTGTGAACAAAGAGATCGGCCAAAACTTGTTTTTAGTTGTGACCTGAAGGAGATGGGGGCACAGTACACAGCAATAAACATAACTGTAAATACATGCATAAAGTAAACATTGAATGGTAGCATGATCACAAGAACAACACAAGAATTATTTATATATGCCACCCGCTCACTGTTGAGGGGCTTACTGTCTTGGCTTCATGGACGCAACCACATATTTTGGTTAACATCACCACTAATTTGTTGCTACTGTTTCCCCGGGACTGTTTTCTATGAGGGACAAGACTTGTGAGTGGACCCCAGGGTAGGTAGCATGGTCACAGGCAGTGTATTTACAGTCAGTGCCATCTATAGGGAACATGCTCAAAATGTAATCATTATGGGCACCCATGTTTCCAGCACAATACCCCTGCAATGAGGTCATATGGCAGGCTATAGCCGATTGACTGAGAGAGCAGCTGGAAACACATTTCTTAAACCAAAGTTGCCTCTGAGTCAATCTCACCTCTCAGGCAGGTTGCCTAACTCCACTCCTTTCCCTAGCAGTGTGTTCTTCATTGTCAGCCACCCTGCTGCTTTCTAAGAGTCTGAACTGCTTCCTTTTGGCTACAGACACTTAACTCGCATTGGCTCTCACAAGTTCTTTCCTACAGGTTAGCCAAGCCAAGCTGCTCACTGCTCCTTTTTCACTGCCTCAGTGTCCCCTGCCACTGACCTACTAGTCTTTTTGTGCTTCCTTGAAGCAGCAGCAGAACACTTCAAGTCTCTTTAAATGCAATTTAAAACAAAAGTTTATCATAGCAAGCAGGACATTGAACCTCTATATTCAGGTGTCTGACACCACATTTTTTTTCATCCTCCAGAAAGTAATTTTAAGTCACTGTTTCTTTTTGCTTTTACATTTTTTTTTAAATTGTAATGTTTAAGGGGTTGTAACATAAATGAAAGTTAACTGGGGAGATTAACTCCATCCCCAGTTCTTCGTTTGACTTCTTTTTACAAATACTCCCCGACCACCAGCACGCAGACTTGCAGGACTTTCTATTATTTGTTATCATGTGCTAAACTAATAAACTGTTCTGCTTACTACTATCTTACAATTTAAATTTATTCTAAGGAGCTCTCTGCTTGTGATCACCCCGTATCCCCCTTCCCATATGCTCCAAACTGAATGGCATTCTTACAAATCAGTAGAAATTTGGCTGTAAAATAAGTAAAAGGAGTGGAATGCCATGTCTTATCAATGTTACTAGATGTTTATTCGCTAGCACCCCCACCCAAACCCTTATTCCTCACAAACTCACCCAACACCCTTGGATGCCCCGAACCACAACATGCTCATCACAAACTGGTAAATTGTACTGAAGCACTAAGTGGGCTAAGTGAGCTCCCACACCTCTTGATCAGTTTTGGATCACAGCACAAGCACCAGATGTTTAGGTGGAGTGGAACTGTGTGTCCCACCTTTGACCCCCTCCACCCAGCACTTGAGTGAGATCACTGCGGTGCCTCAAGAACCCCTGACCAATATTCAAATTGCTCAGATTAGTTACTATATATAGTAGTTTTGCAAGTCTGTAGGAACTGCTGGCCAATATTCAGTTTTTTGGCTGGCAGACAGATACAGCTTTTTTTATGCCCACACCCTACTGTGTTTCTTGCTAACCGATGAAGACTTGCAGGAGCTGGCCTGAGATTACATCAGTCCCAGGTCCAGCAGCTACATTTTTTGGCTTTCTGTAAACACCCCCTCTCCTAGCATGGAGACCTAAAGGACCCTTTTTTATTTGTTTATGCACTAAACCAAAATGCTGCTCTGCATCTATTTCCTTATAATTAAAATTTATTCTAAGGAGTGATCTGTTTGGTGCTCACTGCCATCCACTCCCCCCCCCCAACCCCGATGCCCTAAACTGAACAGCATTCTCACAGACTGGCAGAAATTTGACTGTAAAGTAAATAAAGGACAGCCACTTAACATTTGGCTGTAAAATAAGTAAAAGGAGTGGACTGCTGTGTCTTATGGATGTTACTAGATGTTTATTCTCTAGCATTCCCACCCTGAACTACTTTCTAACAAGCAGGCTTCCCACAACCCCCACGATACCCAGAACTGGACCACAATGCATTCATCACAAACTAGTAATTGGTACAGAAGCAATAAGTGAGCTCCCACAGCACCAAGGCAGGCATTCAATATGTTGAACTGGCCCCTCTCTGAGGAAGGCCGTGCCTCTGAGACCTGGTTTCAACATATGTCACAGTATCCTGCCTCTGATGCAGTCAGTATACATGCAGTCATTCATAACCCTGCCTCTGAGGCAGGCATTCCATATGTTGAATTGGCACCTGCCTCTGAGGAAAGTATTCTTCCTCTGTTTCTCAGACCACCACCTTGGGTGTAGGCCTTGTACCAGTGGAATTAGTTTGTCAGTCTGAGGCAGGTATGGGACAGATGACACCGTGTTGTGCCTCCAAGATCTGGGTGGATATATGTCACAATACCCTGCCTCAGAAGCAGCCAGTGTACATGTGGGCATTCAGAACCCTGCTCTAAGGCAGGCATTCGATATGTTGAATTGGCATCTCCCTATGAGGAAATCATTCTGCCTCTATTTCTTACACCATTACCTTGGGTGGAGACCTTGTACCAGTTGCATTAGTTTCTTAGACCACCACCTCAGGTGCAGGCCATGTACAAGTCGCATTAGTTAACACATATTTTTCCATTATTTTTATATAACTTTTTACCCCTCAGCTTGCAGACCATTCCAAGCTCACCTCCTCCAGACTGGGAATCACCTCTGCTATGCTTACCTCTAGTACAGGTTCCCCCATGGATATCCCCCCACTCATGGCGGAGCCAGGAAAGCAACCCCCTTCCATGAACACATTCAGACTGCTCTGTGGGGTGCCAGGTGATGGTATGGGTCCAGAGAGGTGTGGAAGCTAACCCTCAGGTCCCATTTTCTGTCCCTGATCAAGCAGAGTGACACAGCTGGCATATGCATGTGAAGATGCACATGCAACCTGGAACCTGCAGCACTTCCCCCACCCCAGTGGTGCAGATATGTCTGCCACTCTGGCATTTGGCACTGCCACCACACCTCCACCTGGTGACAGCCAACAGATGAGTCAGCAAACCTTCCCAATCCAGGAGACAAGAGCTGCTTGGTGGCTGCTGTATCTGCTCTCAGCCTACCCCCTCCCCACCCATCCCCAGCGACCTGAGCTTATTCCCAAATTATGGTCACCAGCATGGCTTGAGGTAAGGTGCTCAGCAGTGCCTCAGCCCTCAGAGCCACTGGGCCAGTATATGTTTCTATTTTTGACATCTAAAATAAAATTATTAACTCTAAGCAATGCATAGATTTAACTGATACATACTGTGTGGAGTCACAAAGCTATTACTCAAAGTCAGAACCAGGATATTTTGTTTGTCAGGATGTTCATAGAAACAGACAATTGTGGCAGAAAGACCAGCTTGCCATCAAGTCTGTTCATTATTCCATATCTATCCCTGGGACCTAATTGTCATCCAGGGTACTAGCCCTTCCTATCCCCCCCCACACATTTTTCTCTCTACTACTACTGCACTGAATAGCCATAATAATCTTCACTTGGTCACAACATTGCTTAAAACCATTTATGGTTTTGATACCTACTACCTTGGCGGGAAGACTGTTCCAAGGTTCCACAACCCTCTCTGTAAAATAATGCTTCCTCAAATCCCTCTTACACCTTCCTCCTTTAAGTTTCCACTCATTCCTCCGGGACCTCAAATTTGTGCTTAAGCTAAAGAACTCCCCATAGTTCATCTTGTTTAATCCTTTCAGGAACTTGAAGATTTGTATCATATCATCCCTCTTCTGCCAGTGCATTTAGTGCCTTGAGCTGATCCCCATAATAGCTGCCCTGCTGGCCCTGTATTAACCTGGTCACCCTTTGTTGCACCGCCTCTGGCCTGTCCTTATCTTTCCTGAGGTGATGACCCCAGAACTGGATGTAGTACTCCAGGTGCACCTCACAATTGATCTGAAAACAGGTAATATGTCCTCGTTCTTTCTACTGTCAGTATCCCTCCTGATACATCCTAACATCCTCTTTGCCTTCCTAAAGGCCTTACTTCCAATATCCACTAATGAGGACATCTAGGTCCCTTCCCTCAGTTGCAGTGCTCAGCTTAATCCCCTCTCATCCAGTACTCTGTTCTGGGGTTCTTGCTCCCTAGGTGCATCACCTTGCACGTTGTGGTGTTAAGACCTTAGACCACCTCTCCTGTCTCTGCAGGTCACTCTGCATCTCCCTTTTTCCCTCATTGCTGTCCACCTTCCCACAGAGCTTTGTGTCATTTGCAAAGAGACACAACCTGCCCTGGATTCCTTCTCCAATGTAACTGATGAACAAATTGACAAGGACCAGTCATAGGACAGATCCCTGTGGCACCCCACTTATGACCTCCCTTTCTTCCGATTTGACCCCATTTACCACAACCCTCTGCTGTCTCCTCCTCAGCCAATTTCCTACTCATTTTACTATGTTGCTTGCCACCCCAAGTAGTAGTGATAGTAGTAATAATTTTATTCATGAAAACATGAACAAGGCAAAATTCTCATTGAGCTTGTGCTCATTCACAAGGGATAACTTAGCTCTAAAAACTTGGTTACAGCAGGGTAGAAAAAGATCACAGATCCTCCATCTTTTTCAGCAATTGCCTGTGGGGAACTGAGTCAAAGACTTTACTGAGATTGAAACAAAGTAGATCCATGATGTGGCCCCCATCCAATGCCGTTGTCACCCAGTCAAAGAAAACTATAAGGTTTGTCTGACAAGACCCCCTTCCCCTGCCATGAACCCATGCTGTTTAGTATCCTGGAGGCCGCTGCTCTCCAGGTAATTCTTTAGGTCCTCCTTGACTAGTGACTCCATCTACATCTCTACATTTGAGGTGAGACTGACAGGTCTGTAGTTCCACATTTGTTCCTTGTCCCCCCTTGTGGAGAGGAACCATGAATGCCACCTTCCACTCGCTCAGACCTACCACTGTCTGTATCAAGCTACTGAATAGCACTACCAAGGGTTCAGCTAGTTCTGCTGCCAGCTCCCTGAGCACCCTTGGATGCATCCCATCCAGTCCCAGGACCTTATCTATCTTAAGGACTGTTAACTCTTTCTAGACCCTTTTGCTGGAGAATACTGGCTGCCTCACTCCGGCACCCCCTTAGTGGCTGCCTTGATGACACTTTCTGGCAAGGGCCTTCTAGCTTCCATGGTGAAGAATAGTAGCCATTAAGGATGGCTGCATTTTGCCCATCTACCTCTATCACTCTACCTCCCTCCAATAATCTAACAATTCCTCCTCCTTTCTTCCTTTTTTCACTAATATACCTGAAGAATTGCTTCTCTCCACTCTTGACCGCCTCAGCAATACTCAGTATTCATATTAGTTTCCCCTAACTGCCCTCCAAGCTTTCCTAGATCTCAGCTGGTATTTTCCCCAATTGTCCTCCCACTGCTTTTCTTTGTACATTATGAAGGCCTTCTTTTTTTGGACCTCACTGCTTTTCTGACCCTTTCAGAGAACCACATTAGTCGCTTGTACCCATTTCTGTTTGTTACTGTTCTCATGCATATCTTTAATGCCCCTAGAATGGACCCCTTTATTGACTC
This sequence comes from Neoceratodus forsteri, assembly GCA_016271365.2. Taxonomy (NCBI): domain Eukaryota; kingdom Metazoa; phylum Chordata; order Ceratodontiformes; family Ceratodontidae; genus Neoceratodus; species Neoceratodus forsteri. Next base: position 10,197,452 of record CM057456.1, read on the forward strand.
CCATCTCTCCTCCACCCCTCCTATGCTGTCTACCCTGACTAAATTGTCACCAACCAGCTCCCGCATCCTGTCAAAGTTCACCCTGCTAAAACTGATGACCTCAGCTTTTGATTGGTGTTTACCGGTCTCCAGGGCCAGCTCAAACCAGATAGCGTTAAATGGCCATTGTCCCCATGTGGCTCCCTACCCATACTGCTGCTATCATCTCTGAGTTAGTGAGCACCACATCCAGGATGGCAGCCTGCCAGGTGGCTCTCTAACTAGCTGCACCAGCAAACAGTCCTGCACTGTATCCAGCAAGACCTGACTTCTGGTGCTCATAGCAGCTGGAATCTCCCAGTTGATGTCCGGCAGGTTCAGGTCACCCACTATCACCACCTCCCCCTTTGCTACTCCTCTGATTAGTTCTTCCCCAAGCTCCCTATCACTCTCCTCCACCTGTCTGTGCAGTCAGATCGCCCCCACCCAAATTTTCTTGCCAGAGACTGCTGTGAGCTGTACTGACAGTGACGTTGTCTCCCCTTTACTCCTCCTGATGTGTCTATCCTCCACAGTCTCAGTGCCATCCCTGACATAAAGGGCTACATCTTCACCTTTTCCACTATCTATTTGAAATGTGATGTAGCCTGGGACTAACAGGTCCTAGACATTATTTTCAGAGGCCCCAGGTCTCTGTGATGGCTGCAAGGTCCACCTCCATGTCTGCCATTATTTCCTGGAGCTTGTGGATTTTATCACCCTGACTCCTGGCATTGAGGCTGACCCCTTTCCATCTAACCCTTAATCCCCTTTGGCTATTTACTTGTTCTTTTTCTTTATTCCTCCTTGATCTCCTATCTTTCTTGTTGATTACATGCTCTGCAATTGCCCCCTCCTTGGTCCCTTTCCCCAACCTAATTTGGACCTGAACCCTATTTTTACCCCTTGTTCCTCTACAAGCCTCCAACATAGGGGGGGTACTACCTAGGTTCCCCTTCTTCTCTCCTACCACCTTGGTTCCCCTAGACTCAGTCTCCCTCACAGTCAGTTTAAGTGTCTGATAAAGGAGTCAAACTTCTGCCCCATTGCACTAGCCCCCTCTCTTGTTAGGTGAAGGCCGTTACCCTTGAAAATCCTCATGTCCCAGAAGTCCTCTCAGTCACTCACAAAGTGGTACATCTTCCCCTGACACCAACTCCTTAGCCACCCTTTAAACTCCTCTATGTCCTCCTTCTTTATTCTGTCTTCCCCTTTGCCACACACAGGGAGGATCTCAGAAAAGGCCAGAGAGGCCGAGTGTGCCTTTAATCTGTCTGACAGACTGTGAAAGTTCTGCTGCACCATCTCCACAGTCTGGTTTGCCAGATCACTGGTACCCAGGTGTACCAGCACCCCCAGCTCCCCCCATTCTTCTCCGCCACCCTCCCTATCTTACCTACCTCCTGGATGGCCATTGTCCCTGGAAGCCACCTGACCAATGCCCTCTCATCAAATCCTCTTTCCACCAGGCTCTCTACCCCCTGATCAATGACTCTCTGACCACCAAGTCTCTCCTAATTGCTTTCTTCCTGTTTGCTACTTTAAGTGCCATCAAGTCATCCTGCCCTTTCCCCTATCTGAGTGTCCCCCAGCAGAGTCAGGTACTTGAGGCTCCTCCAGTGGTGCAAAGGGATTTGGCATCTGGATCGTGTGGGGCTGGACAACTTCCTTGTGGCTAGCACTGGCTCCCTTTCCCCTCCTTCTCCCCATTACACTACACCCCCCCTGGAGAAGTGGGCCTCTGTAGGAGTAGGGGTGTGGAGAGCTGGCTCCTATTGAGCTGGTGATGCAGCAGAAGTTTCTCATCTCTCACTGCTGCCAGATGAGCATGGAGATCCAAAAAGGTTCTGCAGACAGGGCAGTGCTCCCTTTTCTAAAAAATACCCAAGGTGAAGAGTGCCCACAGTCACCACAACTATCTCTCCACTGTACCCTATCCTTTAACTGAAACTAGGAATAGGGCTCCCCTAGAAAGGGTGTTGCTAGAGTACTTGTTAGGCTAACTTATCTATTGATAGAAGCAAATTGACAGTTGTTAAAAGCAGTAGCAACAGCCAGCCCAGTGGCACTGAGGGTTGAGGCACTGGACGCCACACCTCGCGCCACACCAGCAACCCAGGTTTGGGAACGAGCCTGGGGAAGGGGACTAGTCATTCCTCCCACTGACTGCCCTCTAGCGATGGCTGGAGGGCAGTATGGGTTGGGAAGCTCAGAAGCCAACGTGCTTGCATTGGAGGGAAGGGAGAGAGGGAGAAAATGGAAAAAGGCCTGGGCTCCACGGATCCATGATGGTCCGACCGCTCCGACGAAGTCTGCCCCCTGCCACCAGATTTGCTATACCAGGTGGCAGGGGACTGCCTGTGCCCCTCCACCTGGCCCTGACATGGAGAGGAAATCTGCCGGGGAACCTTAAGAGGCAGAGAAGCTGGGGGTCAGGCCGGAGGATGTACCCCTCCGAGAGAGGGGGTCATAGCCCTGTGGAACCCACAGAAGGTGCTACAAAGATACAAAAAAAAAAAAAGCAATAGCAACAAACAACAATCAAACATGATGAATTTAGTAAAATCAATTGGCAAATATAAAGCAAAAAAACAAAAATATGTAGAGGGTGTCAGATGCTAACTGACCTTACAGATTATTACTGAACCTGTACTACAGGTAAACCTAGAAAAAGTGTTAGTTAGCTAATATAAAGCAAAATATGGATGGGGGAGGGTCAGAGGCTTACTGACCCTGAAGATAATTATTGAAACCTGCACTACAGGCAGAATTAAATGAGGTATTACTGGGGTACCTTATAAATTTAGCAAAAAGCAGGCAGGGTGGGTTGGAGTCCAACCAGCACACAATTTGGGCAACACACCTGGTAAACTTCAAATTATAAAGTTAGATACAGAAGATGAACAACAGGTATACCTAGACTGGTTGTTGTAGGGGTACCCTAAAAAGCTAGTAAACAGTTAACAAAGCAGACAGGGTGGTGCAGAGGCTAATTAGCAACACAAATACTGTAGATTGTAAGCAGTCTGACAGACCCAGAAAGCAGGTAGCAAGCTTTACAGTCTTAGTAGCAGTCCTTCACTGTGTAGCAGGTAGCAAACAGACAAACAAGAGTATATAGTTAAGATGCTTACTCTAAACCCCAAATTGTCCAGTAGTAAGACAGTTCTTTCATAGAAGGGGTATTACAGTACTTACAAGGTCATGTGAGCAATATCCAGCAGCATGTCTTGCCCTACTTCTGTCTTCTCCAGCTGATTTCGGCAGACTTTGACCTCTGATCCTGCTGATCTACTAATGCTGACACTACGTGCAGTGACCCAAGTTGGGCAAGCAACCCTTTTAAAAACCTAGGCTGGCAGTGGAAAGGCTCCAAGTCAGTGCTCAAGTTGCAAGGGGTAGCCTCCCGATTGGTGGGAGCTTTCAAGCTGGTGGCTGGCACAATGACTCAGAGGAACAGGGCCAGACTGGTCCATCCCAGGAGCTGCAGGGAGGTTCAGGCAGGTCTAAGAAAGCCAAAGAGGTTAGCAGTTTGCAGGAGCAGCTTTGACCTTGGGAAACTGATGGTGTTCTTCGTGGGCTGTAGGTATGTGGTCCTATCCAATTTGGCATCTAGCGGCAGCATGTGGCATCCCATGGCAGGTGGATCTTTTAAAGTCCTGGGCTGACAGTGGAATGCACCCTGTTGATATTCAAGTTGCAAGGGGAGGCTTCCCAATTGGTGGGGATCTTCCAAGCTGGTGGTTGGCACCAAGGAGATGTATAGATTTTTTTATGTATTTCCCTTTATGTTAGATGGAGAAATTAGCTATTTAACATTTTACTAGCAAAACCTTTATAGGCAGCCAATGTAAAAATGATGGACCCCTTTTTAGTAGGCATTATCCAGTTGATTTGTTCACTGTCTGATAAAAACATATTGTCATGTAATACAGGGTCATGCCACCTCTCAGTCTGGCTAACAGAGGGTATTCAAAGAGATGATGGTGCCAGGCTAAATTCAATTGATTACCGCATTTACAATTATGAATTTAAACAGAACAGCATCCTGTATGAGTGTTTACTATTTGAAATTAAAATATTGCAAAGGTTCTGCAGTGTTCCCTATTCAAACAAAACAACAAATTATACTCAGTACCTCAAACTTTTTTTAATGTCTACTTATTCTGATAACATAATTGAGTTAAAATGTGAGCTAAACCCATTTGTGCCTCCATGGCCTTTCTTCTTTCACTGGTATTCCTAAAGAAATAGTTCTAATTCTAATTTGCTTTGAAAGATTTGCTCAGAAATTGACAATGTAACAGTAGGTTTCATTTTTGGGTTTCAGCTATGTACCCTGCCTTAAGATTGCTTATTCAGAAAATAAACAGACTAGACTTCTGTCTAGCACTTTTTTGGTATTCTGAAGACTGGCATGCATACCTTTTTATTCCAGTATCTAACTGAGCGAATAACAGGTAAAGCATAAAAAGACTGACTACCTGTTTCAGCCCTTAGATGGGATGTGGGATATGACCTGGTGCTCCCAACATGAACCTAAAGAATTGCTCCTGTGGGGTTTCTAAATTACTTGAATTGTATAATGGCTCCAGACTTCAGACCCATACAGTATACTCCTGCTTACTTTATATATAACCTTCTTGGCTTTGAGTCCCCCACATATTGATGGGCTGATCTCTTTATCTGAGCTAACTGCCTTGTGCTCCTTTGTTTAAGATGGTCACTATGAATTTTCTAGCTCTCATTATATACAGATGTTACACCTAAATATTCCTACATGGTCAAAATTTCAATTTTATTACCATTTAAATACCAGTTGCTTTTAACATTATAAAAACTTGAGCAAAATACCGATACTTTAGGTTTTTGAATATTTATACTTAGTTCAAGATTGGTTCATTTAGAGAAAAGGCATTCATGGCTCTTTGAAGCACTAAAATGGTATAAGACAGTAAAACAGCGTCATCTGCTTAAAGAAGTATTGGTGCTTCTCCTATCCTTGGAGTGAACTGCATTTCATAGATGTCATAAATGTTGCTGAAAATACATTTTCCTTTCAGTATTCATACCAATGGCCACATGGTTCTAGAACATTCTGTATCCTTGTTCAGAATTGCCATGTTTCAAGAGCTGCTGACGCCACGGGAAAAACTTGGGAAACATAATATTGAGACACAGTACAGAGTGTATGTCAAATGCTGTATTTGTTTATTTATTGAAGAGTTTTACCAGGAAAGCATGCTGAGCAGACTACTGCCCAATTCCAGATGCATCCTGTATCTCGTATAGCATTCCCCTCCAAATTAGTTATTACTAAGGAAATTTGCATGGAAACAGGATCCTCATCCCTCAGAGTTCATCTGCACATGTTGCTGATTCCTCACTTGAAGTCATAATCCTGAATTGTGATGTCAGTCTGTTGTCAAGGTAACAACTGTGATGTCACAAGCAGAGTTTTATGACACCAGGTTGGGTTTAAACAATAGAAGCAGATGAATGTGCAAAGAACTAAGATCATATTTCCCTGTACATGACCTCAGCAATAAACAATGGAGCTGAGGAATACAGAACTATTGTAAAATATAAGCTAAATTGAGTCCAAATGCCAAGTTTTTAAAAGTTCTTCCTGAGGTATCAGTTGCTCTTTAACTAGTCTCATATAGTTGCCAGATGCTGGCCAATTTTTTCTAATATACTTATTAGCATTGTAGAGAACCTTTTTCTCTTCTACAGGATCTATCATACCAGCATCTATTAACTTTGGGTTGTGCCTCTGGATTTTTTTTTTCGCTTTTACTTAAATTGTTCCCTAGTTCCAAAATCAGGTTATTAAAATAATTTGTGATATTTGCAAACTCTGCAGATTGAGGGTTTTCCAGAGCTAGCTCATAATGCTTCTGCAATCTTATTACAACAGTGCCATCTACTAATGAAAGCAACAGTTGTTCCACATAAGGGCATCAGGAAGCGTTTCTTCCATTTGCTGATGTCAGAAATTTATTTCCAAAAACCTTACTTCAGTTTTGTTTATAATTCGTCACTGTGCTTTGCACAATAATACTAATAAGCATGATCACAGCTGGCCTGGTGGCACTAAGGGTTGAGGTGCTGGACGCCACACCTAGTGCTACACCGGTGACCTGGGTTCAGGAGTGAGCTCAGGTTGCTGGGGGTCAGCCGGGGGGGAGGAGGATTGAGCATCCCTCAGACTGCTCTCCTCTGAGAAGGAGGGAGGGTGGGAGGGACTCCCACAAAGGTGCTGGCTCCTGGTGGAGGCTAGGGGTAGTGCGACTTGCAGGCAGTAGAGGGTCAACACAGGCAGATGTCCGGTGTGCGGTGCACGGGAGCATGCTCCACAGCATTTTGGGGGCCCTTGCATGCCTGTGTCATGGGAGGTGAACTTGGGGACAAACCGCTGAATCCTCCAGCACTCTTGACGGTCTGCTGTGGCACTACACTGGACACTCCATGATGCTTCCTCAGTCCCTGACCCCTTGGCCTTCCGTGTTAGGGCCCACGATGTGGCCTTAGAGAGGGAGAAGGGAGGGGGTTGTAGCTCGAGCATGGTGCTCAGTGCAGCAGCTGCCAGCGATCCAGAATGGGGAACCATGGGATCACCCCAAGACGAGGAGGTAGGCAGGTAAAGTAGTAAAGTAAAAAAAAAAAATAAGCATGATCACTTTCTGGCCAGACAATAATTTCAAACGTTTCAATATCATGGAATTTAAACATATCGAGAAGCTAAATATCAATTACACTTCCCTGGCTTTTCATATGAAAAGTTTTTTTTCCATCTCTTTCTACCTCCACTCTACAACAAATGTAAATTGAATTCTCTAGCAATTTGCAATGATTGTCAGCCCAGTCCTCTAATGTCTGTCTTGTAAACTTCTCCTGGTATGCGAAAAAAAAATCATTAAAGGTTCCTGTCGTTGAATTAACCTCATTAAGTTCTCCCAGTCTAGCATTGCAGTCACCTGCTATAATTTTGGGTGATCCTGTCAACTTTTCTGTAATAAATCATAATACAGCGTGTAAAAGATTTACAATCACTGATGAAGATTTTTTATACACTGATAACACTTTTTTTAAAAATCAAGTTGCAACCACTCATTTGTAATTTTGCATTACAGCAGGGTGATTGTAACCACTGCCTGGCAGTCACGCTTGGTGCTTGGTGCAGCATGAGCTTTAGTAGTAGAGATACCACCGGGGACATTGCCACTGACATCTGCTAAAAGCATTTTTAATAGTAGGTGTTAGTGAGTTCTATACAAAAAGTAAGTTAGTTTCAGAATTGAGTGGTCTGACATATTTAATTTGGTGTTTGAAAAGTGCAGTCATGGCTCTAAGCATGCGCATCCGTGTTGATGCTAATGCACATGCTCAGTCATGACTGTACTTTTCTTTTCTTTCTTTTTTCTTTTTTTTTTTTTACTTACAATGCTTTTTGGCTTCTCAGTGAAATTCTCCTCTGCCTCCACCTGGGAACACTGAATTGGAGTCACACAACCCCCCTCCCCCCCTCAGGAGTGGAGAGCGGTCAATGGCTGCTCAATCCACCCCCGCCATGGCTGGCCCTTGAGCATCCTGGGCTCATTCTCGAACCCGGGGCACCCATCTCCCAGCAGTAAATCTTTTTGCTGTGCCGGCAGGCCAGCATGGCTGTACTTTTCAAACGGTGAATTAAATATGCTAGACCACTCATTTTTAAAAGTAACTTACTTTCAGTTGTTGAACTCACTGCCTACTATTGTAAAATGACCATTATCAGATACAGCATGGAAACTGCTAATCTCTTCCATGCATGAGTTTACTGGTGCTTTGGTGCCATTTGACACTGTGAGCAGAAACCCCACATTAAAAACTATGCTCCCTAGTAATTACAGTGGAGCCCTCTTAAGTGCACACCCTCAGGACAAAACTTTTTGTGTACTTAAGCGGGCTGTGCATTTAACCGGAAAATCACTTCCAGGCACATTTCACTGTTTCTGTAATGCATTTTATTAAATAACTGGTGCTCAAGTTAAAATTACATTACTGCACAGTCATATGGCATAGTACTACATGAGAAAAATCAGTAATCTTCTGCTTTGTGTGTTTCAGTGTAGGATTCAAAATTAAACAGAAGGCTAAAGTCAGTCTTTTCTTTTGACAAAACTAATTTTCTTACTGTGGCCATGCTAGACAGTACTGCAACTGCAGTTACTGTACCTGCTCCTCCTCCTTGCTCCTCTCATCCTTGTCCTCCTGTTCATTCTCCTCTGAGTCCAAACACATATCCCCACATATTTCCTGTGGCAAAGTGGCATCCATCTCTGTGTAGTTCATAGACTCCTGCATGGGCATGTCAGCTGGCAGATCGGGAATTGGCAGCATATGGTTAGTCTCCACTTCTGGGTCCAGGGTTCTCTCGCTTAACATCAGTGATGATGTGAATCCAGCTTCATTGTATAGTACAGTACTGTGGCCAATTAAGATGTTAAGGTGGACTGTTTAAGGTGGTACATGTACTGTATAGAATGTGCACTTAAAGCTGGGTTGGACTGAAAATCAATAGGAAAAGTGAAAAAAAATGTGCATTTAACTGAAATGTGCATGTACATGTAGTGCACTTAAGAGGTAAATTTAACATTGGATAAATTGGAAAAAAATCAGGATATGGAAAAAATGTGCATTTAAGCAGGATATGAACTTATCCAGTGTGCACTTAAGTGGACTTAAATGGGTGCATGTGTGTAAACCAGAATGTTACATACACCGTCTGTGTTGGATGCGTTTATGAACCCTTAAGCTTCACTGTCAGGGTTTATGTAGCATCCCACACCTCATGTTTGTGTAAAATTCTGATAACACACACCCACCCATGTATTATTGTCTATGTTATGTTTTTCCTGGGTAATAGATGGGGGTAGATACATTTTTAACAACTGCTAATGTATTTACATGATTTAATTTTAAAATCACTGCAAGAAAATATGATGTACCAGTTAATAAGCACTCCGTTCTCTAATTGACATCTGTTCAGACTAATGTGATCATACTCCCTAGTGCTCTGCCATACTTTTTGTGTTTTTCCTCAGTAGCTTAAGTAGTCTATACCCATCAAATTCCCACTTATGTCTGCTGTTTTAAGTCTCCTGAATCAAAATTATATTATATTTTGTTATACAGTCTATCCAGGAACAATCATTTACTTTACTTGCGAGACCGGCAATGCCTCATGATAGTATTTTTAATTAATTTGCTGCAGACAGACTTAAATTGACTTACACTGTTTGAAGCTATTTGTCAATCAACATCTGCACTGTAGTATAAAATATGTTTGACTCCTCCCAACTAGAAAGATACTCTTTCTCCTCAACTGAACTGCAGCCATAAATATGTTCATATAATTCCAATATTTTATGATATATCTAAAGATATTTTCTCTGGTGGCCCACAGTGGTACTGCAGGCAGGCAGGAAATTTTTCTGGAGCTATCACAGACATTTCAGGAAATATCTGACCATGCCTATGGCTGCCACTGTAAGATATGGAGGCATCTCACTATAGTTCTTTTCTATAACAATGCTATTATTAATCTTTGTACCTCTTGTCTTTATTGTAATAATCCAGATCTCTGAACTCTTATTATCTCCCCCAGTTCAGAAACTGACTAATTTTGGATTCAAAAATTCTGTGTTTTGTTGTTGTTTGCTATTACATTTACATGATTCACCTACAGCAACTGTTTTTGTTTTACTTTTTTTTACCAAGCCTGTGAATTGCTTTGTTTGACATCTTTGATGTCCCTGTTTATTGTAATTCCAAAGACTATGTATAGTGGTACTTCAATAGCAAAAGTGTCAGCTAAGTGCCACTATGCATAGCCTTCACCAGGAGAAGTAGCACTTCACCAGTAAAAAACTACACAAAGTGTTCTGTTGTTTATAAAATGGTCCGTTAAAAAAATTAAAACACTTAAACCAACCCTACCCCCTACAAGACAAATGCCACCTCCTCCCACCCACCCAGAACTTAACAAATTAAGTACATCACTGAGCCACACTCTGCCCCCCCACACACACACATTCTAAGCAGAGTTTTTATAATAAAATAAGTACAGCTGTAATGATAAGTTGCTGGCTACCTGCCAGCCATATAGAGCAGATCTTCCATCCCCCACCCATGCCACATCACCTAAATGGACCCACCTCCCCATCGCATGTCTCCCAGTTAATAAGATCATGACAGAACCCCACCTTACCCCACTTCTAGCACCCAACCTCCCTCCTCTCCCCAGCATGAAATTAAGTATACATGTACAGTAATAACCACATCATTGAACTTGAAAATCATCTAGTGCTGGAGAGCAAGCTGTGAGAGGCTCTCTTCACTCTTTGTCCTGCACTAGAATGAAGGAATTCTGGCAATCCACCTATAATAATTCAGGTGTTACTATAGGTGGGACAACAGAAACAATCTCAGCTGTGCATCTCTTTAAATGTGAATCTTAAATATCACAAGGTATCACCAAGAGCTCCACACCCATTTTAGTCAGCAAGTATTAATCTGTTAAAAAGGTGGTGTGGGGAGAAGAGTGGTATGTAACTAAAAGCATAAAGCAAAGCAAAGAACTGTAAGTGTTTCCATTTCTGCCTGTTTTTACCACCTAGGAGTTCATTAAGAAATGCACATACTCTGTCTATACTGGGCAGAAAAGAAGGATTCCCAGAGTACAAATGAGCCATTTAGCTTTTTAGCACATAGTTAGCACCTGTATCTCTTGTTTAAATATGGCATCAGAATTACATTTCAATTCTGGTAACCAGGTAGGCCCACTGAGACCAGAACAGTCTCTTTTTCAGAGGCAACTCAGAATTATACAGGTATGTAGATTGAAATTTGCTCTGAGAAATGTTTTAATTGAAATTGCTTTCCGGTGAAGCTAATGGCAGCTGCGGAAAACTTTTTAGAACTTTGTAGTTTTTTCAGAATTCTACATTTGAGGATGGACTTCTTTTGTCAGATCTCTGGCAAGTAATGAGGCTCTAGCACACTACTTATTAAATATTAATGTAACCCTCTGGGAGGAATTTTAACCATCAGACGGCTCCACTTTTATTACCATTGTTATAATATACCTTATTTCATTAAAGTTTTTAAAGAATTGCTTCTAGATGAGAGGTCTAGGCAGTTCCATTTTCTTCTTTTATCAAATTTAGTTTACAGTGGCTGGGATAATGATCCTCTAAGCTGAACATTAAAGTTTTGGTGTCCACAATGTTGACATTTTGGGAGCAGAAGATGAGGTCAAAATAGACCCTACTTCAATGCCTTTTGTACACCTGGTCAGGGTGTGAATTAATTTCTTTTAATTTGGCTCCCCCATAGTTTTCCTGAACTGGCATGAATGTCTCCCAACAAAACTGGAATGGAGAGAGGGAGGATATGCTACTGGACACCTGGGAGTTCTTGGTATGTGATATGAGAGAAGAGATGTGGCACTGGATGATAGGAAGTACTTGGCATTGGAATAGGAACTGGGGTGTCACTAGACATCACTGAGTCTTAGATGAGGCTAGCAGAGCATTAACATCTGCTTTGGGAGAGGTACAAAGAGAGGGAGGTGTTACTGCACACCAGGGAGTCCTTGGCATGAAATAATGAGAAGCAGGACCCTCTGGATGCCTTGGAGAATTTAACATGAGATGGAGAGGAGTAGGGAGAAGGGATGCCACTGTACATCAGTCAGTTCTTGGCAGAGGACAGGGAGAGGAGGGGTGACACTGAAAGACACAAAATACTTACTGTAAGACCCCCCCCTCTCCCAGTGTCTAGGGATATGATGGTGGAAGTCCATGGGGGGCATACAGCAGAAAGAGACACATATCTTGTCAGTCTTGTTTCCCAGGCCTTGATGCAAACTGGGGTGCCCTCTGGCTTCTGGGTGCTGGGCTACAGAGGCAAAGTTCTTGTTAGCAGCAAGCAGTTCATCAAAACGAATGAGGCAAATACCAGAACTGCAGGAACAGGGAATCCCATTTAATGAACAGTTAATTAGAACAGTGAACCATCACTTCACTGAGCAGTAGAACACACAATAGTTTGCTCTGGACTGAGAGGTCACATCAGAAGCTAGTTGGGTACTCTGGACCATGAAGGTCATGTACGAGCATTAAATCCAGGCAGCTACCCAACTGACTAGGCAGCCTTAGCCCAAAACACAGGCAGCATAACTCAAGGCCCAATCAGGCCATCAAACTATAGGCACAACAGTTCTCCTTTTTCCTCACTCTCTCTATCTCAGGTTGGCAGCACAGACCTCTTGAGGGATGGACAACCCAGCCCATGGCCACCCTCTGACATCAGGCTGCTAGTGACATGAGGATCAGGCAGTTGACTTCACCCCAGGCAGCAAAGGTGAATGTCCCCACCAGGTACTGACTCAAAAATTGGGCAGTCAAGGCTATATGGAACATGGGGATCTCTCTCCAGACCCTTGGGTCCCTACTGTACCGTGCTCCTCACTGTCTCTATTCTTCCTCTTCTGTCCTTCTCTGTTCCTCTAAGACAGGTAGCATCTTCTCCTCCTGAACCCTCCTAGGCAGCAGTCCCGCTCAGCAGCGGTTCTCCTGGCTAGTGGCAGATGAGCCCACCCACAAGCTGCAGGTCCCACAGCAGTCTCTACCTTTTCCTCTGGGCAAGTAGCTATCCTCATCCATCACTGGGACTGATCTCTAGCCCAGTACCAGAAATGTGGCTCCACACAGGATGGCTGCTGCCACATACCTCAAACTCCCAGGTCACCTTACTGTCACAACAAAATAAAGAAAGGGCAAAGATTTCATGGTCCGAGTGGGCAATTGCCTCCACTCAGTCCTTACACTACTCATTCTCCCCCTGGTTCCTGTGCTGCTCCCCCTGTTATCTCCTCCCAGAGCATGCCAAAAAAAACACCTCCCAATAGACTTATGGGACCTGTAGTCTTGATAAATAACTATTTACATTGGCTCCAATGTTGGTACCAGCCAGCAATGAACTACTTCCCCAACAAAAGGAGCAGCTGCTCCTTTAAATTTTATCACTTGTAACTGCATATGCACTGTGGTGCGGGCCGCCATAAACTATTTACATCATTTAATATTTTTTTCCTCTCTGGGCCCCAAACCCCCTGAAAAATGCACCTGAAGGCATGAGCACATCCAGGCACTCGGCCCGACCCACCACAGGCCAAGACACCTGGATCCACAGGGCCAGAACTGAGAAGCCACAAAAGGGCTGCAAGTGCAAGTTCCCCCCCCAAACTACTGACGCAAGCAGTGCCATGGAGGACAAGGAGCTGCAACTCCCCATGGTAAGCTCATTTGGGGGGTTTACACTAACATAGAAATGGGAACAGCTTTACCACTAGAAACCACTGAGTCTTGTCAATTGGCAAGAGCACCATTCAGTACCAATGGGTATTTAGTTTGCAATAGAAAGAGAAGGGAAGGCCACTGGACTTCAGGGAGCCCTTGACATGGGATGGAGAGAGAGAGAGGTTGGGGGGATACTACTGGGTAACAAGAAGACTTGCAGTAGATCAAAGGACACCAGACACTAGGGGGTATGGGACAGGGAGACAGCAGAAGTGCTAGTGGGATGAGTAGGGGGAGGGATATCATTAGGCAAAAATAAAACAATAGATACATTTTAAAATGATAAATTTCAAATAAAATAATACAACATGACTACCGAAAAAAGAAAATTCTATAGAAAACGTGTTAAAGCAACATTAGGGTTTGTGCAAAACATTGATAACAAATTACATAGAGAATAATATGTAGGCAGGTGGTTATTATGAAATTTTACACACCGAGGTGTGGGATGCCCTATAAACCGAGGCTTAAGCCCAGGTTTATATAGGCATCCCACACCGAGGGTGTGTGCAAATTCTCATAAATAACCACGTGCTTATTACTTTATTTTTATAATGAGCTCATCAATTTTTAGTAATATCTATTGAATTTGCAAATAAATGAATAAGGCAGTTGTGGTATAATGAAGAATTTATTTGTGGTGGTTGTACAACATTGCAGTTTTTAATTATTTTAAAAACGTGTTTCTTCAACTGCCTTATTCATTTATTTGCAAATTCAATAGATTATTGCTAAAAAATTGAGGACGGAGGTCACTGTCTGTTTTTCTTTGGTATTTAGATTATGCTGCTCTACTGTAAATTGTTCTGTTATGGAGTCTCGATTTAAAATCTTGTCTCCATTTCTTAAGAATCTTGTGCTGTTGCTGTCGCTATTTTACATCCGTTTTTTTAAAGTGGTCCAGTATTGTTTTGTTTCAGAGCGGTGAATCTGACAGAGGCAGCCGAGCTGCGAGGACTGCAAGTCGTTTACTTCCTTATGTCTTGCGCTGTGCTCTAGAGCAGAGTAGCGCGTGTTTGCCGTTATAACTAGCCGAGGTAGTTATAACGGCAAATTATAACTCGCTGTGCCCATGTTAAAAAATTGTGGCCAGCAATTATAGTATTATAATGCAACATTATGTAGGGCAACCTGAGCAGTTGCAAGGATTCTAGTATGATCACATTAATCCCTGTTACCCTATCATGTACAGCCTCTTTACAGTGTATTTTTTTTTTGGCAGTATTGCTGAATGAAGTTTCAGCTATTTTTTAATGAAGCTTTTACTTTTAAATGAAAAAAATGGTTGTCCTATGAATCAATATCCTGTTATTAACTCCCTCTCCCATTTTTTAAAACAAAACTGATCAGAACTGCCATCACACTAAATCTTATGCTCATTTAACAGAAAAGAAATTGTTGAATCAGCTGTGAAGCACATTTTGTACATTCCCCACTCCCCCTGCCACTCCATTGGTCAGTTCCCTTCAAATAAAGTAATCACGCTGCAATACTTCCTAATTGCTTAAATAGATCAAAGACAGAAACAGTAATCATTTTGTGAACCCCCCTTAAATATAAGGTGACATGAGCAGCTACTATCAGCTGACATATTTTTACAAACTTTTCACAGATCAGTAATTATAAGGCTGCCCAACATTCTGTACAGGACAATGTGGGTACTTTCACAAAATGAGTAGTATAACTGTATTTTTATACATTTAAAAAATTGGAACATTCAATTGTGACAGGTGTACTAGAGCCTTCTTTCCCTGTGCATCCCATACCCCTACAGCTCATGCTCGTATTCACTGTTACAGTTCAGAAAGTACTTAGGATACTTGGGATGTAAAAAGACAAAGTAGGTGATGAGTCCATTTAATTGTCTCCCACACCATAGTGGGTAAATTAATTTGTTTCATTTGTGAGGAAAGTATCCAGCCTATTTTTGAAAGATTCAAAAGATGGGGTCATCACTATGTTGCTGGGTAGCGTATTCCAAACTCTTAGTGCCTGAACAGTAAATAAATTATAACGCTTGACAGAGTTTGTTCTAGGTAATAATAATAGCCTGTTATGAGATATGAGATTATTATTAATGGATTTGAATGTTAAGCCACATTGGGACATTAGTTCCTTATTTTGTAATAATTTATAAAGAAGTAACAAGTCACCCCTTAACTGATGCTTATGTAGTGGAAATAAGATAGTTTAGCCTGTCCTGGTAACTAAGCAATGCTAAACTGGGGATTGATTTTGTTATTCTTCTCTAGGTCCTTTCCAATAAATTTATATCATGCTTGAGATAGGGATTCCAAACAGGAGAACCATAATCCAGGTGTGGGGTAACTTGTTTCTTGAAACTACATTCATACAACCGTACACATTGTCATAAAGTTACAGCTGTATTATTTATTCCATATTGAATAAATGCTGCTTTTCACTGAGCCAGATCATGCGTTCAGCAGTTCCCGCAGATGCGCTCTCACATCGGGTAGCTCATGTAAAGAAATGTGCATGTTAATTCTCAAATGGAGTTTTCTAAATTTTTCAAAACTGACATTTCTTAGCCTCATTTTTTGATTTCAGTGCCAAGAAGTTAAACATACTATCCATCACTACAGAACACAGGCTCTTGTGGAATTACTTTAAAAATATCACACATGACACTAAACCAGTTTGTTTTCCAATAAGTCTACACATCTGCCACACATAACAAGGCAGAGGGATGATTAAACATCAAAATGGACATTCTTTTTGGCTAACTATGCTGGAAAAATAAAATAATATTTTTTTTACACTATAATAGCAATAATGTATGCTGCACCTCATGCCACATTATACCCCAACACATGATTAACAGACTGCTAATCTAAACCCTGTACATAATTTATTGCCTAATTAATTAAAATTTAGTTTTTTAAGACTTGTTATCCATGTTCACAGCCCTTCTTACAAGCCCAATACCATGCCTTAATAATTTGTATTATATCTAAACACATACTATTACTACAAAATCATTACCTAGGCTTTGTTTAATATGTGGAGTTAGTGTAAGTACATCAGCAGTGTTGTGAACATGGATTAACAAGACAGCATGTTCAAACAGTTTTTGCGGCACAAACATAGCATTTAGATGGCACTTTGCAACCCAATCCCTATGCTGAAAGAAGAACTTTCCATGATGCAAAGTGGTTTGTGCCACCAAGCAAAAGCAGGGTCTGTGCACGCTAATGAAAGGTGGAGTCTTGCATACATAGCACAATGACATATGCAAGTCCAGTGAATGCACTAACTACAAGAGGAAAATGAATGTGGACCACAGCAAACACTGTACCAGTGCCCTGTACAAACCAGCTGTGATGCAGTGGAGATCAAAGGAGATTGCATAAGATATGCAATGAAGCTCTATGCAGTACTGAAAATAGAGAGTGGAATACAGTGATCTGAAATCCATGATCTGAAGATGTCAATATGATGGCATACTGCTGTAGTGAACCTTGAACGGGCACATTAGATCTGTATTGCTGTACTCCCTAAACACACCAATATCTTTTATTTCATTGTGTATGAAGGTCTGCTGCATCTCCGCAGCTCATTTTTGTCACATGGAGACCTGGATTGTTCTGTTGTGCTACACAAGCCACAACCTCCATTCACTGCATAGAGCAAGGTCTCTAATAATGACATATCAATGGTCGGTCGGGTACAGAAGTGAACAGAGTCAGAGCAGAGCAGACAGCTGGTTGCCAAGATGTTGCAGAGAAAAATTGTCGGTAGCAGGAGTCAGTGAAATGCTTTCAAAATTTTTTATTAAAGGTATGCCACTGTTGCCCCAATAATATTTATGGTTTTATGTGTTTATTGACCTTTCCAGTCAATCTTTGAGCTCTCAGCTAGCTCATGTGCCATGTAGAGTGTTGGTGGAGTCCAGTCTCCACGCCCGCTCAGAGGGACAGGAGTCCTAGCGGTGTGAGGAGCCTGCTGAGTGAGAAAACCAAGTCCGGTGGAGCCTGCGGAGGATTAACGGCCAAGACAGACACCAGACCAGAACAAGATTGAGAAAGAGAAGAAATGGCCACAGAAAAAATACTGCCTTGGAGACTTGTTAAAAGTGTGCTGAATCAAGCGAACTCCGAATTGAAACTGTTTTTTTAGCATTTCAGCTGTTTTAAGTATTTAAAGTGTCTAAATACTGGATTTTAAGTTTATATTTAGTTTATTTTAGAGATAAAGGTGGGAGAAAGGAATTTTAAGGCTATGAAATAGGCATGAGCGTAGTAGAAACTTACTTATGTGCCGCAAAACTCCTGAGGCTTACATAGAGATAATCTGGCACATATTACATTTTATTTTATTTTACTTATTTCACTAGATTATTTTAAATTTTTTTAGCTAAATATTAAGAAAAGGAATCAGGAAGTGGGAATAAGGAAGTGGATTCACTCTTGGCCCATACCTGCACATGCCTCTAGTGCTTATAGCACATGCTCAGGCGTTCTAGTGCTGAAAGTGCCATTTTTGTCTGAGGAGTGTGCAGAGCGGACTACTGAGAATTTTAGGAGAAAGGGAAGAGAGAGAAGTAGCCGCATGAATTACATTACTTGGCTGTGTTTTTCTTTCTTTTGTGCTTACCCGTTATTCCTCCTGTTACTTTGAGAAAGCTTTTTTGCCTATGTGCGTTATTTTTTGTGCGTATAACAATCAGCGCCAGGAGCACAAATTGTAGATATCTAATGCCAAGCAAGCAAGCAAGCCAAATAAGTTAAGCAAGTAAGCATGTAAAGTGCTGATGACAAAGCGGGACTGTATTTGGTCAATAAACTGGCATTAGTTCTGCGATTTACCTTCTCTAGAGAAATAGAAAAATAATATATAAAGAAGTTCTTGGGAAAAGTAAGTACAATGTTAAATTTACATTAGTGCTTTAGTGCATACAACATAAGTTATTGTAATTAATTTGCTTGAACATTTGGGAAAAAAACAAGTGGATTATAAAGTAAAAAGGGAAAAAGAGGGACTAGAACTTGAGTGGAAAGTAGATTAGTTGAGCTGGGAAGGTGGGAAGAACAATATAGAACCTAATAACCAGCAATATTAATAGAACAGCATATAAAGTATATAAAGCAAGTAAAGCACAAAGTAAAAAGTGTACGTGAGGGATTTACTCTCATAATACATTTTAGAAGATTGTATTATAAGAAGTTTGACTAAAAAGAAGGAATGACAGTTACTTTCCCTTGTTATTATCAGTAATTTAATTTTTAGTGGACAAATGGAACCTGGAGCAGATGGGAGATCAGGTTATATCCGTGTGGAAACTGGAAGTAATCAGAGACTTGCATGCCATCTAAAGTGATGTTATACCAAGCAAGGGAATATCAAGGATTATAAGGACTGTGTTTATGAGACTAATTGGACTTGGAAGATAATGAAAAAGATAATGTCTGAGATCGGAGCGAGAATTGTGGAGAACCTATTATGGAGCAGCAGATAAGGATTGACTTTGTTCTGGTTTTGTGCCACTGTTTGTTATAGATTCTGGAAGGGAAGAAAGAGAACACAAAAGTCTGAATAACAGGTTGTAGAAGAAAAAACAAACATTGGATTAGATCAAGCAAGAACTTTAATGTTTCTAAAGGATGATTATTAATAAGATTATACATTTATATAAGCATTGTAAAACTGACTAGTACAACTACCAAAATTTACTTTGACAATTGACTATATTGAATGCGATAAGTTACATCTGAATCCTTCCCTTATAGTGATAATTGAAAGTTTATAAAGGGAAAAAATATCAGAAGGGAGTGCATTGATTTAGTTGATTTAATTAGCAATGCCAATTGTGATGAGCAGCAGAAAAGAACAAATGGAGAAATCATTGATATAAGAAAGAGGAAATAAGGAGCTGAATAGAATGATCATCAAAGGTATAAGGAAACCAAGAATGTATAAAGGGAAGGGAAGGAATGTGGAAATTGAGGGGAGCAAGGATAGCAACTTCTACCCCCCCTTAGTAATTCTCTCAGTAACCCCAAAGGGAACAAGATGATTCAACCATTGATTAGTGATGTTATTAGAAGAAAGGAAAGTAAATTAATGGAGATGATAGAAGTACAAATACAAACTCAGGCTAAAGAGGAAGGGAAGATGGAAAGGAATTTAGAAATAAGGGGGGTTTGCATACTGAGGGCAATGAAAACTATAATTTGGATATAGTTAATTTAGTAAACAAAAAGTAAATAAAACAGTAGAAGAGATTAACGAGACTATAGAGACTAATAAAAGGATAGAGCAGAAGATCAAGGATATGAGGTTAACTATGAGTGAATCAGTCTTTTGTGCTGTGGAACAGCATAACCTTGAACAGCACTTATATGGTAATAAGTGTGATGAAGAGGAGGTATATGGGGGAAACTGGTCCCTATGGGGAGAAACACAATTTATGAGCCCGATAAGCCCAATTGATCAGAATGTTTTATTTACTGAAAATATAATGCAAGAAGTGTGTACAGCTTTGAGAGATCCATTAATTGCTAATGCAATGATATATGAACTATTGTTGGTTATTGGAAAAGACATTTCATTTGTTAAAGGGGTTAGTTTAGAGAATCAAAAATATATTAAACAAGCTTTTGACACCCCCCAAAAAAGACAGAAACAAATCAAAAAATATCAGAAGGTGATATAGAACAGGATCAGACTACTAGTAGAGAGGAAAATTCCATCTTTATGATAAGCACAAAAGACACCGAGGATAAAGATGAAAATAATAACTTAGTGAAATTGAGTGGAAAATATGTGAATGAAGTTATAAATGAATACAAGGAAGCAAGAATTATAAATATATCTGAGGGAACATCTAAGGATGAAATAGAAAAAGAAGGAGAAAGATTAGAGTTTGGATTGAGTTTTGAATATGATACGGACAGGACATGGGAAGCCGAATCAGAGTTAATAATGCTCCCAGATGAAAATCAGAGACAGAAGAGTGTGGTAAAGGAAATGGAAGCAAGAATTATTGAAATATGAAAAAAGGGTTATTGCAAGAAGTTAAATATAAACAAATAACAGAATTGAAGGAAAGAAAGATAAAGGAGGTGTAGAGAAAAGAGTTAGGTGAAATACAGGAGACAGATCAAAGTAAGGAAAAGCTACAAAGGACCAATGCTGATAAAATTAAAGGGAAAAGAAAAAAAAATGTTTTTAGATATAAAGGAGAAGAGAAGAGCTAAAGAAAATAAGATAGATAAGAACAGAGGGAAAGAAAAAGTTACAAAAGAAAAGAAGGTAAAAAAGGAAAAGGGGAAAAAGGGAAACAATTTAAGAGCAAAAAATAGACAAAACAAAAAACAGGAAGGAAACTTACAAGATATAGACTTAACAAATGAGGATAAAGAACAGTTTAGTGGAGAGCAAGAGATAGATAAATTTCAGGAAGTGCAACTTGAACAAATTCTAAAACGACTGAAAGAAATTAACTTTATATTGCCCTTTTATAGGGTAGCAATAATACCAGATGAAACTGAAAAGAAATTGGATAAATATTTGAAAACTTTTTAGCCACAGTATTACAAGGAAATGAGGATCACATCCCAATGTTAGACTGTTTGAGTGTGGTAAGACCTTTAGGAGATAAGGAAATTGTATTATTAGTAGAGATGGGAGAAGTGGCCCCAATTCGCTCCCCAAAGTGATTCGCAGAGTGAAGGCGAATTCACGGAGTGCTCCGCAATGCGAAATGGAGTACTTTGCGTTATAATGGGTAACGTGAAGTCCATTGAAAACAATGACTTTGCATTACTCCGCCTTCCCAAATCACTACTCCACCAATTCTTAAGGTGAAGTACATTGAAAACAATGTGCTTCACCTCACTTCGCCTTGTTTTTAAGCTCCAAAGGTGAATTTTGCAGTGATTCATGGGATTTCAGGTCACATGGGCTCTAGATTGTTCTGCACAGCCTCAGTTTGGGGTAGTGTGTGTAGGAAGCTGTAGGAGACAATCTGCTCTGAGAGCTCTCTGCAATTCAAACCTTCTAAAAGCTGTTAAAAAAGCCTTTTTGAGTCAATTTTTTCCTGAAACCTTAGTTCATCGATTATAGGAAACCCTCCTATGCTCATATCATCGAGCATTTATTGTTTGTGTCTGGATTTTGAATGTTAATGTACAACATTCAGTCTGTGTACAGAGAGACAGTGAAAGTGTGCTTTGGGGGATGGGCGTATCTGTGGTGTAGGTAGATTAACTTGGAGAAAAAGACAGTGCTTTCTGTTTTGGTGATATATTTCTTGTATAACTGTGTTAATGTACGCACAGTAATATTTTCAATAATTCTTGACTTTTTTTGCAGATTGGTGTGGTGCAGCAGTGCATAATTTTAGTTTGTTTAAAATATGTGGTTATATTACTGAAGTTTTCAATTTGCTACGCATTACTTAGTGTGTGTGTGAGTATGTGTGTGACGCATGTCATCAAATCAGACACCTTTTATTGTGCCACATAATAATTTCAGCAGCAATGTGAACCTGCTATCCACTGCAGCTGTATGATTTTTGTACTTCCTTGTGGTATCTTTACTGGTACTAGTACTGGTGACTGTTACTGCAGCAGTGCAGTACACTGCCCCCTCCGTGGCCCGCCCCATCTGGCAAAGGTATTCTTTTCCAGATTTTAATTTCTGATGGTGAGTACTAGTTAGGTGTTGTGCCTTTGCATCTGCATCTCTTCAGTGCACAGTACAATCTTAATCTGGCTGTGCATTTGCATCTCTTTAGGGCCCAATCTCCATCTGTAACTTAAGTCACAGTTGTTTCTTTGGCTTCCCTTCAGAGTACTGGACAGGTGTGGTGCATAATTCTGCATGAAAATTGTACTCATTAATATGTGTTTTTAAGTCAGGACCATCATCACGAGTCACTCATGATACAAATCACGTTCTTCATCATCACGGTCACAAATGCAATCACAAATCACTATTCACGATCACATCATGAATCACAACATCAATTTTTTTACTAGTTACTTGGATGTATTGCAAGCATGTTTTGTAATATCTCTCCAGGCTTCACTACCCCACCATTGTACTCATTAATGAGCGTTTTTAAGTCAGGGAGTTTGTGCTACAGCTCATCTGGGAAGTACAGCCATAGGCATTTGCATTCCCAATACAGTTCCATATTGTTTATCTCACATCATCGACACTGAATCACGTTCTTCATCATCACGGTCACAAATGAAGTCACAAATCATGATTCACGATCACGTCATAAATCACTACATTCATTTTTTTACTAGTTACTTGGATGTATTGTAAGCATGTTTTGTAGTATCTCTCCAGGCTTCACCATTCCACCATTGTACTCATTAATAAGCATTTTTAAGTCTGAGAGTTTTATGCTACAGCCCATCAGGGAAGTACAGCCATAGGCATTCACGTTCCTTCCCATACAGCATGTGAGTTACAGTACTGTAAGTAGTGGTGGGCGAAGTGGCACCAATTTGCTCCATGAAGTAATTCACTGAGTAATGTGGAATCCATGGAGAACTCCGCAATGTGAAGCGGAGTATTTTGTTTCATAATGAGGAATGCGAAGTCCATTGAAACCAATGACTTTGCATTATTCCGCCTTCTCCAAACCACTTCTCCACCAATTTTAAGGTGAAGTACATTGAAATCAATGTAATTCACCTCACTTCACCCTATAATTGAGCTCCAAATGAAATTCTGCAGTGATTCATGGGATTGCAGGTCACATGGGCTCTAGATTGTTCGGCACAGCCTCAGTTCTGACCTGGGTAGTGTGTGTGCAGTGGTAGCTGGAGACAGTTTGCTCTCAGAGCTCTGTTATTCAAAACCTCTAAAAGCTGTTTAAAATGCCTTTTTGAATAATATTCTTTGCTCAAAATTTAGTACATCGATTGTAGGAAACCCTTCTGTGCTCATATCATCAAGTGTTTATTGTTGTGTGTGGATTTTGAATGTTAATTTAGAACAGTCAGTCTGTGTGCTGTGAAGTGTGCTTTGGGGAGGGGTGTATTTGTGGTGTAGGTAGATTAACTGGGAGAAAAAGGCAGTCTTTCTGTTTTGGTTATATTTTTCTTGTATAACTGTGTTAATGTATACACAGTAATATTTTCAGCAATTCTTGACATTTTTTGCAATTGTTGTGGTGCAGCAGTGTACAATTTGTCTGTTTAAAACATTTGGTTATATTACTAAAGGTTTTCAATTTGGTATGCATTACTTGAGTGTGCATGCGAGTGTGTGTATGCGATGCATGCCATTAAATCAGACACCTTTTATTGTGTTACAGAGTAATTGCAGCAGTGTGAACCTGCTATCCACCGCACCTGCATGAATTTTTTATACTGCTTTGTGGTATTTTTACTAGTAGTGGATTGTTACTGCCGTGCACTAATCCCCCAACTGGCAAAATGTATTCCTCTCCAGGTTTGAATTTGTGACTTGTGAGCACTGGTTAGGTGATGTTGTGTCTTTTCATATGCATTCATGTGCATTTGCATGGCACCATTAATTCTGGGAGACTGCATTTCTTGTTACGCTCACATGTCACTTCGTCAGCACTGGGGAATTTTCTGGACACAAGACAGAAGCATTTTGGGGATGCACATTAATTATTGTGACTTTGTGTGTGACCTGACCACTGCACGCATGACTGAGTGCACCATTAATTCTGGGAGACTTTGCATTTCTTGTTATACTCTCATTTCACTTCATTAACACTGGGGAGTTTTCTGGACACAAGACAGTAGTACTTTGGGGATGCACATTCATTCTGGTGACTGTGTGGGTGGGATGCTGAAAATATTGTTGTCACTTCGCCTTACTTTGCGTTTAAGGCAGAATGACAACGTGAAGTAATAATAACAAGGCGAAGTGAGCCTTTAATATGGGGCACTCCACGTAGTGAAGTACCAATGCAAAGTGGCCACTTCACGTTCACTTCACCGGCGGATTTTAAATTCGATGCATCTTTAATTATTAGTGTCAGGTCAATATTATACCTTAAAAGCCATTGAAAAACAGAAGGTTAAAATCAAGAATCTGGGCTTAGAAATAGAAAGTGTTGTAAATGTCAAGGTATTATTCCCAGAATACTTTGAACCAAAAAAAGATAATGATAATATTGATCTCCTGATTTCCATTTTTGGTATTAACAATTTCATAAATGAAACAAATAAAAATCTGAAAATAAAAGTTTCTGAGATTCTGCAGAACCTATTGAAAATAGAAGGGGTAATGAGTAAGATCAAAAGGGAAAAAGGTGGGAAAGTAATGGTCAAATTACAATATGGATGGGTTATAGAAAGTTACAAACAAATGGTTTCGTATGCAGAATGGCTGGATAGAATTGACATTACTATAATTGAAGAAGGAAAAGAACAATTTCCAACACAGGTTAAAATAAACTCAGAGGAATGGATATACCTGATTCAAACATCAAATAGGTTCCAGATATTAGAAAATCAAGGAGAAGATTGACGTCAATTTAGGAAGAAAATAAAAGGGAACGAGAAAAAGGAAAATAAAGAACAGGTCAAGGAAAGTAAGAACAACATTTTATCATGGAATATAGCAGGAATTAGAGATAGACTTGTGGATCCATCATTTACAAAACATGTAATGGGGTTTGATTGTATATGTCTACAAGAGACGTGGACAGACCAAGACAAAAATCTCAATGGATACAAAGTATTTAGTAAAAAAGCTACAAAACACAAAACATATGGAAGATTGTCAGGGGGACTAATTACCTGGATTAAAATATCCCAAGAATATAAGGTAGTGGAAATTCTAATAGACTCGAAGAACATCCTAGGAATAAAGGTAAGGGGGAAAAAGCAGTCTATGTTAATTATTAATATATATATTACATATATATATATATATACAGATATACATATATATATATCTATATATATATAGATATATATATATATATATATATATCTTCCACCGTTATCCTCACAATATAATGATATTGGGATAATTAGGAAATTAGAGAAGGTAATAGAGGATAACAAAGAAAGAGACCCAGATTGTGGAATCATGTTAATAGGTGACTTCAATTCTAGGGTAGGACATAATGAGAAATTATTGGTAGAAATTAGGGAATTCTGCTTAGCACTAGGACAAGACTTAATAGCGAAAAAAAGGAAAACAAGGAACAAGAAGTCACCAAAGACAGGCAGAATCATTAGTCAATTATTAGAAGAGCAGAATTTTGTCCTACTAAATGGAAGAACAAAGGGAGATAATATTGGGGATTTTACCTACATGGGGAATAGAGGAGAATCTGTAATAGATTTGTGTTGGGTAGATTTAAACCTCATACAAGTAGTGGAAGATATAAGAATTGGGAAAAGAGCAGAAAGTGAGCATAACCCCTTAACAATTGAAATTAAACTGTGGGATAGGATTATGGTAAGTGAAAATAAAACAAGAATAATAAGAAGGTTGGTAGGAGTAAAATGGGAAGCTATAGACAACAATGCCTCTAATAAATTGATAGCAGAAAGCAGAATCAGAGACTTGATAGAGGAAGCTGTGGGAAAAAAAGATAATAGAATTGTAATGGACTTTGTTCAGATTATGAAGGAAATCAGAGCACTTATAGTGAAAGCCTCCTCCTGTAAGGAGATAAGAGGGATTGTACAATGGCAAGGACATTTCTTGCCCTCTGATTGGTCAGTGAGTGCCTGGAACAGTGATGTTATTTCATGATAACATCACTGTATGAAGTCCAGGCACCCAGATGACCACATAACACATTAAGAAATCATGCCACGGTTATTTCATCCTTGCTATTTTCCCACGAATGGAGCAGACCTTCTCACACTTCGCCAGTGTTCTCCCCAATAAACCTAGTGTCAGACCTCATTCAAAACCCATAGTTTGCTATCCTAAGTTTTTCTTTTTCCTTTTTGCCCTGAAAACAAAACTGAAGCTGTCACTTCCACGAGTCAGCTTTTTGAAACACACACTGTGTGCTGTTGAGCTATCTGTGTGGCCATTCAAGTGACAGCTTCAGTTTTCAGCTTGCCATTTTATTTTTCAAAACAAACCTACACATCAGCCCCCCATAGCAACCCAGACACAAGCCAAAGTTCCTACTTAATGCACTGCACACTAAAACCACGTTGGACCACAATACTTAAAAACACTGTGACGCCAAACAGAGTGTTTACCCCTGAATCCACATCCTAACTGTGACAGCACGTGCATGCTCCAGTGCTGCGCTGCACAGTTGCTCAGTGCCAAATCTCCGATTGATTTAAAACATAGTCCACACTTTTTTCCTCCATTTTGATATTCAATATTTAAAAACAGGAAATGGCTACAGACAGACCTTTTTCTTGAGGTCTCCCTCGGTTCCTGTCTCCCGGTCCAGAGTACACTTTCACCCGATCTGACTGTAGTGTACTGCTCATTTGGGTCATCACTTCATTAAAGGAATAAAAAATAAGCACACTGCAGCATCAGTACTAAACGCAGACTCCATCTGTACACAGGGTCTCTGTGTAACAGGAGGGGGAAACAGGAACACAACAAGGGGACACAGGGGGTCAGAAACACACAGCCCTCACAATGAGAGACATAGAAGGCAATACAGGGCAACCATGTAGAAGCAGTGCCACCTGCTGGACAAAACAGGAACTATGGACTTTTTTTTAATATGTATACCTGCCCTAACAAAAGAAAAATAAAAAAATATATATTTTAAAAGTGCTTTCCCATTTTCTTCTTCTTAAAACAAAATGAGCCATTGTATGATAGCAATAAGGCACTCATTGGTGTGTGTTATTGTCTAATAACATCACTCCTGGGGTGGTGGAAGCACTCGGCTATGCCGCAGTTCTTCAACCCACCCCAGGAGTGATGTTATTAGACAATAACATACACCCTGTCGTGCCTTATTGCTTAAGTAAGTGGTATGACTTTGAGTGTAAGGAAGTTGAAAAAGAATTGAATAGGAAGGCAAGACAAGTAAGAAATTATCCAACAAAAGATAATAGGGAAAATCTGATACATATAAGGAAGACATATAAAAGGTTATTGAATAAAAAAAGAGAGGAATATAGAAAGATCTTATGGGTAGAACTGGAAAGTGTAGTTCAGAATAAAAATGATAAGAAATTTTGGAAAATGGTGGCTAGAGGCTGGGATTCATACCCAGAGGAGATAGAAAATTATATTGAACCCAATATATGGTGGGACTATTATACCAATTTATTCCTGGATCAGGACAGTGGGGTTAGGGATGAAATAGCTAGGAAATCGATTTGTTTAAAGGAAGAAATAAGAGATGAAGAAATTAAAGAGGCCTCAGGAATAGCTAAAAGACACAAAGCCCTGGGCCCAGATGGTATCCCAATTGATATAATTCTGAATGATGTTAACTTGTGGGTTCCCCTGTTGAGGAAATTATATAGTTACATAATAAAAACTGGAGAAATGCCAGAAACATGGACAGAAAATATAATAATTCCAATTTTTAAAAAAGGAGAAAAAAATAATCCAAATGATTATCGTCCAATAAGGCTATTAGATACCTCATTAAACATTTTTTCCAAAATTATACATAAGAGGATTATGGAATGGATTCAGGTGATAGGAATTTTGGATGAAGCTCAGGCGGGATTTATGCCTGGTCACTCCACAGTGGACCAGTGATTTGTCTTGCAATCTCCCGTAAGAAGGCAGAGTTCCTGTCCGGGGAGATTGCGGCCGCTCAGAATCGACCAGCTCAGCTTTTCCATACTGTGGATAGACTGTCCAACCCAGCCTGCCTACAGGTATGGAAAGCTTTTTCACAATTAGAGTGCGATGAACTTGCTCTATTCTTTGCTAATAAGGTGGCTGACATCAGAGCTGTACTTCAGCCGATACACTCTATGGGCGTTGCTTCTGATCAGTCTGAGGTCACTGCACCTCGGTTTTCTTGGAGTACCTTCAGCCGACTGGAGTTCATGGACGTCATGTGAATTATCCAGGTTGTGCACCCTACGTGCTGTAGTTTGGACCCTGGACCAACATCCCTAATTTTGGGCTGTATTGATGTCATCAGTCCGGTCCTTGTGCGGATAGTCTGGTGCTCCCTGGAATCTGGAGAGTTTCCTAGCTCTCTGAAGGAAGCGGTGGTGACACCCCTCCTGAAGAAAGCTACCTTGGACCAAGACTGCCACACAAACTACAGACCTATCTCGAACCTTCCCTTTTTAGATAAGGTGATTGAGAAAGTAGTGGCAGCGCAACTGGAGGACCACTTGACCATCCATGACATCAATGAACTGCTCCAGTCCAGTTTTCATAAAAGATATAGCACCCAGACAGCACTGGTTTGGGTGCTCAATGATCTGATGGCTAGAGATCAGAAGAGTTGTTCCATCTTAGTCCTTCTGGATCTCTCTTCAGCATTTGACACCTTGGACCATGGAGTATTGCTCAGGCACCTGAGGCACATCTGTGGACTGTCGGGGATGGTCCTCAGGTGGTTTACATCATTCCTCATGGGTAGAACACAGAGAGTGGTGTCTGGAGTTTATTCTTCAGACCCTATCTCTCTCTGTCATGTGGGGTGTCCCAGGGCTCAGTGTTGTCTCCCATGTTGTTCACGGTGTACATGCTTCCCATCGGAGACATTGTAAGAAGGTATGGGCTGAGGTTTCACTGCTATGCTGATGATACCCAGCTCTACCTTTTACACCCAACCAGGTTGGAGCTGTCTCGGTCTTTAACAACTGTCTGAAGGAAACCCAGGAGTGGATGGTTGCCAGTTGGCTGCAGTTGAACTCCAATAAGACAGAGGTGTTGGTTGTGGACCCATTTCGACAGATAGCGGGGTTAGGGGTTGGTTCACTCTTGGGAATTTTTCTCAATGGTGTCTTACTCCTGACCTCTGAACAGGTGCGTAACCTGGGGGTAATTTTTGATGAAGGGCTGACCCTGCATTCGCAGGTGTTGGCTGTTGTCAAATCTTCCTTTTACCATCTCAGGAATATCGCCAGGATTAGGCACTTGATTCCATCTGGTGACCTTCCTACCTTGGTCCATTCCTTTGTGTCCTCACGCTTAGATTACTGCAACTCCTTATACTTAAGGCTGCCTGGGGTGGAAATCCACCTCTTGCAGCTAGTGCAGAACGCAGTGGCCTGGCTTTTGATGGGATCTGCCTGATCCTGTATATTACGCCGGTCCTGCGCAAACTGCACTGGCTGCCTGTTCAGTGGCAGATCACCTTTAAAGTCAGTTTGCTGACTTTTAAAGCCCTACACAGACTGGACCCTGACTACCTGAAAGAGCTCCTGGTCTCTTACCACCCTGGATGATCTCTCTGCTCAGCCGACGAGGGGTTGCTAGAGATTCTAAGGGTATGCTTAAAAACATATGGGGCAAGAGCTTTTGAATATGCAGCCCCTACCCTTTGGAATTCTCTACCCCGTCGGCTTTGGGGGTGCACAACTGTGGAGGGTTGTAAACAATCTCTAAAAACGTATTTGTGGTGCCAGGCTTTTGGTAACTAATATAATTGATGTAATTAAGTGATGTTTTTCTTTTATTTTTTTGTGGTGTATTATCACTTTGCTGATATTGTTGATGCCTGTTTGTTTATGAATAGTGAGGTACATTGGTTGTTGATAAGGAGCCTAATAAATAAAATGTTATTATTATTTATCTAATACATAAATATATTAATATAAAGAAACATGAATTATATTGTGTTTTTGTGGACCTGTGGGCTGCATTTGACAAGGTTAAAAGAACCAACCTATGGAAGGTTTTGCAAGGATATGGCCTAGATCCAGTAATAATTGTCATAATAGTCTCTATGTATAGTGAAAATAGAACTAGTGTACGATCACACCTCTCAAGTGTCCCGCATTGTGCAGGGCATCCTGCATTTGGCTCAATTTCCAAAAGTGGTCTCGCTGTCCTGCTGGCACCTGTCATTGTCCCACATTATAGTGGGCCCTTTAAATTTATATATTTTTTTTATCCATGTGGCGTGTGGGTCTGTCAAATCTGTTTTTGGTGCAGCACTGCCAAACTTGCTATCCCAGCCCAGCTCGCCGCACCACCTGATTTATCACCTGGTGGGTTCTGCTCCTCCTCCCCTACATGATCAGCCAATCAGGAAAGTGCTGCCACTGGCAGCAATGTGGTGCTGCTTAATGACAGTACGCACTGTCACATTGAGAGAAAGAAGGAGTGGCAGCCTGTAGCTTAGCATGCGCCTTGAATCCCAGTTATCCCACCTCAGTTGGTTGCTCTCGCTGTCCTTCCAGGCCCGTGTGTTCTGCTAAAGGCTTGTTGCCATTGTTGCCTGCTGGGCCTGGCATCACAGTTCTGCTAAAATCCCCCCCGGCCCTAACCTGCCAACCCTGTAAGTGCCAACCAGCCCCCGGGACTCGTACATCCATTCTCTTGCTGCTACAGGGCGCCGGCAGCTGCAGCCTAGTGTCCTTTTTGCCTCCGCCTTGGCGCCTCCACCCTGACACATTTTAGCTGGTTACTGAGAGAGACTCGGTTGAGTCAGAGCAGCACAACAACAGCACTGCAGACGGACGGGTTCACAGAGTCACAGAGACAAGAGGAGGTCATCATCACTGAACTGAAGGACACTAAGGTTGAAGACTCAAGGAAAGGATGAGGAGGTAGGCCAATCTGTCACAAAAAGGCAGTCACTATATATACAGACAACATTAATATGTGTATCCCAGGGCAGGGCAGCCTGCGATGCGACTGCGATGTGATTTTGAAATTGATGTGTCAACTTGTCATACATATTGTATAGTAAACATGAGTGCAGTCACAGTGCAGGCAGGGCACAAGGGCAGGGGGCCAGGGGCAGCTGAGCTGCAGTACAACAGGGTAACTTCTACCCATACTTCTAAAAACTAAAAAGTAACGTCACAGTACAAGTGAAGTGCACAGCACAACCCAAAAGGGCAGAGGGCTTTTCCATTTTGTGACATTCATCATCAGCGCTGCTTTGTTGTTGTAAAACTACTCAGACATCACCAGCTTCTACATTTATGACTAGAGAATTGTGTTTGTGTCAGTTTGTGTGTAATTTATTCTATCTTTCTGACTGCACTGCCACTGACAATCTGCATTGCACAGTCTAGACAGTAAAACTCCACAGTTCCACATAGATCAGTGGAAATCTTCTTGATGGAGCAGGGACTGTTCCTCCTCTGGAGTCAAGAGAAAGACACAGAATCTGGGTGGTCTGGGACAAATTCAGTTACAGGCAGCAATGGCATGGCTGCAGACCCAGCAGTCAGAGAATCATCATTTTTAAACATTTGTTTTGAGAGCTGAAACGAATGATATGAGAGAGAGAGAGAGATTGACTGTCTGTCAGCTGCAGCAGCACAGAGGAGTGCACTTTATTTGTTGTTAGTTGTGTGGTCACTCATGTCACCAGGGAGGCCCAGGGTGGGCCTGGCCAACTGGTCAGTGGTCACCCTCACACAGCAGGTCGATGAGCTGTTTGTTAACTGTTGTGCACTGCTGGTGGCTGCAGCACTATGACAAAACCTGGGTGGGAAGGGTTGGGTTTGAATGAAACGGCAACTTGTCTTGGCATTGGTGCAGCTGTAATGTAATGGTAGACAGTGTTGGTGGCAATGTCAAGTTCAATGCATGGCAAGCAAGCATTAAGCAATAGTATTAGCAACTGACATGGTGAAAATGCTGCTACCAGCACTGTACATTTCCCAATTCCTTCCTTTCTGTCTCCCTCCCTCCCTCCCTCCTCCCCCCACCCTATCCCTACCTGCCCTACCCTCACCACTGACTGGCTTAGCAAGTGACTGAGTCTGATTACCAATTGCTCCATGTTTCTTTTATCTTACTCAGTCTGACCCTGACATGGGGGTGTGGGGTCAGTCACTCAGCTGGCTGAGTCCACCCTGCCAGGTTGCATTTATTTTTTTATTTTATTTTATTGAATTTTAATGACCCAGTAGGCCCACTGAGACTAGAAGTTCCCTTTTTCGGGGTCACCCGAGGGGGGGATACAGATGGTAACCAACTGAAATTGAACCAGATTAAGCTGTTGGTGGTATTTTTAGTGAATGGAGGAAATTTAGCCAGGACATATGGGAAATTCCCCTACTGACCAGTAGGGGGACACGTTGCTCATTTTGGTCATGGAGCCAGTCAGTCAATCGGAAGTTTTGCAAGGAGAAGGTTGTGTTCCTCACAGGGGTATAGAGCAAGATCAAGATATGGTAATTCAGGACACTGAACAACAAAATGTGTTGGATACCACTGAAGAAGTAAGATTGCAGCAAGATTTATTACAAAACGAATCTCATTTAGAATTGTTACTAACTGAATCAGAACCTAGTTTTGAAATGGATATTTCAGACCCGCATTTAGAAGAAGAAAAAAATGAAAGAGACTGGAACAAAGTTCATCTGTTTTGCCTGTAAAAAATGTTTTTTTTCCAGAGTCTGCCTCTGAATCTATACCCAGTTCCCTGTCTCAGGACTTAATTTTAGCACCTTTTTCAGCAGAAGATACTACCTGGAAACCTGAGCACACACTACAAAAAGCTGGATGGATGTATCGAAATAATATATGGATACCAGATCCTAGTATTCCAGTTTCTAGAATGGATGCTCAAACAAGCAGGTCCTTATCTCCGGCCCAAAGCTTTGCTCAAACAGAAGTGGAAACGGATGGTCTGCATTCTGAAAACAGTGGCTCATCAGTGAGATCAAAGGGTGTGGCTCTTGCTTTTGAAATATCTACATCAGACGCTGTCCCTGATGAGAGAAACAAGCTGTCAGTTGAAGAAACCCATATCATCAAAAAGCAACCAGAGAAAGTCTACAAGACGTCTGGGGCTTCTGCAAACAAACAAAATAATACAGGTACTTTTTCTTCTGTCTCTTCTTCTAATGAAAAAACTTCTAACAGACCAGGAGAACCAAGTAGATTGGATGAACGAGAAAGGCCTACCAGCTATGCTAATCTCTTTAGAAAGACAGAAAAAGCAGCAAAAAGGCACTTCGCAGTACGGTTATACTATAAAGGGGGTTTAGAGCCACCCCTAGACAGGAACTATATCGGGGGAAAAAACTAATCATTGACTCATTGCATTTTACACCTACTGAATTATATGCTTTTATACATGCCTCAGAGGATCATAACTTCAACATCAGCTTTAGATCAGCAGCACTCTTAGATGGATTCTGGGCTGCATACTATGAAATCAAAAACACACCACTATGGAAACCTTTTGTAGCGATACCTATTACCAGACCTACAGCTAAAGTTATCACTATTCTATTTAGAAATGAGGGGGTTAATGTCCTTGACATTATTTATTAGCTTGAGAAAAGATGCACTGTGAATGGGATTCCCAATGCAATTATTGATGAAAACGGCTTCTGGACAGGGGGGTGGAAATTCTCAGTTCAGTTTAAACTCACTGAGGACAGAATTCAACACTTACTGAACTGTTTTTATATTGGAAGAGACAGGGGCATATTCTTTTGTCCTGGACAACCCATCTCTTGTTACCACTGTGACTCTACCTCACACCTTAACTCTAACTGTGATCAGTTGAAATGTTCCATTTGTGTAGCTTTAAGCCATTCTGCCACCACTTGCATAGTCCCCCCATCATGCAATCTTTGTGGGGCTGAAGACCATGTGTTTGCTTCCTGCCCATGGGCAGCTCATAACACCTCAGACTTTGTTGAGCATGACTTTTATATCAATAAGGCAACTCAGTTCAATTCCACTACTCAAGACCGATCAGGAGAATTTGGTGTTCCCCCTAAAACACCAAAAACCACCCCAGACCCCCCACTCAGTCTTGTTCATGACTGGAAGAACGTCAGGATTCCACTTCAAGGCCTGAGTCCACTATTCCTCCTCCCCCCACCCCGGGCACCAACTGGAGCTGAAAATAATACAAGTACTGTTCCCTCGCAACAAAAAGAAACAGACTTTCAGCCTGTTCCAAGGAAAAGAACTTTTGCAAAAAAATCTTTGACATTAGCTTCTAATATCCCAGTTTGTGTTTCCAACCAGTATGAACCCCTGCAAAGTTGGGGAGACATAATGGAGGAGGAAGAAGACTCGGATGCTTCCTGACATTAAACACAAAGTGACCCACCTACAGAAAAAGCTGAGCAACAACACAAAGCACCTAAAGCCCAGAAACGCATCACTAGATCTCAAAGGAAAAAAAAACTCTTAAACTTTCCTTACGATTGTGGCTGCTTCATCCTTAAGTGTAGCTACTTTAAATATAAATAGTATCAGATCAGAATTTAAAGGGAAAGCTACTTA
Organism: Neoceratodus forsteri; assembly: GCA_016271365.2. Lineage (NCBI taxonomy): Eukaryota > Metazoa > Chordata > Ceratodontiformes > Ceratodontidae > Neoceratodus > Neoceratodus forsteri. The sequence goes on from CM057456.1 coordinate 10,232,197, forward strand.
TGCTATGCTACAGTCGTTACCACATGATATGTTTGTTTTACAGGATACCAGACTATGCACAGATCAGGATATATTACAAGCATCTAAAGAATGGTTCATAGGACAGTCCTTTTGTTCTTTAGGCCAGAAAACATGTTTGGGAATAGACATCTGTTTTTCTATATCAAACTTTATTTGACAGAAAATCATTGATATTGAACCTGGGCAAGCTATGCTACTTAATATTAACATCCAAGGATTGTATTACAGATTAATTAATATATACGCTCCTCAACAGAAAGTATTAAGGGTAGCTCTCCTCCAAAAAATAAAACCATTTTTATTTACTAGCAGACAAGCGGAGATTTTAATATTAATGTACAGCAAAAGGCAAACTCTAAAACATATTGCAATACAAATGAGCTAAGGCAAATACTTAAGTAAACAGCCCTGCATGATGCTTTCTCCACAAAAACTAATCCAACATTTTTTAAAGGTTCATTAAAATCAAGAATTGATTATTATTTTGTTTCAAATTAGCTACCTATTTCTGATACACAAATTCATGTAGTGGAAACCTCAGATCATTGTTTATTAAGCCTTAAAAGTGCACCTTATCCTACCCAACTACCTGGTAGAGGAGTCTGGAGATTTAATACCAGCTTATTAGAAAACCCAGAGTTTTTGCAAAAATTTAAAAAGATTATTGGAGATAGAGCATCAGTAGTTTTTTATACAACTCCCCCATAGATTGGTGGTAAGACACAAAAACATGTTTTACTGATTTTCTAAAATGTCAATCAAGACACTTAGCATTACGGCAGCATCAAGAATATATTTCTTTAAGGAAAAAAATAAATGCTTTGGTCTCCCTAGTAAATAATGGTACACCAGTAAATACAACAGAAATTTCACAACTTAAAGAACATCTAACAAAGTGCAATATGATAGGCAGAAATCTCTAGAAAAACAGCAACAATTTGGAATGCAAGAAAAGAAAAATCAGACCAATTCTTTTGAATACTGTAGATGGAGAATACAAAAAAAGCAAATGGTTTCAATACAGGACCATACAGGATCACTAGTTTTTGATCAAAATATACTATCAGTCTTAGAAGACGATATCAATTTTAAGTTTGGGCATTCTTTTGGTACTTCAGAACACATGCCACTACTTTTGCAAGCCGCAAATCCCCCTAAGCTAACACAGCAGCACAAAAATAAACCTAGTACAAGATTTCACTACAGAAGAACTAAGCTTAGTTATAAAAGGGTTGCGGAACAATTCCACCTCGGGTTCAGATGGCCTTCCTTCTGAAATATATAAAGTACTTTGGGAACATATTCCGTCTATATTATTATCACCTTTTAATGCCTTCTTGTCAGAAGATAAAATCACCAATGCTATGTATGAAGGCCTTATGATTTTTTTACACAAAAAAGGAGAAAAAACATTAATAGACAATTGGAGACCCATAACTTTATTAAATATAGATTTTAAAATCCTTTCCAAACTTTTATGCAACAGAATAGTGAAGTCAATGAATTATTTAATACACCTCTCACAATTCTGCTCTATACTGGGATGTAATATTCAAGATGCTTTAATTTTATTGAGGGAATTATTTTCTTATAAATCGGATGGCCCAAATAATGGTTATTTAATCAATTTTGATCAAACCAAGGCATTTGATAGAATAGCCCAGGAATGTCTATGGATAACCTTACAGGCTTATGGTTTCCCATTTGAATTCATTAACTGGTTAAAATTATATTATGCCTTAGCTTACATTAAACCCTATGTGAATGGCTGGCTGGGAAACATCTGTTATATATTTGAAGAGGTGTCAGACAGGGATGCCCCTCAGCCCAATACTATTTGTACTAGCATTAGATCTGATAAGTAGGCTATTAAACAGATCACCCTTATTATTTGGAATCTCATGCCCAGGGTTAGGAGTATTAAAAACTATCAGATATGCTGATGATTTGTGTGTCTGCTTTCCAAATGAACATACAGGCATATCAATTTGTAGAGTATTAATCTCCTTACTGAACATTATTGGGTCTAGTAAAATTAAAACAAAAGTATTTGTATTAGTTTTTCAGGGGACTCATATATAAACACAAGTATTGGTGATATTCCTATTTCTGATTCTCCTCAGAAAATCTTTGGGGTATATTTTGGGGCAGGGAATATGGCCAACTATAACTGGAAATTATATATCAATAAAGGGAGGGAAAAAGTAAGTTCTTGGACAAATTGGAGAATGGGGAAGAAAAAAAGAATCTTTATGATTAAAACATTTCTAGTGCCCGTCTTTTTATTTATAAGCCACGTTACTTTTTTTGTTACCGAAAAAAATTTAATCTGCTCTATTAGCCTGATTCTTCTCTGCATTCTGGGGCAGCAGGTTAAATCCTGTATAAAGGAGTGTTCTGTATTTGGACTTTAGAGCCGGGTACTGTCAACATGCTGCAATCAGTAGTATTTTTCTTTTTAGTTTTTCTATCTACAAATTTACAACCGGTAGTCTGGGATATGAATAAATCAGGGAAGCCCTGGACAATTGATCATTTACAACACATTTTATTGGAATGGAAAACGTCCGAGTTTATTCATAAAAATAAGAGAAAATACAAATTGCTTTCAGATTGGAATGCACTTTTTGATTACATACGTAAATGGAGAATAACATATAACAATGTCATACAGCATTCTAGGAAACTGTTGTACCAATCTATCTTACAGGACAATTTTTTTGAAATTTCATTTATAGAACTTTCGAAAAAAGAACAAAGGAATGTAGGAGAAAGGCTTACAGATAGCAGGATTCTGAAGCATATGTGGGACATTGCATGGTTGGGTGCTCACAACAAAATAAATACCAGGGGAAACCACAAGCACAAAAGTGTTACAGATAGATTTTGTCTAAGGAACCCGTGCATTTCACAAATCGAATCTCCAAACCACCTATATTTTGATTGTCCTTTTATTAAAGAATTTGGGGTAATATGGGAAGATAATTGGAAACTATTTCCATTTAAAAAATGATCTGATAGACAATTATTGTATGGTCTTTTCCCTATGGTATGGATGAAATATAATAGTAGTACATTAAATGTTATCTCAGCCCATATTCTATATTGGACTTGGCAAGTCAGGTGCAAATTAATATTTCACCAACAAGAGATACCCACTGTTAAGTTGTTTTTGTTCATTTACCTGTTAAGTTGTTTTTGTTCATTTATGAAGACATTTTCCATCTTAGATACTCAGAATTTGTTTCTTTAAAAAGAGGTATCTGGGAGAGATATTGGCGTTATTTTTTTTTAGATTTCACCTATTAGCTACAATATAGCTTGCATCCTCTGATTAAGACTGATATTTGTCTGTATAGATGCTAACGGTGTTTATGCCTTAAATCTCGAATTTCAAGTTTATTGTAATGCCTTCTTGTGAAATTTTTTTCTGTATTTAAAACTAAGATGTTTCATTTCACATAGATTTTTTGTTGTCATAAATAATCTGTAGCCTTTGTTTTATTTACTTTTAAAAGATAGGGTAGAGAAAAACAAAGTAATCAAATTATTTATGTTCCAGGTTAAACCACATTTCCTTTCATTTTTTCGTTGAGTCCTTTGTTATTAATTTCAGAGATTACTGGGATGCAGTTTGGTTAGTCTTAGTGGGGGAATGTTACCATGATAAATCATTTATAGTTAAAAGCAGCATTGAAAGAATGAAGACTTAATAGTAATTATGGACACATTATGTGTTGTTTAATTTCTCCAGGATTTTTTTCATAACCTCTCTATAAGTTTCCTTTTTTATGATTTGATTAATAGAGAGAAAGGGCAGATGAGTATGAATTATTTACACAGTGTTTGTTTAAACAACCAATATGTTGTGATATTTATTTCTGATTTTCATTTGATTTCTTTCTTTCTGGATTTGATTTAGTTGATGTATTTGTTCTTCAGCTATAAATAAAAAATTCCCCTACTCTTTTGGAGAAGTGCCATGGGATCTTTAACGTCCACCTGAACAACCACCAGACTAGGCAGATGAGACCTCAGTTTAATGTGTCATCCGAAAGACGGCACCTGAGGAGTGCAGCACCCCTCTCATGCTGCACTACAGTGTCAGTATTAGGATTCATCCAAGTGTCTGTGGCTAGTGTGGGGATAGAACCAACAGCCTTCTGATCTTCCGGCCTCAGAGGTGAGTGAACAACCTGCTGAGCCACTGACACTAATTTGTGATTGTGAGTCTCTCGAGTTGATACACACACAGTCAGGGTCAGTCTGGTCAGAGACTGTTGAGAGGATTGAGAAACTTTATTTTAGGCTTATTTAGCCCATACTTGACTGCTAGCTTAGTGTGCTGCTCCACAGCTGTATTTTGGAAGTGTGCTACAAGTGCTTCTGGCTGCTGCACTGTCTTTCTTGTTTGCCACATAGCAGCCTGGCCCCTGTGTGACCCCTGGCCAGGTGACCCTACTACCTGCCCCTGGAAGACTGCTGGCTGGGTGACTGAGAGAGTCCCCGGACCCCAAGTAGGGCGGGGGGTGTGGGGTTGTGGAATAGGTGGCAGTGTAGACGTGTCAGGGAGTAGGGATTTAGCACAGCTGGTAAAGAAATGGTTGAAAGCAGAGGCAACTGCGCTTGGCTCAGATATATATTTTTGCCTTGTATATTGAGGGAAGGGGTTGGGGGCTGTATAGGAGGATTGAGCAGCATTTTAATAGTTTTCCAGAAGTTGGAAGGGTGGTTTAGATTGGAAGTGAGGGCCGCCTGGAAGAAATGTTTTTTAGCCTGTCTTATGGCTTTGGTACATTTATTGTGTAGGGTCCGGTATTGCTGCCAAGAGGCAGTGGAGCCAGTTTTCCTATGGTTTTTCCAGGCTAGGTCCCTGGCACGGCAGCTGGAGAATATGTCAGCTGAGATCCAGGGGAGGTGGGCAACCCTTACACTTTTGGTTCTCAAGGGAGTGTGGAGATCCCATATAGTGAGAAATTGCAGCCTGAACAAGTCAAATGCTTGATTAATGGTGGGCACCATTTTGATGAAAGACCTGTCGGCTGAGGCGAGATCAGTTAGCAGTGAGGAATGGCATAGGGACTTGTAAGACCGGGAGCTGACTGACCTGGGTGGCAAGTTGTTGGTGGGTCGGTGCACTTTTCTAATTAAATATATTGGGTGGTGGTCGCTCATTGAGTCAGGGAGTAGGCCTGCTTTAGAGACTCTGTGCAGGTGGGTTGTGAGGTCCCAGTCCAGGAGGGAGTGGTGCAGGGATTTGGTGTTGAGGTATGTGGGTTCCTTGATCAGCTGAGAGAGGTTAATGGCCATGACCCTGCAGTGAAGCTTTGAGCAGCTTTTGTCTAACCAATTGTAGTAAAAGTCCCCGAGGATGTACAGCTCACCAGCTGTGGCCAGGTTTTTGAGTGTGGCCAGGAGGTCAGAGATGTGACTTGCTGGGGTTGCGGGGGCGCAGTGTAACCCTGCCACAAACACAGGGGCGGTGTGCAGCAGGATGAGTTTGATCATCATGGCGTTGATAGGTGGGGGGGCATGGGAGCTGGATAGGGGTGAATTGAACTGAGTCGGATATGAACATGGCAATTCCCCCACCCTTCTTTTTGCCAATTCTGTCATACCAGAGGACTGTGTAGCCTGGCATAGCAACTTCTGAGTCATTATGCTGGGGTTTTAGCCAGGTTTCTGACACAATGCAGATGTCAGGTTTGAGTGCAAGAGTGGTAACTTGCAGCTCTGGAAATTTATTCAGGAGGCTGCGGATATTAAGATGCATCATGCTGAGCTCCTAGGGCAGTTTTAGATGGGCAGGGTGGGTCTGAGGTCCCGGGTTGGTTTCTACATCACCTGCCAACAGGAGTATCAAGGTCAGGTATCTTAGGGCAGTGGTCCAACTGTATTTTGCTTTGGACTGTGGGATGAGCTGACCCAGGGATGCGGGAGAGGTAGACATGGTAAGTCTGCTTAGGGTATCTAGGCACGGGCAAAAGATGGCGGGGAGATGGATGGGCAAATGGCCCAGCCAGGGTGTGGATTTTGCTTGAAGTGCTCTAGGGGGGTATATAGGGGGTTGGGGGGTTGAGACAGAGCTCAGAAATAGTAGAAGGCCCGGGTCATTTTGGGGGAGTGAGGTTGGTGGGAGTGAAGCAAGGGGGATGGCCATCGATATCAGGGCAAAGGTAAACAGGAGCATAACTTTTTTATTTGATGCAAGGCTCAAGAAAGAAAAAGAGAGAAGATACATGCTAGTGGCCTCTAGTGGTGAGACCTTATAAGCTGCAAATTAGAAAGTGGGCTGATAGGTTTTACAGCATCATCAGTCACCTGACCCACAGGATCCTATAAATTTCAATGCTTACCAAGGGTGGTGGGGGAGGTGTTGGGGAGCAGGTGCACAGTGCCGGTGGGACAAGACCTCCGCAGACCCAGCGGCTCAACGAGACTCGGTGCAGGGCCAGGCGGCAGTTGCAGCATCTGATGATCACCTCAAATTACCTGCCAGTCGGCTTGAAACAGATTCTGGGGGGTCCTTCTTTGTTCTGAAGCTGGGAGGGAGTCTTTGAGCTCCTCGCGACCACGATCCACGTAGGGAATGGCTGGGGAGGGCGGCAGTCCCCTAGCCTTCACGGCCCGCTGCAAGGAGAAAGAGAGAAAAGGGCAGGTAAGAAGGTTATTTATACAGCTGGACTGAAACTTGATATCCAACACTGTGAGTCAGGAGCCTGTGATAATTTTAGCCATTTGAGCCCTTGTGTGGATTTCCTTTCTAGAGAGAGAGCAACTGCAGGGCCTACTAGAAGGTCCCCTTGCTTGTATAGCCCATGTTGCTGTGAGTTTGCACTACACAAGTGCATTCATGTAAGATTGTAAGATGGCTGCTGTTTCAACCCCTACCAAAGCCCAGGAGTTTGCAGCACAGTCGGAACATGGGGTGGGGAGAAACAGTAGCAGCGGTTAGGGGAAACTTGACTTGTCTGAATTTAAACTTGAACCTTCCCGCATGCGCAAAGGCTGGGTTCAGCATTTATCAGATTATCCTAGCCTTAAGAGACCCAGTCGGTAACTGTGTGTGCAGCAAGAGGGTAGTTTAGCAGACTATGCAATTACTACAAGCAGCCCGCCCTTTTAGGGAATCAGTTTGACCCTGCACCACAACTATAGCAATTGAGTTTCAAGCTATGTTATGGTCTTCAAAAGTGTGTTAAATCATTAAAGAGCTGAAATTCTGAGGTCCCTCATGGAGTCCCTCATTTCAGGGTGCTGTGTCCCTCATTGTCCCTCATTGTACCTCATTTTAAGGGTTTGTGTCCCTCATTATAGAGTCCTGAGGTTGAGAGGTATGTGTAAGATATAACAGGGAAGGAGGAAAAACAGAGATGTTTGAGTCAAACTTGGGACTGAGACAAGGATGTGTTCTATCACCAATTTTGTTTAACATTTATAAAAATAAAATTTTAGAAGGTTTATATGATGTTGAGTTTCATATGCCAAGAATGGGTGGGATGTTTTGCCCATTCTTGGCATATGCAGAGGACATAATTTTAATGTCAACAAGTTACATTGGAATCAAAAGAATTATGGAAAAGTTTAGATTTCAGTGTCAGGATACCACCTTGGAAATACATTTAGATAAAACCAAATACATGATATGTAGTAGAATACCAGTAAAAAGGGAATGTATATTAAACTAAAGTGTGATAAATATACCATTGAAACAGTTCAGAATTTTTGTTATCTTCGTATAGTCTTCTCTTATAATTTGAAATGGTCTGAACATAAAAATAATTTAATTAAAAAAATAAATAAATTTACCCCTGCTGTAGAGAGGTTCACATATACTGTAGGTATGAAGGATATTCTATTAGGGGGATTATAAAACCCTTAATGCTAAAATTAAGAGTCAAATAGTGTATGGAGTGGAAATATAGGGGAATGGAAATAATGATATACTAGAGGTCCCTCTGGACAAATTTTATAAGAGCCTACTAGATCTACCAAAGGGGGCATTTCAGTATTAACTAGAAGGGGACTAAGGCAGATTCCAGTAAAGTATTTGACTGAACAAAAACTAGTTACATATTGGTTAAAAGTTTTTACAATGAGAGAACAAAGATTACCCAGAATTTGTATGGAAGAAGCAATGATACATAAGGATAATGGATTTTCTTGTCCAAGTATGTACACATTAGAAAAAGTTATAAAACCTTATGGTTTGTTAAGCTGCTTGGTGGATAGCTATAAAATGAAGGATAGTTATACTCAATTTGAAATTATTTCAGTAAGGGAAGTAAAATAAGTAACTGGTTGGGGAAGAATAAAAAAAAAGAGAGCTCAGGTTGGAACCATACTTATCTATTATTAAAAACCCGGATGAAAGAAAATGTTTTACAAGATTTCATTTTGAGTACCATAATTCTCAGTGGGTAAATGGAATATACACCAAGCAGAATTAATCAAATGGTGGATGTGGCTTAGGAATAGCCAATAATGCCCATTTATTAATAATGTGTCCATTATATGAATATTACCAAAGGTTTTATTAAGGAAATGCTCTAAGCAACTTGGAAATGGAACCAAGATACCAAGTAAATTATTTGCTGAAATCAACAAATGAGGATGTTCTGTAACAAGTAGCTAATTTTTGTAAAATTATAGAGCAGAAAAAATGTCACAGAATTTACTGGAGAAAATAAAAGTTAGGGGCATGTGCAATAAGTAGGAAGTGTAATGTATGAAGGAGCTATGAGTATGTATTAATTAATGTAGTAGGGTATTTATATAATGTGAATAAGTATAAAGGAGTTTTATTTACTAGTGATGTATACATGTGATAATTATCATTTTTGTAACAATAATTTTGCTTGTCAAACAATAACATTTAACTAACTAACATACAGTATCAATGGCAGTTAATTATATATATTGATTTAACGTGTTTATTTTTTGTTTACCGAGTTAGTGTGCTAGACAATAACAAGGCCTATTTTCAGGTATGATCAGGAGAGTCAACGGAAACTCAGAACAGGTGCTGAAACAGCTACACATAATGTAGAATACAGAACAATAGTAATAAGAAGGACAGGGGTACAACTGAAGAAAATAACCTGTTGTGGGAGACGGAATACCAAAAAAACCCATTTGGTATTCCAGCTCAATATTTGGCATTCCATCTATCCAAAAGAGCTGTTCTATAGATTAAACTGCAAAGTGAGGGCAAGGAGATGTGGTACAGTATTTCAGTCAGAATATCAATGTAATGAAGATGGTATTCCACCTTGAAAACTGGTATGCAAAACAGGGCAGAATATCATTAATTTGTAGCCCTGAAGAATATAGTACAGATACAAAGACAAGATAACAAACAGTACTAGTAAGTCGTATTAAACATTTGTACATACTTGTAACCTGTAAAAATAGAAGATAAAGAAATAGAAGCAAAAACAGACATAGGTAAGAGACAGAAAGGAAGGTAAGTATAGCTGACATGGATTTATCTCATAATAAATAAATATGCACATTTTAGCAAGCCAAATTACACAAGGTGTCAGATACAGGTTCATTTATCAGTGGAACTTAAGCATTTGTGTAACTCCCTTTAAAAGTGAAAGTGAGATTGTGGAGCATCTGAGGGTCACTGGAGGAGTTCCAAAATTTGGAGGAGCATAAAGAACCCCCGTATTTGTCTAGTGTTTAGAACAGTCATTCTAGATGGGTCGTTAAGACTGCAGGTAGCAGGCATGAGCAGGCCATTGCAGAAGGACAGCCAGGGCAGCATGTGCAGTGGCCCTAAATATTTTGTCAGTGATGCAGTCTAGGGAAAACAATTATTGGGAAGGTGGGGATAGCCAGTTCAGAAGAAGGATTAGCATTTTATAGCACTTTTGATACACACTGTATCCCAATGTGTTTTACAAGCTATGAGAGACTGGTAGTGAAGTGACTGTAAACATGTAGTGGCAGCCATTTCACACATCTACACCCTCGGACAACTGCATGAACCAATTTTATGGGAAGGGGATGTTGACCAGGACACCAAGGGAAATCTTCTAACCTTGAGAAGGGTGCCTTGGGTTCTTTTACTTCCACCCCGAAACCCATCAGAGATGGGCAGAAGGGAACTCAACATAGCATCTCATCCAAAGGATGGTACACCCTGAGAATACAGCATCTGTCTACTATTGCACACAGGTGCCAGGATTTCTAGTATGAGCCCAATCCCTGTGTGGGACTAGAACTCATGACCTTGTGGCCCAGAGGTGGATGTGTTACCAAATGAGCCACACTGAGCCACACTGACAGTTCAAACCTTAGTAAAGTAAACAGTGATGTGTCAGCTGAGCTGAAGGCAAGGCAAATGTTTTATGTGGTATTCCATTTAGACAAGTAACGTTTGGTTGAGTTAGAGTAAGTAATTAAATCACAGATGATGCTAGTTAATGGAATGCCCTGTGCAATAGCGAGCCTGGTGGAAGTAGTAACAGCATACCTTACTCTATAAGCAAGGCTTTATTTAATGTTAACAGATTTACAAGCAGTAGCAGTGTGCATAGAGAAATCAAGGCAGTGTCAAGAGTGAGGCCAAGGTACTTGAAAGAGTTGACAGACACAAGTGGTTTACATATTTCTACAATAAAGAGTCAGTCAGATTTTCAGTACACATCCTCAATTTAAGGGCAGATCTAAAGAGCACAGAATGGGCCTTGTTAGAGTGAAATACTGTAGCTTATTCTAAGACAGTTAAGAGTGCACCTTACAGAAATCAGCATTAAGGAGGGAGTTTAAATCCGTCAGCTTTTTGGTGATGATATACAGTATCATATTATCAGCATAAAGTAGTGAGGAGGAAGAAGCAGGGACAAGTGATAGGCTGTTGATGAAAACAGTGAAAAGTAAGAGTCCTAGAATGCAGCATTGGGCCACCCCTAGATTGACAGTGGTAAAGACAGACTTAGTGTAGACCAGGGGTTCTCAAATGGTGAGGCCAGCCTCCCTTGGGAGGCCCCAACCTGTTCCAGGGGAGGCTCAAGCAAGTCTGAAAAAGTACTGTATTTAAATTTTGAGTTATATGTATTTTGTGTGAAGAGATGAAGCAAACTGAAAGAAGATAATAGTAGGTGAATTTTATGTATTTATTTACTAATAGGTGACAAGGGAAAGTGAATGAGCCAAGGCTCATTTCAGGTGTACAATCGGAAGGTAGGTAGTGAAATACATTTCAAAGGTAACTGCAAAACAAGCAAGAAATACACAATGAACAACAGTGCAAACAAATATAAACAATAAACTAATAACGAGTGGTGGTAATTGATCAATTTATTCGACTGATGGCAGAACAGCCCAAATAAGAGTTGAGCACAGAAGTGCTAGAGCCATAGTAGGAAGGAGCCCAGTAATCCCAGAGAAGTTGCTTAGGAGCAAGGAAGGAGGGAGAGGCAAAGTATGTAGGAAGGTGATTTCACATAGAGAGGAAGCAAGAAAAGTAGTCTGACCCATGAAGGTACTGCAACAAGGCAACAATGGTTCAAGAATGAAAATAGCAGAGCAAGTAGGCTGTCCGGGGACAATAAGCTGAATAATATTTTTTTATTGCATTTATTTGTTATTCAGACAACACCTTGGAGCACAGGAGCTCTTTTTCAAAGGTTTCACATCAGTATAAGACAAAGAACTGAATGAAAGAACTGAATGCGAGCCGAGTACTCAAAGGGGTTTCAATTTATTCATGGTGTACTGCGCAAAGTACAGTATGTTATTTTCTTTGGGGAGGCTCAAGATTATTTCAGTTTTTGGGGGAGGCTCAAAATCTATTCCATGAATTTGGGGAGGCTCACTGTGACAAAGTCTAAGAACCATTGGTGTAGACTGATTCATTTTTACAAATTGTTTTCTGTCTCCAGTACCTAACAAACCAGTTGACAGTATTCGGTGAGATAACAAGGGACAACAGTCAAGACTTTAAAATGGTCTATGAGATCCAAGGTTTGTGTTAAGTCTAAGAACACATCACCTGTGAACATAACCATGTACATGGCAGCTCACTATCATTAGTGAACTGAATGACTGCAGTGGTAGTGCTGTAACCTTGTCTAAAAGCATGCTGAGCAGGAGACAGCAAACTATACTTATAAAAGTGCCCAGTGACTTAGTAGCAACCAGCTTCTCTTATAGTTTACTAAACACTGGCAAACTTGCAATTGGATGATAACTGCCCAGTAGTTTATGGTCTCCTTTTTGAATACTCGGACAATCTTAACCACTTTCCAGAAACTAGGCCAAGATCAGAGGACAGATATAAGTTATATATTCTCCCTAAAGGAGAGGCCAGATAGAGGGTAGCTATCTTAAGGAGTCTAGGTTCATATCTGTCAAAGCCAACACTATTGCAAGATGACATAGTATTCAGAAGAAGCAACACTTCCTTAGGTGTTACAGCTGTAATGTAGAACAACAGGGAGGTTGGTTTAGTTGGCTGACAGCCTAGAGCAATTGTATTCAGTTTTTGACTAGAAACATAAACAAGTCAGAGAAATGGGAATTGAAGGCATTTGTAGTCATCTCAGAATTGTTACAATTTATACCATCAAATACATTTCAGGAACTGAGTGAGTTACTTCTCCCCATAAAGCTCTTTACATGGTTCCAAAACTTGCAAGATTCCTCAACAGAGGCTAGTTGTGGCTCTTTACAGAAGATACTCTTCGAAAGTTGAAATGCCTTTTTGCATTCATTCCTTCATTTTCTATACTCTATCCAGTCAGCTGGGAGAACCAAGGATTTGAACTTAGCCCAGCTATGCTGCTTATGGTAAGAATGCATTACTGCCTTGCATTAAGAGGTACAGTAGGATTATTTGTATGTTTTTGTACCAGTACTGTATTTCTTTGCTGCAATGCTAAAAAATATGTACCTTTGAAACTGCTCAGCTTCCACGCAGTGCTGATCCATCAGGTGATTCATAAGAGTAGTCACGCTGTGGTTTGCACTTATACATGGGTTTGTGCTTTGTGCTGCACTCACAGGGGTTATATAAGACACCTGTGTGCATTAAACCCTTACAGTGTGCCCTTTTCAATATACCCACTGCTGTTCTTACTCTCACATTTGTGTATTCAAACAGCCCTTTGTGCCTCAATTTGCACTACTTTTCAATATGCAGCTCCAAGTCAATAAACCTTAACAATGAACAAATTTACTTTCAGTTTCAGTGTTGTCTGCAAACCTTAACATTACTTGAACACATATTTTTATACAGTACATAATACTGTATATACCATGATGAAGCACTGTGATAAAAATTGCACAGTTTGCTGCATGACAAATTGGAATAAATACCACTGGATTACATTACCTTCCTGCAGTATCCTGCAAGTAGAGGTGGGCGAAAGTTGTGAGCTGTCTAAATGGCTCCCTCAGGCCCCACTCTGTGTGGATCCCCATTGGCCATGATGGTGGGGAAGCGATGGATGGGGCTGAGGGGTCACCCACAGTGCAAGACTTGATAAGGCAGGAGTAGGTGGTGGCTCAGGGGCCAAACAGCTGCATGAAAAAAGTAACTAGTAAAAAGAAATCCCTGCCCACTTGTCAATCATGTTTTTCCACACATTTAATAGATGGGATGATTGTTTATTATGGAATACAGGAAAACAAATGTCTGCAAAATTCATCAGGCAAAATGACACCCCTCACACACAACATAAAGCCTTATATGAAGCTAAGGTCTCAGTTTTGTCTGTGACAGGGTAAGCAGCAGAGATTGCTCTGACAAGCAGGTAATGGTAGGAAAGTGATCTTTAATGTTCACCATCAAAACACTAGGATTGAAAAATTGTGAATAGTTCTTCGTTATCAATTTGATTATGTGTGTCAGGAGGGGATCATGAGAAAGTGTCTCTAGTTGTGGATGATCATATTCTGTAGAGATTGGTGGTATAACTGGTCAAATCTGATTCTGATTCCTTTTTTTAAAAACTGAAAAACAGATATCCTACTATACAGGAGTTACCACCCAAAAACATGCTTGTTTACAGTCTTAATCAACTCCCATTGCATCTTTCCTGGACTTGAGAACACTCCCAACACAGTCTAGCCACTCATGATGCAGTGGAAGGAGAGGAGACTATTGCATCATGAGTGGCTGCACTATTTGGGGTGTACCTAATGGTCAGGAACTGGAAATATGCAATACGTAATTAATAAGCCACGACAGGTTTTACATTATATGTTTGTTATGCACACTACCCTGTGTATCATTCTATATTACTTGCATACTCCAGGGATGTATTAAGGCACAAGGCTGAAGGCTGGTTGTCCTTATGCACCTGTGAAGTGTATAAAAATCCTATGACACACACTCTGGAGTTGCTTACTGCACTTATAAAATGGTTCAAAGTAGGTTTTTGGAGAAAGGAAAATGAGATTCAGTACCTGACTGTGCATTTATAGGGATTTAAATTCATGGTCAGGGGATGTCTCTTGGCCAGTGACATTTCTAGAATTTTTTGCCATTTTATCCATTTTATAAGAGTAGATCAAGGATTTTAAACAAAGAAAGGTTAGGTATAATTACACAATTAACATGTATTTCAGTTTTAATAAGAAAGCAAACAGATAAAACAACCAGCAACATCAATGAATTTTAGAGATGGTAAGCAATCGTAAAACGTGGGGTATCAGCTAAAAATAACATGATGCAAAAAGAGTTGACACTGTGTCTTTAAGTGAGTTTTACTTTTCAGGACCTTGCTTGATGTTTTTCCGAGAGTAAAGGTGGCAGCCATATTTGTGATGGCAATCAGGGATGAGTGAAGTGGGTCAGTAATAAATTTTCATTTTGTACATGCAGGCCAGGATATTCAGAAGGGTTGTGTATGAGCGCAGCAGGAGTTCACGCTTCACTAACCCACTGATACATTGTGCGATATTCAAAAGGAGATTATGGTCTGCACAAATCCCAATGCACCAGGCTGCATCAGTAAGGTATGCGGCTCAAGTAAGAGGGGGCGTGCCCATGCATACCCTGCACATCCCAATATTCAGCCCGGGATGTGCTGAGCATATGCAGGCACAACCCCTACTTGAGCCACACACTGTTGAGCCAAAAAATAAAGGAGCAAGTGCTGGGCACCCACAGGTGAGCTGCCGTAGTGCAGGGCGCAACATGGCAGCCACCAGCTGTGGGTGGCCACCCGAGCTCCGGCACCACTGTCTGTCGGCGTCGTGCCCCCCCATGCCTGATTGCAGGCTACGTATAGGTTCAAAATCCCTGGTGGTCCAGTGGACCTGTCCCCCAGCCCGATCGCGGGCTCTATGAAAGATAAATCATCCCTGGTGGTCCAGTGAATCCTACCCCCTTGCCCAATCATGAGCGTCACAACATATGTATCCTCCCTAGTGGTCCAGTGGACCATCCTCCAGCCTGATCATGGGCTGTATGAAAGAAATATCATCCCTGGTGGCCCAGTGGCCACATCCAGCCCAATCGTGGGCAATACGATGAAAATGGTATCTGGTGGTCTAGCGGTACCCCTCCCACCCACCCACCCACTCAGTCCGCCACCCGCTCCTCCTAGTCAGCGGCAGGCAGCAGCTCCCCACCCGCAAGCCGCCTGGCCGCCCACCGACTGACAGTGTATAGTATGGCTGTATGCCCATTGGTCCACAGCATGGAGACCATACTCCAGATTAGAATAATAATGATAACAATGAAGGCATATGGTCTTGGACACGTACTCAACATAAATGTACACAAATGTGTACGGTGAGTATGCCTGCCTACACATAGATACATAGATACATAGATACATAGACAGTGTCAGCAGATAAGGGCCTATGGCCCACCTAGTCTGCCCATTTGAGCTTGTAAGTTCAGTTTGTTTTCCTAGAAGTTTATTTCCCCTTACCCCTGACCTCTAGAATTCCTTTATGTCTATCCCATGCATTCTTAAATCCCAATACACGTTTGAATTCTGTATGTGATTTGCAAGAATTCCAAATCCCACTGTCTGGACTCGTTCCAACCTGTGCATTTCTGGGGGTTTAACATATGGATCTCAGAACCTGCAGTGGTAGTGAGTGAAATGATGCAAAATATCCAGATATATCATTATTTATGCAACATCTGTGAGCATATTTTCAGGCACCTATCAGTGACATTTTTTGCTCAGTCCAGATCTAGAGTGAAAATATTGAAATATTTTCTCTCTCTGTCACCCTGGGCAAAAATATTCTCATGGTAGGTTGCAATTGGTTGGAGCCGGCAGTGCAAGCAGCACAATTAGAATGCAGCTGCAACTTGCTCACCGGATCCATTATTCAGTTTCATAACCCCATCTCTATAGCATTACTTCACTGTTTCCCCCAGATCTCTCCAAAACACTCCTAAAAAACTCAGCCCTCAACAAATGTTTTTTTTTCTCACACAATTGATTTCCCCTGCCTGCCAAAATAAATTGGTAACATTTTTTCCCCAGATTTTGTACATCTTCCATTCCTCCCATCCCGATACCATAAACATGTACCTGCCACCAGCTCTGTAATACATACCATACTGGCTGCATCCCTTTCTTCCCTGGCCTTCACTGTAGGCCACACCACTCAATATAAACAAATGTCCATGCTCACTAGGATGCAACTCTGAACTCACCCCCACTTACTCTACAACACTATGAGATAATGCATAACACATGCAGCAGTGTCACATGCATCAAACCCTCGGTCATTCGAACGCCACTCAGGCATCTGAAACATCAATTTACTACAGAAAAAAGTAGCAAGCACACATAAAAGAACTTCACATGAAAGAAAAATAACAGATTTTGCATAAATGGACTAAGCCATGGCTCCAGCAGAAATATTGATGATATTTTTCCCTCATGAAGTTTGACCTTTGACATCACTTGTGACTTTGCCACTCATGATGTCATAAGGTTAAACTGCACTCAGGAAAAATCACAGCAATATTTCTGTTGGGACCATAGCATATCCCTTATATATACTTTTAGGCAACCCATCCACTTAAAGCTTAGTACTTAGTCACTTGCTTTAGTTATAAGGTTGCCTTACCAACTGCTTCCTACTACAACACTTAAAATGTCTAATGATAATTACGTAGTGTTATACTGACTGTATACACTGCAGTATTCCTTATAACCTGATGCTGTTGTATCTTCTTTTGAAGTTATGTTGTGTCCTACTGTCCTGTTGTACTGCACTGTCTTATGTTATCTGATGTTGTTGTATTTCTCCTGGGTCATGCCTGAAAATAGGCAGTTTCTGTCTAGTGCACTCATCCTGTAAACAGAAACTAAATAAATAAATATCACTGGAAACCCCCATTCATTTTGAATAGAATTTTCTGTAATGTTTCCCAATATATCCAGATATATAATGCATCTTGCTACTGACCACCACTGCACAGCATCAAGGCATTATAGCGCAGTGGTCTAAGGCTCTGAGCTGCAAATCTGGTGACATCCACCAGACCTGGGTTTGAATCCCACAACTTCCACTTCCATACTGTGTGACCCTGAGCAAGTTACTTGTGCTTCCAGGTCACTCCTGTAAAAAAGCTTTCAGCTTAGTGTGCTATACCTGGTTATTAAAAATAAAAAAAGCATTTAGCTGATCAGTAAGTAGGAAATTTACGACCCATTTTATAATGATTTTTTTTACAGATGTTTACTATTAATTAATAGAAACAAGTATGTCTTACTCATAGGGATGGGACAAATCTACCAAAAAAAACACCTAGAACCTACAGTAGGTCAGTTCTAAAATGTAAAACCAAACAGGTCCTCCGCCTAACAAACATTTTAAGTGGCTTAAGCTGCTAACAAGAAATTAACAAATAATCTGCATCTACCTAATATGCAAATATATAAATCTTCTTTGATTTCAATACAGCCTTGAAAACGAAAACTTTTTAGAACATTATAGGATTCAAAATTAGAGTCAGATATTTGGATTGGTCTGGAAAAGGTTTAGCTACTCTTCCTTTCTTGCAGTTTGATTAGATATCTGCTCTGCCCACCTGCCCCACCACCAGTTGAGCTATATCCACCAGAGCATTTCTACGTAGCAGACTGGCTTCTATTGTGATCGAAGTCAGGAAGAGTTTTTCAGCTGTTCAATAGACTTGCATAAGGACTGGGGCCTGTTGTTAAAAAACAAGTGCATCAGCTTGCCTCCTATGGTATTTATGACTACTGCTATTGGCCATACATTAGAAGTGCATACCTTTGGTTCATTTATGAAAAGTGCATGAGTATTGTGTGAGCAAGTGGAGAACCCCTCCAGAATGTGTACTGTTGATGTGTGGGAGCAGCCAAACTTCTCCAGAATGTATGCTGTTGTACTTTTACAGTGCAGTTACAACTGTGCCAGGCATCATGTGTTTTTTTTCCATCGTGTGACAGTGCAGCAGCATACTGTTCATGCAACACAGCTCTTTGCTTTCTGGGCATGTCACCTCCACAGCACTGACTTTATTTATTTTTGTGGTGGTGGCTTTCCAATTAATTGAATCTCACTTTGAGAGTGTGGCATTTTCAGCTGTCAGTTATGTGCTTGTGCCAGTTCAGCAGCTCTTCACCTGCTTTCCCATGCAGTGATCTGGTTACTTGACTACAGAACTGAATCTGTGACACTCTGTGGACACCTGTATGTGTGCTGTTTAAGAGACAATAACACAGGTTCTCCCATATTATGTGGCAAGCTGGGGGGGGGGAGGAAGACTGCGCAGCTGCACCCTATGCCACCGAGGAAGAGTGAAGGTAGTAGGGTCGTAACAAGGCTTTACTCCTTCCAAGAACAGGTACGCCATCATTACCTGTGTTTTGCACTAGGGAGAATGAACACTTGTTTGTGCAAAACTGGGCCTCTCAGGTGTTCCACAGGGGTCAATCCCAGGCCTCCTCCTTTTCAGCCTTTTCATAAACTCTCTCCCCAAATCCTGCCCGGAACAAATAATCCTTTATGCTGATGATGCCATGATTCTCTCTTGTCATAAGATCCTGAAACCCTTACTCCAGAGCCTGCAACTTGCTTTTTCCAATGTTGAAAAGAGGTTCCTAGATCACAAGCTGGTCCTTAATCACAAAAAAACAAAATCCATGCTATTCTCCAGTCCACAAAACAGAAAAAGACAAATTCCACTTACTATCAAAACATACCCAGGAAATACCCTTGAACAGGTGTCAACATTTAAATACCTTGGAATCACCTTTGATCAAGGTCTTACCTTTGCAACCCACATTGTTAACACAGCGAAAATGGTGAACCAGCACATTGGTGTCCTGTTCTGAAACCGGCAATTCCTTACCCAAGCTGCACTGAGGATTGCTATCCAAAGTTCTGTCATCTCAATCATAGACTATGGCTTAATTATCTATGGCTCTGCCACTACCACCGCACTAAGGCGCATCACAACCACCCTAAACAAGGCCTGTCGGCTGCTCACTGGAGCGCAAAGACGTACTCATACATGTGAGCTCTACACTGAAACAGGATGATTGCAACTCTCAAATCGCATAAGGTACCTCACATGCTTGATGGCAAAAAAAATCCATCTTGGGCCATACTCCGCCATGTATCCAAGACCTACTTTGCCCCAAATACCAACATCCGTCCCACCAGAAGATCAGAACACCAGCCTCTCCAGGTCCCCAGATGCCGGACCACACAGGGCCAAAGATCTTTTGCCTATCGTGCCCCCAGCTGGTACAATGCCCTGAGCTCGCTCGTTACATCCTCCACGTCACTAGGAGCTTTCAAATCTATGCTTTACTCTCACCTCTCAGCCTCAAGCTCCTGTGACTGCCTTGACTAATGATTCTTCCCTCATGGCTGTTTTTACTGTTTTTCATCCTCCTCTGCCCCTTTCTTGACAAAGGCATCTGAGTACCTCTAACTACTCTAAGTCTGCTCCCCTCCCCAAATCTCCTCCTACCCTTCCCACCTTGACCATTCCTCCAATGTTTTGTTTTTTTCCTGTGATGTACTGTATTATATTGGCTTATTGAAACCTTTATAATTTGCTGACCTTTCTATTTATTTATTTATTTATTTAATGTAATCAGTTTACAACCTTTGAGCCAACGGCTCATTTACAAAGGTACCTCGTCAACAATGGTAGATAATACAGTTAAAATAGAAAGCAGGGTACATACAAAGAAGAGCATCAGTATAAACAGACACGATTAATGGCACCTGGTTACAGCAAACATTGGTAGTGTAATACAGAGCAAAAAATGGTATAATTGACAACAGTAGCTGGGTAGCAAGTAAGTTATGCATAGGTAGTATCGGGAATGCAACGTGGAGCTACCAATCAGTAGCGATATAGTCGGTAGAGGGAAAAAATTGAAGTACTGAGGTTGTTAGGAGTAAGGAGGCGAGGGGATGGAGCAGCCCGGAGGGCATTGTCAGGGAGGAGGGGGTGGGGATAGGGCATCCTTTAGGCACAGGAGCAGCAGCGCTTGCTGAATAGCTCGCTTTTGAGGGCATTTTTGAAAGTGGAGATGGTGGGGGTATCAGTGACGGCCCAAGGAAGATTGTTGTACCATGCAGGGGCTCTATGGCAGAACAATCTCTGACCAAGTGAAGTCCTAGCACGAGGAACCAGGAAGGTGGCTTTGCAGGAGGTCCGGGTGCTGACAAAGGGCTGTGCTGGAAGGAGGGAGGAAGTCAGCCCGGGGGGAGAAAATCCAAGTAAGGTTTTTTTTGAAATGATGCACGTTTGGTATAGTAGGTGTTCATCGAGGTCAAGCATTGTTGCAAGGTCATAGAGTTGGCAGGTATGAGTGAGCTTAGGGGCCCCTGTGATTAGCCTGCAAGCCTTATTTAGGAGGAGGCGAATTTTGTTGAGGGCCGTCCTGTTGGCAGCCCCATAGACAGGCAGTCCATAGTCCACCAGGAGAGTATGGAGGAAGTAACCACGCCGGAGGGCATCAGGGGAGACAGTTTTGTAACGGTGCAGGATACCGAGTCGGATATTGGTTACAGAAGCGAGTGGCCGATGTGGTATGGAAGGAGAGTGCTGAGTCAAATAAGATCCCTAGGTACTTATAGGATTGGACTTGTTCAAGTTGTAGTCCGGAGTCGGAAAGGATACTGAGAGGGAGTTGGATGATTTATTTTGAGGGTGGGCAAAGAGCATGGTTTCGATTTTTTAAGATTTATGACCAATCTATGCTCTTAAGCCAAGCCTCAGCGCTCAAAGGCCCTTTGAAGGGAAATCTGGAGGATGTGGGGTTACGGTCAGTGGCAAAGAGGACGGTATCGTCTCGTGCAGCAGTATTTTCCCAGGGCATGCACTGGGCAGGGTGTTAAGGTAAAGCGAGAAGAGAAGGGCCCAGGATGGAGCCCTGTGGAACTCCTGAGAGGATCGAGCGTGGGTCATAAAGAGTCCCACCAATTTTGACTCGTTGGGAGCGGGCGGAAAGGTAGCTGGAGCACCAAGCCAGTGGTCCAGAGGCAAAACCAGTGTGACAGAGGGCTTCCAGTAGTAGGGGGTTGGAGACCGTGTCAAAGGCCTTTGATAGGTCAAGGAACACAGCCCCCGCCAGGGAGCCAGTATCCAAAGAAGAGTGAAGGAAGGAGGCGAATTCAATGAGAGCAGTGCTAGTACTGTGTCCTGCGTGGAAGCCGTGCTGTTCAGGGCAGAGGATGTTGTATTTGGTCAGGTATTCAGTTATTTGTGCAGCAACTAGTTTTTCCAGTGCCTTGGAAAGGGGAGGGAGAATGGAGATCGGTCGATAGTTCCCAGCTAAGGACCTGTCACCCCCTTTATGGATCGGAGTAACCATTGCAGTTTTCCAGGAGGAGGGGAATTGTCCCAGGCAGAGGGATTTGTTAAGAAGGCAGGTGAGTGGGGTGAGGACTTGATCCGGGACCAACTGGAGAATTTTGTGGTCCAGGGAGACACCACTGGGACTGTTGCCTTTTAGGGCACGGGTCAGGTCTGGCTTCCAGGGTAGTAACCCTACGAAGGTGGAAGCAAGGGCGATGGAGGGCAGGGGTAGGATGGGGGGGTGGCTGATCAAAGAAGTTACTGGGAGGATTGGCTAAGGTCTGTAAAGGTGGTGTTGAGTAGGTTTGCAATGTCGGCGGGGTCTGTGATGGTGTTGTTGGTGGTAATCTGGGATGGGGAGGGAGCGGTGTTCCCATTCAGTTGTTTGACCTTATCCCAGAAGGTATGGGCGCTCCCCCAGGAGGCAGTGAGGGTGGCCTGATAGTGGTCGGCTTTGGCCTTCCTGATTGCCCATGTACACTTGTTCCGCGCAGCATTGTAGGCCTGTCTGTCAGCTGGGCGCCTAGTTTCAGTGGCATGGTACCAAAGGTCGTCCCTGTGTCTGAGCAACAGTGAGACAGCAGGGGTAATCCAGGGCCAGTTAGGTCTTTTGGAGTGGACGGTAGAAATGGGAGCAAAGAGATCGCAGGCTTTATTAAAGGTGGAGGTAAAGAAGGCAAGAGCGGTATCTATATCAGGTGCATGGAGAATCGGGGACCAGTCTTGCAGTTCAAGGTACTGCTTAAGGTTTTTTAGGCCATAAGGTCTGAAACGCCGGCGAGGAATGCGCTGTGCAGTGGGTTGGGGTAGGTGGTCAACCAGTGGAAGAGCACAGGAGTGGTCACTATGAATCAGGGAGGACTTGGATGTCCAGAATTTTAGGGGTCGGTTAGTAATGATGACATCAAGGAGGGTGCTAGTACCTCTTGGGGTTCACATGAGGGGTTGGGAGACTAGCTGGGTTAGATCCAGAGCAGTGAAGGAGTCCCAGTGGGGGAGGATGAGGACAAAGCCAGTTCACATTGAGGTCCCCAACTATGATTTTGTCAGCATTGTGGGGAAGGGTGGCAAGGTAGTCAGTGAGGATAATAGAGATGAGTTTTGAGTCTGGGCGGTATGTAGGCAGTGGTGAGGTAAAGGGGATCTGGCAGGGTCCGGGGTAAGCTTAATGGAGAGGGCTTGGGCCCCGTTTACAAGGACCGGTGCAGGGAGGGCGATACCAGTGAGTGAGCTCCTGGTGTAGATAGCGCAGCCACCCCCACGTTTGGTTACTCGATCCTCACGATAAAGGGGACCTTTATAATTTGCTGACCTTTCTATGTAACATGTCTTGTTTGTTTGTACATTGATGACGTGGAACTTTTGTAAAAGAGCCATTGGCTCAAAGGTAATAATTCCTAGAACAATAAACTAAACTAAACTGGTTTACTGCTACAACCTTTCATGTCCAACTTGTACTGCAGTAAAATTGAAAGGAGTGGGCGGTTCTGATATCCCAGGGCCCTGTGCCTGATGCTGGAATTCTGTTTGTGAGAGTAGCCTGCCCTGGTCATTGGACCTGTGGAGTCACCCTGCGGAGAGCTAATTTCAGTATACTGCTCCCCTTTCTTTCAGGAAATGCTGTGCATTTGTACTGTGCGTTGTTGTTTTTGTTGTTTGTCTTTATAAATATTGGTCTCCCTCATTGCAGTCTCTCAATTAAATTTATTTTTTAGTTACTCCTGTCTTGTACTTTATGCCATTAATAAACATTATTTTATTCTGGTTATTGACTATTCTGGACAGAAATACGGTTGATATTGCTGTTATACTAGGTATTAATCACTGTTGTGGTGATACTGTTATGCTAGTTTCTTAGTTTAGTGTTTTCTTTACAACTGTAGCTGTATAAGCACCTCTTTCCTGTTAATGAGGTTGATTTCCTGGCTATTCATTCACTCAGTTTTTATTAATTTACTATCTGTGCTTCACCATACCTCATGCAGGTATTTTAATTACCATAATACATTACAGGGACTGACGGAGTGCTGTTAGAGTGCTTGTATTATGTTAGCTCGTGAAGAACTATTTTAACTTTGAGTAATTTTGCAGAGTATCATAATTTGTTATTTTATTATTAGAGAACAGGTAACTGGAACTGGGTTAGGACTACATGCCCGGAGTGATTTTAAAGTGAGCACGTGACTCTGCTTACCCCTGTATAAAGCACATGCACTGACATTTCTGTTTTTAGGTCTTCTGACTACATTGAGCTACAGATGTCTGTCTTTCCTTTTTGCTAGCATAGAATAAGGACCACAGAGTACCTGTGGCTCTTACTCTGACTATTTGGAGCAAGAAAGAAAAAGGATACATCCAGGCTTGGAGGCTTTAGGCAAACATTCACTGAATCTTGTTGTTGAAAGGCCACACATTTTGTGGCATATTAAGCACAGTCTCTGTTAGCCAGCACATAGGTGGATTTTGGGGGGGGGGGGCTAAGGGTGCTATAGCTCCCCCCTCATGGAGCTCCTCTATTAGTAACACACTGCTGCATTCCTAATTATGAAAGCTGCCTGAGCTACACAGGTCTCATCTGTCCTCCAGCAGAGCTGGCTTTAGCTAAGTGCAAACTGTGCCCCTGCACCTTGGGGGCCCATGCTTTTTTCTTGAGGAAAAAAAATAATTTAAAACACTTAAAAATGACTAAATGTTGTTAGAGATGAAAATGTTTACCAGAAAATGAAAGTGGAAGACAACTGGCTCTGTTACTGTTACAAAAGTGGGGACAGCTTTGCTGCAGTGGAAAAGATTAGATTAAGTAAGTGCTAATGGTGTTAATAGCCATACTTTACCCCTCCCAGGTTGACTACTTTCACAAACAAAGGGCTATATTGATAAGATAACTTGTTTGTAACCTGCACATGTAGGTGAAACAATGAATGATATGACAAAATATGTTTCAAAAGTATGTTAGCACTCAAAATGGCTCAAAACCCTGACCAGCACAGAGCAAGACCGGATTTCCTGATAGGGACCCTGAAAACCTGATCACCAGGTAAAAAAACTGGCAGGTGTCAACCTCACTGGTGTCCCATGATAATCCTCTCTATTCTCTCTCACTCACACCTCCAGAAAAGTTAAGTTGTTTAACTTGTTTGCAAATCAGAGTATCTGAGGTGTGAGTGCCCAGTGATGATGTCCCTGTCCTTACAGAAATGAATACAGTAGTAGTACCGTATTTACTTAAGTTCTTGCTCCAGGCTCAGTAAGATTCATTTCCAATGGTGAAGTCAAATAATTCAGTGCAGTCAATGGCACTAATTAAAAGATGCTGGTTAAACTAGTAGAACTGGTACTGCTTTAGCAATTCAGGACAGGAGGGTTAGTGAGATATAAATGTTGGGTGTGGGGGGCCCACAGGGAATGGAGTGGTGGGGCCCGGCAGGGGGCTGCACAGGGGCCCTGAATGGTTAAGGCTGGCCCTGTCCACCAGTGTCCCGGTAGTGCAGTAAACAACCACCCCCACCCACATCACATAGTTGACCCGCCCCCGAAAAGCCGGTCTCCAGCATGAATTTCTTACTAACGTTCATCCTGCGCCATGTAGTCCGGTCCCAGCACTGTGGCAGCAGTTAGTCTTGCCTTGGTGAGCCTGAGCATTCATTCTTTACTTTTGCAGGCTTGGTGCAGCTCCTTTGTTCTTGCGCAGAGAGGGCGGTTTGTGTGTGGGGTTGGTACAGCTGCAGCAAAGCAGAGTGGACCTTAACAATACAGATCTCAACCAGGTCGCCTGGTGCTCACTGCTCCTGATTTGCTCCTGCATCCAGTAGTGGATGTGGCTAGCAAGGGGTGCCTTCTTTAAATGTCTGGGCTGCTGAAACAAGAGTGAGCTGTAATTCATTAACTCAGAAGATTAATGTTGGAGCAAGAGACAAGCGAGTGTACTACTGAGGAGGAGACAGAGAGAGAGAGAGAGAGTGGAGCCCAAAAGTGAAGAGCAAAGCCCGAGGTTTCAGGCGGCAGCAGTCCAGTAATGTGGGGTCAGTGTGGCCTTGGTAAATCAGCACAAGGAGTTGGAGTGAGGTTCAGGTCATCTTCTGGTAGCTGAAGCAAGCTGTAGCTGAGAGCTGTGCTCATTAGGAGCCATGGGGTCAGTGTGTGCTGTCTAGAGAGAGAGTTTGGTCGCAGCAGCGGCTCTAGCCACAAATGGTTACCAGGGCACAGCCGGGGCACAACAGATGGTAGCCAGGGCACTTACATATTGTTACTATGGGGGAATCTCTGCACCATATGGGGCACCAGCTAGGGCACAGCATTTTTTTACCAGGGCACGTGCCCTGGCAGGCCCTGGTGTAGAGCCGCCACTGTTTGGTGGCCAGGTGACCGGAGGCAGTACTCAACTAGGGGCACATAAACTTCAGCTTGCTGAAAATTGATCAAGCCTTCATTTAATCAGGTACTTCTTGCTTTAAAAACAAAAGACTTTCACAGTCACAAACTATGGTGGATGGGGAGCAGCTGCTGGGACGGGACAGGACATTAGTGTTCCATCAAACTGGGTGTGTAATAAATGTAGTACTAGTGTTATTCATTTCTAGTATGGGGAGCTTAAATTTATGACATTAAAATTGTTTAAGGTCACTGCTAGTTTTGTCCTTTATGGCAAATTGATTCTGGTGCAGATTTGCAGGACAGGGAGTTGGAGAGTAGTGCCTTCCTGTACCGTGCTAGGAATGGTACAAAACTAATGCTGGGGCAGGTCTGGTCTCAGTGACAGCATGAACCAGGAGAGGCAGAAACTGGTACATGGGACCTTTGAACTGAGGTAAAAACTTCAGCATGTACTATATGTCTAATCTGTGTGGTCTTTTCAGTCGTGGTTGTACTGTGTGAATGAGCACAGAGGGAATCTATAGACATGGGGACTTTGAAGGTGTTCTGCTGTATGTTATGGCATGTGCAGGAGTTTCTGCATGCTTGGAGAGCAAAATTGGCAACAGAAGTCATAAGACCTTGTTTGGCTCATTGACACAGGCAGTAACAAAACCGTAAAAAAATAGTTCTATGTGTTGAATTGGGGGGGTGCAAGTTGTGATGTGCCCAAGCAAGTGCTGTTGCTAATAAAAAAAATGCATTTTTATATTTGTTTAAAAATTGTTTTTCTGTCTGCTTACTGACTTCTTGGGCCTATCATAAAAATTAGGTGCCTCATACCATGGGGTTATCCCAGTAAAGGACATTTTAAAACAATACAAAATATTTATTTTAAAATGTATTTTCTTTGGAATAAATTGTTCTATAGAATAAAATATGTTTTGCAAACATAGCAAGCAGACTTGAAATGATATTTTCAGAAACTAGATAGTAAAGTGACTTTGTTCCCGTATTTCTGTAGTTATTGGGCTGGATATTCTTCAAAAGGGTTGCGCCATGCGCAATAGGGTTGTGCCTGCGCAAGTCCGAAATTGCGCCATTCTGCGATATTCAGCAGGAGGCAGTTGCCCCCCCAAGTCATGCTGAGCAACAGCGCAATGCTAATGAAGGCATGGTCAACCGGAGGGGGAGGAACCATGCATAAACTGCACAGCCCGATATTCAGCCGGGCTGTGCAGAGTTGTGCAGGCGCAACCCCCAACCTACACCTGCACAACTTTGAGCAAAAAAAAAAGGAGTAAGTCGAGGGCCACCCACAGGTGAGCTGCCACTGCAGGGCTCAACACAGCAGCTGCCACCGTGGGTGGCCCTCCACTTCTTCCCTGTGCCCCTGCAGCCCGATCGCTGGCATATTAGTAACCTCAGAGTCCGGATCGCAGGCAGCACAGAAGTGAATAGTTTCGACTGTATTTGAACAAGGGCAAAATTGGTAACTCACTCTCGACTGGCTCGATCGCTGGCAAACCAGTAACCGAGCGAGTTCGGTCATGGCAAAACCGGTCGCCCGGCCGGCCTGACGCAAGCAAACTGTAGTAGTTCTCGACTGGCCTGCCGCAGAACAGAGTTCAACCTCAGATTGTCTTCAGGTAACCAGGATCAGAGCCCGATCGGCCAGATCATTCCCCAGTAGCCCTTCAGGACCCAGGCCCCACCTCAGCCACCACAGCCTTCACTGCTCGCCCCGGGCCAGCCGTGGATGGTGCACCCACCTGCCTCGCCGCCTCGCTGCCCACTGACTGTTTCAGGCTGCTGCCCATTGGTCTCAGAGCAAGAGCCATCGGGTGTGCAGCCCATACTGTGACAAGGCAGTCATTCATTCACATATCTGACTGCCTTGTACGGTGGCTGCATGCCCATTGGCTCTGCTCTGAACCATCTGGCATGCAGCTCTACCGGCAGTCAGTCAGCGGGTGGCGGGCGGCAGGTGGGTGGGGTGCTGCTGCCCGCGGCTGATGGGGAGTGGGGTGGTGGGCCCGTGGGTAGGTGGGGTGGGGCCACTAGATCACCAGGGTACTGGACCTGGGGAGTTGACTCTAATGCCCACGTATCGGGCTTCGCGGGTCCACTGACCACCAGGGATATTGGTCTGGGGGGTTGAACTCTGTTCTGCCCGTGATCGGGCCAGTCGGGGGTTACTACAGTTTTGCCTGCGATCGGGCCAGTCGGGGGTTACACAGTTTTGCCCACCATCAGGCCAGTTGGGGTTTACTACAGTTTTGCCCACCATTGGGCCAGTCGGGGTGGGTTATTACAGTTTTGCCCGCGATCGGGCCAGTCGGGGGGGCAGGGATTTACTCATGCCCGCATCGACTGCAGGATTAATCCTCGACGGCTGCTGCTCGGCAGGGCGCCAGGCGCAAGTCGCCGGGATCGCGCACTGCATGCTAATGGCATGCAAATAGGGTTGAGTAAGTAGATGCAAATGGCCCCTCTGTGCCTTTGCATGAATTATGGCCCCATTTGCATGTCACCTTTGAATATCAGAATTTGTGCATGGCACAATGGAACTTGTACCATCAAGATCTTGAATGCTCCACTCTGACCACTTGCAGTGGCGAGTTCCACTGAGCCATGCACAGTGGCTGTGGCCAGGGGTGATATTCAAAGGAGTTGCTCAATAGCGCAACTCCATTGAATATCGGCCCAGCCACATCCCAGCGCAACTTTTTTGAGCAGCGCAAGGGCTTGCGCCACAGAATGGCGCAGTTTGAATATCCAGCCCTACGTGTTTTTTATTTTTTACTGAGATAAGGTTGGGAGATACGTTAATCTGTACTGCAGGACAGATTAGGATGGGTTGGCTTTATGGTAATGTCATAATGTGCTTGAGTGTGTGACAGTTCTGAATTTGTTTACTTGGATTGTCATTTAATTTGTCTGCAATTTGTCTTTATTACCAAGTCTCTTTCAACTTTTCTCATTTTTATGTGTTTCGGATGTGCTGCCCAGCTGCAGTCTTTTGGCATTTTGTGTATTTTTTTGGGGGGTGGGAGGGTATTTTGGGCAACATACTGTCATGTGGACTGTGGGGACTTTGGGAATGGTGCTAGGGTACAACTAACAAAGCATGGGGAGGGAGAAAATGAGTAGAAATTACATTAGAAATACCCTCCAAAATGCACCAGAATGCACCAAAATGTTAAAAAATTTCTGGGGGCCTAGACAGCCCACCAGACCCCCGGCCTATTATTTTTAATTTTTCTCTGACTTGAGCTCCCCATCTATAGAACTCCTGGATCTGCCCCTGCAGCAGAGCTTCTATGTGGAGAACTCAATTGCTGTTGCTGTTTGGCTTTTCTCTCTGCTTTACTATGTGCTACATGCAAGAATCAAAAGGTAACAGTGGCCATTGATTGTTCACTTACAAGATATAATCTGCTCTCTGTTTTAAACTTTTCTTAACCTTCCCACAGTTTGTAAGTAGAGCCGTGTAGCTGTTCAGCTAATTAGCCACAGTTACTTGATGAATGCGGACTATATGATCACACAAGCTTAGTAGGATTTTGTTAATAATTGTTCCTAGACTTGATGTATAGAATAAGACTAACCTGACCACACTTTTTTCCTGTGTTTGTTTAGGATTAGCTGTGTTCACTGCCTGAGCACATAGTTTAAATCTGCTAGTGTTACTACTAGTGTTATTACTCGCAGGTACTCTTATTTGTTCTGACACTTGTTTTGGCACTTATTATCTTGTCCATTACTTCTTTTACCACAATCTAGATCTAATTGCTGACAGTACTCAGAAGCAGCCTGAGCATCTAAAGTTTTACAGAGGTGGTACCTCATGGCATCATCAGAAAAAGAAACAAAAACCTGGGGAAAGGAAAAAAGAAAGAAATAGAAAGGGGTAAAGAATCAAACGGCAAGAAGTGGCAAGAAGAATAACCCAGAACATTAGTGACTGAAAAATATTAATCAAGCAGTTGGAGTATCTCTAAAAAAAACATCATTTAGGACAATTGAAGCAGACTATAAGACTCCATATTTCTTATGAATCGGATTAGGGTCAGTTTTTTTTTCTCCAACTCTCTTTAAGTAGCCTTTTATACATGAAATGTTAATGGAAACCCATAACCTTTTTTTCCTTCTTATATGTTGTCAGCTGATTATAAATGTAATTGAAATTGCAACATAATAGTTCTTTTAATTGTTTTTTTTTTGTTTGTTTTTTGTTTGAAAGGGCCAAGGAATCCACAATCTTATTAAATCAGATATAGAGGATTGTGTATGCGCAAGCATACACAACAAGGCAGTTGCAATCGAGAGGTTTCCGTGGTAACCTAAGACCTCGAGAGCGTAGCTCGAGAGGTCCGTTACCACGGAAACCTCAAGATCGCACAACTGCCTTGTTTGTGTATGGTTGCTCATACACAATCTTTTATAGTGTATGGGCAACCATAAATAGCACTTCGTGAACACATGGTAAAAAAAAAAAGGCTTACTTCTGTGTCTGCTGCCAGCGTTTCCTTCCGTTGTCAAGGCCCGCTTCTATTATGACAACAATGTGTTTGATCCTTGTTATGCTGCACTGTGACGCACTGTGCAGCACAACAAGATCGTGACGCACCGAGTGAAGGACAACAATGCTGTTCCAGGCATGGATTTCCATGCGGAACAGCGTTCCACCATACACTATACCAAACTAGCTGCTGAATTAGCAATAGTAACTACAGTGGGACTGGATGTACTCTAACATGGTTTTGACCAGAAAATCAGTCAAGCAAAATGCATGGGGACATAGTGGAAGTATTGGAGGAGGAACGTAGCTCGGCTTTAGGGTCAGAGGTACCAATCAGTTTAGCAGAGATGGGTAACTGCAAAAAAACCTTCAAAATAAGGGAAAAACAAACAATGAAAAAAATGATAATAAGCAACCCAAAATTTCTGATATAATGAAGTTACATCCCCTAACTAAAAAGGATGACAGGGCCTCTGGTAGTGCTAATGCTATTAAGCCAGGTGCATGTAATTTACAACTGAGGTCACTAACACCTATTTTAACTACAGTACCTCTTTGTTTAAACATATGGGTCCTATCTTGGATAGGATCTCCCTTCCTCCCTAAATCACTTAATTATGGACATACCCCCAATGTCTCCTTTACAGAATGGGGCAATTCGCCCAGATGATAATGAAACCCCTTCAGTCCCTACTCCTTCGATACTAAATGAGTCTCTGGTGAGTCCTTATTCCAGCAGCTACTCTAGTGCTACTTTGCTCTCCCCCTCATACTCTGAGCATATTAGTGATAAGAACTCAAACTCAAATCCTGTTAAATCTCGGAATATAATGCAGGATAAAGCATCTGCATTTCAGGATGTCCTTTGTGAATTACAAAATACAATCAAGGATTTAAAAGAATTAGATCCTCACAACAAGTCTAGAACTATTGAGAACATAAATAATAGGATGTACAAGGAGGGTCTGTGCTCTATTTTAAACTCCACTGAGAATGATAATATTCCATTTAACGTGTCACAAACTGCATCAAAGAAACTATTTAATGAGTCCCCATCATACCTTCCCATTTGTCTTAGTGATTACTTAATAAAGGTTCTTGAAAATCAATATGAAGCCAATCTGCTTCTAATGGAGTAGTTGGTATTGTATGACATGAAGTAGAGACGTTAAAGGAAAACATTGTCATTAATTGGGCAAGAATGGACAATGTTTTGAGAATTTTAAACATCATTAAACCTCCTAAAGAGTCATCATCAGTTGACTATCTAAACTCTGACATAATGAAAAGATCTCCATCTTGTGCAAGACTAGACTACTCCTCATTGTTGTACAAACAGAAAATTTTCCTATAGTTGTGAAATCTGCAAGTCCCCTAAGGAAAAATATGCTAAAAGTAAAAGAGGAAAAAAAGTGAAAAAAAAAATCTAGCTGAATTAAATGCTAATAAGAATTCTAAGAAAAGTAATCATGAACCTCATAGGTCCAATCATGATACAGATAAGGTGAATAAATGTGATAGGGCAGATGGAAGAAACATATCTAAAAAGCCACCCAGACACACTGGATCAGCTCCATCTTCTGAACAGAGGAATGCCGCCCAATCACAACCCCAATAAAATCAGTGAAAGACAGATAAATTCAGAGGGGCGGCTGACTTTCTCCATCTATACAGAAAAAAACACCCCATCTGAAGATCTTTGGGTTGCATAGAGAAGAGAAGAGAAGAGAATGCATCCCCCTCTATGTTAAAGATAAGGTTGTGAACCTTTTCAGGGCAACTCTTGAACTCTCTATCGAGGATGGTGATATTATTAGGGTGGAGAGAAAAAGATCCTTTTGAAGACTCTTTTCATGGAGATAGCATTAAAATGTTTTGCTCACATCAAATAGTCTTACATTACCTTTGGAGAAATAGTTATCTTCTGGAAACATTTAATCTAAAAGCTGTGAAACTCCCATTAGAACAAACTGCAAGATCCAAATAGACAGAGAAGGAATCTTTCTCTCCAGTGACTCTTACCTAATTTGATTTTAAAAAAATGTTTAAAGAAATGGATTTCTCTCTGACCCAAACACTGTGCACCTTTTTTAGCAAAGTGTCAAATATCCGTCTGGGAAGAATGGGTATTGTTAAAACCTTCAGAATGAATGAACAATCAGATGAAGGGCAAATAGACTTTGTTTGTAAGAACTTACATATTGCTAACATTTTGATGGAAACATCATCAGTGCTGGACAATGTGGGTTTTTATCTAATTGGCAACTTCATATGGACATACCCAAAATTAATGCAGTGCAACCTGATGCCCTGCTAAACTAGGGCTGATTTTGAGATTCCCATTACTAATCACTTTTTAGCCATAGTGGACTATAATGATGCCCTGGATAATTGACCACTGTTGGAAAAGGATTGTTTTACTCTTGATAAAAAAAATCTGATTCTCACCGTTTAAATACTAACTGTATGCAGGAGAGTAGTATTGATGGAAATACAGGTTTTATTATTATCATGGAATATTTCAGGTTTAGAACTATTGCTTTACCTTTCCAATTATATGTTTGCAAGAAACTTGGCACAACTTGTCTGAGCATCTTGATTTTAATGAATATGCATTATTTCAGTGCCCCGCTACTAAGGTGGCAAAAATGGGTAGTAGAGCTGGGGGACTTATTACTCTAGTTAGTGTAGGTGTTTTTTAATCAAATTAATCTGCTAAAAATTGACAAAATATATATAGTCAACCTTTTACAAAAAGCAGAAATTTCTGTATCATTATTTAACGTTTATATCCTGCCATATAAATCAAAATGTTATGAGACAGATTGTTGGATGTGACTAAGTAACAATCTAAATGAATTCCAGATACAGTTTCCAATAGCATATTTACTAATTATTGGTGACTTAAATGCTAGAGTAGGTGAATTTGACGAACTCTGCAATAACTCTGTACTGAACTGGATGTTCCCCACCTCAATTCCCCACGTAAGACCTTCAATGGATAAAAAGCTAAATCATAATGGGCATCAGTTAATAAAAATAGCCAAACCTAACCATCTCTTCCCATTGAATGGAAAAACTAAGAGTGACTCTCCTGGTAACCCGACTTTCTTTACCAAAATGGGTGCTACAGTCCTATAGTCAACAATTGCTTTGTATTACTTCATATAATAGAAAAATGTTACAAAGTAAGAGGTCAAAAAATCTATGCTGTTTTTATTGATTACAGCACAGCATTCGACTCTCTCAACAGGAAAATGCTCTGGAACATCGTGTTGAGATGTGGCATAAGCCCAATACTAAATAAATATAATACAGAATACGTATATGGACACAGGGGCTCAGGCTAGAGTAGGCCTGAGGGGACAATTAACATCTCCATTTCCTACTAACAAGGGTGTACGTCAAAGATATATACAAGCCCCAACTTTATTTTCAATCTATCTTAATGAGTTAGTAGAGGATATAGGGGAATCTCATACTGATTCACCCCAAATTGGAACTGTCCCATGCCCCTTCTGGCCTATGCAAAATATCTTGTCCTCTTTTCCCTGACTCCCTTAGGCCTTCAGAAAAAAATTAGACATATTGGCTAAGCAATCCACTAAGTTAGATTTGAAAATAAACCATTCTAAATCTAAAATATTGGTATTTCATGCCAGAAACACAAAGTACAAATGGACTGCTAACTCATGGCAACTGGATATGGTCAAAAGCTATAACTGTCTAGGCATTGTATATACCTGGAATCTCTCTTGGAAATCACATTTAGAAAATAGATTGATGATGTCTAGAGCTGCGACATTAGGGCTTAAAAAATGTAATTATATGTATGGAGGCACTACTGTAAGGCCTCTAGTAAAAGCCCTACAGGCCAAATACAATTCACAAATATTGCATGGCACAGAAAACTGGGCAACAGTAGCAACAGCTAAATTGGAAAAACCATTATTACAAGTTTTACAGTCCACTTTGGGTATTAATAAAACTACTCCAGCCTGTTACACGTGTGCTGAGATAGGGATACCAAACCTACAGGCCTTAACTGATGCTAGGCTACTACTCGACCAAATTTTCCTGACTTGAAACTAACAGATTAACAAGTCTGTGTCTTCAGGAGAAACTAAGGTAGAAAGAAAGAACTATAAAGGCTTGAACTGGCTAATTCATGTCATAAAACTTCTTGCTAGATATTACTTAAATAACTTATGGGACTATACTAGCCAAAATATTGGCATAAACTCTAGATACAATAGCTATGGTTTGAACAGAGTTATTAATTACTTTATTAACCAGGATATAAGTACAATAAGTACAGCCAGATACTCTAAATGGTATAGCAGTAATGACTGTCTATTTTATATGAGATATTACTTGGATACTCTTAAAGATTAGCTAAAAGAAAAATGTATACAAGGTTTAGGTTTGAGCTCTTTGAATCGAATGTATCAAAGGCACATTTTGGAAAATTCACTAATGATAAGGATGCTATATGCTACTGTGATGTTCGTGAAAAGGAGGATCTGTGCCATGTAGTCCTTAAATGTACATGGTATAACAAAACAAGGAACAAATGGCTTGATCCTATCCTAAACTCTATGCAAAATACAAATGCTGTTTTATTAAATATTATGCTTACAGCAGAAGATGATTTTATAATTAATAGTGTGGCAAATTATTTCATAATTATCCAGAAAGTTAGACAAAAAATGGTACAAAGCCATAAACAAGCTATCATGGGCTTGCTTTTCCTGTACCAATGCAAGATGATATGATGATTATTCATATATGGATTGTTATTTATTCCCATGTAAAATGTACATTTTTTATATTGTATACTGAATTGTAATGATCATTTTAAAAAGACTGAACAATAAACTACTACCTGCCTGTAGTGGCAAGCTCCCCTGTTAGGTGAACCTGGGGATTTGGCGGATGACAGAGGATACTTTTGTTGACATGTATCCCACATTTGGTGTAAATACACCAAAGAAATGCCATAGTCATGGGTGATTTTTTTATGTCTGTCAAAGTCAGGCCCTCAAAGGGGATAAAAAGCTATTCTGCAATTTGATAAGCACCACACAAACTCATCCCCCAAATCCACCTTCCGCTCAATATTTGAACCTGTTCATCTGGTGGTCATCCAGGGACCCTCAGGGGAGAATGAATCCTGAATTTATTGTTAATGCACCAAAGAATGCCATAGTTATCTGTACTCTTGTCATGTTTTTGAAACTCAGGCACTTTGAAACAGTGAAATGGCCTCCTGCGGTTTTAAAGACAACTGCCACAGATGCACCCCTTGCAAACCACCTTACCATTATTGTTTGAAGTTGAGCATTTGGAGGGCTTCAGGGGACCCTTTGGAGAACACATATCCCACATTTCTTGTTAATACACCCAAAAATGTCATAGTTATGGGTGCTTTAGTGTGATGTTTTTCAAACAAAGCCAGACCCTCAGAGGAATTAAAAAGTAATCCTGCAGTTTGATAAGCACCATACAGAATCCTCCCCAAAACCCCCCTTCCCATCAAATATTTGAACTTGGCCTTCTGATGGTCATCTGGGAACCCTCTGAGGGGAAAGTATCCTATGTTCTTGCTAATAAATCAAGAAATGCCATAGTTATAGATGCTTTTGTGTAATGTTTCTCAGACAAAGCCAGAAGATCAAAAGTCCTCCACAATTTGACAAGACCCATGCAAAATCACCCCCTGAACACTACTTTCCCCTCAGTATTTTACCTGGCTTTTTGGTGGTCATCAATGGACCCTTTGGGGAACATATACCCAGAATTTGATGTTAATACACCAAGAAATACCATAGTTGTTGATGATTTTATGTGCCCTGGCTTTACAACTGAGCCATCTGGAAACATTTTATTTATTTATTTATGAATTTAGTATATTAGAAAGACCTTTGAGTGTGATCTCTTTTACAAGGGTTCCACATCAGGGTGGACAATAAGACAGTATACACATTCAGTGGTTACAGAGGCCAGATCATTAGGCATTAA
Source organism: Neoceratodus forsteri (assembly GCA_016271365.2). NCBI lineage: Eukaryota > Metazoa > Chordata > Ceratodontiformes > Ceratodontidae > Neoceratodus > Neoceratodus forsteri. The sequence goes on from CM057456.1 coordinate 10,268,901, forward strand.
GGGCAGTTACATGAGAATTAGACAAATAGGAAAAAAACTGATCAATTTTAATAGAATACAAAGCTATTTCTAATTGACTGCCCTAGGTTTCACACCCCTGGAAACCTCCAAGTCCAATGACAGACTATGGCAGAGTACTAGCATAGGGTTTGAATCTATCCCAGAGAGCCAGAGGTGGGGTGACAGTGAAACAAGGGGAGGTGGTGGATGGGGAGCAGCTCCAGAGGGCTTTGTCAGTAGGGGTGGTGTAGGGGGTTTTAGGAGGGCAGTACCAAGAGCATTTAAGACATTACGGATTGCTTACTTACACCTCTTGGCTAGGCTGGAATGGAGGCAGGGTCTCTATATAGCCCTGCTGGGTGCTACCTTGGGGGTAGGCCAGTCGAGCAGTGGGGGCCTCGGAAGCAGGTACATTTTGAGCTAGACATTAGGTGCTGTTTGAGGCCAGCTTTGAATTGAGACAGGCTGTTTGTTTGTAATTTCATCAGGAGTTCATTCATCCAGAGCGGGGGCCTAATAGGAAAAGGTGCACTGCCGTAGTGAGGTTCGGCGGAATGGGATGGACAATGCCCCATTTTTCCTCCCTCTGGTGGTGTGTGATGAGAGAGATGCCTCAAGCAGATCTCGAACGCAGGGTGGGTTTTTTCTCAGGAGTGCCTTCTTCCCCAGGAGGCAAGTTTCGTATTAGATCCTGTCTTTTAGAGTTAGCCAGTTTGTATACTCATACAGGGTGCAAGTATGAGTACAGTGATCTGCACCCAGGGTGAGGCAGCATTCCTTATTAAGTGCAATTTGGACCCTTTTGAACACTGTATCAATAGCAGCTCCAAATACCACCAGCCCATAGTCTATCGTGGAGAGTATGGAGCTGGAGATTCAGATACAGAGTGCTTCCGGGGTGAGGGATTTCTTATGCCTATGGAGAACCCCGATCTTTGTGCTTACCACTCTGACAAGGGAGTCTATGTGGTGCATGTAAGTGAGAGAGTCATTAATAGTGACTCCAAGGTACTTGAACAATTGCACCTGTTCAATCAGGTCACCAGCCATATTGGAGATTACGAGGGGAGCAAGTCTGAGTTTGTTGTAGGGGCTGTACTGTAGCATGGCCTTGGTTTTCTTGTAGTTTAGAAGCAAATTTTGCCTACTGAACCAGTCCTTGAGTTTATTGAAGGAGTTCTGTAGTTCTGTTTGTAGGGCACCCTGAGAGGTGTTGCTGCTCAGCAGCATGGCATCCTCCGCATATAGGATATGTTTGGTGTCACAGGCTGTGGGTAGGTCATTTACAAAGAGGCTGAAAATCAGGGGCCCTAGAATTGATCCTTGAGGGACTCCTAGGAGTACATCTCTGGAGCTGGATAATGTCTGGCCGATTTTGACTCGCTGGCTCCTGTGTGTTAGGTAATCATTGAACCAATTCAGGGTGTTTGGTGCCACACCCAGTCTTTGTAGTTGGAATACTAGTAGAGGGTGGTTGACAGTGTTGAAGGCTTTGGTGAGGTCTATGAAGATGTAACCCACCAATTTACCTTCATACAGCGCCTTGTGTGCATAGTCAGTGTAGTCCAGCAGTGCCGTTGTGGTACTGTGTTTTTGCCTGAAACCATGCTGGTTTGGGCAGAGCAGATTGTACTTATTGAGGTATTCTGTGAGTTGACTTGCCACAATTTTTTCTAATGCTTTGGATAGTGGGGAGAAGATGGATATTGGCCTGTAGTTTGATAGCAGTGCCTTATCACCACTTTTATGCACTGGAGTTACCAGGGCTTGCTTCCATACTTCTGGAAATTGAGCTACAGCCAAGGATTTGTTAAATGGCATTGTTATGGGCATGATAAGAACATCCAGGGTGAGGGACAGTAACTTCATGTCTAGTCTATCACTCCCCAATCTGGTTTTGCCTAGGACTTTCCTGAACATGAAAATGGCTGTCTGCTGTTTCAGATACAGCACACAGATACACCTCTCCAAAAAGACTATTATTTGAGCCCAGGCATCTGGGTGACAAAATGGGACACTTTGGAGAATATGTATTCCAAATTTCGTGTTAATATATTGAAACATAGAAACACAGAATTTGTCAGCAGAAAAGGACCACTTGGCTCCGACCCTAACTGGTACCCTCTCCCCACCCTGCCTCTTTGCTAATATTTTCCTATGTCTGTCCAACACATGCTTGACGTTCTCCACTGTTTTCATCTCAACCACTTCTTTTGATAATCTATTTCAGGTGTCAAAAGCAGTAATTCCTCACATCCCTCTCACCCCCCCCAAGCTTCATCACATGCCCCCGGGTCCTGGTGCTCTTTCACATGTGAAAGAGACTCTCCTTCTGCACCCTGTTCACTGCTGTGAGGTACTTGTTGGTCTTTATCTTGTTCCCTATGGCTCTCTGTTCTTCAAGGGTGTACATTTTGAGATCCCCCAAGTCTCTCCTCATAGGGTTTCTTGTACAATCTCTACACCTGTTAGTTGCCCTCCTCTGCACTGATGCCAACCTGTCTTTGTCCTTTCTTAAATGCAGCCTCCAAAACTGAACAGTACTCCAGGTAGGGTCACAGCAGCAAGTAATACAGTAGTAACACCACATCTCTTCTCCTGCTGGAGATACCCCTCCCTATGCACCCCAGCATCCAAATAGCCCTAGGCAGTGCTTTGTCACACTTCTCTGCCACTCTGAGGATGTCTGTTATGATAGTCAGTGACTCTCAGTACCTAATCCCTCATCCTATGCTCTGCCTCTGGGTTCCTATGCCCTTGTTGCATGATTTTGCATTTCTGTATCGCTCCATGTTGTCAGTTAGGAGTTACCACACATGGATAATATGCACCCCTAATAGGGGTAGTGGCACAGCCCAAAGCTGTAAATCAGTGTAGAACCCTGGACACATGAACATTCTGAATAGTAAAGACTCCCCAGTTTCTGCTGTGCCACTGAGGGATAAACAGCATAGACATTTCTCTCTAAATAAGATATTACTAATTGTGTTGTTTTATTGTCAGGATTGCACAATTGTTGAGCAGGTTGGAGCTACCTTGTGACAGGAAGCACCCCAAATTTAGAAATCGTGACTGTTAAGCTGCAGGTTTCTGAGTAATCTGCTAAATTTTCCCCATTTTCAACTGCTTCTGTGCATGGATTGGGGACCACATGCCACTGCCTCAGTAGGATGTTGTTCAGGTCTTCGATTTCACTACTCTGGTGCCTCAGGTTAGTGATTTAAAAACAAATTTGTTTGTGGGAAGGGGGCTCAGTTTGTCATGAAAAGACCTTTCTAACCTTTTTTAAGCTTTTATTAAGTGATAAAGTTATCCAGCAAAGCAGATGCAAACACTGCCCAGCAAAAGCCCTTAACGTTTTGTGTCATGACAAAGTACACAAATACAAACTGTTAAGGACTTTTGCTGGGCAGAGTTTGCGTCTACTTTGCTGGAGAACCTTATCACTTTATAAAAGTTTTGTGCACTTTATCTGTGGTGACAAGTGGCATCTGTTCAAGTGGGGAGTGCCTTGGTTTTACTGTTGACTATTTTGCTTAAAGGATTTAACATGGAAATAGGTCTAAAGTCCTCAGCAGATTCAGAATGAGATTTCTTGGGAACATGTACTACCCTTGCACATTTCCAGTCTGATGGAAATTGATGTGATATCAAAGACAAATTGAAAATAGAGTGTAGGGGATCAACAATATACGGTGCAGATAATCTAAGAAACCTTCCATCCAGCCCGTCTCCACAGTCACTGAACTAGTTAGGAATAGAAAAAAAGAAGTCTTAATACAGCCTTTCTTGTAACCTTCCTAAAACAAAAAGGTGGCCTCCCATCAGGAAAAACTTCATGACAAAAATCTACAACAGGCTCCTGAGAAGAGTTTGCCTTGTAACTAGACACATCTGAGAATTTAGCATTAAGGGAATCAGCAATCTCAGTTGGCTCAGTTAACTCAGCACCATTAACCTTCAATTTCTTTATAACACTTCTAGACTTGCGAGACAAAGGGGAATTAATATTTTCCCAAAATGTCCTAGGGTTGGCCCACCTAGCCGCAAATTGTGCCCAATAGAACTGTCTTTCTATATTTCTCACCAATTTAGAAACCTTATTTCTTAAATAACAGCAATTATCTAAAGAAGAAATACATGGAGCCAGGCAAGTTTTCTCTGTTTTACCCGCATTTTGGTTTCTCTAGAAAATCATCTATTAGGACGCCCCCCCCCGGATTCTTAGTATGTGTAATTGAAACATTTTACTCTGTATTGGGATAGACTACAAAAAAAATCAAGAGCCATATCAATGTAAGGAATCAACTCTAAATAAGACCAATCAAGTGACAGTAAGTCAGCACTTAGTGCATCAGAATCAACATTTTTAAAGCTACAAACCTGAGTAAAATGTGGTGGGACTTTGGACTCCAAACCCATACTACTACTTTGTAACTAAGTCAAGTTAACAACACCAACAAACAAAAAATCATGACATCTAATAAAAGGAGCAATGTATGATACAATAGCTCTATGTTTGCCTCTTACAGTAAGTATACCTGCAGTGCCACAAATGCTCTAATTTATTTATTTATTTATTTTATTTATTTATTTAAAAGTTTTACCAGGAAGACATACTGAGCAGACTACCGCTTGATTCCAGATGTGTCCTAATTAGATAATAAATGCAAGCAGCTATAGAGTGTGAAGGTGGGCAGGTACCCAACAGAAGGCAAAACACATGGAAATGTCATTGCAGCCTGATGGTCTGGTCTAACTCTGATAACAGGTACATCATTAAAGACAGAGAATGCAGAAGAGATGTCCCATGTGTGTTGATTCATACATAGGGCATGCCCCCCCACAGGCATGCAAACCCCAACACCACTGGTACATATGCACACACAAGCTCAATGTGATGAGGCAAATGGAGTCACTCACATGGCTGTGTTGGTCTGTCCTGGCTTTTGAAGTCACCTCCTGGGATGTCGGTCACTTCTACCTGGCACATTCCTCCAGCCATCACCTCTTCCATGGGGTTACCTCGGTACTGGGGCCACTGCCTGTGGCCTGGAGGTTTGCACGTGCTTGGGACTACCACCTCCTCTCTGCGTCTCTTCAGGTCCATGGGCCACTTGAAAATGTCCTCCATCATTTGGCTTCCTCCACCCAAGGGGCTGACTGCCTCTTCTAGCTGGTCCCAAGCCTTGTGGATTTGAGACCTAGTGCCTCTCCTTCTGCTGACCAGGTCCTCATTGACCATGTAGACCTGGGTCCGGGCCAACACCTCTTCCCTAAGAATTTTTATTTTATCAGGTGCTCTTCCTCCACCATAATTATGGCCTCCTTGTCTATGCAGCTGCCTGTGACATGGTGCTAAACAGAGTAAAGCTGATCTGTAATAAGGCATGCCACTTTGCACTTGGTGCAGATAACTGCACTCATAGTTGTACCCTTTATGCACTCACTAACTGGCTACCTTTATCCAGCACAACAGAACTCCAGAACTGTTTGCTACCCAAAAAGGAGCTCCCTGGCCTAACATCCCCTGCTTTAACAAATTGCTTCCATACCATCTCCAACCAATACAACACCAGCAAGATGGCCAAGAATGCCCTTAAGTCTCCTTTCCAATGTACTCAGTTGGGAAAGCAATCATTTGCTGTCAGGGATGTTAATTTGTTAAACAAACTGACTGATAAACTGCTGAATCTCCCTAAGATTAATCAGTTTAAAGGAGAAGACTCCTGTATATTTATGATTTGAATATGTCTGCTGTATTTATTATACATTACACCAATTACTGTACATATGTCAATAAGAGATCAGTCATTTCTTCTGTTGCAACACATATCTAGAGTTTGAGGCTCTGACACAAGGTAATAAAGTGCCAAGCAAGCCTCCATTTACATGCAAATGAGTCACTTGTAATACAGCCCCTCCCATTCCCTGATGTCACTGCAGCAACAGTGCAGAAGGAAACATAAGGGTATCAATACTGTCTATCCTGATTTTAGTTTAAGTTTGCAATGGCTAAAGACAGTTCTGTTACGAAACTCACACAGGGTGTAGTACTTGTAGCCTTAATACTGTGTGTGTAGAGCAAATAATACATCTAATAGTAATTTATTCACAGGAAACAGAATGTTTCTTTGTACTGCTCATTTCTCTCTGTGAGACACTTACAACATGTTGTGGAGATCAGTAGAAAGAATCAGTCACTCATCAGACAATCGAGCAGTGAATCAGTCAATCTGTATTGAACCAGGTGAACACCCTTGAGAAGATTCATTTATTAGATAGGCCTGAGCAGTTTCCTAAAGGATCACACAAGATTGAATTCCTCTTTTGTACAAATGATACACTACCCTTTCAGCACCCAGAAAGTGGATAGCTAGATCACTTACTTCATAAAGTGTATTGTTTTACATTTCAAATGCTCCTTAAATCTGAGTTTCTAACTGGAAATACCAAGACACAGAGTGCATATGTCATGGGAGGAATGAGCTAAGAAAATACTGAGCACTACACACACTGAGACTGATTAGTTTCTTTACCTACAACAGCTGAAGTGTAGCATCTGATTTGTGAGGGCACCCTACTTCAAATGCTGGCATTACAATGCCGGGGGGGGGGGGACTGTCACAGCTTGTCTTCAGTACCTTCAAAGTGGAGTGCTATAGCTCTCACATCACTGATAATGATTTATAATGGGAATGGGGGCACTTTTAAAGTAATGGACCTGAGGGGCCATCACAGTTACCAAGGAGGTTAAGGGTCAGAGAGTAAGGGACTTTAATAGGATTTGAACCAGAGTCTCCCAGTTCTTGTGCCTGTGCTTTAACCACTAGATTACCCTTCTTCCATATGCTGCAGCTGATGCTGTCCTGGTAACCTATTCCTTGGTATAGCTGAACTGTTTATTGCCTTACAGCAGCCATCCAGTCACTGACTGCCTAGCTACAAAGGGAAAGGGGCATATTTGCAAGATTGTTTCTCACTGCTGGTGTCAATCAAGACAGAGAATGCTAACACACTCAGAACATAATACAACAGCTGTAGAATGCCACTTAAAACTCGTGTTGTACCCAGAGTCATGCATTGGGTAAACTGTTTTTGCTAACATAAACAGTTACACAACACATACAGGCACTTCCTTATATGAATATTGTATATACCTGTCAAATCCGTGCTGCATCACACTCATATGGTCCTAGTTCCTATTAGACCTGCACTTCAGGATGAGTACAACACTTAAAGGGTTCCTCCATTACTCAAGTGGGGAACCAAACATTGTGGGTTTGGTTTACTGGTTGAACTGCATTTAGTGCAGCACCATTATCTGTTGCTCTGATGACGTCATCCTCTAGCAGCGCTGATGGTAAAATGGAGAACAAATACACTGGTAACTTCTGGAGGTTGTATATTTTTATTTAAAATCTAGATTTGGACAGTAATGTGGCTGCTGGCAACTAGAGGAGGCACACAACAGTTACTCATAAGGAGTTGGGAAAATATTGGTGTGAAACTATGGGAGACTTCCCTTTTAAGAAATATTTGCAATTTACCTTTGCAGTGCAATGCAATTGTAACTGTTAAATTATTTTATTAGGTTTTTCTCTGTACATATCCTGTGACTTTTTATACAATGATCTGTATGGATTTTTTCAAAACTATATGAAATGGATCTTTTTTTTTTTTATTTGTTTGTTTGTTTTTTTGTGAGATACTGACAATAACAAAAATGGAAAGGGACCTGGAGGTAGTCATATCAGACAACCTAAAGGTGGGTCAGCAATGTGAGAAGGCAGTAAGGAGGGCTGGGGGGATACTGGAATGCACAGGGAGAGGCATCACCAGTAGAAAACAGGAAGTTGTTAGCCCTCTGTACAGACAGTTGGTAAGACCACATCTGGAGTACTGTGTACAGTTCTGGAGACCCCATCTCCACAAAGACATAGACAGAGTGGAGGCTGTCCAGAGGAGGGCAACCAAATGATGCACGGTCTGCATCAGAAGACATATGAAGAAAGACTAAAGGAACTTAAGATGTATAGCCCCGAGGAAAGGAGGGAGAGGGGGGACATGATAGAAACTTTCAAATACCTCAAGGGAATCAACAAAGTCCAAGAGGGTAGCATCATTCAGAAAAAGAGATGTGCAAAAACAAGGGGGCACAATTTGAAGATAGAGGGGAGATGGCTCAGAGGTAATGTGAGGAAGTATTTCTTCATGGAGAGGGTTGTGGCTACATGGAACAGCCTTCCTGAGAAGGTCATAGAGTCAAAAACAGTGGGGGAATTCAGGAATGCATGGGACAGATATAAGGCAATTCTAGTGGGGGGTAGGAGGAAGTAGGCTGTTGGTTAACTAGGATCTGCAGCTTATCCATTAGGTAGGGAAATAGGCAGACTAGGTGGGCCAAGTGGTCCTTATCTGCCATCAAATTCTATGTTTCTATGTCTTAAGTGCTTTGATCCTGACTCGACTGCATTTCCTCTGGAACTGCTTATTGTACTTACACTGTTTTTACGAATGTGCCAGCAGAAGAAGCAGTTTTTGTGACTATGTATTTCATATGAAACCTTTGTAAATGAGCACTTGTGTTCAAAGGTAATCTCCAAACTTTTCAATAAATGAAAAAATCATGCTACCTGTTGGAAATGGATAGTAAATGGATAAGAAGTGATGTCCCATGTGTGCGGATTCATGTAAGGGACCATGGTAGGATATGTATGCAGAACACAGATCTGTGCAGTACATCCTGTGCTTGCACACTTTGCTTGTCCAGTCATGGCCCGTTTCTCCATGGCCACCCTCGCAAGTATACAAACCCCAACACCACTGGTGCATGTGCATACACAGTGCGGTGGGGCTAACATAGTCACTCACATGGCTGGGTTGGTCTGACCTGGCTTTTGAAGCCACCTCCAGGGATGCCAATCAGCTCTACCTGGCACATCACTCCAGCCATCACCTCAACCATGGGGGTTAGGGTTACTGCAGTACTGGGGCCACTGCTTGGGGCCTGGAGGATTGCCCATGCCCCGGCTACCACCTCCTTTGTGTGCCTCATCATGTCTGTGGTCCACTTGCAAATTTCCTTCATTGTTCAGCCTCTTCCACTCAGTTTCAGACCTAGTCCTCTGTCCATCTGCTGACCAGGTCCTCACTGGCCATGTAGACCTGGGCCAGGGCTAACACTTCTTCCTTTGACAATTTTCATTTTCTCTGGTGCTCTTCCTCCATCATGATTCTGATTGGTAATGGGGAGGATAAACAGAATTGAGCATTGTATGTACACAGCACAGTACAGTACAGAGCAAAGGTTCAGTGGTGTACAGGCCCCAGTGCCCCCTGGCTAAGGCACGTACATGTTATGGAAAGGCCTTGTCCAGCACACAGCTAACTGCTTGCCTAACACTGCCTTTGACCACATGTGATACAGCAATAGTCTAGTCCGGCTATAGAAAAAACACAGTGCCATTGTCACCCATGTAACTATTGTAGGCTATTTCACAAAACACTTACTTCTAGCTGCCTGCAGTACCTCTGTGGTATCTGTGTGGTGCCTTTAGTGCTTTTATATGCTCCAGGTGCAACTAGGCATTCAAATAAATGAATACATTCCAGTAATGATTAGGGCATCAACTGCAAAACTAACTAATTTGCATAAACTGTTTGAAAGTTGCAAGTTTCCGCCATGTGCTATCATCTTTGTGCTAGTGCCAGCACTGCGATAGCACTAGTGCTATGTCCCGTCACCACAGTAAAGCACATGTGCACCATGCACACATGCGACTAAGTTGTTACAAGTGGCCAGCACTCCCCCCCGGAAACACGCATATCGCTACTTTTACTCAGTGTTAGCACAGCGCTAAAACTGAAACATGCTGTGCTAATGACCAGCCTAATGCATAGCACCAGTGAAGACCAGTGAGCAGCAAAGTTTGTTCATAAGTGTGAGAGTTGAGTGACAGGGCTAACATGGCAAATAGGAGAAGGGGGGCAAGGCCTGTCAGGCAGAGGAACACTAACTGAACAGTGGGGGAGCTTGCAAACCTAGGTAGACCTGGTGGTTGTCAGGGAGGACCAGCTGCTGGGAGAAGGGGAAGAGGTGGCAGACAGGCCCAGATGTGAAATCTGTGCATCAGTAGGAAGGCACCTGGCATGGGGAGGACCAGAGTGGCCTGGATAGGAGACCATTGCGGACACAGGTGTATGACCTGTCCAGAAGGGAGCTCAGGTGCCTGCAGCAGCTACAGGTGATAGTATACAGTGGCACTGTGCCAAGGCCAGGTGAGTATAGCCGACTGTATATATATATATATATGGTTGCTGTAGTGTCTGGGGTTCAGTACTGTTTCCATGATACTGGACTTCTGTGTTACTGTCCCAACAGAAATGTGGAATGTACCTGTACGTACCTGTTGAATCCACTCTGTCCTATGGGAACTGATCTGCTGTATAGTTTAATATAACCAATGCAGGTCTATGGGACCACTGTCCCTGTAGATGCCCCCATTACCCTGTACAATACAGAACCCACTGTGGATCTTGGAGCTGTGCACTTGCCATAACACTAAGGGTGTGTGGTACCACAGAGACATGCGATCTCTGTCCATCTATGGGCACTATGTCAGGTTGGACAACTATGTCATGTTGATATGGGGGTAACTTGTAGCCAGGGGGGGAAGGTGTGCAATATACTCTGTCTGTGTCATGTAGCATGGGTGCTGGTATGCATATACCATGTAATGAATGGTACACTATTGAATTGAAGTGGCTGTGCCACTCTGGGACCTGCCATTATGCTGGGCTACAGCTATGGTACAATGTCCATCCCTACTGTTTAAAAGTTATGCTTCTTGTGCCCCTGTTGTATGCAACCTGGGGCTTCCGAGCATCCTACTACATAACATGAGGTGTACATGGTATGTAGCTGACATGCATTGGTATGTTGGACAAGGGTGCTGTGGATAGTTAAACAGGGGACCACACAGGCCTTGCGTAGACAGTGCTAGGCCATCCCTGCAAAAGGGATAGGTTGTGTGCCAGCTGTGCCCATTCCATGGTCACACCTGTCTGTGTGGCATTCCACAACTGTGCACAATGGTAAAACATGCCCTTGCACAGTCCTGTAGATCCCTGTCATGCACATGTGGCTGCTGTTGCACAGTACTGGTATATAGATATGTGTGCTGTTAAGGGTTTATGGTACTATGCCATGTGATTAACTGCATGCTATTGATGACATGTCACCTTTGTCCTCCTCCACAGATTACAGGGCCCAGCAAGGGCAACCTGGGGCTGGCCAGTGAAGCAGGTTCCTGGCTGTGATGGGGCCCGGAGAGACCAAGTGAAGCCAGGACAGTGCTCAGACACCAATGTACGTACCCTGTGCCAATGTAAGTACCCTGCATTGTGTGTTTCACAGTCTGGGTTGTATGTACAGTATATACTATGCAGCATGCTTCTGATGTGGGAGGGGGATGTCCACATGTGTTTCGACTGGTTACACACATGCCTGTGGAGGCAGCACCTATGTGGATATGGTTGAGGACACTCACCTGGCCCTTTTGGGCAATGTCTCACCACTGACACTGTGGTGTGTCAGGGGCTGTGCCATCTACTAGTTTGATCGTCATTGTGACAGACATTCTTCCCTATGTGTGGACTGTGCCTTGGCATGCATTACATCATGAAGTGGCATGTCACTTGTGCTGCAGAACTGGTACACCAGGTTGTTGTCAGTACTGCTCACAGCCCCAGATGGGACACCTGTAATTGTTAAGTGGGTCTGTTGTCCCACATGGTTGGGCCAAGATATGCATATCTGCCTGGCAATGGTAGGCAAGGGCCATTGTTGTACCAGTACACTCCTGTGATCATGTCGGCATACAGCACCCATGGCAGTCTGTCTACATCAGTGCCATCTCCAGTGCTGTATGTGCTGTGTCATGCTACTGCATCTCACCAGAGTCGGTCTTATGTAGCATGGGTCAATGGCAGAAATAGCCATTGATGGGCCTTGAATGTACCTTAACACTTATTTGTTGACACTGTGATGTATAGTTCGGTATAGTCTACCCAACACAGTGGTGCCCAGAGTATGATCATCCCACAATGCATGGGCGGTACCATGCATAAGTTTTTGTTTTGGTCCGACCCCACCTCTTGTCATCAGACCTGTCTGCCCACCGCCCTCATGCCCAGGCTGAGGGGGCTTCCCACTCCCAAAAGATATCATGAGGAAGCCCCAGATTACCCCCTGGTTTGGGGCCAAGAGAGCGGGACCCCCCCGATGTGCGGTGGAGCGGAGTGGGCTGTCATGCTGGAGGCTGGCATTTTTGCCGCTTGCTTCCTGGGGGGAGAGCAGGGATATGCAATGACATCCAGGGTCCACCCAACCCCCCTAACATGCTGGCACCGGGCACCGCGATGCCCCCAGCCTCCACCAGGGGTCCATCTAGCACCAGACACTCTTCCCCTCCCTCCCCCAGAGAAGGAGAGCAGTCTCTAGGACGCTTGATCCCTCTCCCCCGGCCAGCCCTCTGACTCCCGGGTCCATTCCCGAACCCGGGTCGTCGGCGTTGCAAACGGAAATCAAACCTCTGCGCTGGTGGGCTGGCTGTACCATGCATACCTTACAACACAACTGGGTTGTTGCAGGGCCAGTGACCCGCACAAGATCTGTATGAAGGGAAACCCTATAATTAGGTTGGAATCAACATGTACTGGAATGGAGGGTACCTCCATGTGACTCTGCATCTCACACTGGCACTGTGATCACTGCAGTACAGTGTGTCAGATGCCCAACCATGTACAACACCGCTACACTCACACACTCACACGGTGCTGCAGGATGGTCCCATCTATGTCCAGCTGTGCTGTGTGTGAACCATGTTTGTGTGTCTGCCTGGGCCCCATCCCTGCTGCCAACCAGGGTAACTCATGGATGTATGTCGTCTTGCACAACTGTGTTGGCCTGTGTGCTGTATACTTGGCCTGCAGGCATGGGTGTAGCCAGGCATACTCCAAGTACTCCATGGTGTGCAATTTTATTTAATGGGGTAGCAAATAGACTTCGAACTGCTTCCTTTTTACATGAAAACTAACAAAGAAAATGCTGAAATTTTCTGTAATTTTATTTATAGGAGTCAAAACTATAAGGACTGGTCACTAATACTGTCTTTGCATCCCAAGGACAATATAGCTTTACAGGGTCTGTGCTGGTATGTGGGTGTTTTAGGGAACAATGCATGGCATTTGTATTTACTCATGCATGGGAACAACCATTGTCATGAGCTACAAAAGTTGTATTTATTGTGCCAAATGAGGCTACACCCTGGGGGGGGGGTAGCACAGCCTAACAAGTGTGGGGGGGGGTAGCAGTGAGTCTACTTGGTGTGCAGCTCTGAAATCCCTGGCTACACCCCTGCCTGCAGGGCACGGGGTGTGTGGGTGTCACTCCTAGCCAGTTGAAATAAACTACTGTGTGAGTAGGCATTAGTGGTGGGGGTTAAAGTTCTGCACAGATAAAAAGGCTTATGCACTACACTGGAGTGAATTAAACAAGGCTAAAGTGTTTTTCAAAGGGTTCATTGATGTAGTGTCTTTAATACAGCAGGCAGTTAGTTCACTGCTTCATAGTGCCTGAGTTTCAAAGACACCATAGAAACACAGAAAAATAGACAATGACAACAGAAAAAAACATTGGTCCATCGAATCTGCCCATAACACCTGATCATACCCTGAGACCTTTTGTCTGTACAGGGTTTTAATCCACATTATTTACCCCCATGTTCCCCATTTTGCTGTGAGCACCCTGAGTGACTGCTAAGCCCTTCACTCTGTCAGAGTCATGCTTGAAACCACTGATGGTTTTGGTGCCACCACGTTAGCTGGCAGACTGGTCCACAGCTCAATCTTCCTCTCTGTAAAATAAACTTTCTCATGTCCCCCTGAACCCACCCCCCAACACCAGCATCACCTATTTCCACTCATGTCCCCTTGTTCTTGATCTGCCATTCCTGCTGAATAGTTCCTTACAGTTCACCATGTTCATTCCTTTCAGGAACTTAAAAGTATAATATCTCCCCTCTCCAATCAGGCCTTCAATGAGTACATGTTCAGCACCTTAAGTCAGTCTTTATAAGGTCTACCCTGCTGGCCCTAAATCATTTTGTTTACGCTGTGTTGCACTGTCTCCAGCCTGCCCTTATCTTTCCTCAGGTCAAGACACCAGAACTTGGTACAGTACTCCAGGTGTGATCTCACCAGTTACCTATAGAAAGATAGTAACACCTCTTTTCTTCTGCTGACAATACCCCAATACCCCTATCCTGTTTGCCATACTGTAGGCCTTGTTACATTGGCTAGATTATTTAAGGGAGTTACTTATGAGAACTCATAGGTTTCTTTCCTCAGAAGTAGTGCCCAAATTAACCAAGCCATGTAATTCTCTGTCATGGGGTTCTTGTTCCATATGAGTATCACCTTACATTTATTTGGTGTTAAATTTCAACTTCTAAACCTCGGACCACTTCTTTAACATTTGTAGGTTTCTCTGCATCTCCCTGATCCCCTCCTTGCTGTCTACCGTACCACAGGGCTTAGTGTTATCAGTAGAAAGACACATCTTGACCTGAGTTCATCTCCTGTGTCGCTGATGAACATATTGAAATGGACTGGAACCAAGACTGATCCCTGTGGCACCCCACTGGTGACCCATCTCTCCTCAGATTTGACTCCATTTACCACAACCCTCTGCTGTCTCCCTTCAAACCAATTTCCCAACCATCACACTGTAAAAGTAGCTAAAACTACTGCATTGTATTTTTGTTGTACTGAATTTAGACCAAATTTGGGATACGGGTTCCCCAAAGTGTCCCCTGTCCCCCACCCCCACCCTGATGCCTGTTTTCAAACAATAAAGGTAAAGTGATTTTTGAGGAGTACATCTGTATGCTATATGTGAAACAGCAGACTGCCATTTCTTCTGAATGCCTCAGTTGTAAATACTGGACACATAGGACAACTCATAACTATGGTATTTGTTGGTGTATTTACACAAAATTCAGGGCACATGTTTCCAAAAGTGTCACCTGACCACCACCAGAAGTCCAGAAGTAAATATTTAAGGGAAGGTGTTTTTTTGGGGGGGGGTGCTTTTGTGTGATGCTTGTCAAATTGCAGCATGAGTTTTTATCTCCTCTGAGTGCCTGGCTTTGTTTGATAAATATAGAAACAGGGAAATGAAATTTGTTTGTAGAAAAGGAGCACATGGCCCACCCAGTACGCTCAGGTGTTCCTTGCCTAACCTGTCTCTGTAGACCCTATCTAGTCTCTGGTGACCCTCTCACTTCCCTACCTCTTTTCTACTCTATCCCTATGTGTATCCCATGCATGCTTGAAGTCCCCCACTGTTTTAGCCTCCACATTTTCCATTGGCAGTCTGTTCCAGGCAGCTACCACCCTTATAACAAATAAATATTTCCTCACATCTCTTTTGAACTCCCCTCCCCCTTAGATTCATCGCATGCCACCTGGTCCTGGGATGTCTTCTTATTTGAAAGAGACTCCCCTCCTACACCCTGTTCACCCCTGTGAGGTACTTATAGGTAACTATCATGTCATATCTCTCTCTCCCCTCACTTCCAGGTGGTACACTACATGATGAGATCCTTCATAGGGCTTCTTGTGCAACTCATGCACCATTTTAGTTGACCTCCTCTGGACTGCTTCCACCCTGTCTGTATGCTTTCTGAGGTGTGATCTCCAAAACTGGACACATCACTCCAGGTGGAGTGTCACCACCAAGCAATACAGTGGCAACACCATCTTTCTCCTCCTGCTGGAGATATTCCTCCCTATGCATGCCAACTTCACACTAGCCCTACCCACAACATTGTAACACTACAGTGCTACTTCTAGGTCCTTAGATATGATAACTCCAAGGTCCCTTTCATGTTTAGTGATGGTCAGTACCTCCCCTCAATCCTGTACTTCGCTCCTGTTCTCCTATGCCATAGGTGCATGATTCTGCACTTTTTGTCATTGAACCCCAACTGTCATAGTTTTCATCACTGCTCCAGTTTCCAAGATCCCTGCTCATTCTCTCCACCCTCACTTATTGCAGATTTTGGTGTCTTCTGCAAAAAGGCATTCTTTCCCTTCCATTTCATCTGCAGTATCACCAATGAAAACACTGAAGAGGAATGGTCCAAGTACTGAGTCCTATGGTACCCCACTGGTCACTCTACCATCCTTAAAGTGAATGCTGTTACCCACAACCTCGGTCTCCTATCTGTCAACTAGTTTCTAACTCAGTTCCCCACTTTGGATCCCGTCATTATGCTGCTCAATTTCTTAATCAGTCTCCTGTGTGGCACAATGTTGAAGCCCTTGCTAAAGTCCGGATAAGTCATATCCACTGCCCTCCCCGATCTATTTCGCTGGTCACCAAGTCAAAGAAACATTTCAGATTTGTTTGGCATGATCTATCCCCTGCAAATCCATGCTGCCCGTGGTCTTACAACTCATTGGATTCAAGATACTGTACAGTCTTTACTTCAGTAGGGTTTCCATTAATTTCCTTACCACTGAAGTAAGACTGACTGGCCTATAATTGCCAGCCTCCTCCCTGCTGCAGCTTTTATGTAAAGGGACCACATCAGCTCTTCTCCAGTCCTCTGGAACCATGCCTGTTTCCAGAGAGCTGATGAAGAAGGCTATCAGTGGGGCAGCTAGCACTTTTCTGGGTCCTTTAGTATCCTTGGTTGTATCCCATCCAGTCCCACAGCATTGTCCACTTTCAGAGCTGCAAGTGCATTCCATACTCCTGCCTCCGAAAACTGACTTGTTGTTACCCCCATTCCTGTTATCCCATGGTGCTCCACTGTGAAGACTGAGCAGAAGTACCTCTTTTCTTTGTCCTGTGTTGTGCAGTCTCCACCTTCCACTCCTCTAATCCTCACTATCCCTATTCTTGCTTTCCTCTTCTCACTTACATGTCTGAAGAAAGTCTTATTCCCCTTTAGGAATTCCTTTGGTGATCCTTTACTCTGTCCGCACCTTTATAACCCTTACCACTTTGCCTGCTTCCCTCTGCGTTATGTGGTGCGCCTCCCTGTCCTCCTCTTTCTGTGTTTCCTTATACCTCCTGAATGCCACCCCTTTTTTCCATACAAGTTTTTATCCTACTGAACCAGATTGGGGTGATTATTCAGCTCCATGCCTTGGGGAACCCCTGACCATCTCCCTCTTTGCAAGTGGACTAGATCCCCCATGGATTTCTCACATGGCAGGGCTGGGGGGGGCTGTCTTCCCCACCCTGGAGCATGCAAACCCAGAAGACCTACCAGCTGGAGTGGAAGGGTGGCCAGGGTGCCTTGGGGGGGCTTCACAAAGTTCCTTGTCTGCCCATTTTCCACCTGCTTTCTGTCCTTATATAGTCGCAGTGTTATGGACAATGCATACATGTAGAGGCATGCATTCATTCCAGAACCACAGCTCTTTCCACCCCCAGACTTCCATCTTGCCTCCTCTACATCAGCACAACCATCAGGACTCCATCTGGTGGCATCCAGGAGCCAGCAAGGCCCACCACCCCAGCCTGAGAGAGAGGAGAGCTACCCAATGGCTACTCAATCCTCTCAGCCCCCCCCCACCAGCTCTCAGTGACCTAAGCTCATTTCTGAACTCAGGTCACCAGCATGGAAAAAAGTATGGTGCATATAGCACCTCAGCTCTTTAGACCATCAAGCCAGTTATGCCACCAAACACTATAATTCCTATGGACTGTAGAATGAATAAATGTCTTAGGTGGGACTTTACAATGGAACACAGGATTACGGACCAAATAACATTTAATTTGTCACTCCGGTGCACAAAAGTGGTGATAAGTCACTGTCTGGTAACTATCGCCCGATATCAATACTACCACCTCTCTCTAAGGCCCTTGAACGCTTGGTGGAGGACCAACTTTCAGACTACCTGGAAAAGCACAACATCCTATGCACTCAACAGCATGGATTTAGGAAAGGCACAGCACATCGACTGCCCCACTTGAATTCTCAGGAGCAATCCACAATGCCATGGACAAAGGAAACCTAACTGGAGCAGTCTACATTGACTTAACCAAGGCATTTGATACAGTTTACCATGGCCTACTTATCAAACAACTTCTATCCCTAGGGCTCTCGTGAGGGTCCTGTGACTGAGTAAAATGACCTTGCTCAGCCGCCTCAATCTGTAAAAGTAGCTGAGTTCTCTCAGACTAAAACCGCAGTTCGCTAGGAATTCTAGGATCCATCCTGGCCCCTCCTTTTCAGCCTTTTCCTAAACTCCCTCCCCAAATCCTGCCCTGAACAATTAATCCTCTATGCCGATGATGCCGTGATTCTTGCCACTCATAAAGATCCAACCTCTTACGCCTCAACCTTCAGCATGCTTTTACCAAGTTGAGATGTGTTCCTTGAACATAAGCTGGTTCTAAACCACAAAAACTAAATCCATGCTCTTCTCTAACCCACAAAACAAGAAACGGCAAGTCCCACTCACCATTAATACATACTGGAAATACCCTTGAACAAGTGCCAATTTTCAAATATCTTGGAATCAACTTTGATCAAGGCCTAACTTTTGCAACTCACATTGATAGTACAGCAAAAACTATTAATCAGCGAATTGGGATTCTGTATCGGAACCGACAGCTTCTTACCCATTCTGCACTGAGAATTACCATCCAATCTTCTATCATCTCAGTCGTTGACTATGGCTTAGTTATATATGGATCTGCCACTACTACAGCACTTAGTCGCATTACAACATCCCTAAATAAGGCCTGTCGGCTGCTCACTGGTGCACATCGACGTACCCACACATGTGAACTCTATGCTGACTCAGGTTGGTTGCAACTCTCAAACCGGATAAAGTACCTTACCTGCCTGATGGCGTAAAAACCACTCTGGGCCTCACTCCACCCTGTATCCAAGACCTGTTATGCCCGGAGCTAGCACCTGCTTTACCAGAAGATCAGAACACCAGCCTCCAAGTCCCCCGATGCCAGACTTTTCAGGGACAAAGATCATTTGCCTATCGTGCTCTAGCTGGCTAAATGCCCTCAGCACTCATATTACTGCCTCCACCTCTCTAGGTATTTTCAAATCAAGGCTTTTCTCTCACCTTGCCACCTCCAGCTCCTGTGACTGCCCTGATTAAACCTCCTATTTTCTCACTACCCACCCTGTTCCGTTATCTGACAAAGACATGTTTGGGAAACCTTTTCTCCTGCTATTGTCTGCTCCCCACACCTTTCACTTAACCTTTCTGTTCTGGACTTTTTTCCCTATTTGTTTCTCCTAATCTGGCATGACCTCTTTCTTGTAATAATAATGTGATTATTGATATCTCATGTCCTTTTGCACAAGTGATTTAATATGTATTTGTATATGTTTTCTTGCTCTTGACACAACACAAATTGTTGTGTTATCTATGTAACCTTTTGTACTGTACCTAATTGACGTGGAACCTTTGTAAAAGAGCCTCTGGCTCAAAGGTAGTAATTCCTAGAACAATAAACTAAACTAATTTGCAACACATGGATATTCCTGACTTGATAAATTAGAATGCTGAGGAAATATGGGTTATTGTAAAAATAAATCATTTGAACAAATTGTGAACAGCTTGTACAAACCTGTATCGATCCATAGAACACAGACCAAACATCAGACTTGATCTGACGTGAATGTGTGGTGTATAAAAAGCACTTAAGGAAACAGATAAAAAAGTCAGGGACTCTAAAGCTAAATCACAGTGTCTAACCTTAGAAATAGAAAAAAAAAGATATATAAAAAATGCTTCAAGAAAAAAAATGGGCATTCTACAATGAAAAATGGAAACAAATGCTACAAGTTATAGAACACAAAGATGACAGGGGATTTTGGCAACTAGTAGCGAAAGGAACTAAGAATTTTAAAAATAGTCCAGCTTCATACATACCCGAGGTACAATGAATAAAATTTTTGAGCAGATCTTTTTTGATCCAGAAATAGAAAACATTTATTCTGGCCAACAGGAGATGTATAATTTAGGCCGGATTACTAATAAAGAGGCATATTTGGCTACTAAAATGCTTAGTAACAACAAAGCTCCTGGGCCAGACAAAATACCAGGAAAGTTTTTCTGTGTAACACTCACTCCTGGAGTGTACTATTAGCTGCATTTTATAACAAATGCATACATGAGAAATTTATCCCACATTCCTGGAGAAGGCAGAAATTGTCCCAATCCACAAAAAAGGAAGTCTTGCAGAACCATTCATGTACCATCCAATCAGCCTTTTAGATACAAGCTTGAAAATGTTCTTGAAAATTTTATTAGACTATTTGTTGGTGCAAATTCAAAATACAGGGGGACTGAGTGAAGCCGAAGCAGGTTTTCGTCATGGATACTCGATGATGGACATTTGCTTTGTTCTGAGTCATTTAATATACAAATATACAGTAATCAGAAAACAAAAATTATATGTTGCATACATTGATTTATCAGCAGCTTTTGACATGGTACACAGACATCTATGGAACATTATGGCTGATCATGGAATAGATTTATCTTTAGTAGCAATAATAGCTTCACTATATAGCAAAACTTGAGCTAGTATTAGAGTTGGGGGACAAGCCCAATTTTCTAAGCCTTTCAGAATAAACCATGGAGTTAGGCAAGGCTGCATCCTTGCTCCAACCCTTTTCAATATTTATATGGATTCTTTCATAAAAAAAATTAGATATAGTGGATTCAGATGCTCCAAAGATAGGAGTTGGGTCAACCCCCATTTTGGCATACGCAAATGACCTTATATTAATTTCGCAGACTAGGCCTGGCTTACAAAAACGATTACATGCTTTGGAAAATTATATACAAGAGCTAAAACTGAAAATATATTACAATAAAACAACAACAATAACATTTATTTTATTTATTTATTTAGTGATTCGGAAAAGACCTTTGAGCGCAAGCTCTTTTACAAAGGTTCCACGTCATAGATTGCTCTAATAAAATAAGAAACCAGTGGAGAATGAGAAATAATAAAATTAAAAGTGTAACACAGCATACATATTTAGGTTTAACATATACCTCCAATAATAATAATAAATAATAATAATAAATGAACACAACATCTGCAAAGAATTCATACTAAGGTCAGGAAAACAGCTGCTGGACTAAGAAGATTCAATTTCTCCTATGGAGGCCATACTATAAGGCCACTTCTAACAGTCATTAAATCTAAATATTGGACTTTATGCTGCTGAGTTGTGGGAAAGTAATAATGCAGAAGCTCTCATGAGCCCAGCTTATAAAGTTATACGATCAACCTTGGAGTTAACACCATTCTGTCCAGCAGTATACTTAAGGGCAGAACTTGGACTTCTAAATATAAACTCCTTCATTGATGGGAGAAAGGCTAAATTCTGGCAACACTTAACCAGATTAAAAGATACTCAGTTACCTAAACCATGTCTTTATGAACAACTATAATGGATGAACAATAAGTTTGGGAATGCAAATTGGTTATAGATAGTGCTGTGCGAAATTGAAAACTTTCTCCCAGTGAAATATTTTATGGAATTCATGCATTTCGTGAAATATTTCACTGGGCGTAATGTGAAATTTCACCCATGGAGTGAGCAAGATTTCACCCGCGAACTGGTGAAATTTCACTACCCACGGGTACAATTCTGTAATTTTGCCACTATGATTAGCTTTTTTCCCTGATGTCTAGTGGCCCTCCCAGCCGCTCACTGGACCAAATATTTTTTTTTAATTCTTCTCCCTGGTATCTAGTGGTTCCTCCTCTAGGCCAATCATGGCTGAAATTGAATAAAGCCCCCATCACCCTGAGTCACATCCCTCCCAACTGAGTCCAAATCTGACATGTGTTAAAAAAATCATTAATACTAAATCTCTGGTGTTCAGTGGACTTCTCATTCTCGGCATCAGATAGCACTCCCCCGCTCCCCCTCATACCACGATCGGGCAACCGGCAGAGCCCTCTATTCACCTCTACAGACAGCAGCTCGACTGAGCACTTCAATGAACGAGTGCATGCTTCTACAAGCACACGGTCCATCACTGTCTGACCACCAGTGCTCTGCCTACACTCCAGTAATAGTGAGAGTGCTGGCTGTCTGAATCTAATGAATGAGCATGTGCTTATACAAGCATGCGCTCAGTCATTGAAGCTAGTTGGGCTGCCAGCCATGGAGGTGAGTGGAGGGTTGTGCCGGTGGCCCAATCAGGGTACTTGGGGGGAGCGGGGTTGGCGCTATCTGATGCCAGGGTGGGGGGTCCACTAGACACCAGGGAGTTGGGGATTTAATTAATTAATATTATTTTCTTTACACAAGGTTGGATAAGGGATTAGGACTCAATTGGGACTCGGGAGTTGGGACATGACACAGCAGGGTAACTGGAAGGGTATTCAATTTTGGCCCTGATTGGGCCAGGGGGAACCTCTAGACACCAGGGATAATTTTTTTAATTTGGCCAGTGAGCGGCTGGGGGGGGGCCACCTCTACATGATGAGACAGCTTTGGGCAATGCTTATTTGAGGTGGGCAAAATTGTGGCAACATTTCACCATTTTGATGCAATTTCACAAAAAACTTCGCATGGCAAAAATTGCCGATTTCGTGGCAATTTCAGTGGCGAAATTTTATTTCACAACATCTCTGGTTACAGTGGATATATAATACATTGGATCAATATGATTTGACGGTATTAAAACTATATAATGAAAAGAATATTACCCTGAGTTTAACATACAAAAAGTATATACAGACCAAAATAAATAAGTAGCAGGTACAAGAGGATTTGCTTAAAATACAATGTTCAAGGTATGCAAAATGGTATGCATCAAATAACCCGAGTTTTGATTTTAAATGTTACTGGGATATGTTACTGGATAAATTATCAAGAAATGTATTTATTCATTTATTTTGTTGTTAATACTTTTTATTGAAGGTTTTCAGTTACACAGATTACACTGAGAAGTACAGGCAGGATAGTACATCAGGCATTTAAATTCCAAAAGGAACACAGGTCATGAGAGTGGTACAGAAAAAAAAGCCATTCAGTCTAGAGACCAGTACGAACAAGTGTCTAACATAAGGCATTGTTGAAATCTGGCACCGATAGCTCAAGTCAAGAAGAGAACAAGTGCAGCAAAAGGGTATGTAAAGTCTTACACTTAGCCAGAGCATCTAATCCAATAAAGAAGGTACGGTGCATCTTCTCTGCTTGTGGAACACAACAAAACTTAACACCAACAGCAAAATCCAGAACAATGCGACTTATATAGAGAGGAAAAGCCTGGGGAATTCAAGCCTAAGTAAAGGTGGAGGGGGACGATCAATAGCTTCTACAGTCAGACACTAGCACAGCACAGTAGCTAAGCCCATAAGGAATAAGTATGGGGGGGTCAACCTACCCCAGTTCGAGGTGAGAAGTACAGTATGCTACAGCAGTAGCCAGAGACACAGCCAGCTATTTCCAGATATTTCACGAAATTTCTGAAGAGTTTGTCTCTGCTGCCCCTACTGTAGAAATAGAGAAAGCATCAGATATATCTGGAAATATCACATAAATTTCAGGAAATAGCTGGCAGTGTGTGTGGCTGCTACTGTAGGTAGGGAGTCCAGCATACGTAATACTGTGAGAGGCTATTAGCCACCACATGGGATAGGTGGAGGGTGAGTTCAGCAGCTCAGGCAGGGTAGGTACCTCTGAGGTTCTCCACTGACATAGGATTAGTCGTTTAGCTTGGATACCTAACAGGGCTAGCCATCGCAGCTGCTGTGGCTTCAGCTTTGCTAGGGCAGGAGGAAGACCCAACGGCCACACCTTGGGGTCCAGATCTAGGTGGATGCCAGTGACTTGTGCTGCCAGGCTGCAGACAGCGGACCAAAGGACTGCAGGAGTGGGCAGAACCAGAGTATATGAGATAAGTCTCCCACCACAGATTGGCATCTCCATCACCAGTTGTTGTCAACCAGACAAAGCTTAAATAAGGTGGAGAGAGTACGGTACCAGTGGGATAGAATTTTATTCTGTATGAGCCTACTTCTTGCATCTGGGTAGGCAGTGTGGGCTACCTTACAGCAAAGCTTCCACTGTGAATCAGAGAGAGGTTGCATAAGGGCTTTTTCCCACTTAGCTTTAGCCTACAGGATCTAAGAGGGGAGCTGTGCCTGGAGCTCGGAGTAGATCAAACTAGCTCTTCCTGTTTTAAGAGACAGCCATTTGCCAAGTAAGGAAGGCCTGTGGTCTCCTATGGTCAGAAGATTTTTTTGTATACACTGTGACTGAACTATGACGCTAAAGATACTGCCAAAAGGCAGTTTTGCCCAGATGGTATTCTTGATCCAGCTCCTGGAATGACTTTAAATCCATCCCATTGGGCGACTGAATGTCAGGCAGCGTGGAGATTGCTTTACCCACCCATGAAGCCCAGAAAATAGTTTTGCCATTTACACGAATAGACAGATTGTCCCAAATAGGGGTGGAGGGCAGCAGGCATGGATTAGCATGGAGTTTCCAATGCACCAAATTCCACATGCACACCAAGGAGGCAATGGTAGGGTGCTGTAGCAATCTTTTGGGCAGGGGGTTATACAGGGAGCAGCGGGAGACAGTGAACCTGAGCAAGTGCGGTTTCCATATACAACCATTGTGGCATCTCCAGGGAGACCAGGAGAAAACATGTCAGAGTTTGAGCAGTGGAGTAAGTCCACTTGTAGCCTTCCATCCAGGGAAGACCCCAGCCCCCAGAGGTCCAGTGTGGTCTCAGCTTGTTTCTGCTATAATGGGGTTTGGAGACTTCCCAGATAAAGCTAGCAAAGACTTCGTCTATGGTCTTAATCCATGGGGCCAGGATATCTAAGGGGATATGTAATATGATATTAAGAAGCTTTGTGGCTGAGATCATTTTCAGCGCAGATATTTTGCCTGCCAGCGTGAGGTGAAGCCCATGCCAATGGTCACACTCTGTCCTGATTTCATCAATTAGTGGTCTGAGGTTGATATCCTACAACTTATTCAGATCGGAGGTTAAGCGGATCCCTAAGTATACCAGGGTGTCAGGGGACCATTGCAGGCCAAGGTGGGGGGTCACATGAGCTTGTGTGCACAGTGGGTTCAGTGGGAGCACCCCTGTTTTAGAGTGATTAATCGTTAAGCCTGAGTTAACTGCAAAGTCTGTGAGCAGGGAAAGTAAGGGTGGGAGGGAGGACTGCACGTCTGCCAGGGGGACCAACAGGTCATCGACATACAAAAAAGTGGAGAAGGTATGATTGCTAATTGTTCCCCCCTTTATCGTGGGGGAATGGTAGATTGCTATGGCCAGAGGCTCCACAGCCAAGATGAATAGCAAAGGGGAAAGAGGGAACCCCTGCCTGGTGCCCCTCCCCAATGGGAAGGGTTCCGACAGGGTAGAATTAGTTAAAACCCATGCTGTTGGGTCATTATATAGGGCTGCTATCCAGTGTCAGAAATTCTTTCCGAATCCCATAGACATCAACACCTGCTGAAGGTAGTTCCACTCCAGGGAGTCAAAAGCTTTTTCAAAATCTATAGCCACAGCCGCCGCTGGAGTAGGACTATCTCTGGCATGGTAAATAATATTAATCATTGAGCGAATGTGGTCTCTGCTGTACTGGTCAGATACAAATCTAACTTGGGAGGGGTGTATAAGGGAAGGATGAAGAGGGTTCAGGTGTGCTGCTAAAATTTTAGCAAATATCTTGCTGTCAGAGTTAATCAGCGAGTTTGGATGGTAGCTAGAGGGGAGTGTGGGGTCTTTCCCCTTTTTGGGAAAGACTGTTATGATGGCTTCATGCAGGGTAGGAGGAAAGGAACCCAAGGTTAAGGCTGAGTTGAAAAGGGAGCTGAGGAGTGGGGCAATGTGAGGAGCAACCAGACACCAGAGCTCCAGAGGAAAACCATCTCCTCCTGGTGCTTTCCCACTATTCAGTGCTTGAAGGGCAGTGATCACCTCTTCAGGGGTAATGGGGGCTTCCAGAATGGAGGACTGCTGGGGGGAGAGCTGAGGGAGAGGAAGTGAATCTAAGAAGCTACAGACCCCCTGCTGATCCATAGCTCTGGAGGAAGCATACAGTTCCTTGTAAAAGCTAGTCATAATTTCATTAATCTTCGCTGGCTGAGTATGGACCGGCCCTCTCCTGGATTTCTCAAGTCCAGGGATATGGCTCTCAGCCCTCTGCTTGTGCACCTGATAAGCCAAGACCTTGCCCCCTTTCTCCCCACGTTCCCAAAACTTGTGTTTCAGATGAAGGATGGCAAGTTTGGCCTTCCTAGCCAGCAGGTCATTGATTTAAAGATGAAATTTAACAATGTCTCAGCCTAAGGGGGGTGGGTATTGAAGGATGGGATTTGTTTAGACTCCTGTTCCAGTTTAGCCAGCCACACTTCTAGGTACTTGAGGAGACTTTCCCTTTGTCACCTGCAGCTGGCTGCATATCCCGTGTGGAACCATGGATGGTGGACTTCAGTGCCTCCCATATGTAGGAAGGGGATGCAGTGATGGACAGATTTTCCTTGAGAAAGTTAGTGACTTCAGTTAGCAGCCACGGAGGAAAGTCAGGGTCCCTCAGCAATAAAAGGTCCAAATGCCAACTGAAGGAAGTGGGAGTTGGGGGACCATGGAGGAGGTGCAGATGCACTGGAGAGTGGTCTAAGATGACCACCAGGAGGATCTCTGCTCCTACAGTGCAGTGTATGATGGTTGGTGAAACCAGCCAGTAATCCAGCCGGCTATGAGAGCTGTGAACTGGAGAATAAAAAGTATAATCTCTGTCCCTGGGGTGTAAGATATGCCAGGGATCTTGGCGCGCTAGACCTGCCATCAGGTGAGTGAGGGTCAGCCATGATTTTGAGTGCTCATCAGGGCTAGCAGAGCTCCTGTACATATAAGGATCCAGGGGGACATTGAAGTCACCCCCAAGGATTATTGAGATGTCAGGTGAGGCCAGAGACCCTATAGCCTGAGCCAGTGCATGGAAGACCTCTGGCTGGTCCTCAATGGGATCATTCACATTGCTGATAACCAGGGGACCCTCTGGGTTATTCATTAAAGCTACAACCAACCTGCCCTCCAAGTCACATTTGGTTTGCACCACTGACCACTTTAGGGCTTTGTGCAGTAGTATAGCCAGGAAGAGGATATGACCTGTCCCACCCAATCTTTTTTTAATTTATTATGGTCAGATTTGCTTAGTTTGGTCTCCTGCAGAAATGCGAGGTCCAATCTCAACCTCTTAAGGTGTGTCAAAACCTGTTTACGCTTTAACGGGGTATTTAGACCCCGAACGTTCCAGGTGTGGATGTGTAAGTCACCCATAGTCACATGCAGGGAGTTGAAGGCACAGAAAAGAGATATAACACCAGGAGTAAGAGGTTGAGGTGGAGCTCAACGGCTTGCCAGATAGAATCATGTCTAGACATAGGCTCAAATGCACAGCAATCCACAAGCTGAAAAATTTACAAACCATGCTGTCTGAATAACATCAAACACTAATAATAGAACAGAGCAATTGGCTCTGTAACAGTAACACATTACCAGCCAACATACAGAACTTCGCCTAACCAAGGACACTAAGAAGCACAGAGGTGTGAGGTCAGCAGTAAAGCCTGCAAGATGCCCTCTGGCTTCTGTGGAGAAAAGGTCTCTGGCCATTGCATCCGAAATCAGTTGCTGATCACAAGCCAGAACAATCGGGGAACAAAAAGCAAGGGGCAGCCGCTCTGAAGGAGAGAGGGATCCTCCCCTCAGATCAGTTGTACCAGAGGTGGCAGAGGGAAACAGAGAGGTGGAGGGGGTTCCAGGGAGGGACCCTTAGAGGGCAAGGCCCATGTGGAAGCAAAGTCAAACAGTGGATACATGCACAATGGGGAGCATCCTCGATGACAGCAGGTATCCCAAAATGAATGGCATCAGGTGAAATGGGTAACACCACCCCCCCTCAAAGTTGAGACATGGAAATACATTCAGGGAGCAACACATAGAGACAGCTTAGAAGCCCTTAATCAGGTCGAGTGGCAAAACTGCTGGGACTAAGAATAATAAGGGTGACATGGGCCATTAATAATGAGGGGTAAAGAGGTCTAGCAGCAGGATTCCCCAGGTGGGGCCCACTGTGGTGGAACCCAGGATAAGTAAACAGTCCCCCAAAGGGTAGCCCCCCCCACCACTTATCCCTAGCCTTAAAATAACTACTAAATGGTACTTAGTTCCATAGGTTCAAGACAGATTGTCCAAACATTTGCCAGCTGACTGTAGGCCTGAGGAGGTAGCAGTAGTGGCAGCAGGCCTGGAGGTGTCCAGATGGCTCATCGGAGAAAGCCTTGAAACAGCTGCTGGGCTGGCCGTTGCTATGTCTGCCCATGGTTTACCAGCTGGAGGAGAAGGAGTAGGTTGATGGTCTGCTCCAAGCATTGGTGATACATCTGTTATCTCCTGCTCTTCAGGAGAAGACAGTTGCAGAGCCACAAAAGGGTTAGGCAAGTAGAAGGCTTGCAAGCTGGAATCATCTTGTGCCACAGAATCCACACCTTGCTTCGAGCTCAAGGGGTTGACCCTATCCACTGGATGCTTCCTCCGTGCATGGTGGTGCAATGGATGATGCTTTCTAGATCTCGGTGGCAGGGAAGCAGCAAAGACCCACACTTCAGGAGATGATACCGGGTCCACCAGAGAGGAGGTCTTGCTAGTCGATTTGGGCACAGAGGGTGAGTGTAGAGCTTCCCCAGAGTTCATCGGTTCACAAAATTCAGCCAGATGCATCTTATAGAGAAAATCCATGAGGCTCTCGGGGGTGGTGAAAAAAAGGGGAGCCCCATTGTGGAATATCTGCATGGGCACGAGATAGCAAAAGGAAAAGGAGTAGTTCAATTTATGCAGCAGCTTGCGGGCAGAAGAATATTCCTTGCATCTCTCAGATAACTCCCTTGAGTAATCTTGGAAAATTTGAATTTTGTGACTGTGCCAGGAGAGCTGGCTGAGGTTCCTAGCAGCTGCTGCTACCACTTCTTTCTGGCAGAAATCTAGAAAGCAGGCAAGTATGGGCTTGGGACATTTCCCAGGCCAAGGCAGAGGAGCTAGCGAGTGATGAGCTCTTTCAATCTGGAACCGCGAGTCCTCCGGGAGGCCCAGAAGTTGCGGGAGGGTATGCTGCAAGAATGAGACAGCATCTTTTTGTTCAGCCCCCTCCGGGAAAACCCATAAGCCGTAAGTTGTTACGGCAGCTGCAGTTTTCCAGATCATCTATTTTATCCTGGAGCATGTGAATGGTTTTGGCCCAATCCCATAGAGCGGCAGACAGTTCATGTATCGCTGTGTCATGCAAGGTAAGTCTGCATTCATTGTGGAATAATCTGGTTTCAATAGTCTGAAGAGTCTGTGTGGTGGCATTGATGGCCGTGGTCGTCTGCATCATCTGAGCCAGGAGCTGGCTGAATATTTGCTCCATACGCGCTGAATCGCCAGGCACTTGCACAGCATAGGCCATTTTGCCAGCCTTCTCCGTAGCAGTCAGGGTGCAGCAGGATATCAAATGTTGGTGGCACTCGCAACTAATCTGATCATCAAAGGTGCCAGAGGCATCTCTCTTACAGGTAGCGTCTTTTCTGCTAGTAATTGAAGCGCCCCGATGCAAGATACTATAGGATGATTCCCCTATTTCGCGGAGCTACAGAGCTATGCGTCCATACTAGCTGAAGGCTTGGCCATGCCCCCAAGAAATGTATTTATAAGAGCCAAGTTAGAACTTTGGAAAGCAATTTTCTCAAAGTGAGATATAAAAAGTTGTCTAAACCACAGGAATTATGTGACTGTCACTCATGGAAAAGGGAGGATATACTCCATATGCTATGGTGCTGTCCGTGGTATATCAAATCTAGACAGTATTGGTTAGGCCCTTTTTTGGACTGGCCTAATCTATGAAAAAACAAATTAACATTTATTCGGGTTAATACTGCTGATGATTACATGATCAAACGTGTGACCAAATATCTTCAAACTATTGTTAGGATAAGAAAAAAATGGAAACAAGAATAACTGTAATTCCCCTGCGTGAAAGTGCACATTTTAGATCTTGTGTTTATACGGTTGTATAAGATTTTTTGCCAAGATATAAAAGTAATGAAATTATGTCATCTAGGGTCTTTTAAAATGTATTTATTTTTGCTGTATGT
This sequence comes from Neoceratodus forsteri, assembly GCA_016271365.2. NCBI lineage: Eukaryota > Metazoa > Chordata > Ceratodontiformes > Ceratodontidae > Neoceratodus > Neoceratodus forsteri. Next base: position 10,299,152 of record CM057456.1, read on the forward strand.
CACTGTCTGTATTTGTATTGTGCTTGTAATTTATATATTGCTAGATTTTTTTTATGGTCAACAATAAAAAAAAACGATAGTTATGCCACCCTTTTTTTCTTTCACCACCTTTGACACTTCCTTAGAGGACCAGAATGGTCTCTTTTTCCTTCTGCTCTTACTCATTTCCTTCATTCAGGGCCTGGTTGCTTTAATTGTACCTTCATTTGTTTTTTTCCCCACTGTGCCTCTCCCTTCTCTGGCAGTCCTCTCCCTTCTCACAGTTGCTGAGCCAGTCTCCCATTTCTTAGAAATCTTCCCTCCTACAATCCAGGACACTTGTCCTCATGTGGTTAGCCTTTGTTTCTGTTTTAATGTTAAAACACACTGTATAGTGATCACTGGTACCCAGGGACTGCCCACTGTGAAGTCTGCAGCACTGTCCCTGTTTGTAAGTACGAGGTCAGCACTGCCCTGTCACTAGCAGGTTCTATCGCAAGCTATGTCAGAAAGGCTTCTTGTAGAGAGTTCAGGATGGCCCTGCTGGACATCAGTACTCCATCCCTGTACAGATAGTGGCTCAATAGCCTGTCTCCAGGATGACCCATAGCACCTTCAGCCTCTCCATTTTCTATAGGTGCTAGTGTACCTCAGTAGCCATGATTCTCTCCCTCACATATAATAATCCCTTCCTTCTGTTGCATCTGTCCTGAACAGAGAATAGCCCAGTATGTCCCTGTTCCAGTCATGGTGCTCAGAGCACTATGACTCCATTCTGGCCACTAAGTCTAGGCCCTTTACCATGATGGTTTCTAGGTCTATAATTTTGTTTCCAAGACTCCTTGTATTGGTGCACATGGCTCTCTACACCTTACTTCCTCCCTGCCTGCTTCCCCCTCCCATTCCGGCCTGTCTTGTTCCCTGAAGTCTCTGTCTTATCTCTTCCATTTTTACCTTCACCATTCCTTGTTTCCTTCAATTCTCTACCATTGCTTATCTGAGTTGTACCCATTTTCCTCTGTCTTATCCCTATTCCTGCCTTCCTGCACCCCTGCCCTAGAGGAGTCTTCTCCCCTCATGCCCTCTCTTGCTGATTCCCTCTCCTCTGGGGGGGCACTTTTTGCCTGCCTTGGTGTTACTGTCTCCCCCCTGGTTAGTTTCTATGCTCATCCAAGTAACAATTAAACCTCACAACAAGGGCTACAGTCCCCTTCCTGGAAGGATGCAGACTGTCTCCCTAATAGAGACACATATTCTGCCAAGCTGGCCCCAGTCCCAGATGTAGCCAAAGTCCTCCTCCATGCACCATGCCTTCCACCAATCATTAAATGCCCTGGTGTGGAGTACCCTTGCCTGTCCCCTGCTGCACATAGGTAACACCTCAGAAAAAAACACCATGTGTGCCACCTGCTTAAAAGCCCCTACCCAGCTACCTTTCCTGGTCATTTTTCCCCAGGTGGACAATTATGTCTAGCTCCCCCCAACTCCTGCTGCCCTATCGATCCTCTGGATATGCTGTCCATCCCTCCAAGCCAAAGCACCACTCAGCCATGCCATCTCTCTATCCTTCCCTCCCCCCACTCTCAAGACTGTCCCCCTCACAATGGAGTCCTCTTACCAGCAGCTGCTCCCTCCTTGGAGCTTCCATTTCTGAGGACACCCACCTCCTCCCTTCCCACAGCAATGGGTGTCTCCTCCTGGCTGCCCTGTCCTGCCAGTATAATGAAGGAGTTCTGCAGTGATACAAGTGGAGAACATGCTCCCTTTCCACCACCCCACTTTCCCAGAGCCCACCAAGGTCTATCCACCCTGCCTCTGCCTAGGCATCCTCTAGGCAGAGGTGGCAGACTTGGTGACCCCAAGGTGTAGCAGAAGGTCTTCTGTACCCTTGCCAGTTTGACATGAAGTCTAGCAATCTGTACTCACAATCCAGAGATATTAGAACTTATGGTGCAACACCTCAGTCTCCAGAAGGTCTCCCAAAAGACTGTGGCCCCACAACCATTGAACCGCACTAATCCCACAATTTCTCCTTCCTTTGCGTAGCATCTATTCAAGCTCTACTGCACCCTTTTACCTCCCTCCTAATCCTGTTGTACTCCTACCTCTTACTTTTGCATTCCTGAAACTAATTTATTATCCTGCCCTAGATATAGATAAAGTATCTCCTGCTTTCCTTTTTTTAACCCTCCTACTTGTTCCTGCCTTTCTCTGGGAGTCTACTGCCCCTTGAACACTTGTACTATGGTTGCCAGCTGTAGCTACCTGCTCCCTAGCTTGTTGTCACAGTATGCTGTAAGCAAATTATGTGTTACCTCCTACCTTAATCTAATGTCCTACCTGCTGAGTCTGTGGACATGTGGTCACCCTGCTGATATCCTGCAGATGAGCGTAAGGCAGGGGTTCCACTCCTGCTCTCTGCACTCAGGCGGTGGGACATACAAGACTGATGGGACACAATAGAGTCCTTTTATCCCTGAGGAACAGCTTCCTGCTGTGCCTTGATTGGCATAGGTCTGTCACATGGTTTGGGTCAGCTGGATCCTAAAAATATGTCAGTGTGTGTCACTTCTTGTGTGGAAAAGCAAATAATCAGGTGAATGTTGTGTAATAGTTTGCCTCTCTGTCAGGCGTTGATGCTCGCTTTAACCTCCCACCCAAAAAGCACAGTTAACAAAAATTCAGTTCCTTTTATCACTGCTGTGCCCTGATCTGGCTTGGGGCTGTCACATGATTAAGGTCAGCTGGAGCCTGAGAAATTGTAGTGTGCTGTTTCTTTTTGTCAGTTTCAAGCTCAACCCTTTACTTACAGGAAAAACACTGCTCTAGGCCAGTTATAAAAAAACACAGGGAGAAAACAAGAAAATGGAGCGTAGAAACAACCTTTAACTTGTGGGCTTAAGAGAAGGTGCTGAGGTCCTAATATTCTAAAATGTATGCAGTGCATTAGCTATTTATTGAATTAGCAGGAGACCAACAGTAGGAGCCTCATTTGAAGGAGAGAGCTCACCACTCTCATGTTGTCAAATTTCTAGGATATGATTTTTTTCAGAGGGCTTCAAGGAAAAAATACATTTATTGTTTTAGAACTAGACAATCTGTAAGTTCAGTGATGTGATGTGAACTCCATCTTGTTCAAAAAGGTATGTCATACAAAGAAATAAAGAAAATGCTTTATGATGCACACATGCAATACCAGAAAGTGCACCTCGGTTGCCTACAAGTATTCTTGAGCACTGGAGAAAAAGTTTTTAAATGTGCAGACTCTGCAAACTTGCACCTAGAGATGACTTTGCCTTTCCTTTTTCCCCACTATTTTTTTTTAATTTTTTTAAATAGTACTTAATTTTTTTTATTTTTAAATCACATAATATCATAAAATACAACACATTATGTTTATAAGTAAAAATATAAGTTGAAAATACTGGTACTTTACAGATCAGTTAAGCCAGCAACAAAATTCACATAAAATGAAAAAACAATCTCAAAGACAAAACAAATACTCAACAAGCATTTGTCAATGCCGAACGTTGTCTTGCTGGCATTGGCATTGGTAGTGCAGGAGTTAGAGAGATGCATAATAGGAATGGCAGTGAAGTATGGAACTGACGCCAACCCCACCCCACCCTGCAGAGACTGACAGGCATTGAGGTGTGCCTTTGGGTCGTCAGCCATAACACTCATGGCATTTCACCTCGCCCTACCCTGCAGACTCTGACAAGTGTTGCGTTGTGCCTTGAGGTGACTGGGCCTTATGCTCACCACATTCCATAAGGAAATAAGTTGAGATGGGTGCAGTATAGGAGAATGGGGCGAACTTTGGGGCTGAAGAGTCCAAGGCACACCTTGATGCCTGTCACTGGCTGCAGGGTGGGGGTGGAATGGCATGCGCATTACAGCCAACAATCCAAAGTCACACCCCTGACACCTGTCAATCTCTACGGGGTGGGACATTATGGTTAGAAACCCTAATGCCCTGGGCATTTGTTGGTATTTGCACTCCAAATTTTCAACATGGGCTTTTTGTGACCCCACCCCATGAAAGCATTTGGGGACCTCTGCTCATGAACAGTGGCACTGTGATTTTGTTAATCTGTTCCGAATGTTGATTTCCCACAGCAACCGTGTCATTGTGCGCCAGATGTGTGAAAACACATTTTGGGCAGGATGTGAAAAATGACAGCTGTACTGTTCATAAGGAGGTGTGAAAAAATGGCAATGTTGAAAATCTGGAGTGAAAATATTACAAATTCTCGAACTTACGAGCGTGCGTGGAAACTGCGCAATGCACGTTCATAACACAGTCATTTTTGGGAATTTTTTCACCAAATTTGCAACATATGCATTTTGAGAGCCCACTTCATGAACAGTGACACTGTCATTTCGTTAATTGGTCCCAAAAGGTGAGTCCACGTAGTGACCGCAAAATCACCTTTTGGGACCGTATAATGAAATGACAGTGACTGAGTTCATGAGGTGGAGTCCCAGGAACCCCATGTTGAAAATTTGGAGCCAAAAGTTGCAATAATGGATGAGATTTCCACCTAAGTTGAACCCCCCCCCATTGATGCCATTATACAACTTATCGTGATTGTCTTCAGTTCTCGGTCAGCTTTTGAACAGTTCAGACATTTCCTGCTCCACCTAAGATCGATGTGCCGGGCTCCAGAGGTAAGTATGGAGTGACGGGGGTGCAGGGAGGTAGGGCGCGCAGAGGGAGGGTGCGGGTTGGGGGAGGCGGGCATCGTGATCACGAGGGACCATTTTCTGTGTTACAGGGGGGAAAAAGGATGTCGCGGCAAGGTTTTTTTTTACAGGTTTGCTTTAGGCACACTGGGGTGGGCTCCCAGTGTGTCACCTGTGTTTGTTGGGGACAGGGGACTGAAGGTGATGGGAATTATGCCCCCCATTGGCAAAGAAAGTGTGTCTGTGTTTGGGGGGCATGATGCCAAGGGGGATTGGGCACCCCCTCAGCAGACAAATAAAACAAGGGGGAACATGATGCTGACAGGGATTGGGCTCCCCCATTGGCAAACAAAGTGGGGATGGAGCATGCCAACAGGGGGATTGGGCACCCCTGACATCAGCTTTCTAGGGACTGTGACAGGCAGACAGCGGCAGCCGCCATGTTTATTGAAATGATTCAGCAGGCAAGGCATGCCCTGCAATGACTGGGCACTCCCTTATTACGGCAGCAAAATTCTTTCAAGTTGGTGGCACACTTCTGAAGTGCTGTCATAGACAGCGTACTCATTCATTTGTACCACAGAGACCAGCCCAAAAAAGTAGTGGTGCCATTGGCCACAACACTGCCACACCTCCACAACCTGCTACTCCAGCAATCTGCCACAAAATGTTGCTTGCACTGCGCATGCAAGACAACATAAAAAGAAATGAAAACAATAAAGCAGAAATATTATATAATTATTTCAGTCTTGCATAAACTTAGCCACCTGTAAGTCTTAAAAATACATAATGAAATCATCCCAACTAATCTGATTAAAGAATAATGAGGAAAGGTTAGGTAAAGACTTAATTATTTGGGGAAGGGGTGGAGCAATGGATTGAAATGTTGCAGACTACACAAAAACTATTTTGAAAAACCCAACTCAAAGTAAGATAAGGATTAAACTGGGGAGGGTAAAACATGCTAAATTTATATGGGGAGGCATCATCCATCGATGATCTCCATGTACCCACTGTAAGATTTATGTAATTAGTAATATTATTTATCAATTGCTCATAAATTAAGGCAGATTTGAAGCTATTTAGCCATATCTGTTTATCAAAGATGAGAATTTTCAGGATTATTACAATTTTTTTTAATAATAACCTTTTTTGTGGCCATGGTTGCTGAACCTATGTTTTTTTCCTGAATTTTTTTAAAGGGCAATAATCTGAAATCATTAAATAAGCATACTGAATTGTGGGGATGATTACAAATTGTAAAGCTTCTGATAAACATAGAAAGAAACCTGCCACCATCTGATTGCAAATGAGCATTCTCACAATACAGGTATTAGGTTGGCTACCTTTCCACAATCATGCCACCATTTTTAATCATCCATGATACCCATTTGAAATAACCTGTCAGGGGTTAGATATGCCCTAGTCAAAATTTTTAATTGTATCATATTATTACGTGCTTTTCTGTACAACTTATTAGCATATTTTAATCTAAAAATCAAATCCATATTTTTACTTTCTTTTCTAATTCTTCATCCTAACCCCTTATGATATTTCCCATATTTCTGTTAGTTAGTTTGGGTAACATTCTCTTATTATAAGACAAATTGAACTTAGAATGTGCAGACCATAGTTCCTGTCCCTCTATGAGGAGAGGCTGTAACTCATTTTTTTCCCACTATATTTTTTGCACAACCTACCAAACCATGCCTTTAAATCATAATATTCCAACTTGTTTACTTCTGTATTAATTATCTATGATTTTTCATCTAATTCTGGAAAAGATACATAATTATTTCCAATTAGAAAATCGGTCCAAGTCACAAAGTTTAATCTAATAAATTTGTTGGATATTTTAACTAAATCAGTATTTAGTTTCCAGAAATTTTCATCTCTGGACATGAAAGAACAGGAACCTGAAATGTTTATTTCCTGATTCATTACATTTAATCAATGTTTTTACCAAATATGAAAATATGAATATGTTTTTGTAATGAAACTCCTCAGGGAAAATTAGAAAATTTTATACAGCTTGTCAGGGTAACAAGGAGTCAAACAGCTGCTGAAAAATGGTGGAATACAAGCCATTCTTATTCCATATTTTGTTCAGCAGTGGGTTACTCCCACCAATAACCATCCATATGCTATGAGCAACATAATAAAAGAAAGGGGCTGGCCCACCAGTGCAGCAGTACAGCTACCGCTTGCCATGCTAATGACCTGTGTTTGGGAATGAGTCCGGGGATCAGAGGGATGGTGGGGGGGAGGATCGAGCATCCCAAGGACTGATCTTCTCCTCCGTGGGGGGTCAGCTGCTGACACTTGACAGACCACTTGTAGAAACCAGGGGTCCAACAGCCAGCACTTCCTAGATAGGGAGGTGGGGCAGACATTGGCATAAGTGCCACTAGTGTCATTACATGCCATGCCTCTGGAGACAGAAAAAAGGAAAAATGCCAGACCATGCAGCATGCCACCTGCCTTGCACCACAGGTTGTGCGCCATTGCCCCCGTGGTGCTCCCCAGACACCGAGCTCAAGATCAGAAGAGGGAGCCATGGAGGAACACTGGGGATGTAAGTCCTGGGGGATGGATGATGGGGCTGGGGGTGATGGTTGGGATGAAGGGGGCTGGTTTGGGTGGGAGATAAGAAACACACTAAAAAAAATAATAACAATAAAAGAAAAGATCAGGGCATCCCAACCCTCTATTACTTCCGTGTGTAATTAATACTGACCAGGGAATTCCTGGGGACCCCCCTAACCATAGATATGTTTTAAAAATGTGTTTATTTTGTATTTATTGAATTTTGGTAACTGGGTGAGCACACTGAGACAAGACAGTCCCTTTTTCAGGGGCAACCCGGGAAGTGCAGTACATTGACAATGCAATTGGTTGAAGACAATATTTTCACTGGGACACAGAGAACATTCTAAGCATTAAAAAAATTTAAGACGGGTCAAACAGACAAAAGATAATAACAGTGCAATCTAAGCTAACAGAAACTGATATAAAAGTACAATTTAGATCAAACAATGCAGTCATTTTAAATCAAACAATCAATACAGGAATAGTAATCCATAGACAGGCAGCAATTAGAGAACACAGCTACTTATGCATTTAATTGTATTAAACCATTTGCTAGAATCTGGTAGGTTGTGGTCTGCAACACAAACAGCATTTGGGGGATAATTAACATTTTGTTTTGGTCCTGTCACACCCCTCCTCGAAGGGAGCTCAGCCCATGCCTGCATGGTGTCCCCCCATGCCTAGGCTTACCCCCCAGGTGGAGCTGCTGGGTGGGCACCCCTTCCCATGGTCTGTGGTATTGTGCTGGCTTACCCCCCTGGGTTGGGTGACAGGAGTGGGACCCCCTCTCTGGCAGACACTGGTGGCAGTGGGGACAGCGGCAGGCAGTGTGTCATGTTCAGGGACTGGAATTTCGATGACTTGTGGCAATCTGGGGGTTGGGGATGTGCAATGATGACCACTATTCACCCCACCCCCTTGTGATATGTTGCCAGCAGCAGGAGTACCCACAGCCTCTGCCAGAGGTCCACAATGTGCTGGACACTCTCCCTTCTTCAGCCCGGACAAGGAGAGCAGTCCCTGGGACACACAATCCTTCTCCCCCTGCCAACCCTCTGACTCCCAAGTCCACATCTGAACCCGAGATGTCGGCACTGCAAGTGGATGCCTTGCCACTGCGCCAGTGGGCCAGCATCATAATTAACATTTTTAAAGTCCTTCCTTTACCCCATAGTGACAGAGGAAACCAAGACCTGTTATATAGCATATTTTGTATTCTAGTTTTAACTCTGCATCATGTCAATTTGATTTACACAGATAGTGACACCTAGATATTTAATTTGTTTGACTATCTCCAGCTCAGATAGCAAGAATTTATTTTGATTAAAAAGATCATTAACTGGTAGAACTGCTGTCTTCTGTTTATTCACCTGGTGGCCAAAAATTAAGTGAAATATACTTAATTCATTCATTAAACATGCAAATGATGTACCAAAATTTGTAATAATGGCCAGTATGTTGTCTGCATATGCACTTAATTGTATCTTATAGTCATAAACCTTGACAACTGAGATAGTTTTGTTCCCTTTTATGTTTTATGTTTATCAATAATGGCTCTAGGACTAAGATAAAAATTAATGGAGACAATGGGTATCCTTGGTGAATTCCATTCCCTAATTCAAATTTTTGAGATATCATTCTGTTTATTCATAATCTGGCTACAAGCAATGAATACAGGAGATGAATCATTGTCAGCAAACCTGTTGGTGTATTCCATCTCTCCAAACATTTTGGTAACATCAATTGACATCAATAAAGATTCTTCCCTATTATTTATTTAAGATCACTACCAACTGTTCTACTTCCTCCATAGCTTGAAAAAGGGTAAACTCATTTGTAAAACCTTTCTGATACATTAGTATAACTTCTGAGATATGTTGAATTAACCTTTTGATAATGATTTTGGTAACAGTTTTGTAAGCATTCTTTAACAATGATATACATTGATAATTTTTGATACATTGTGGATTTTTGTTTTCTTTTAGGATCAGTATCATATCTGCTTTCAGGAAAGCTAGGGTACACCATACACCAGTATTTCTGCTCATTTCATCTGTCATGTTTAACAACCATGGGATTATCTTGTGTGCAAAAATTAAATAAAATCCGTCTGTAAGCCCATCTGATCCAGCAGTTTTTCCCTTTTTCAAGTATTTAAGTGTATTTAATACCTCTGTAGCAGTAAAGGGAAGAGCTATCATTCCCAAATCAGGAAAACAGTAGAATCTAAATATTTACATAACATCACATCAGTTCAGTTCTCAAAGTAACATTGTCCCACTAAATAAGTTGACAGACTACTATGTGAAATGAGAAATGTACTGTGAAGATTGCAATGCCTTATTTCTCTTCACAATTAGTAAATGTAAGTATTTGTGTATCTGATTTGTTCAGAGTTCATCTCTGGCACTGATTTAATTGGCAGTTCAGGTACAGTGAGTCAACAATGCTTGCATTGAAGAGCTGATTTGAGGATGTAATATGCTGTGCAGTTCATTATGTTTTAGTACCACTCGGGCACAACATTGCTGTGGAATATGACAAATCATTGTAAGGAGATCTTCATAGACTATAAAATGTACTACTCAATGTTTTTCCAGTTTTCTAACTATATGGGTGGAGGGTCGACACTGAATTGGTTAACTCATACAGTATAAACATTTGGTACCAGGTGAGAGGTTCCACCATCGGAACACGCCTGTATGAGTGTGCACATCATTAGGGCACCAGGGATTTAAATCTGAATCCCGCTTTTAATGCAGGGGGCTGCACCCCATGCCCCCTAACTAAATATACTAACTCCAGGGGGGGGTGGACCTCAGGGAAGGGGTGGCAAATTTGTATTTTTGGCACCCTATTGACAGGTGCACTCGGTTCAAAGCACAGATGGCCAGAAAGGCAGGTGAGCATGTAAGTATGCAGTTGTAGAGGGGTAGTGTTACTTAAAGAAGCACATATAAATTTGTGAACTCTGGGCAATAATAGCAGCCTTGATATAGTGAACATTTTTGTGTAAAATGTCAGCATCTGTGTGGGTGCTGCTTGCCTATGCACACAAACTTGTAAGTAATAAAAAATATTTTTTATCCTGCAACCAGCTTTGTGGTTTCTTGTATCCTCTACTATGTATCCCAGCTGTTTTAAGTACTGAAGGGTACTTTGTAATGCTGATGTACCTGATAAGTATAATAAATTACAGGAGATGACTGAATTCCTAATAGATGTTCTTAGAATGTAACTGGATTAACCTTCAGTTAGCAACAAGTTTGCAATGTGGTACCAGTATGAGCAGTCTTGCACTGCAGTGTCATTTTGTCCCTGACAGATTGCTTAATTTGTTAGCTCAGAATATCTGATACACAGACTTATATTTGGCTCAGTAACTTATCTATCATTCTTTGACATGGGCCCAGTACTTGTCTACTATTAACAACTGTTAATCTGGAACTGTTTCTATCCATTACCACTACCCAGCATGACTGCTAGCCTGCTGTTAATGCAGATCTTGTTCTGGTCACTAGGAGAGCACTTTAGATTCTTGACAAAGCACGAAACGTTAGAGCAGTTTTTGTGGCAGTAGACCATTACTAGGGATGCAAGTTTGTCATGGATGAGGTTTTAATGACTCATTGTTTGTTCATGAAATCATTAGTAAACAGTAGTAAATGTTGTGGCACTGTCATCATTGCTACATTCTGATGACACTAGTGAAAGTCATGGAAGTCCTGAATAAAGATCGAACGTCATGGAATCAGTGACGTGTATGACTGCCATGACAAACTTACATCCCCAACCATTACCATTGCACCTTTTACACAATAAAAATGTTTGCAGCAGTTCCATTTTAGACTTTTAGATCCATTTTTATATTTTTCAGTTATACATCTGTTTAAAAACAATGCACCATGGTTCCTTGAGCTGTTCTTACCTTTGCATCACTGTTACATATGTTGGGCTAGGCTCGCAACTGAAGCCACAGTCTGTTGCCAGCCAGCAAGAACAGTAGCAAAATGAGTTAATCTTCAGAGGTGCCTACAACATTGTCTGCAATGGTCCCTGCTTTCAGTCTTTTGGATTTGTTAGTGATGAACCCAACCCTTGACTTCTCAGACACCAGTGATGGACACCTTCGCAGTAGTCGTGACACAGAGACAAATGAAACCGCAGATAGACCATTCACAATTAGAGATGCCTTTATCCATTACAAAAAGGTAGCACTGAAAATTTAATGATTAGTATGGCAGGAGGTTACTCTTGAAAGGTATGTGACTGTGGGAAGAGTCCAAAGGGGTCTCCACATACTTAAGTTTCCATGTTTTGGGAGAGACAGAGATCATTTTTTCCTCCCATGGAAAGAGGAACTGCATGATGCCTTCTTAAGACTAATTAAACTAATTTCAAAATATTTGACTGAGGTACAGAAAAATTTGATGGGTGAATTGAAACAAAGAGAGGAAGATTTGAACAGGTTTGCTACAGTAGTAGCCACAAACATTGGCAGCTATTTCCTGAGATTTCTGTGATATTGCTAGAGAAATATCCTGCTTTCTACATTTCCACAGTAGGGGCAGCAGAGAGAAACTCTTTAGAAATGTTGCTAAATATCTGGAAATATCTGACCATGTCTGTGGCTACTACTGTAATTACCCTGAATTTGATGATTTCAAAAAATAATTAACTGAGACTATAATAAAATTTGACAGAAAAACTAAAGCTTATAAAGAGAAAAAAATGGATACTGGATCAGAAGGAATATGCTAAAAAATGTGCCTATAACCGGAAACAATATGAAAAAAGACAGCAACAAGCAATTTCACAAGGTCAACCTCATTCTATTTTAAAGGGCCAGAAACATCTACTAATTTACAGACAGACATTAACGCCAAGAATTCAGTCCTTAATTCGGATGCAGCATCGTCATTTTTGGAGGACTCGATGACCTCAGAGGAGAGTTCCCCTCCCCCCGTCAGCCAACCGTATTACCATGCCACAGCCACAGGGTCCCCTTCAATGCACAAGCCACAAAGATGAGGCAAATGAATCAACAGGAGGTCAAGGAGGTCGAGGTGAACAGAATCAAGTCAGAGGCGGGGCAGACAAGCTTAGGAGAGACCTGCACAACAAACATACTGTATGTCCAACAGAGATGGGACACACAAAGGAGGGTCCATACCATACCCATTATTGGACTCTGACCTAATGCAAAGTAATGTCATTAATTTGTCATCATATGAACTTACATATGTAGACATTTCAGCTCTTAGGAAGGGACCGAATCTTGTCCCCATTAATCAATTGAATCCATTCAGTCAGTAGTAGTAGCCACAGACATGGTCAGGTATTTCCAGATATTTTGTAAAATTTCTATAGCGTTTCTCTCTGCTGCCCCTACTGTGGAAATGCAGAAAGCAGAAGATTTCTCTAGAAATATCACAGAAATTTCAGGAAATATATGGCCATGTCTTTGGCTGTGACTGTATATTGATTTGCAAAAATTTCTTAGGAATCTAAATTTGAAATGCTTTTATTCTGATAGTGATAAACTAGGTAATGAAGTGGAAATTGACTCTGACAATGTATCACTTTTGTCCATTAACACAAATAGCACACAATGTGAGTTCATTCAGGCTTTTAAACCATGCTCTAGTTTTATTCCTCCTATGAATACTGTAGTGGGTATTTTTCAAATAGCTTGTGAATACAATCTGCAGAAGCTAGCAGAAAAGCCATTCACACCCCATTGTGTAAATCTCAGTAGAGAGGAACACAATGTTATCACCTTGTTAGGCAATAACAAAGATCTTACTATTAAGCCTGCTGACAAAGGCGGTAGCATTGTCATCATGAATACAAACAAGTATGTTGAGGAAGTCCATCGACAAATTGGGTAATACTAAGTTTTATTGTAAACTTAGTTATGATCCCACATTGAAGTTTAAAAAGACCATAGATGGGGGTTACTGTGGAGCCCAAGCATGAAGGATGCCTGAGATCAGAGCTCTGCATTACACAGCTCTTAATACTGCAAATATTGATAGTTATACCAAATTGATTTAAAAAATGTGTATATCTGCTGGCACAGGAAAGCCTACCAACTAAAATGGTCAAACACAATTCTGCCTAACCTGCGGAAGAGACTAAAATACAAGTGGCAATGTCTGAAGTGGCTTGGCCCAGCACTAGATCAATGCCATCTGATGGTGCAACAGACTCAAGACAGGAAGAAACACGCCAGTCCCTCGGATCTAAAATGTGACAGCTACTGGCATCTGTTACCGTGATGAACAATAAGTTTGATTCTCTTACAACACACTGTAGAAATCTCTATGGAAGTCATGAAAACAGATATGGGAGGCATTAAAAGGCAAACTGAAAGGTGCAGTGCAGCTTCAGTACAATATGCAAATGAGTCTAAACTTACACATAATAGACTTGAGATACTGGAGAATCAGATTCACTCAATGAATGTTCATCTATTGGGCTTACTGGAAGGAGTGGAGGGTGATAATCTCCTTATATTTTTGAAAGAATTGCTTAATGACCAACTAGGGTAATATTCAGGGGTGATTGAATGGCCCATTCTGAAGGCATATCGTGTTGCTGTGCATGTGGCAGACAAGATGGAGACCAACCGTGTGCAGTGTTAGCTGTAGTGGACTCCAGGGCAACCCAAGATAAGCTCCTCCAGCTGGTAAGGCAACATCATCCTTTGTTATTTGATAGGTGGACAGTATTAGCTTTTCCTGATCTTGCCCATGCCATGCACCAGAGGAAAAAGAAATTCAATGGGGTCCGAGCAGTTCTCTGTGATCTAGAGATACCACGTGCACTACTGTTCCCCTCGAAGCTCCAAGTTATCTTTCAAGACAAAATCTACCTTTTTACAGATCCTTCCAATGCTGGGAAGTGGTCAACAGAGCTTAAATAGAAACAGAAGAGAATGGAACAGGTTGGTGTTATGGACCCTGAAGAGTTGGAAGAAGGATTAAGGTTTACAGTGGCCTATATATAGGCTGTGTTTTTTTTTTTCAATGTCTTGTTGTGAGGCAGTTATGGATTTGGAACTAAATACATTTACATAATTCCTAGTCTTACATGTTTACAAATGTTTTTGGACCACTCCGTGTACAGTATGTATGTTTCCCTGCACTGCAGATCTTCCCAGTATTTCAATGATCTGCCTAAGTCAGAATCGTGGTGTGTAAGTTAGCTAGCCATTGTTTAAATTAGTTTTGTGGAGCCCCGTTAAGTATGTATACTTGTTTAGTGTTCTGGATATTTTAATAAATTATTAAAACTTTGTTTTACATATGCTGTACCCGAGGTGGCTACAATGTAATTACTACAGTTCAACAAATAATGCAAAACATAATCAGAACAAGTTCACCATTTCCTAATCTTAGTGGAAATTATTAACCTTTTGTTAATTACTTATTAACTTTATTGGAAGGGGTGTAACAATGCCCCACTTTTCTACTTATGAATGGTTTACTAATTTGTTGATGCAACTTATCTCCTCAGTAGTCCTGTCTTCTTTATTTGAGGATCAAAGGTACTATATTTGGACTATGAATGGCACCATGTCCTTTTTCAAGGATGGGCTTTTGAATTCCTTCTGGACCTGTGGAACTTCTTAGTTAATAGCCATACACTCCTGGGCTACAGTTCCACACAAAACTTAAAATTTCTTACTGGAACTTTTGAACTCTTTGCATCTCCCTTAACTTGAATTAAACAGGGAGATTAATTTATATACAGTATCCTGTATGGTGTACCACTGTTGTTTTATGATGACTGTTTCCTAGTTGGAAATGCTGTTATGTTTTTCTCATTGCAAAATGAATAAAATATAATTATAACAACAAAAACAAGACCATAGATGCTTATGTGATTGGGGCACATTTACAAGGTTGGACTGACACCAATATATGGGATTTTTTGACTGAGTCATCACCAGGGAGACAGATCATTTATATGTTACCCAAAGTGCATAAAAGCATAATAGCACCACCTGGGAGACTGATTATATTGGGTGCAGATTCCCTCACTTAGCTACTCTCCATATACGTTGATTCCTTTATTAAGCCTTTAGTAACATTGGTTCATAGGCATGTGCGAGTTGAAAGCCGCTGGCCAATATGACTCGACACAATCAATTCAAAAAGGTGAACTTTCCATCCCTCATATGCCTATCCAAAGCAATTTTAATTGTGGCAAGTGTTTTACTTAGAACTACTTCCATTGGCAGTTTATTCCAGACATTGACCACTCTCTGGCTTATCCAATTTGCTCTACAGTTAGTTCTATAATTTTCACCCTTTAGTTGTGATGGATGAAATCTACTGCATCTGAAGTTATCTTTTCTTACGAGTCCCACACACTCCCACAGGTCACCACTATTAAATGCCCCGTGAGTCAGATACAGATCCCCCTTATTCTCTTATAATATAAGGAGTATCATCCCAATTCACTCATATTTCAGCATAGGGCATCCCCTTTGTCTGGACGATCCTTTTTGTGGCCCTCCTCTGTATCCTCTCCAGCAACTGATTACCTTTTTTATTAGAGGGTGCCCAGTACTGTACACAGTACTTCAGGTGGGGCCTGAAAAGTGATGTGTACAGGGGAAGTATTACTCTTTTGTCTCTACTATTAACATTTCTAAAAATGCAGCCCAGCATTTTGTTACCTACACTTGCTACTCTTTTACAATGTTCAGTTGGGAAGAGGTTACTGTTGAAATTGACCCCCCAGGTCTCATTTGGAGTCTGTCTCCATTAAATTTTTTCCATAGAGCGTATACTTGGCACACCTGTTACCTCTACCTACTTTATGTAAAAGACACCGATGATATTCTTTCTGTTATGCAGGGCATCCATGTCGAGCCCAATGAAATCCTTGTCATGCTTGGCATGGAATCACTGCACAGTGATACCCCACACTGAAAGACTAGAAGCTCTGTGTGTTTTTCTGGATCACAGTGAATCTACAGCTTAACCTCCCACAGACCTATTTGCACAAATGGCTAGATTTATACTAGAATACAATTAATTTACCTTCCTAGGAGAAAACTATCTGCAGTTAAGTGGCACCGCAATGGGTACCACTTTTGCCCCCAATTTCATGAATTTGCACCTGGATCTGTGGGAATAATGTTACATCTATAATGAGGAAACAAACCCTTTCTTGGATAAAATATGTCTTCACCATCGATATATCAATGATATTCTGATGGTGTGGAGGGGTATAATTGAAGAGCTGAGCCAGTTTGTGCAGTATTTGGAACTGAGCAACAAGAATTAGCATTTTACAATGTCTTACAGTAAATCTAGTGTTCTGTTCTTGGATGTTCTTTTGACTAAGAATGATGACAACAGTGTAGACACCAATCTACACTGTAAACTAACAGATAGGAACGCTTTGTTACTATCCAGCTCATGTCACCCCCACCGTACCATCGAAAATATACTAACCAGACAGTTCTTGAGAATATGCCATAATTGTAGTAAGGATTTGAATTTTGAACAGAATGCAAAAAATATAAAGAAGAGATTCAGTTAATGAGGGTATTCAGCTGAATCTGTAAACAGATCATGTGAAAGAGCCCTTAATGAAGAATGTCAGACTTCACTGACATCCATCCGAATAATAACAACAAACCAAGGACAGACATCAAACGGTATCACTTTGTCACAACTTACAATGTGCAGTCCAAAGTGGTTGAAAATGTAATTAGGAATAATTGGCATATTCTCATAAATGGACCAAGACTATCTGACTGGGTAGAGCATTTTGCATGTATGGTGTACAAAAGAGGCAGGAATCTCTCTGATTTTGTCACCCACAGCCTACAACCCATTCCCTGCCCAGCTGCTTGGTTGCTATCTTTCCCACCAGGTTGCTACCGATGTAGCAGATGCAAATTCTGACAATTCATCACACCTACCAAAGCTTTTGTGAACCCTTTAAATAATGAGGAAGTCACTATCGTTAGGTTTGGTAACTGTGACACAACCAATGTCATATATTTGGTGACTTGCACTTGCTCAGCGTTTTGCATTGGTAGAACTAAATGTAAATTAAAAAAAAAGAATGGGAGAACATATTAGGGCACCGGACATGGCAATGTGCAATATGCAATGGCAAAACATAGTGCTGCCTCCAATGATCCCTCCACACACAAGTGGTCTTTCCTGGGCATTGAACATGTGTCCATTGGGCCAATAGGAGGAGAGCTGCCCAAAACCTTTGATAAGCATGAGGGTTACTGGATATTCAGATTGGAAGCTGTGAAAAGGAAAGGGCTAAATGACAAATCTGAACTTTCACCTTATTTGTAAGTGCCCCTTTTATCACAGTTAGGATCAACCCTTAAGACATAATACTATGAGGT
Source organism: Neoceratodus forsteri (assembly GCA_016271365.2). NCBI lineage: Eukaryota > Metazoa > Chordata > Ceratodontiformes > Ceratodontidae > Neoceratodus > Neoceratodus forsteri. The sequence continues at coordinate 10,316,799 of CM057456.1, forward strand.
AGTATAGTATAAAATGGATAGTGATATTAATGTAGAAACATCTATCTTTGTACACTGTTTTTCATCATTACCTGAGCTAGTCACCTTCCGTTCCTCCCCACTCCTCCTCTTTTTGCACCCTTTTCATTTCAGTTAAACCTTGTCATGTCACATTTTTTGGTGGTTATGAGATACAGTGGGGAAGTATAGCACTGAAAGTATGGTGATAGTATCTTATAGTTAGTTATCTATGCACATTTCTATTCAAAGCCTTTTCCCCTCCCCGTCCCCTTTTAATCTCAGTTAGACCTTGTCATGTCTCCTCATTTTAGTAGTTATGAGATATAATGGGGCAGCATAGCATTGATTGCATAGCAATATTATCTTATAATTAGCTACCTGTGCTCAATGCTATTCAAAGCCTTATTTCCATCCCTTTTTCCTTCCCCTTCTTCCTCTCTTCTTTTCTACCTTTATTTCTAAGTGTAATTTAAAGACAAAATTAATTACAAGTGGAACCTGCACATACTTTTGTATGCATGTAGCAAGCATTGCCAGCCATGCGTGACCCTATTATATATAGTAATGGTACTAGCTAACAGTAGATATGTACATGGCCACTACCGGCAAACTAGGCAAACTAAATAATATATTTATGTGCAGCATTATTAAGTAATGAACAGTTTATCTACTTGCATCTAACACATTATCAACTGAGTTAAATCTACATGAGGAATGTTTCGCCACTTGTTTCATGTGTAATCCAAAGTAATTAATTTGCAGTGCTATTGGAACCTGGTTTTAATGTTTTTCACCCGGTTGTTATTAAAGTTACACAGTATTTATTCTGATCACTAGGAGAGCACTTAAGCTTCTCGACAAAGTGTGCAAGTGTGAAACATTGGAGCAATTTTTGTGGCAGTGGACTGTTGCCTTTATACCTTTTGCACAATAAAAATGTTTGCAGCAGTTACACTTTAGACTTCTGAGTGTGTTTTTGTTATTTTTCAGTTATACGTCTGTTTAAAAATAACACCCCATGGTTGCTTGAGCTGCCCTTGCCTTATGTATCAGGATAGATTTGCTTATTAGCCATGTAGGCAAATAGCAAAAACTGAGACCAAGAAATATGTTTCCAGGAAAATCACAAAACAGACACCCGACACTAAAACTGCATCCTCTAATCTGCATCAGTTGTGTTGCAGCCTGTTACACCTATTCAGCAGCATGCTCTCACATTACTGTATATGTGGGCTGGGGCTAACTCTACCCTCCACACCTAGGCTTTGGCCAATTTACAATGGCAGCTATTACATTTAATTAATACTACAGTATTTGTTATTCAATTTTTCCCTCTATGCCCCACTGGCTGGCCCTCCTTTCTACTGATCCTCCCAGCCTGTTCACAAGATTCTCTCAGGACTTACCTGTGCCCGAGTCCCCCCGGCTTGCCCTCTGTGCCGGGGGGGTGGGGAATACCTCGACCTGACAAGTTATGGATCCAGATTCAGGAGGAGCTTGAGTCATTGGTGTGGGGCCTGGAGGGACCAGCCATCATCCTGCCAGCCATGGTTTTTTCCATCTTCATTTCCCCCTCTTGTGCTGCCACTCTAGCCTTCCCCATAGGGACATCGACACTTGGTACTATGTCCCCAATGTGAGCATGTGTTGGCATGCTCATGCAATATGCAGCATGGCACATTCCTCCCCATGTGCCTGTGTGCCATACTTCCCACACACCTGTAGGTGGCAGTGCTACAGCAGGATGTGACCCCCTTCACCTGGAAGAAGGAGAACATCCTCTGGGATGCTCAATTCTCTCCCCCCCCAGCTGGCCCCTGGTGACCCAGGCTTGTTCCCAAACCCAGGCCACTGGTGTCACAAGCCATAGTGCTATTGCTGTGCCAAACAGCTTGACATTCAATACCAATTTTAGATCAGTGCAGTTCATTCAAAAGTCTTTATAATGCCAACATAGAGAAATACTGTTTTAAAAAACATGTGCCTGCTAATACAGGATCCATGTCCCTATGATAACTGTAATATGGTTTATAATTGGGCTGGCAGTATAGCCTAGAGGTTAGAGGAATGAGGTGTGAATGAGCTTGGTACATCCAGTAGACCAGACCTGAGTTTGATTCTCTCAACCTCCACTTACATACTATGTGACTCTGAGCAAGTCACTTAACCGCCCAGTGCTCCCAGGTTGCCCCTGAAAATGGGCACTTGTGCCTAGTGGGCCTTACCTGGTTACCAAAGACTAAAATAAAAATAAAAAACAGCACCACTGAGAATAAAACACCCAAGAAATGTTTCATTTAAGAACTACTTCAACTGTCCTTCTAATGCATCCAGGGTCTTCAAATTCTGATCAAATGGAATGTCTTACAGAGAGAAGAAAATAATGTGATGGACATGTACAAGATACACACTAGTTGCTGGTACGTATTCCTAATTTATAAAAAGGTTTTATGTCTGTGGAGTCTACAAAAGCATCCTTCTGATGAGACATTAAACCAAAGTCCCTTCTGCCCATCTCCCGGAACTGCCCAGATGGAAGTTAAAGATCCCATAGCACTTATCGAAGAAGAGTATGGGCATTTCCCAGGTGTCATGGCCAACATTTCCCCTGTCAATAAGACAGATCCACATAACCCAACCTCCAGGATGCACCTGGAAACAAATTATGACAGCTTAGTGTGCCTTTCCTGGTCAAACATTAGAAATGATTATTTAGTGAAAAAAGTATGCCTCTCTTATTCCCCAAAATAATTGTCTTATGAAAAGGATTGACATTTCTTGTAGACATTAGGTTGCTCAGGTTTAATTAATAAGACTACAAATATCATTTAAAACATGTTCAGGATGCATAGTGGAAGCAATTTGCTAAGGTGGTTCTTATGTAAAAATGTGCTCAATAGTAATGTCAAAGTTCAGATGGTTAATCATCTTACAAGTCAATCGATGCTTAGTGATGGACTAAAATGCATTCTGCCTTTTGACACTACATAATTCATAATCCTCTTGTTTATAGATTTTATAACCAAGACTAAAAACTGCAAAAGATCCCATGGCTCTTATTGAGAAGAGCAATGCTTTGCATTTCTCATCAGCTCAATATCTTCTAACCTGGGGTCTTAAAACTCTGAAATCTGCCTGGGAATATTATCATTATTACAGTTTGACTCAACACAAATGAACTCAGCATTTCCCTGCTGCAACAATATAATGTATGGTAGAACATGGTTATTGGTAGAAATCTACCTTTTTATAATAATGTTTTACCATCGATGTAATGTCACAATGTTGTTAACCCATTGATGGTACATCACATCGATGGGTTAACAACCAGGAACAGGCTGCACATGCGTGCAACTTGATCAGGTGGCAATGAAACGGTCGTGGGGTGAGAGCATGACCCAGAGCAGAGCGGCGATGGCACAAAAAAACTGCAGTAAGGAACTGCTTTCTCATTTTTTAAACATAAACGGTACCATACACTATAAAATATAATGTATGGTACATAGATCATCAACAGGTTTTTTAACCCATCTCGAGGTTGCCATGGTGATGTAAACCTCTCGAGCTTCATTCTCGAGGTTTACATGGTCGCCATGGCAACCTCTCGATGGTTAACAAACCGGTTAACAATTGATGACCATACATTATCCTCTATAAAGAAACTGTTGACTTTACAGAATTCCTTCTAGATTGTCTGTCAGAAATAACTTCCATTAATTTGTAAGGCATCAACAGCATCTCCTCCACAATATTTACTGGACAATATGAAATGGAATAATTCTTATTTCTAAATAGAGTAAATAGGAATTCTTATTACCAGTTACTAATATTCCCTGTTAAATATACAAATCAATATGTTGACATTAGATAGCCAGTAGATAACAAGGCTTGGGGGGGGGCATGGTACAGTCCACTTTGATATCTATAAAAGGTAAATGGATGAGTTGTTTTAAACATATCTGAAGAAATTCAAAATGCACTCTTGATAAATCTCAGGGTGTCAGAAATACCTTTATACTAAACAACCCAGTACTATAAAATGTTTTGCCAACTAACAGATCCTGCTGCTTCCAATGTCATGGGTGTGTTATGGCACAGTCTACTTTGATCTATAAATGGTTAATGGGGGATACATTTTTGAGTCTGTAAAAATGTGTCAAGCAGGTTACCTGTGTTAGTTTCTAGGTTAATACCTTGATCTCCCTTATACTGTAGCTGTGTTTATTAAAACTGTACACAATGCAGAAACAAAAGTTCCACATCCTCACGTTCATGGACTGGAAAAATCTGGATAAGATTGTTTCACCTTATAACTTCCACTTGGAATGTGGTAGACCTCATGTTTTAACCTCCATTGCCAGTATTCATGACATAGTCTGGTGATCTCTCTTTAAACTGCTCTCACATGAATTTCTACTTCTAGTGGACTGGAGGTATTTCAGCCATGTCAATTTAATGTTATTAATAAAGATTCCGTGCCTCTTTTACTCCATGGTGATTTAGGAGAAATCAGACTGGATATGCTAAGATATGCACATCTAGAATAGTATTTATTTTGCTGTAAACTGATTGACTAATGATAGAGTTGTATGTATGTAAAATAAAGAACAGAGTGCACACAAGGTTGTGGTGCTCTCAAGCAAAAAATTAACAAGAAAAAAAAACAGCAGCTTGGGCACTCACCACCACATTCATTTGCTGACACCGTGCTGATGTTCAAAAATAGTACATTTTATTACATATTAAAAGACATTACGCCTAATGCATTTCAGGTCCACACATGACCCCTCACTGCTAGTACAATTCCTCTTCATACGTAAAAATTCCCCTCTGGGGATATTATCAATGACATGCATTGGATGGCAACCGGATGCAATTAAAGTTGTGTTGCCATCCACTGGTTTCCTATAGGTTTCTGTCTCAATACTGCCCTCTGATTTTCTAGAAACAATCAAATCTAAGTAAGGAATTTTCTCAGCATGGCAAGTATAAGTAAACCTCAAATTCTCGTTAGTTGTATGGAGGAAAACAATAAAATCCTGCAATTCTTTTTCAGTGCCATCCCAGACCAGTACTATATCGTCAATGTAACATTTCCATGTTACCACATTGTTCTTATCTTGCACAAACTCCTTCTCTCAGCACCCCACATACAAATTTGCTACTGATGGGGCGCAGGTTGCCCCACCGCAGTGTCTGTAACTTGTCTGTAAAAAATTCCATTAAATGCAAAAGCATTGTATTTAAGAACACATTCAAGCAATTTCAACAAAAACTCCAATGGTGGAACCTTCTCATTCTTAGTTTGTCTTAAATAAAAAGCTGTAGCATCCAGGGTCCTTTCATGACGTACATGTGTGTATAATGCCTCAATATCCATAGTCACTAAAAAGCATCTTTGATTTAGAATAATACCATCCAAGATATTCAGAATGTCTTTTGTGTCCCTAACATAGGAAGGCACTTTTTCTACATGAGGCCTTAAGAATGAATCCAAATATTGGGATAGAGGTTTTGTCAAAGAACCCAGACCACTCACGATTGGCCGGTTCAGTAGTTTTTCCATTGACTTGTGTGCTTAAGGCAATAGATAAAAGGTGGCCATTTTAGGAAAATCAGTAATCAGGAAGTGTCATACATTTTGAGTTATAAAAGCCTCATTATAGGCATCATTCACTATTTCGTCAATTGAGAATTTAAAATCTACAGTCGAATCATGTGTTAGTTTCTCATAAAATATCACATCTTGAAGTTGCCTCAGTATTTCTGTCACATAATCCATTTTTTTCCACAAAACTACCACTCCACCTTTATCAGCTTGCTCAATGACCACCTCTTTATTTTCTTGTAATGTCACTATTGACTTGCGTTCTTCTCTTGTCAACTTATTAAAATCAGGAGTGGGTGGTTTGTGCAGGAGACTCTCTAGATCATGCTCTACTAGTTGTTTAAAAACAGTCACAGCCTGGAAAGGAGAGGGACAGAACATCGAGTTAGGTTTAAAATCTTCCTTGTCATTACCATTCATGACATTATTATCCCCAGTTGTATGTATCTAGCCATATATGGTTCAAATGATCACCAGATTTGAAGAGTACCCAAACAGGGAATCATAGTTCAAAACTTTATTTGCATATAGCATACAAAACATACATTGATCTGGTACCCTACAAGACAGGTGCAGCAGTGGTAATGACTGAACACCAACATTTCATGCAAGCATCTGAGCCATAGATCTATAGATGCATCCTATGTTGTGGTTCTGTTGACTGCACTATACTCAGTGTGGCTGATGTCTGCCTGTGTCCTTAATTACAGAGTTTGTAGTAGGATAAGAGAGGACTCAGAGCCAATATGAGCTAGAGAAATCCAGCTTTGTGGTGTGTTTTCTGTTCACTCCAACTACAGACATTTGTTAATAAAATTGCAAATTATGTTTAGGCTTAAGGGATTGAACATCTGCATGAAAAGGAGCCTGTATCACATTTGTTCATGCGTGGCCTGAGTATAAGCTGGTTTGGGATGCCATGTTCAAACTCCGTGTATACATAACTGTTCCCTGCCTGACCCCTCAATTGAATACAGTAGCTGCTGAAAATACATTATATTCATTCTGTGTCTTTTTCATTTCGCTTCTAGGTATCTTTTTTTCTAACTTATATTTTATGTGCCCATTTTCAAGAAACCCCCATCAGAGGATACTACCCAGCTCAGTAGCCTGGCATCTCTGGAAATCACAAACCCTCCCCCTATAAACCCATCAGCTTACCCTCTATTTAGGGATCTCTAAAGGGGAGGAAGAGGATGGATAGTCACTACAGCTGAGGCCTGGGTATACCCATCATCCTGTCATCTAAGGTTTTTCCTCTTTTGGTTTTCTAATAGGTCCAGATCCCTTCCACATGTAAGCTGGCACTCTAGGAGCATCAGTTGTGCATACTTTTATGTCCCACCACATGACACTCAGCTAGCAACTGCCCCTCTTTTTTGTTCCCCACTGTACTACCACACCAAGGTAGCACTGAGTTAGCGGGGACTGCAGCCATCTCTCCCTGAGGAATGAGGGCACCTGTGGGATATTCAATCCTCCCTCCCCTCAGGCGCAATGATGACTCGAGCTCATTCCTGATCCCAGGTCACTGGCATCATGAGCAGTAGCACTAATTCTGCACTAATGGGCCAGTTGCTGCGTGCATCTTTTAGTTAAAGGGAAAACTACACCGTCTTATCTTATAAATTTTATTTTCATTATTTATTTAGTTTTTGTTGACCGGGTAAGTGCACTAGACAAATCCTGCCTATTTTCAGGCATGACCCGGGGGAAGGGGATACAGATGAATGCCAACTGATCTTGAACCAGATTAAGCTGTTGGTGGTACTTTCAGTGAGTGAGGGAAATTTGGCCAGGACACCGGGGAGATTCCTCTACTCTCCAGTAGGGGGACCCTTTGCTGGTGAGCATGGAGGGTCTCATTAGTCACCAGGACAGTGAAGAGACAGGTCGGTCTCCAGGAGCTCCAGCAATACTTACAGGAGATAGTGAAGGAAATGTTGGTGGAGAATTAAAGCAGGCTGAGGAAGAATTTTCTTCTCAATCAGAAGCACTTACAGAACCGATGGATGAGGATTTTACTTTTCAAAATGAGGAAAGAAAGCTCCAGCTTGACATGGAAGAGAAAAAAAGACGGCTCTTGGACATGATTTCAGCTGCAGAGCAGGAATTTCACCTAAGTCAATCAAAATTAGATGAAGAAAGAAAGAAGAGGAAACAGACTGGTGTTAGTCCCCTACAAGGACAAGGTAAATGTTTACTGGTATTTCAGACACTTGGTTCAAGTGAAGGACATCACAGCTGTGGGGAACAGGTTGAGGTTCCTGAAATGATGTTAGGACAGAAGCCTGCTACCCCAGAAAACTGGCGCCCCAAAGATGCTTTACAACAGGTGGGCTGGTTTTATAATGGGATAAAATGGATCCCTGACCCCAACATACCAATTCCTGGATCCCTTGATAATTCGGCTTTTCTGCCTCAAGATTATTCAGCTTTGTTGCAATCACGCCTGAGACTAACACAAGACCAGACGTTGCCTACAGTTCCCTGTGCAGATGCAGTTGCATGGGACGAAGAAGATGCTAGCATTCAGGGCATTGCGACAGACATAGGGAAGCTTGTTCGGCCTGTCTTGATCGAGAAGGAATCAAGCTGAATCCTACGAGACAGATCCTTCTCCTGAAACTCTGCCAGAAAAGGTAAGAGAACATACTGATGTTTTAGGGTGTGGGCCACCAACAAACTTGCCCACACATTCCCTATGTGAGCCTGTTTCTCCTTTGGACAAGCCTGTGACTCCACCAGTTCAGTATGTTCCTCCTCCTTCTGAGGACCGCCGGCCAGGTTCATATGCTGGCCTATTCCATAAACTGGCTGAAGTGACCAAGCATCATTTCCTGGTGAGACTAAGATATAAAGGGTTAGCACCCATTCCCCCCGATAGATTATGGGTGGGGAAAACACTGATAAAAGATTTAATGGGGTTTTCTCCTTCAGAAATCTATGCATTTATCCATGCACCAGGTGATAGGGTATACAACATCAGTTTTTGTTCCATCAATCTTTTGGATAAATTCTGGAAACTGTACTATGAAGTGAAAGATACGGACTGTTGGACTGAGTTTATTGCTATTCCTATCACCAAGCCCACAATTAAGACAATAGCAGTTCTTTTTCGAAATGAGGGTGTGGATGTTACGAATATTGTCTTCTGGTTGGAGAAACGATGCACAATCTTTGAACACCCCATGCCCATTATGGATGACAATGGGTTTTGGACTGGGGAGGTGGAATTTCAGAATACAACTTAAACAAACTGATCAAGGGATTCAACATTTACCAAGTTCTTTTTTTTTTTAGGTCGGGATAGAGGCATATTATTCTATCCGGGTCAGCCAAAGAGTTGTTACAGATGTGGGTCCCTGTCACACTTAAACACCAATTGTGACAATGTTAAATGTTTTCAGTGTGGTATGTTGGGCACTCAGCAATGCAATGTATAGCCCCTCCAGTGTGTAATCTTTGTGGTGATGAGGACCATGCATTTCAAGAATGTCCTTGGGTGGCACACAACTCAGAAGAGGTTTCAGAACATGAATTTTTCCTTTCACAGGCCAGGCACACTAGTAAAAATTCTTCCAGCACTGATGGGGTTCCCCCATTTCCTCCTAGACAACGGGGTAGGGGTCGTGGCAACTCTGCTGGTAGTAGATTAGTGGCTAGAAATCAAAAGGAAAAAGCCCTAGGTTCTGGGCGCCTCCCTTTGTACAATACTGATAAAGGGATGATTCAGGAGAGGGTTTCACAATTCCCGGGTAAAGTATCTGATTTACCGCAACCTGATAATGAGAACCAGTCTTTAGATTCTGAGGTAATTCATCCAGAAATTTTACCTGAACAGACCATACCTCCAGATTCTGTTCACCCCACACCCATGTCGCCTTTACAGTTAGAACCAATTTCTAGGTCAGTGAGTATACTTGCTTCTCTGTCCCCTTTGCCACTCTCAAACAGGTATTCAGTCCTTCCAACATGGGGAGACCAAGCCGAGATGGAAACACCATTAGAAGGGAGGGAATTACCCGACTTATGATCGGTTCCACCTCCTGTGGATACGGGGCTCCAAGGGGGAAAAAAAATAGTAGAAATGGAAAAAAGAATGACAAGATCAAGCACTAAGGTATTTAAACCCCCCTCCTTGAGCAATATCATTTAAAGATAGCAAGCATCAATGTCAACAGTATTAAGTCAGATTATAAAAGAATTACCACCTTTGGTATTCTACAACAACTGGACTTTGATATAATTTTTTTACAGGATACAAGATTACATACGCTAATAGACATAGCCCAGGCAAAGAAAGATTGGTGTTGGGACAAGTCTTATTGGTCGATAGGGGAGGATTTGTGTTGTGGACTAAGGTAGTGCTTTCGTTCCCATGAAGTAGAAGTACAACGTCTGGTAGACATAGAACCAGGGCGAGCATTTATGATGGATGTTCAGGTTAATTCTTTTTTTTGCAGACTTTTAAATATCTACGGACCTCAGACAAAAGCATTACGGATAGAATTATTACAAAAAGTTCAGCCTTATCTACACACTAGTAGACACATTTTTTTTGGAGGGGAATTTCAATATAAATTTTCAACAGAATAAACAGGGTACCAAACAGTACTACGATAAAAATTTTCTCACACAGATAATCCACTGTGTCAGTGGCTCAGTAGGTAGCACACTCGCCTCTGAGGCCGGGAGATCAGAGGGCTGTGGGTTCAGTTCCCACATCTGGCACTTGGGTTAATATCCCAGTACTGACACTGTAGTGCAGCATGAGAGGGGTGCTGCACTTCTGAGGTGCTGTCTTTCAGATGAGACGTTAAACCGAGGTCCCATCTGCCTGGATAGGTGGTAGTTCAGGTGGATGTTAAAGATCCCATGGCACTTATCGGAAAAGAGTAGGGGAATTTCCCCGGTATCCTGGCCAAATTTCCCTCATTCACTAAAAAAAATACCACTAACAGCTTAATCTGGTTCAAGCTCAGATGGCATTCATCTGTATGCCCCTCCCCCAGGTCGTGCCTGAAAATAGGCAGGATTTGTCTAGTGCACTTACCTGGTCAACAAAAACTAAATAAAATAAAAATAAATAAAGGACATACATGAGGGCGGGAAAAAAGGGGCACTTTCTACCTTTTTTAAGGGATGTTTATCTTCATAAATTGATTTTATTTTTATTAAGCAGCCACTTCCGGTGGCAAAAAATTTTTCTTTGCCAATGGAAACGTCTGATCATGTCCTCATAGGTGTATGTATAGCTACTCCTCCTCCCAGACTAATAGGCAAATGTTTTTGGAGATTAAACAGTTCTCTACTGGAGGATCCAATTATATTACGTTTTAAAACGCTACTTATAGATAAAGCTTCCACTTTTTTTCTCTATGATAATTTAGAGGATTGGTGGACAGATTTAAAAGATATTATGATTAGTTTTTTAAAGCATCAAGGGAAGGCGGTGGCTGCATCATCTTACAAGAATTATTTACATTTAAGGGGAGAATTGGGACTATTACTTTCCAGACAGTGTGTAGAAGAAATTGATTTACATAAAGAGATTGATAAGATTAAAAATGAAGTGAGACATTTCCAATATGATAGGCTTAAATCTTTGCAAAAGGAACAAACCTATGGGCCACATGGAAAGGCAGTAGATGTTAACCCCTTTATAAGTAGCCAAAAAATGAGGGAGAAAAGGCAATTTTTAAATTTACGTTCCCCTGATGGTCATTTGGCTATGGGTAATCAAGAAATAATGGATATATTAGAATCTCATGTAGAAGGTTTGCTTGGGACACCAATAGCAGAGTCTAATTATACACACCAGTTTATGCAGGCAGCAGAGGTCCCGACATTAGCTTCGAATGATGCACAACTGTTGATAGAACCATTTACAGGAATAGAAATGGCTGCGGCTATTCACAGCCTTTCAAATAGTATCTTACCAGGATCAGATGGTTTACCAGGTGAAATATATAAACTCTTATGGGATACTATTCCAGTAGAATTGTTGGCAGTTTATAATTTCTTTCTTGAGGAGGTGTTTTTACCTACTTCAATGTATGAAGGGCTCATGATTTTTCTTTTTAAATTTGGGGAGTCAGCGGATATAAATAATTGGAGGCCTATTTCGTTGCTAAATACGGATTTCAAATTATTTGCAAAGTTATTGGGAAATAGATTGAACCGGATAATGGGGCAACTTATCAGTCCAATGCAATATGGTTCAGTGCCAGGTAGGAAAATTACAGATGTTTTACTTCTCCTTAGAGAATTGGTAGAAAATGCTGTGGGACAGCAAGATGTAGGCTTCCTGATTAGTTTAGATCAGGCGAAGGCCTTCGATAGTGTTTCACACTCTTTTTTATGGCATTGTTTGGCTGCATATGGATTACCAGAGAAGTTTATTGCTTGGATTCAGCTATGTTATAATCTTGCTTATGTATGTCCTTATGAAAATGGTTATAAAGGTTCAAAATGTCATATAAGGCATGGAGTTTGACAGGGTTGCCCCCTAAGCCCCCTTCTTTATGTATTTATGATAGACCCAGTTCTTAGAATTTTACAACGTTCTCCCTTGATTTTTGGGTTGACAGGAGGTCATATGTCAGAGAATAAAATCCTTGCCTATGCAGATGACTTGTGACTTATAATAAAAGATAAACAGTCATTTGAGAGAGCAAACCATTCATTGCAAGGCGTGGGTGTAGCTATTGGAGCACATCTTAATATATCTAAATCGAAATGTTTAAATTTACAAGGGTTAAGAGATACCTATGAGGTTCTAGAAGACATCCCTGTAGTGGTTGAACCTATAAAAAATTTGGGTATTTATTTAGGGGGGAGGATATGGCAAGTTATAATTGGGGAAAAGCACTTGATAAGGGAAAGGAATTGGTAAGTAAATGGAATTGGTGGAAATTGTCAAAAAAAAAAGAGGATTTTTTTAATTCATACAATATTGATTCCAGTGTTTTTGTACATTAGTTCGGTATTTTACATCCCGAAGCAGTTAGAGGTACCCTTGATGGGCTGTTTCTTTTCGTGTTTTTTGGGTAGTAGACTGAATCCAGTTAAAAGGAATATTTTATATTTAGAAATAGGGAAAGGAGGTGTGCATATGATAAATCCCTTATTATTTTTTTTACTATTTTTCTTTATGCTAATTTGCTTCCCATTATGAAGGGCTTTACCCGAGGATGGGGAGTGAAGAGTATAAGTTTAATTCAGGGGGTGTTGTCAGAATGGAAGGAGAATCGTTTTCAGCACAAAAATAAACGAAATCCTCGTTTAGTTAAATGTTGGATTGGTGTGTTTGATTATATTATAAAGTGGGGAATAAGTTTTAAGACAGTTCTTCATTTACCTCGACGTCTGTTGTATGAGTAGGTCTTATCAATTCATTTTATAGAACATCCTTTTTCAAGCTTCACACAGAGCGATCACACTTATATTACTCAATATATTAGTGATGCTAGAATTCCGGAGCATATGTGGGATACTATTTGGTTGGAACTTCACTCTAAGATTAATGTTAGAAGCAACCACAAGCACAAGCCCATTACTGACAGATATTGTCCTAGGGAAGGTTGTCAAGAAAAAATTGAAACTATAAACCATTTATATTACACATGTCCTTATGTCATTAAATTCTGGGATGTAGTAAAAAACAGATGGAAAAATGGTTTGGTAATACCCCCAGATCCATCACTGTTGTTTTTTTTGGTATTATACCAGTGACAACACCTGCTTTGAACGACAGCACTTTGAGGATGTTATGTGCCTATTAAGTTTATTGGCTATAGATTAGTCGATGTTGACTAGCATTACAGCAGCAAGTAATATTAAGTCAAGATTTGTTTTTAATGCCTAGCACTGATTTACGATGATGGAAAGAAGAAGAGTTCAAAAGGTTGGACAGGTCGCAATTTCAAATATGATGGTCTAATTTTGATTTTTTGTTAATTTTATTCTTTAAAGGTTTTTTCTCCTTTTCCACATCTGACTTAAACTTCATTTGCTATCATAAATTGTAGAGTTGCTCCACAGATTAGGTTGAGAACTGATGAGATTTAATATTTAAACTCCCACACGCTTACAACAGGGAGGGGGTGAGGGGCTCTTTTAATTAATTTTTTCTCTATCTTTCTTTCTTTTTGTAGGAATACTGTATGAATTAATACTCATTCATGTTTTTCATTTTTTTCCCATTTTGTTTTCTTGGGCAACATATGATTGACCTCTAAATGATTGATTTTGATTTTGGCTTGGAAAAAGAAAAAAAAAGGCGGGGAGGGGGGTAAATTAAGTTGTTTATATTCCTTAAAATGTTTTTCTTATGTTTGGGGTTTTGGTCTGAATCAATGCTTATTTATGTTTGATTTTTTTTCTCTCAATGATATTGTATGACAGAATACTGATCTGTATATATATTTAGTTATGATTTAATACAAAATTCCCTACTCTTATAGTGGGGAGGAGGAGGAGGAGGCGGTGGGTTAAAATGTTTTTCTTTATGTTTTAGGGTTATTGTATGAATTAATACTTATTTTTGTTTTTGTATTTTTTCTTTGTATGATTTTGTATGATGGAATACTGATTGGTATATCATTTGTTTTGATTTCAATAAAAAAATTCCCCTACTCTTTTCGATAAGTGCCATGGGATCTTTAACATCCACCTGAACTACCACCAATCCAGGCAGATGGGACCTCGGTTTAACATCTCATCCGAAAGACGGCACCTCAGAAGTGCAGCACCCCTCTCATGCTGCACTACAGTGTCAGTACTGGGATATTAACCCAAGTGCCAAATGTGGGAACTTAACCCACAGCCCTCTGATCTCCCGGCGTCAGAGGCGAGTATGCTACCTACTGAGCCACTGACCTGCAGCTGTTGGGGATATACAGTACTGGTTTGCTTTAGTTTGATTTCATTGTTCATGCCAGTTTCCCTGTAACTATCCTTGGGGGTATCCATTTTATGGTTGTTGAAATCACATTGTACATGACAGCTGCATTAGCATATGACAATATGATGTCACAGCACCCATTTATACTATGTATCTCTATGCTGAAAGTACAATTGTCATTGGACTCCCCTGAAATCATTCACACTCACAACCAATCTTGGTTTAACCACTTGAAGTTTATTTGGTGGATTCTCAGGTTAACAACCAGTTTCTTCCATATATAACGTCCGTAAATATTTCCATCACAACACACCACTCTTTTAAGGTTGCCCTTTTATTTCCAATGTACACCAACTTTTATCACCTTGCATGATCATCCATTTTCATTGGCTCAGATATAAAAGACCCAATGCCTTCACCACTTTATGATTCCTGTGTTCAGGTGTCCAGCTGCTCTCCAGCCATGCCCCCGGGTGACTACCCCATGGGGAGCCCTATCCTGCCCACCTGTACCTCCTTCCAGCTGGGCCCCCCCTTTTTTTCCATGTGCCTGTTGCTCTCAATAGCAACCCATCCTTGACAAACCTCAGTGTCCCCGTTGCCCTCACCCAGCAACCCATATATCTCCTCATAGCATAACGTATGGGTTGGAAAGTCAAGATCAGCTGCAGGTGAGAGAGGGATTTATCCTGCCTGCAGCCCCTTTTCAATCCCCCTGCCCAGCTCCTCCCATATAGCTCCCTGGCCAATGCCTTCTAATGTCATTCATCCCACTACCTCACTATCCCCACCCCTTTGTAACCTCACTCCCCAGTGATGTCACCATACTCCTCACCCCCTTTCCCCTGTCCTAGTATTTTTGTCATGTCCCCCAAGCTCCACCCCTTTGCAGGTCCTAGGAGGCCAATGACAATCCCCCTGCTACCTCTGTACTGTCCCCTAAACCCCACCCCTTTGCAGATCCCAAGGGGCCAATGACAATCTAGCTTCCCCCCTTAATGGGGCAAGCCCTTTTGTCATTGGACTCCCCTGAAATCATCCACACTCACATCCAATCTTGGTTTAACCACTTGAAATTTATTTGGTAGATTCTCAGGTTAACAACCAGTTTCTTCCATATATACCATCCATAAATATTTCCACCATACCACACCACTTTTTTGGGCTTGTCCTTTTATTTCTAATGTACACCAACATTTATCACCTTGCATGATCATCCATTTTCATTGGCTCGGGTGTAAAAGACCCGAAGCCTTCACAACTTTGTGATTCCCGTGTTCGGGTGTCCAGCTGCTCCCCAGCCATGTCCCCCCTGGGGTGACTACCCTGTGGGGAGCCCTAACCTGCCCAGCTGTACCTCCTTCCAGCTGGGCCCCCTTTTTTCTCACTAGCCCATAGGCTGACCAACAGGTTGGCTTTGGGCTTCTCCACTAAAAACTAGCCAAGACCCCACCCAACCCCCCACCATTGTACAATAGCCTCCTTGCTTTTTCTCTTGAGTGTCGCATTGTCTACCACTGATATGTGGGCCCAGTCTGATCTGTCATCCCTGGGGTGTCATGCATTACTTGCTCCTGCTTGAAAGACCAGCCCCCCTCTTTTCTGGCCCATTCTGCATAGCATTCTATTTTAACCTCTTCCGAGCCTTATCACAGTGCTAGTACCTTTCCTGCATGCCTCCTGCATATTTGGGGTATGATTCTTGACCAACCACTTGTGCATGTGGGCACCATAATTTTATAACAAAATGTCCATTGATATCTTGGGCCTCCCATGCCCACAGGGCATGCTTCCTCAACTCATTCCTCCCTGCATGGATTACAATCAAGCTCTGGCATCTGCAAATATTTGCATCTGACCTCTGGCAAATGGCAAACAATGCCCACCAAGCAATCCCATCTGCTCCTGTCGCATGATTCACCTCTTGTCCCGATATTGTCCCAGCTGTTGACCCCCCCCCACCATGGTCTCAGCCCACTGCTCTGTCCAGTGAATGAAAGAAGGACTGACAATCCATACCCATTGCTGCCCGCCCCCTGCAACAACAGAAAAAACACCATTATTGTCATTTCTGCCATACCTCCTGCATGCCTGTGAGGCCCACCTCCCTACATGTTGTAATGCCATGGGGAAGCCCCCCCAGCCCTGCTACCTGTTAGGCCACCCCATTCCTGAGTAAGTGTGATGCAAAACCATTTGGGGGTCTTCACCAATAACTACCCTTCCTTTACCAGTACGAAGCCCCCGTGACCATTTGGCTTCTTCTACTGATGAACATACATGTGGCCGATTGGCTACCAATTTGCATAGCAAACCTCCACCTATTGTCCTCTTCTGCCAAACTGCTGACACTGACTCGACTCTTGTGTCATCCCTAATGCATGTGGCAACTGGCCAGGGCCCAGTTGGAGCACCCCGCCCCTGTACACCACACTAGCAGTCTCTCAATTGTGGATCCTGCGTCCCCATTTCCCACTTCACCCCCCCCATGCACTGGCTGCCCTGCAGTTCGGATACTGGCCCACCTACCTCCAGCTCAATGCTCTCCAGAAAAATTACAGAGGTTCCTTCCATGTCATTTCATAGTCCCTCCATGTGTTAGGAGCTCTGACAGAGAAATTGGGCATGCTCTAACCCATCTCTGAAAGGCATGGTGGCACTTGTTTCCTGCAGGCCCCCCTTTGGGGCACCTAACTGGGGTCTATCCAACTATAGCCATTACAGGCTGTCAGCTATGCCATGCCATGCCTCACCCCATCCCCATGTGTTCCTTAAAGTGACAAGTTTGCTTCAGGCCTACCCATACCAGCATGTCTGCTACCCCTCAATACCACCTCTGTGGGTCTAGCCTGCCAGCTTATGCTGCTACCACTGCCCTATTGTTGAACCAGAATATAACCTTCTTGGTCCTCCAGTGTTCTCTCCCTACCAACCTGTTCACCCATCTGTGGAAAGCTCCTAAGAAGATGATGTCCTTGGTCAGACCAAGCACCACATGTGTGGGCTGGTCAGTGTTCAAACACCCTTCCCCGTTGACGAAATATCCCTATGACACTACTCCCCCTGCCTGCATCTGTGGACAGCTCGAGCCACTACTGGATTCCCCATGAACTTGTCAGAAAGTCACCCCCATTATATTCTGATAGGAACCTGTCCTGGGCTAGTAGGCAATCCTTTGCTCCCTTGCTGATGTCAACCCAATGATGGGGAAACTTGTCTTTCAGTGGGGCCCCAGCCAGCCACCTGGTCCCAAAAATGCCACCGGGGGCTGCAACCCCACCTGCGACATTCATGCATCTCACCTATCAGATAGCCTTGATCTGGACCCTACGCCTCCCTTGTATCCCCTGCATAAGACCCCTTAACAGTTCCTTTTCTCTGAGGGAGTCTGAACACTGTTCCTCACCCTCAAGCTCTATTCCCCAGAAAGTCCATCTTCCTGCTAGGCTCTTCTGCCCTGTCACTGCCAGCTGAACTCCGAGCTTCTTGCACTAAAAAAGAAAATCGTTCTATCTTGCTGCTTCCTGTCTTATCCAAATTACTTGAAAACATTGTCAACTCTCAATTAAGAGAGTACCTTGATCATGAGAACATCCTTAACCCAGTCCAATCAGGTTTTAGACCTAAGCACAGCACCGTGTCAGCTCTAGCAAAAGTGTCAATGACTGGCTAAAAGCCCTGGACAGTAAACATCACATCTACGCGCTCTTCCTCAATCTCAGTAAAGCGTTTGACACGGTTGATCATTCTATACTAATCAACTCATTAGTTAGCCTCGGTCTTGTCCCCACTGCAGTAAAGTGGTTCACTCTACCTCACAAATCCAGAAACAACAAGGTAAAGTGCAAAGCAAACTCTCCCCATTAAAAATACTGCCCCGGGGCATACCGCAAGGTTCTATCTTAGGGCCTATCCTCTTCGCTCTTTATATCAACCATATTGACTCTGGCCTGCTTGCAGGAAACGTTCATCTCTTCACAGATGACACAGTCCTCTACACAACCAACCCCTCTCTGGACCTTGCATACAAAGAGCTGTAGCAGGACTTTATCATCCTCCAACACAACCTGTTGAACCTTAAGCTCTTATTAAATGCCAAAAAAACAAAAGCTATGATCATCTCTCCACCCTCCTCCCTAAATAGGGAGATACCTGATACTCCTCAGGTTACCACCCTCCTAGGCGAACAGTTAGAACTAGTGGACAAAGTTAAATACCTGGGAGTCTGGCTGGATAATAAACTCAACTTTGGTGCTCATCTAAATGAGTTGGTAAAAAAGCGAAGGCAACATCTCGGTATTTTTTTCCGTATAAGATGCCTTCTCACCCTGGAAGCTAGAAAGCGGTTGGTTCAAACAACGTTCCTTCCCCTGACTGACTACGTCGACTTCCTTTACAGTCATTGCCCAAAGGATGTGCTCCATAAGCTTGATACTCTCTACCATCTTGCATTGAGATTTGTTCTTAGTTTGCCATTGCAGACTCACCATTGCTTGTTGTACCAAGCACTAGACTGGCCATCCCTTCCCTGAGGAAGCAAATAAATGCCCTCATATGGTTTTACCAAGCTATGTCTAACAAACTACCACCCTATATTTGTGACCTGTTTGAACGTTCACAATGTGCCTATGGACTAAGGAACTCCTCACCATTCCTTCTTATGATACCATGGACAAGGACATGTCTTGTCTCTACTCCTATTAGCTCCTTCTTACCAGTGCTCTGGAATAACATGCAGAAAGTGCTTAAGCTCTCCCTCCTGCCTAGTCCCTATATATTCAGACAGCTTCTCTACAAAGGCCTGAAAATGGCATGTGACTGCTTCCACTAAGCGTTACCCTCTGCCTGGGCAGTCTCCTAACTTCCGGATCTTCTTGGCCTTCTTTTTCCCCCAGTCGGCCAGCATTCCCACATGTTAACTACCTCCCCTTTCCTCCCGCCTTCCCCTAGATTGCCCCCTGGGGGTCTTCTCCAGGTAGTCTGCCCCCTTTCCTCTCCCCTCTCCCCTATGCGTCGAACACCCTCCTTGCACATTGCCCTCCTCTGTGTCCTTATTTTCTCCCACCTTTTGCATCCTTCTGACTTTTACCAGCATACACTGCATACTAAATGTTATATCTTGCACTGGCCTTATATGTTTAGTATAGTTTATAATGATCGTGTATCCTATATCAATCTGTGTTACTGCCTGTTGTACTGTATTTCAAACTGTTTGTACTGTTAGTAATTCTTGTCCTGTGTGTTCATGACCATCTTGAAAATGAGCTTGCTCAATGACGTAACTGCCTGGTTAAATAAAGTTTGATTGATTGATTGATTGAGTTGCTGCCTCCCTTTCCCCAAAAACCACCAATTATTCATTCAGATAGTTTATGGTGTCACCCCCACCTGCATCTGGTCTTGAATGCCCATTGTACTTGGTAGTAAAAGCTTTGAATGTGGTGCCAGCTACAGAAAACCCACGTGGACGTTGTCTTGTAAAATTAGTACTTCCCTGAAAATGGAAACCTGGCAGCTCCCAAACCTCTTGTCGGACCGGTAGCCACCAGAAAGTTGCCTCAATATCGGTGTTCACTACCCATTCCCCTTTTCCCTGGCCTTTATCAGATCTACGGCATCCAAAGTGACATACAAAACCACGCTCTGGTCTGGGGCAATTGGCATCATTCTGAGTTGACTGGCTGCCATTTCTTTCTCTATCTCATGATCCCTACTGTATTTCTCCTTGTATTGCTCCCAGTTTCCTGTTCATCATTTCCCTAGACCCCCATGAAATACAAAGAAAAACTTTCGGGGTTCCCCTTGCAACATGTTTTTTTGTTTTTGTTTTTTGTTTTGCCCTTATGTCTGGCTCTTCTCTCCAAGCCACAACTTTGTCAGTATGTATGGGGGAATCAGCCTGGGGAAATGTCACCTGTGTGAGCTCCTCCCCTTGAGATGGCTCGCTAACTCCCATCACCTCACCTTCCATCTCGCCATCTACCACTTTTCCCCTTGTCCTTTGTGTCCCCCCTGATTCCACCCTGCCCTCCCCTACAAAGAATGATGCTGGTCCCGTGGGGAGTTTTCTGTCCCCATGCATCCTACACTGCTGCCTGGATGCATACCCTCTCACCCTGAAAAGGCATGCTTGCATTTTCCACTAGTCCATGCCCGGTAGGCCTTGTTGTATGCCCAATATGTCTTTGTACCAGCTGTTTCCCCCCCCCAACCTTTCTTCCCTTCGTCCCTGGAGAACCCCCCCTAAAAACAAAGGGGTTCTGATCCATTCCTCTGATAGCGTTATGTCCCCTTGTACATGTCCTGTGGTGCTACCACCTGCCAAAATTTCTTATCATGGATTAAACCATCCATACCCCCTCTTCACCTTATAGGCATCCCAGATGATGGTGGACTATGTGAATAATGGGATAGCTAACTCCAGTTTCTTCCCTACTATTAATGGCCATAAAATGCATGACACCTTCCATCCATGCCCCAAATATTTTATCGTGTAGCAGATGTCCTCACTAGTCTTACACCCCCCCCAATAACTAGTGCTACTGCCATCTCTGAATCTCGCACCAGTTCTTACCACCCATATATTTCTTGGCAGTATCTTTATCTATAAGGGCAAACTTATTCACATCCTCCCCCTCCCTATCTTTCTGTAAGGGCCTGAGACACATGGACACCCAGTGTCATCCCCGTAGGCCACCATATCAACTCTGTTACTCCCTCTCCTGGCCCTGAGCTCTGGTTTTGCCAGCTGTTTCCCTTCCTTCATCTCATTCCCTGCCTTATCCCCTTCTCCCAACTTCCAATATACAGTCCCTGCCAGATAGTCCTTTGCCATACCTTCCATCAATAGCCCATTATCTGGTCCTTATCTTTCTCTGGCTGAGGCTTACCACCCTTGTCCAGGTACTTCCAGGTCCTTTTGTTTGGATGCCCTTTTTGAGGTGGCAGGTCCTTATGCTTTCTGACTTCCTCTTCTTCTCCTCCGCCTCCTCCTCCCCTCTTGATTCCTCGATGATTGCCTGCACCTGGCCCATCAAGTCGGCTACCTTCAGAGCCAGCATGATCGCCAGTTTTCCATTTGGGAGCCTTCTGAGGTGCCATCCTGTAACTAAAATATTATGCACGAGACCATGAACAAACAACATATTCACGCTTGACCTTTCCCTCACCACCGGTTGTACCTCACCTAGCAAATATCCCCTCTATCTAAAGTTGCCCCATGGCATTGCTGGCCACTGTAATTCCTCTTTTTCTTGATATTTTATTTCTTTAGTTTCTTACTTTCTTTCTTCTTTCTTTTTTTTTTTATTATTTATTATTATTTTTATTACTTTTCTTTTCCCATCCATGCCCCCTGCTGGCCCTTATCACCCAGCCAGCAGGCTTCTCCTTGTTATGTTCTTTTTGCAACCCATACCCTGTATGACCTGCCTCCTCTTGTGCCCTCCCTTACATATGTTCTTTGGTTTTATGTCTTCTTCAATTTATTCTTATTTTTATTATTATTATTATTCTTTATAATATATATATATATATATATATATATATATATATATATATATATATATAATCTTAATCACCCAATATCATCCCTCCTGTCCTTGTGTCCCCTTGCCCTGAGGATATTGAGAGGCCAGTTAAATGACTCAATCCATGAAGCCCCTCACTGGATGAAAGGCCTCTGTTCCCCAGCTGAATGCCCTGCAAGCATTGCCGTCCCAAAAACTGGAAGCCAACCCGGGCCCAATAACCCAGTGACTTGTCACCCCAAACTTTGTGCACATTCCGGCTAATAATTGCCCCCTCGGCGATAACACTGCTCATATATTTTGAGGCCACTGCACTCACTGTCCTATGCTCACTGAAACCCCCCCATCTCCAACTTCTTTGGGCCTGCTTTGCATCCAGGTGGCCGCAGCCCACCAGTAATTCCCTGTGGCTGTGTCCAGTGGTAAAAATGCGATGTCCTGGAGTCTGAAAAGTCTCCCAAACCCCTTCCTAGGCCATGCTCCACACGCATCCTTTGGCCCCCAGGTCCGATGAGGCGGGCAGGCAAAATCTGCCTGAACTCAAACCGGGGGCCTTTCCAGCTCCGATCTGCTGCCTCAGGTCCCCCGGCATAACCCCCCTTGCTGCTTCAGGTTGCATGCCAGGCCTCCATCTCTACTGTTTGCCTCGATTTAATTTAACAATTTTTTTTTTATTCCCCCCTTGCTGTCTGCTTCCCGATACAGACCCTTAGCTGAGAGGCCACTTGCCGCTGGCCCCAACAAGCCCTCTATCTAAGAGGAGGAGGAGGCCCAGCCCTGACCCTCTCCAACATGGCCGGAACCTGATCCTGTCTTAACCTTTCCTGCCTGACCTGTCCCCGTAAAGCAATGGCTCTAAAGAAAGAAACCCCCTCCCATCTTGTCACCTTGGGCAGACACCTGTCAACCCAAATGCTCACCGCTGGCAACCTTGGCTGCCCCCCCATGCTACAGCAAGGCCTTAGCAGGGCCGATCTTCCCAGATGAACCTGCTAGAGTGTTCCCCTGGAGGGAATCCTTGTCGCAATAGCCGGTGGCCACCCCAACTCAGACCTTTTCTGGCCAATCCACACTTGTCCTAATGGACACCCAATGTTTGTGGTACCAACTGTTCTGCCTCACCTGGAAACCCCCTTCCTCCCTCCCTCCCCCTTGAAAGCATGCCCCATTAGGAAAAGACTTTCCTTGGAGGCTACTGCCATGAAGTCTGGATCCCCAACTGATGTCGCATTGCCTGTGACCACACAAAAACTGATAAAATAGCTGCTCCTCTTTCCTGAGGCTTGAATCAATAGAAACACACCAAGTTCACTTACAGCCCACACTCCATGTGGTTCACAGGGTCTGCAGCATCCTTAATAATGGCGGTCCTCCAATACCACCTCCGTAGCACTGCCTAACCCAGAAACGCTAGAGCAACAAAACCAAATTACAAAACCTGCTCTGGGCTGACCACGATCGCTCAGCGCTCTTTTGGGCTGAAGGCACCTTGGACAGGATCTAAGAAAGTGCATTTCTAATACATTTGAGTAACCATGCTGTACAGAAACCCTAGAACAGCATTAAATCGTGCTGTTCTTGTTTAGTCAAAGCTATTTTTTCTCACTGTTCAATTTAAATCTTTTCTTAAAATCTTAACCCCACCTGCTATTGTTATACAACATATGCCTTGGTAAGGCCTAGCTTACCAAACCTTTTCCAAACCTGAGAATCTCCCCTCTTCAAGTAGTCTGTGCAACAAAAGTCAAGATCAGCTGCAGGCGAAAGAGGGATTTCTCCTGCCTGCAGACCCTTTTCTATCCCCCTGCCCAGCTCCTCCCATATAGCTCCCTGGCCAATGCCTTCTCATGTCACTCATCCCATTACCTCACTATCCCCCACCTTTGTGACCTCACTCCCAGTGATGTCACCATATTCCCACCCCTCCCTATCCTAGTACCTTTGTCATGTCCCCCAAGCTCCACCCCTTTGCAGGTCCTAGGAGGCCAATGACAATCCCTCTACTACCTCTGCACTATCCCCTAAACCCCACCCCTTTGCAGATCCCAGGGGGCCAATGACAATCTAGCTTGCCCCCTTAATTGAGCAAGCTCTTATGTCCTGAAAAAACTCTCTGGAAACATTCAAATTGAATGCAGTTTAAAGGGAAAACACCAACATTAGAATTCAGTTTACAGGGCTAACTGAAGGTACATGGGGTATTTCACACCTTGCTTCAATCTGTTTTGTTGTACTCTAATTAAGCAGAGAGGCATACTGTGGAGAAAAAAGGGTATTGATGGTATCCAGTGAATACGGTGACCGCAATTGAGCACTTACAAAAACGGTGACTTAATTAAGACGCCTGTGTTCAGAGCTACCTGGCAAGGTAGCTACCGGATACCTGGGTGGGCGAGGCAGGGCAATGGGAAGCTCACACGTGTGGGGGGAAGAAGGGGTGGAGAGGTATGTGGGAGGGAGTGTGGCAGGCAGCTGCTGAGCTGGTAAGCTAATGTGGTGGGGAGCATAGGAGCCAGGTTTATAAAATTTTTGGTGGGGCCCAGGGGTCAGGGGTCAATGCCCTGCCCCCAGCCCAGGGGTCAAAGGTTAACATCAGGTTTTAGGTGTTAAAGCACTGCCCATGATCTGGGGTCACAGGTCAGCCTACCCAGCACCACCAGGGGTCTATGGGAGCAGGGCACCTTTTATCATAATGTGGGTCTCTGCATGTTTAGACCCTGGCCCCCTTGGTAGGGAAAGAAACTGAAACACTATTTCAGGCATCTGAACACTAGTCGCTGATTGTGTGGCTGTGCATTGCTTATGTGGGGTAAGAGGGATGAGTCTCATGCCCCCCCCAGTTGAACTGTAGGCTATACCTTTCTGTTCTAAAAACAGGAACATTACACAGCTGCCAGTTAGAAATATCTTCCTGGCCTATTTACATAACTGTTTGAACCAATGGCAGGGGCAACTTTTTGGGGTTCTGGGATTTATGAGGAACCAACCAGAAATGAGGAATCATCATGTTGAAAAAATGTCTATATGGCATGGCGGCACTGGATGCCAGGGATAAAATATAGTTCACTGGGAGAAGCAGGTGGGGACAAATCATGGACCCGCACAAAAGACCAGTGACCAAGTGAGTGATGGACCAACAAATTAAAGTCATTATTGCCAAGCAATTAGTGGTCCTAAAAAAACCAAAAAGGCATGAGGCAGGTGTGTTGGTAGATGACTGAGATGGTAGCACTCCTGCCCTGACCACGGACTCTGGTCAAGGTGCAGTGTCTGTCATTAGACTGGCACTACACCATGCCCAGCCAAACATGCACAGTATGTATGTGAGTGTTCCATACAAGCAAGTTAGTGAGCAATACCCCATTTAAACATAGAAACATAGAATTTGATGGCAGATAAGGACCACTTGGCCCACCCAGTCTGCCCATTTCCCTACCTAACAGATAAGCTGCAGATCCTAGTTAACCCACAGCCTACTTCCTCCTACCCCCACCCCCTAGAATTGCCTTATGGCTGTCCCATGCATTCTTGAATTCCACCACTGTTTTTCACTACACAACCTCCTCAGGAAGGCTGTTCCATGAAAAAATACTTCCTCACGTTAACTCTGAGCCTTCTCCCCTCAATCTTCAAACTGTGCCCCTTGTTCTTGCACACCTCTTTTCTGAAAGATGCTACCCTCTTGGACTTTGTTGATTCCCTTGAGGTACCTGAAAGTTTCTATCATGTCCCCCCTGCCCTCCTTTCCTCGAGGGTATACATATTAAGCTCCTTAAGTCTCTCTTCATATATCTTCTGGTGCAGACCCTGCATCATTTTAGTTGCCCTCCTCTAGACTGCCTCCATCCTGTCTTTGCAGAGATTGGGTCTCCAGAACTGCACACAGTACTCCAGATGGCCGTGGTCTCACCAGTTGTCTGTACAGAGGGATAACACTTCCTGTTTTCTACTGGTGATGCCTCTCTCTATGCATCCCATCCCCCCAGCCCTCCTTACTGCCCTCTCACATTGCTTTCCCATCTTTAGATCAACTGATATGACTACCCGCCAGGTCACTCTATTTTTCTTCCATTTCACAGCTGCTAAGATCTTGTGACCATATTTGTATTGTGACTCTACTCCTTCAGCTGCTAACTTACAGGTCTTTCAAAAATTACATGCCAGTTTTTGGTGGTGATGGAGTTAGAGAAAGAACAAAAGATGTCTATACTCACCTCACCATCAGATAAAATGTTGGAGACAGTCAGCCTCTCCTATATGGTAACACACAAAAAATTAAATGGAAAGGGGAAATTGCTTAACCAGGAGAGGCACACTAAGCCAAAGCTCATTCCCAGGTGCGACCTGGGAGGACAGGGAAGTTAAGTAACTTGCTCAGGGTCACACAGTATGAAAGTGGGGCTGTGGGTTTCAAACCCAGGTCTCCTCCAAGTATGCAGAGCATTAAACCACTGTACTATACTGCATCTGCATCCACCAAGGATTTCAAAAGCAGGAAATGTATTGCTGTATAAAAACTGCAGGTCACACAGGTGCAATTTAAATATATAAAACCTTTAAAGTTAATCCAAGGAAGTAGTATACAATGCCACTGGGATGTGGATCAGGGAGTGGCCAACTTGTCTTTGTCAGGTCGGTGTCCCCCTGTTCAAGTCGAAGACCACTCAATTGAGCACCAGGGTGTCTGGGATCAACCAGCATGTTACAGTACAGCAAAGCCTTAGCAACTATTACCTGCTTGGATCAACTTGCAACAAGTTGCTTTTGTATTTGCTCATGGATTTTTTGCACAGCAATACATTTCCTGCATTTAGAACCCTTGGAAAGGATTTTCCACTTTTGTGTGACGTCATACAGGCAAGATTGTCTCCAGTGTTTACTCTGGTGAGTGCACGCATCTTTTCTTCTGACTTTCAGTAATTGGGCTGGGGACTGGCTGCCCTGGCATTGCACTGCAGGCAACCTGGACCACAGAAGCATCCCACCCTACCCTGTTCCACTGTGATACAGTTGGGAGCCTTTTTGGCCCTCACATTTATGCCACCAGTGATGTAACTCTATATTGGGTAATTTACAACTCATTGTTCCTTGTCCCTCACCTGTATAGTGTTTGGTTCCACTTTAAATTCTGCAAGCATTTGTTTCAGTACCACCTCAAATTGTTGGCACCCTGCTACCTAGGAAGGAGTTATAGTATTTAGAGATCATCCCTCCTCTCTGGAAATGTATGCAGGGTCCAGGGCCCTGCTGTCCTTGTATCTGTTTTGGATTATGTGGGTTACACACAGTGAGCGGAGCTGCAAGCCTGCATGAGTAGGTTGCCATAGCTCTGAGATGACTCGGGGGATTGTTATCACAAAGAGGACTGGGGTGAAGGCCCCCCTGCTGCAGAAGTCCTGCTACATCAGCCCTGGGCTGGCAAGACAAATGGAGACAGTGGAGATTATCGGACCATCAACA
Source organism: Neoceratodus forsteri (assembly GCA_016271365.2). Taxonomy (NCBI): domain Eukaryota; kingdom Metazoa; phylum Chordata; order Ceratodontiformes; family Ceratodontidae; genus Neoceratodus; species Neoceratodus forsteri. Next base: position 10,344,304 of record CM057456.1, read on the forward strand.
GACCGGACACACGTACGCTATTAGAGTGAGATCAATTTACGCTACTGTCTTGAATAAGTCTTTCAGTTACTTTTAGCAGTTTGAGTTGGTGGGCTTCACCCCCACCCCCCATAAAAAAACAAGGGTGTGTGGGGGCGAAGTCACCCAACTCAAACAAAGTGACACAACAAACATCAACAGTAAGCAAAAGCACATGCTGTATTCACGCAAGTTTCACGCTACTAGCATAGCGCCGGTTCAATAATCTCCACTATCACCAGACAAGCTACAGCTTGCAGTCTGCAGACTAAGGTAAGAGCAAAGAACAGCTCTGCAAAACCATACAGGGTGGCGTGGGGATAAATAATAAAGCTACAACCAGCCACTGTGTACCACCACTCATCAACTAGACTCATGTAACAACAGGCTACAGGCATAATAACATATTGTAATGTACTGTAACAAACAGCAATTAGGTTGTCCAAGCTGGCTATGTAAGTGATGATTGTCAGTAAAGCATCATATTTTTTCATTCCACAGAGTTATGTAAGGCATTTTTTTCTAAACCACAACAGAAATCCATGAATTGCAGACCTTATATAGCAGAAAATGAATCTGGACTGTGAAGACTGTACACTAGATTACTTAAGCAATAAGGCATGACCAAGGGTTATGTTAATGGTCTGTTAATCACCTTCTAGGGGTGTACTGTGGCACGAGGTGTAACCGAGTGCCACATGCCCCTAGAGGGTGATTAACTGACCATTAACATAGTCCCTGGGAGTGCCTTATTGCTATTATAATAAAAAATATTTTTGAACAGTGTTAAACCTTGCTCAGCATATAGTTAAACTCTACATGTATGTTAATAAAAGATTAACATAAGGTTGTTAGAATATTTGCAGCCAATCAGAAAGCTCTATTTCTCAGACCCTTTTTATAATACTTAATAGTTTTGCTCTTGGTTTAAAAGTAGAATATTCTGCTTTTTGGAATTTCAGACTTTCACTTTCTCATCTAATGAGCAGCCAAGGCAATATATATATATATATATATATATATATATATATATTTTTTTTTTTTTTACACGCACTGGTCTGAAGTGACGTAATACATAAGGGTTAGATAAATCGGGGGTGGAGACCAAAAAACCTGAAATCTCGCTTTTTTCCATGCCCTGTCTAAAATGCAAGTAACTGCTGGAAATGGAATTCCATCCCAGCCCATACTCAAGCCAACACTAACAGCCGTGTTCTCTCCCTTCCTCACCCGCATAAACTGCACTTAGTTACTGCCGGTCCAAATTTCACAAGGCAAGGCCCATTCAAATGTTAGGGCAACAATCAGAACTGAGGTCAGGTCATGCAGTACAAGAATTTGAATTGTTCTTTTTATGCCATTGCTTGTAAAAATACCCACCCAGACCCACCCAACCAACGGCACAGCACGACAAACTATGGACATCTTATAAATTATCAAAAAATTATTTTTCATAGTGAGCGGAGAACTGAACCTTGCAATATCTTCTTTCTGGCTGGGGGGGCTCTCTGCTTGTAGCAGTAAGAGACAGGGAGAGAGACAGAAAGAAACAACAGTCCAAGTCCAGGACTGCTGGCCTCGACTGATACCATACACACTTCAACCAGCAGCTGACACAGTTAGCAGTCCAAAGACCAGTTGCCTACTTGCCTCACCAAGGAGGGACACCCTCATGGTCAAGAAATCTTGTTCTCCTCCTTCCATTTACCATTATATTATAGGAAGGAACCATTAGGAAGGTCAGCTGGGCAGCCTTGAGCCCAATAAATATAATGCTCCTGTCCTGTATGTAATTAGATTATATCTGGGGGGGTTAGTGTGGAAGTTTCATCCTGATCCATTATCTAGGTCTTCTTCCTTTATTTTTTTAACAAGGGTGGTAGCTAGGTAGGTACTACTAGGTTGGTAAGGTAATTTAATTGGTTTCATAACTTTAGTTTGCACATTACAATTAAGTGCGGGGATCCAGCATTTTACCATGGCATGCCACTGACTCTGACTCACTACACTGACCTGTAGACCTGACCACACAGACACACTCACCTCTGTTGCACTGTCTGTGAAGTATAGAAGATTCAATTGCTGGCTCTCGCTGACTGTCTGCTGAGCCTCCCTCGGCCTGCTGCTCTCTCTTCTCTTCACAGCCTGAAGTCCCAGACTGCAACCGCACGTCAACTGCTGACACCTCACCCGATGCACCCCGCGACTCGAGCCGCCCACGGTGTGACTGAGTCTTGACTGACTCGGATGACTTCACCAAATCTGGCCAGGCAGGCGGCTCACACTAATCAGGCTGCAGGCGGTCACACTACTGTAAGCCAAGTGCCAAGCCCCGGGCCCTGCCTGCCTCTTAGCCAAAGGTTGCTTGCTTTAATAGTGGACAGTGGTTCCCGTGACTCCCGCTCCTTCTGGCTGTACTTCTTTTCTTTTTGATCTCGTCTTCTCGCTCTCATCAACTCGTTAGTCTCTCTCTCTCTCTCTCTCTCTCTCTTTTCGCTAGCTCACCAAGCTGCCGGCACATGTATGGCACCTCTATAATAATCCTCCAGTGGCCAATCACAGGCGGCCACCGGCCAATGCTGGCAAATTGAAAAATGCCACCCAACCAGAAGCAGAGCCGATCCCGACAAGCAGTCAACTCACCGCACCAGTACGTGATGCTTCATTGGGGGGGGGCTGTTGTCATCGGACACACACACAAACCACCTAAACCTTGGTGCGAATTTCAAATAACTCCAGCAGCAGCTCACCCACCACGGTGCCAGCAAATTAAACAGGTGGCTGGGGGGGTCCCAATTATGCTGGCATGGCACCGCGCGGTCATGCACATAAGCAACCAAGGAGGAAAAAGCAGCATAGGATAGAATATTGCTGAGACTCAATAATTATTGATGGGGCCCATGCCCCATGGGCCCATACAACCTGGCGTCTATGGTGGGGAGGGTAGTTAGTTGGGGTGTGCAGGGTTTGGGTCCAGAGCGGCGCAGCGTGTTTTTTTTGTTTTTTTTTTTGTCCTGGCAGGTGGCTTATTTTTTTTTCAAGAATTTCACCCACTCGACATGCACCCCCCTGGAGTTGAGAATCCTTAAGTAGGAGGATGTGTGGGCTGAAGCGCCTTTGGGGGTGCCCCCCTCATACATTTAAAGTCGGTCAGCGCCTTGCAGTTTGCTGAAAGTGTACATCACCGTAATCCATTTTTGGCGATGTACACTCGCCCAAACAGCAATCACTATTCTGCGATCACTGTTACGATGTAGAACCAATACTGACACATCATGTTCTCATATGCTAATGCAGTTCTCGGGGACAATGAGATATCAGCAACCAGAAAATGAAGACCCTCCCCTCCCCAAATAGTTACAGAGAATAGTATGAACAGTGAAAATAAACTGAAGCAATCACATAGATCCATAACAGCTACATGAAAAGAGTTGTCTGTTGACATGGAAACAAAATGCACAAAATATGAGGGTGTAGTTTTCCTTTAATATAATCCTTTTTTGTATGAGTTAGCACGTAATTGTACTGAAACAACCTGGTCTCTTGTGTTTTTCTGGTCCCTTCTTTCCAATGCATACCAAAATCACCCAGTGCACCCCTACCCCTGTCACCCTCTCCATAGGTTGCAGCTGCTTTCCTTTCTTCTCACTGAACTGAATAATTTGTTGCACCTTTTTTTTTTCCATGTCTAAAGGAGTGATTGCTATACAAGAGCAAATGTTTCACTTCTTGGATATTTACAGAAAACTCATACAAATGACAATGAAAAGATAAAAAAAAATGAATTACAGTAAATGTGAGGTTTTTTTTATTTATCTTGCTGTGTGGGCTTAATATTTTTTGTATAAAAAAATGTAATTGTAGCAAAACAACATGACCGGTTGTGCTTTCATTGTTACTCTTTGCATTGTTAATGCATACTCAAATTCATTGAAGATGTCTATATAATGGACAAAAACAGGTAAAACAATATTGTGAGACCACTTAGTGCCTTGGTGTACATCAGTTAGTAAAACATAGAAAGATAGAATTTGTCACCAGAAAAGGACCACTTGGTCCATTCAGTCTGCCTAGATGTTCTCTACCTAACCTGTTTCTGCAGACCCTAACTGGTCTCTGGTGACCCTCCCTTCTGCTTGCCTAATGCCTATTATTCCACTCTATCCATCCAACACATGCTTGAAGCCCCCCATAGTTTTAATTTTTTTTCTGCTCCTTCCCTCTGGGAACCAGAGGATCTGGACTCCCCACTCGCTCATCACCCCCCCTAACCCAGGCTTACCCCGGTGGAGCCAACAGATGGGCGCCCTCCCAAGGAACTTGGTCAATAGCCCTGGCTTGTCCCCAGGGTGGGGCTCACGGGAGCAGGACTCACCCCCCCAGTGGACCTCGGTCTGCAGCGGGAGCGGCGGTGGAGACAGAGAGCCGTCACTAGCAGGCCACCATTTTTTTTTTTGGTGTTTCCCCCCCAAGGGTGGGGATGTACAATGATGCCAGCAACTGCCCCTCTCCCGATGTGTGGTGCTGGCTGCGATGGTAATCCCAGCCTCCGCCAGAGGTCCGCATTGTGCCAGACACTCTTCCTCCTTCCCCCCCGGAGAAGGAGAGCAGTCCCTGGGATGCTCAGTCCTTCTACCCTTGGCTGGCCCCCTGACTCCTGAGTCCATAACCGAACCCGGGATGTTGGTGTTGCAAGCGGATGCCTTGCCACTTCACTGGTGGGCCGGCACAGCCTCCCCTCATAGTTTTCACTGCTACCATTTCTGCTGGCAGTCTATTCCAGGCAACTACCACCCTTTCAGTAAAGTAGCATTTCCTTACTTGTCTCTTAATCTCCCCCCCCAGCTTCATTGCATGCCCCCTGGTCCTTGTACTCTTTCTCATTTGAAAGAGACTCCCCTCCCCTCATTGCTGTGAGGTACTGGTAGGTCTCTGTCATGTTAACACTCACTCACTCTTCTCTCTTCCAGGGTGTACATGTTGAAATCTCACAGTTTCTCCTCAGAGAACTTTCCATGCAATCCCTGCACCATTTTAGTTGTCCTCCTCTGGACCACCTCTACCTGATCTCTGTTAACATCCCCTTGCATATTTCTGCCTCTAACCGGGTTCCTACTGTCTTTGTCAGGATACCACAGCTTCCTGGGAGACAGATTTTTAAAATTCAGGCACGGCCAGTTCTTGGAGACCCAAACTTCAACCTCCCGAGGAGACTCCGCCACTATCTCTTTCTCTTCTTTCGACACAGCCAAGTAAGCCAACTGTCGGAATCCATACTTGAAACCATGCTGAGCCAGCACTTTTTTAACAGGGGCAAAGGCCTTCCTTCGAGCTGCCACCTCGGCAGAGAAGTCCCTGTAAAATGAGATTTTTGCCCCATGCCACATCACCTCCTCAAGATCTCTGGCGGCACGCAGCACTTGCTCCTTCATGGAATATCTCAGAAAATATGCCACCATGGGCCGAGGTCCAGTTGTTTTCGGACGGGGGCCTTCAGGGACCCGGTGCACTCTCTCCACTTCTATAGGCCCTTGCCACCTATCCCCCAGCATCTTGGGGATCTCCTCATTTAGGAATCTCTCCACATTAACCCCTTCAGAGCCCTCCGGTATGCCCAGTATTCTAATATTATTCCTTCTACTGCGATTCTCCTGATCCTCAGCCCTCTGCCATAAGGTGGCCAGCCTGCTCTCATGCTCTTGAAGGCGCTGAAGGAGTTTGGCCTGGCCTAATTCTAGGCTCTCAGTCCTTTGCTCAGCAACATTAAATTTGTCCTTCAAAACTTGCACTTCAGCCACATTCCCGGCTCAAGTGGCTGATAGGGAGTCGACCCTGGGGAACAGAGTCTCCAGCAAAGACGTGATGTGTTGCAGTGAAGCTTGAATGTCCGATCCATGAGCAGGGGGCTCCGAGGCCATAATGAACAGTCCCTACACAACTGCTCCCATCCAGAGTGCTTATATAGAATGCTGGTATTCAAGGCTGATCCCCCAATAAAAAACTTCCACTCCGAGGGGTATAGGATCGCGATCAGGGGCTAAATGCTCACTAACTATGCAGAATGACCGCGCAGCTCCAGCCAAGCTTTCGATGGTGGCATCCCAGTCACTCGAGCGAGAGGAGCCCGCGGCCTATGCACTCCTGTACGGGTCTCGACTACTGCCCCGATCCCAACTGCTGCTGTGCTCTGAGCGCTGCAAATACCTCACCGGACCAAAATATGCCGCTACGGAAGTATAACACGATGTTTCCACTAAAATCCGAGCTCAGATGCCAGTAAATGGTCCCAAAACGGCAAAGCTGGGGCTTGCGCTGTGGTATTAAGTGGCCATACTCTCCAGCATCCAAACCACGCCCCCCCACTGGACTCCATTTCCATGGCAAATTTCCATTGTGTGTACTGGTTTCCAGTTAACTATCCCTGAACCTCCCTGCTATAAATCCCTAGTCTGTACTGCCTGCCCTTTTTTGTGTACAGAGTGTAAATTTAAGTCAGTGGTGTGTTGCAGCTGTTCATGTATGTTCCAGTGCCACTGAATAACTCTCTGAATATGTAGCCACTTCTCCCTCAATGCCATACTCCCTGTCTCTGGCTCTGGATCCCCTCCTTATACTCTGTGTATACAGCTACTCCCTCGCTATCTCTAGTCTCCAACCCAATGTAAAACTGCATGCATTTACCTCTGCTCCCTCCCTGTTCTCCTCCCTGTCCCACTTCCCAGTATCATTGTTAAACTTCATGCATATACAGCTGCTCACTCCTTGTTCCCTTTCTTTTCCCAGTAGCCGATGATGTGTTGAATCTCTGTGAATACAGTATGTAATGGCTGCAACTTCACATTCTGCCTTTCTGTCCCCAGTCCATGGTGCTGTAATTAAACTTGAGGTTGCTCTGTACTGGCTCCCCACTTCCTATCCCCGATACCACTCCTTAAGACCCTACGTATATACCATACATACTGTTGTGTTATACTTGTAATTTCATCTCCAAAGCAACAGTAAATAAGTGAGATTGAGGGTTTCCTTTATTAGACTTAAGCAAAGAGTTCATACAAATAGCAAATACTGTAATTCTGTTTTTTATAATTGTATATTTCAATATAGTAAGAAACCAAGAGGCAATTGTAAAAGTACCGGAACATAACTATTTTTTGCTGCAATGGTTATATTGCTCTGGTTTGTACACCTACAATGCAATTCTAGAAACACATTAACTAAATGTAACTAAATAAAATAACTTTCAAATTCTCCTAGCTGCTTTAACTAAGAATAAAAAATGAATACAAGAAATACTCTTCAAAATCACTCCCAACTAAGCATCATAAATACTGTACACATACCACTCATTCTTCACAAACATTATCTCTGCCAGTAATACAACTATAATTTGCCCTGGCCCTTAGCTGTCCCCAAAACTGAAATCCCATGTTGTTCTAAGCCATATTTCTCAAGTTACTTAAGACATAGTGCAGTCTTGTTAGTGCTAGACATCCCATTTGTAAATACAGGCTATTCTTCTTACAATACAATATGAACACTCAAGGTCAGCCTTGTTAGCAATAGTCATAACTTGTTTTTGTTGTTTTTGTTTGTTTTTAGTTTACTATGCATTTCTGATTTAACATCTGTTGATCGATATGGAGTATGAATTCTGTCTTCTAATTGGGACTGAGAAGTACCAGTGATCTTTTATGTATTGGTAAAACTGGTTTCTTTTGTTCATTATTAGAAGGATTTACCTTGTCATTTGTGTAGTACCCCAAAGTTGGAGGCACAACAAAAAAAACACAGAAAAGGTGCCCTAGGGCAGTGTAGGGTTCCCTGCCAGTGTGTTCCCCACTTCCCTTTTGCCAGACAGCAGCTGCTGTATAAGAAAAAGAAAAGTCTTGTTTCCTCACTGCCTGCTCCTTCACAGGACCCCCCCCCCCCCGAGCAGGCAGAGCGAGCTGGTGGCTATTTGCAGGTGCTCAGGGTTCAGGAATTGGAACCCCAAGAGCTTTTGAAGAGGATCCAGCCATTTTGTGTGGCACTTCGGGCTGGCTGTGGAGTGAGAGAGGGCACGGGAGTGCATCAGGGACTCTGCTTACCTGGCATATTGAAGCAGTCCTGATGACTCCTCTGGTGCCTCTCCTCCAGCCAGTGAAGAGGTCAGCAGTGTCCTGGTGATCCTGGTGCGAAGCGTGCTCTGTTTTTTTTTTCTCTTCTCCGCCATATCGCAATGAAAGCAGTCGGCCCTCCAGAGGCTCCCTGCCACCTTAGTCGTCTGCCTCCCTGCCTGTCTTCCTGCTTGAAGCACTCCCTCTGCCAGCAAGCACCTTCCCACCAGCTCTCAACACCCTAAGCCGGGGCGGTGAGTCAGCAGCAGCACAGAAGAAGAGTGCTGTCAGCCTAAATTGAACTAAATGTTTCATTTTTTTATTTTATTAATTGCGCTGCAAGGCTGCCTGAGGAAATGGCTGGGAGGGGGCTGGCCTAGGGCCGAAATTAAGATATTTGGGCAAGCAATGCCCACGGGGAGGGACCCAGCTTAAAGGCCCATAGGGAGCAAAGACAAAATTCATCAGGGAGCGGTGTAGAGACGGGGCAGACCTGGTGACTGACAGGAGAGCCATAGTCAGGCCCAAATATTTAAAGGGGCAGCATAGGCCCTAGTATTTAAAGGGGCATCACAGACCCACTAAAGATTTGAAGGGCAGCAAAGGCCCTCAGTAATTCAAGGGGCCCAGAAGAGAGAGAGTAAAAGGGGCCCAGCAACAGAGGAAAAAGCCCCAGCAGAGTAGGCCCAGAGTCAAAGGGTCAACGTTAGGCCCCGGTGTCGAAGGGGCCCGGCAAAGCCAGCCCTGTAATTAAAGGTGGATCCAGTGAGTTAAGCCCCATAGGTCAAAGGGGGCCCAGTGAAGCAAGCCCCAGAACAGTTAAAGGGGCAGAGTTAAGCCCAAAGGTGTGAAGGGATGGCAAAGGCCCACTGTGTGGATATATTTAAAGGGGCCCAGTAGGAAAGAGGTGAAGGAAGGCCATATGGAAAGAAAAGCATTTATCCCGAGAGTTGCCAGGGGTAGCCAGGTCCTAGTACCAGAAAGAACCTGCAAGTGTAGTACTGTTGTCAAGGGTCAGTGTAGTACTGTTGTCAAGGGTCAGCAAAGGAAAAGACAGGTGCTTAACGCACAACTGTTAGGTAGTGACTGTCCATTCCTGAAAATGTGTAACTGAACTGTTGTGTTGATTGCAAAGTACCAAGACTGTATTGTACTGGGATTGTGGTTATTTGCCCCTGCCATGAACAGTTGCCTGGGATTCTGGTTATGTACCCCTGCTACAAACTCTTCCCTAGACTTCGGTAATTTGCCCCTGTTCCTGGCACATTGCCCTTGCAATGAACAATTATCCTGAATTTCAGTGATCTGTGCCTGCTCCAGGCAAATTGCCCCTGCAATGAACAATTGCCCCAGCAACCACTAAACACAGTGGTGTAGTGCAAAGTATAATTGCCAGTGGTGTAGTGCAAAGTGTAATTACCAGTGTTTTTAGTGCAAAGTGTATGGACTCAATCTTCTGCCGCAACACCCCTGGTGGGGTGGTTCACAGCTGATTCTTCACTGAAGCAGTCTTCAGCCAGTGAAGAACTTCACAGCATGCCCATCCCTGTCTTCCGCTGTTGGTCAAAGTCAACCTAACCTGGTGTGATTTGTGACTGCTGGTTCCTAGTTTCCTTGTGGTTCAGTCAGAGTGGAAGTGGAACATCCTGGAAGAAGCCTCGTCTGCCGCTCCCAGTCATTCGCTGCTAGTCGAGTCCAACGTGGTCAGTGTGTGTCCACGTCCGCCAGTTTGTTGTTTTTCTGGTTCTGGCCAGTACAGGGCTCTGGTCTTCACCCTGCATCCTACTCTTCCTGCTTGTGTCACCTTGCTTGCACCATGTTGTCCTCTGGGATTCAGCTTGATCTTGGTGATCCTCCAGTGGATCTTTCCCCAAAGAAGCTTCATCGTGCTTTCATCCTTGGCAATCCTTGCAAGTGGATTCAACGCCAAACACTTGTTCTTCATCCTTGGCAGCCCTGGTCAAGGGTTTGTGTTGTGGAAATAGCCGCAGATCTCCACCCTTAGCAATCCTTTCAAGTGGATTCCCAGCCAAGTCTTTGTTTCTTCATCCTTGGCAGCCCTGGTTGAAGGTTTGTGCTGGGGAAGAGTTCAGCATCTTGTACTAAAGTATTCCAGCAACCTTAGAGAGTGGGTTGGCCGAAGAACCAGGATCTGTTTAAAAATCTCTCACATTCCCTCCAACCTCTCCTAGGTATAGCTTGGTATGAAGCAGGAACCCCGTTTTCCTTTTTGCCCCATTGCTACTCCATTCTTCAACTGTGTGCACGAAGATGGCAAGAAAAGTTGTACTTCCGTTAAAAACAATAGACTTTTAGTGGAGGTTTTTCCACTTAGCACCTCAGGGTTGGGATAGAGTGTTCATACAGCCTGTATAGTGGTTATATAGCATGTACAGCTATAAATAGAGTTTTAGACATTTTAAAGTTTGCATTATATAGTTGTATGTTATTTGTTACTGCCTATATATTCACAATGCTGTCCATTCTTCCTGTTGTTTTTGTTGTTAGCATTTTCTTGTATGACTATGTCCTCCTTCCCCTCCTGTCAAATAAACATCTTTGCTTCATCCAACCTCTGTGTACTACTCCTGCCTCTCCTTGTCGGGGGATTCCATCCACCCACCCCCATTCGAACCTTCAGTGCCCCCTCGCCATCTCACCTCCTGAGGGTGTTGCTGGTGCTGCTGGTAGCAAAGTTCCATCCACCACTCAGCACGAAGAAACCCAAGGTCAACCAGCAAAGTACCGATACATTTGTTGCCCTGTTTTTAGGTTTTTATTTAATTACTGGTAGAGGTTTTGGTGTAAATGTTATACAGGAGATCAGTTTTACCAGGAGATAAAAAATCTGAAGCTCCTCTTGATCCCGGTCAGATGAATTCAGTGAATCTTGTGCATACCAACATTTTTAGTTACTTGGGCCCACCTCTCAAGAATGAATACTCTCTCATGATGACAATGTAAATATGGGAACTGCTTCATTGTTTGAATGCATGGCCATGTGGGGGGTCTGGGTGCAGGCTGCAAAATCCTTCTTGTGCACCGACCTCCGGGGCATGAGAAGGAATTTCTGCAGGACGTTGCGGATTTTGTCACTGAGAGGGTGTTGGAGTCAACCAGATGGTTGATTCTTGGTGACTTCAACACCTGAACTTTCATAGTTTGGACAAGACTTCCTCCAGACAATGAAGTCACTGGGCCTTGCACAAGCATTTGCTTCCATGACTCACTGCCATGGACCACACCTTGGATTTAGTATTCTTACTGGGGCTTGAGATTGACGATCTCAGGATTGATCCAGTCATTTGGTCGGATCACTGTATGATGAGGTTCTCATTTGGGGCACCCCCGTAGTGACCCCTCCATTGAGGAGGTGGTCCGTTATTGACTTTTGAGGGGCTTGTCCCCAGAGGGATTATCAGCAATAATGGACCTCTCTGAGATGAGAGTTGCTTGTGTGCCAGAAGTGGGTGAGGTGGTCGCAACCTATAATAGGGCTGTGACCTCAATGCTGGACTCCATCACACAGGTCCGTATATGGCCCAGGTCCTCTCACTTAAAATCTCCAGGGTTTGATGGGGCTCTTAATGAGATGAAGACTAGGGGTCAGAGGTTGGAGTGCCGCTGGTTGAAGTCTGGATCAGAGGAGGACAGACTGGCTTTGAAAGCTCACTACAGTGAGTATCAAAGGGCTATCTCCCATAAGAAGGCAGAGTTCCTGTCCAGGAAGATAGCCATAGGGAAGAACAGACTGTCCCATCTCTTTAGGACTGTTGACAGGCTGCTTCATTCAGCCTGCTTGCAGCCTAAAGTTGCAGTATCTGTGTCTAAGTATGAAGAGTTTGCTCTGTTCTTCTCGGACAGAGTGTCCTCCATCAGGTCCAGTATTAATCCAACAGGGTTCTCCTTGCCTGCAGTGGTCGATCACATGTTCCAAATCTCACCCCGGCTGTCTGGGGTGAATTTCAGCCAGTAGAGGTGGAGGAAGTATGTGGGGTTATTTCATTGTTGCGGCCCATGTTCTGTGAACTGAACCCAACCCCAATGTGTCTTCTTGTGAGATGTGTGGAGTCCATTGGCCCAGTGTTCACTGAGATTGTCCGGTGTTCGCTTTCTGAGGGACTTTTTGCCATTGCTTTGAAAGAGGCGCTGGTGAGGCCACTCCTGAAAAAAACATCTCTCGACCCTGACATCTTGACGTATTATAGACCTACCTCTAACCTGTCCTTTTTGGGCAAGGTTATTGAGAAAATCGTTGTGCTGCAATTTGAGGCCCACCTCACTGCTTTCAACATTTTTGAACCCCTTCAGTCTGGTTTTAGGTCAAGGCACAGTACCAAAACAGCATGAGTGCAGGTGCATAATGACCTCCTCAGGCCTGGAGATAGTGGACAGTGGTCAATTCTTGTTCTTCTCAACCTCTCATTATCTTTTGACACTGTAGGCTATGGTGTGTGTTGCTAGATCACATTAGGGGGCCCTGTAAACTTACCGGTACTGTCATCAACTGGTCTGAGTCCTTTCTCACTGGCAGGATGCATAGGGTTGTGTTGAGGAGATTCTCCTCTCACTTAAGGCCCATGCCATATGGAGTCCCCCAGGGTTTTATCCTCTCATCCATGTTGTTGGCAGTGTACATGCTGCCCCTGGGTGAGATCATTTGATGCTACTGTGTGGATTTCCACTGCTATGCATACTACATTCAGCTGTATATGTCTTTTGCACTCGATACTGGTGGCACCATTGAGGTACTAAATGCATGCCTGGCCAAGATCCAAGACTGGACATCCTCCAGATGGCTAAGGCTCAACCCAGAAACAATGAAGGTACTAGTGATTGAGCCTGATTGTTCATGGGAAGTGGAAACTGCTGGGCATAGTCCCGCCTGGACGCTGGACTTGACCCTGCTGGTGGTTACCATAAGGGTAAAAAACCTGGGCATTATCTTCAATGACAGACTGACATTCGAGGCTCAGGTGGTGTCCATAGTTCAGAGTGTTTTTCATAATTTGAGGAATGTCACCCGGATTAAAGCTCTTATCCTGCCAGAAGACCTGCCCTTACTGTTGCATGCAGTTGTGAAGTCTAGACATGACTACTCTAATGCTCTTTATCTCAGGGTTAGTGAAGGAGTCCTGTATCACCTGCAGCTAGTACAGAATATGGTGGCCACGTTACTAACTGGCCTTCTGAGTCAGTGTCATGTGACCCAGGTGCTGCATGATCTGTACTACCTGCCTGCCTGTGAGATAGAGAATCTCCTTCATGGTGGGTCTTGTCACCTATAAAGTCCTATACAGTCTGGGCCAAAGCTACCTGACTGATCTCCTGACTCTATACCGCTCTTAGCACTCACTCCTCCAAGGAAGGCCACCTAGCAATTCCCTGGGCTCAGCTAAAAATATCAGGTGACCATGCATTTGCAGTGGATGCACCTGTCAGCCCTGTGGAATTCGCTTCCAAGGTCTTTGAGGGGGGCCTCCTCACTGGAGGACTTTAAGCAGTGCCTGAAAGCACATCTCTTCAAGGCAGCTTTTGGGAACTGTCTTACACTGGCGGATGATCTTAATTAATACTATTTTATCTCATTGTTATTGTTTTGGCCTTGAATTGTGGATTCATTGTTATTTTATTTGTATTTTTGTATATTGTAAAGTGCCCTGAGCCTCAGGGATAGGGCACTTCATAAATAAAGTGTTATCTTACTTACTGTATTTATTCCAACTGATAAGTTAAGAGTCTTAACCTCACATGTGGAAAAAATAGTTCACTTCCACCAGTTAGATAGACAGGTAGAAATATACAATGATAGATAGAGAGATAGATAGATAGACAGACAGACAGACAGATGGATGGATGGATGGATGGATGCTGACAGACAGACAGACAGGCAGATAAGCAGATAGTCAGGCAGACAAAGAGAGATGAAATAGACAGACAGACAGACAGTAGCATGATGTAAAGAACACTCGTTAATCACCTCAACGCCTGCTATTCTGTCCTCCCTACCTAGCTATCCATGTACCTCACTATCTATTCATACTCACTGTCATCGTGGGCTCGCAAATTGAGTCGCTCATTTTGAGTCACTCAATGTGCTTCACCCATATCATTGGATACCATAGTAAAGTATAAGCATGATACCTCTGCCAGCTGAAGCCCTCCACCATATCCCCGCTATGTCTATCTTGTCCACCACACCACCGTACTTTTTTTTTTATGGCTGCAATGGCCGCTGGTGCCCAGTGCTCATGTGCGAGTTATTGAGCATGCGTATTGAACTCTAGGCCATCTTGGACACGGAGACAATTGTAAACAGAAAACGGCTATTTGAAAGCACAAAAGATGTGGCATTTCATTGTTAACAAACAGGAAACGGTTCACCAATATAAATAGGAAAGTGCCCCAAGCCCGTTAATGCAGGGGCAGGATGTTGACCTCTGACACTGGCGACCTGGGTTCAGGAACAGACCCGGGACATCAGATGGCCAGCCAGGAGGGAAGGACTGAGCGTCTAGTGACTGATCTCTTTCTCTGGGGGAGGGGGGTAGAGTGTTTGACACTATGAGGTCACCGAGTGGAGGCTAGGTGTACTGCACGTGCTGATGTCAACACATTCAGAGGGCAGGGTGGACGCAGGTCATCATTGCACATCCCACCTCGCCACTCCAATTAGCTCCCCGGCTGACTCCCCGACCTATCCCGATGTTCATGGCACTTAGGGCCGGTGCTGTGACCCCACCCTGGGGGGTAAGCCAGGGTATCTGGGAGTTGAGGCTCATGTGGGAGTGGGAGTGGTAGGGTCCATGACTGGACCAAGGTACCGGCGAAGGTGGCGGAACAAAAAGAAGAAAAGAAAAGAAAAAAAAGAAATAGGAAAACAATAATATAAATAACACATTTTTGTCTACACAGTAAGTTTTGCTTTGACAAGCACGTTGGAGATAGGAAATGGTCCAGAGCATTTGTTGAAATTTTAGACGTAGGTCAAAGATAATGTGGGACGCAATCCCGGATGTTTACCCATGACTATTGAACTCTACGAAAGCCAAATGGGAACACTGTCATAGCAATACAGCATTAGATAGACCCATGGACAAAATGATGAAGCTTGAAACCTGCTTTTGGCTAATTTTGCAGTGAGGTATGAATGTCGGGCCATCAAGAGTGGCAGGTGTATTGGTATCGAAAGAGACTGTAGCACTCATGTGGTACAAAAGCACATAGGCAATAAATGTAACCTCAGGGGGGTGTCACCCAAGCGCCGGGGAAGACACTGTCAGTATTGCAGTGCGAGAGAAAGAGGGAACGACCTTCAATGCAGCAGACTACTGGGACTCTATACTGCATAATGCATTTATTTGCTTCTATATTTACTAGCTCCATTTTCTTGCTGCTGCTGCTACTGCTGTTATTTTTGCTCTCACTCACTATTTCATTGTCTGCTACCTTTGCACACATTAAAACTTCATATTTTTGCATTTATTGCCTGTGTGCTTTTGTCCACATGAGTGCTACAGTCTCTTCAGAAACGTGTATTTGTAGAGCTGGCTGCCCTTTTACTTGTAGCACCGCACACTCCTGCTGTTGTGGCACTGTTTTTGAACTGTATTTGGGTATTGCCATGTCTCTAAAATAACGAGAAGTTACTTCTTTTACTTTTTAGGTTTGCCACAGGCCACCGAAAGGCTCCTGAAAACATGTTTTCAGTTCAGTACTTGGTGGCTGAGTTAATAACACAAGGTCACTGCATACAGTGCCTTCCAGCTGCTGTACGCATTTTGTAAAGCGTTCTATACTGCCAGGTTCCATCCAGGGGATTCCATATAATGTTTGAGCTAGCCCTTTCTCTGGGCACATTAAGTATTAAGACTGAACTTTTTTTTTCTAACTCTATTTCTCACCTACCTATGGCGGCCTCTTTCAGGTGTGGATACTCGACTAGGCTTTTCTGCTGCCCACCTGAAGTCCCCCTGACAAGCTCTCCGGTCCGGCCCTCCCCCTTCATCCCAATCCAGCCACTCGTCCTCCCAGCTCTGAGCCCCCCGGGGTGGGGCCACCATCTTCTCCATGCTCTATCTAGAATCTAGAGGAGTGACCAGATAGGAGGAGGCAGACTGGAAGCGCACACTGGAGAAGCCCAGCACTGAGCATGGGGGACCAGCCACTAATCTCACCATTGCCTACTGCTGCGGTAGGGGTTTTTCCTTGTGTGTTTCTCCCTAGGGCCACGGCGTGCAATGGTTCCTGCATGGCATATACCTTCTGTGCTTTGCACTGCTGAAGCCTGCTGATGACCAACCCCAAATGCATCCCGACATCTAGATCTGCCCCTGGTCTCCACCAGAGGCCGTTACTGCACCGGGAACCACCCACAACCCACCCCGGGAGAGGAGGGCAGTCCTCAGGATGCTCAATCCTCTCCCTCCCCTGCTGACCCCCAGCAACCTGGATCTGTTCCTGAACCTAGGTCACCAGCATGGTGCGAGGTGTGGCATCCAGTGCCTCAACACTCAGTGCCACTGGGCCAGATGCATTAAAACTGAACTTGATATAAACATTTCATTGCACTAAACATACGATGTCCATTATTCTGAAACGTCCCCCACCGCATTGCCAATTACTGAATTTCAGTGCATATACTGTGGCAGTGTGGGGGGAGGAGATACAGAAGCCTGTTTGAGTTTTTTCACCTTTACTGTCTGCAGTCCGGTTTCAGTATGATGAAGCAGGAGCAGGTGCAGGTCAAGCACATATAGTAAACACCTCCTCTGGTACCGATCACCACCAACCAGCCACCCAGAAGTGACAGTGTGTGCTTTCAAGAGAGCATGACACATCGTCTGGAACCACATTGAGCTATACAGAAGCTCACAGAGAGAGAGTGCCAGTGCTGCCAGTGTTTGTGGTTACTCGTAAATCAGTAAACAATGCCAGCTGAAATCTCCACCACGGCATTGCCAATTACTTAATTTCAGTGCCTCTCTATCACCATACACTTTGGCGTGGGGGGGGGGATATTGGGAAGCCTGTTGAGTTTTTTTGCCTTTACTCTCTGCAGTCCAGTGTTAGTATGCTGAAGCAGGAGATGGTGCATGGCAAGCACATACAGTAAACACATCTTCCAGTACTGATCCTCCCAACCGGCGTGATCACTTGGTCCTCGCCCCCCCCCCAGCAATGGGATAGGCAGAGAGTGTGAGAGAAACAGCCTGGGAAGAGCCATATTTGCCACCATGGTGACCTCGCCCCCCCAATTTATAGCAGCAATCGGGAGTGCAGCATTAGAATGCCCTGCAAATTCTCCTCACCATAGTTGTGATTGGGGTGAGCGAGTGAGAGAGAGCCAGTAGTGCAGCACCATGCACACAGAGAAAGAGAGAGAGAGAGAGAGAGACGCACTCCTCACATAGCAGCACTCTGCACAGAGTGGGAGACCCTGTTTGGCTGTGTGTGCCCTGCCTTCTGTTGCCAAAGCACTGAGTGATTGTCCCCTAGCGTGGTCATTAAGAGAGAGAGGGGGATTGGGTGCCACCATGGTGCTTGACAGACAGCAGCTGCAGGGAAGGAGAAAGTTGGAGACACAGATGTAGAAGTTGCACTGAGCAGCAGACAGTAGTGTCCTGCGTCTTGCCGCTGTCTGTGGTCAGATATGTGGTGCACTGTTGCCTCAAAAACATGGCGAGAAGCATCCCATTCTCTCTCCCCCGAGTGTTTTGCAGTCTCAGTGCCTGTGAAGAGACACAGTGAGAAGCGGCAATGTCCTGTGTGTTACTGCACTCTGGGTACAATCTCCAGTCTGATTGCTGTTGTGGCAGGGGGAGAGCCTTCACAGCAGTGCTTATGCAGGGATTGTGCCAGCCATAGTCATGGGAGGGAGCATGACAGCAACACTAAGGGACTGAGCACTACATACTCATGATGCCATCTGGTGGGCACTGCCACTATACTGCCACATATAGGAACATGGCAACTGACAGTAACGTGCAGTGTTAGGCTGCGCATGTATAATCAAGAGTCAGAGAGAGGTGAAGTGCTGGGGCTGTTGGGTCACTGTGTCCATTCAGTGCTTAGTGATATTCTTCTTGTTACCTTTGACCTTATTTGTGGTGCAATTATTCACCTGTTCCTGCTGTAATGAAAATTGTATGGCCTCATCATTTTAAAATAAATGAGTTTGAAAGCTGGATTAATACCCCTTGGAGAGTGCACTGATATTTTCTATTTTGGATAGCTGTATTAAAAGAAGCACTCATTTTATTATTGCAAATGTTAAAAAAGACTACAGCAGACTCAAAACAGGGGAACAGAGCATCTTACAAGACTGACTAACCAGTGTACTCCGAATAGAATCAAAAGTGATCTGACATCGGGTCGCTGGAGGGCCGGCAGGGGGAGAAGGAAGGAAGGAAGGAGCATCCACAGACAGCTCACCTTCTCTGGGGTGAAGGTGGGGATGCAAACCAGGCACCTGCTGGCACCTGGTGAAGGCCGGGAGCACAGCAGGACATCAGGGTTCTGATCGCTGGGGGAATGATGGACGTCGGCATTCGCCTTGACATCAGTGGCATGTCACTGTCCGAGGAGAAACGCAAGAAATAGCTCCCTGGCAAAGCCGGATGATTCCGGCCCCCCGCTGCCATCAGCCCTCACGATTGACCCACTTCAGCGACACCCGGAGCTGATTGACTAGTGCGCTGGATGGCCCCTACCGGTACCTTCCCTCTCAGAGGAAGGGGACCCACCTGGTGAAGGGATATGCCAGGCTACCTCCGGGGGGTCACAATGTGAGGTAAGGGTTGACGTTGGGGGAGACAGGCAGATGGAAGGACCAATGAGGCTCGAAGGAGAGGCTGGCCGGGGGGGGGGGCACAGAAGCAAAAAAAAAAAGTGATCTGACAGGAATCAAGATTATGTATTTGCACAGCTTTGTGAACACTTTTTTTCTACTTCAGTCACTTAGTGATTATTGCAATTTGATATATGATTGGAGGCTGTCACAATGTACATCAGCACCAAATGTGGATATGGCTTGCCTGTTCTGATAAGCAGTGAAGGGAAATGATTTACGTTTCCTTTGTTTATTTATTTATTTTAAATAGAGGGTATGAAATTAATGTATCATGCACAGTAACATTTGCCAGGTGTACAAAATATATTGCTAAACTGTGAAGGTCTGACATCAAACAGCAGTGAGTGAGGCAACCACGATCGGTACAAGAGACCATTGCTTTTTTTTAACCTCACTGCTGTAACTGCAGAAGTAGGGTCTCAGTCCGGTCATTAGGGCAATCTGAGTTGTGATAAACTGAATGTGCAACAAAACATGTATTTTCTGCAACATCATAAGTTAGTGGCAAAGTAAAGCAAAGGATCAGACTGCACTAGCAGCACAAAGTCATACGAACTTTACATTGAAAAACATTACTCAGCTGATCAATAACTGCACCAGTACAGTTTTTCAGACAAAATTTTATTCATGACCCACGTAAAATTGCTGTAGAAAAACATCAAAACAAAGCCAATACCTTCTCTTTGAGATATTGTATCTTATGTAACTATATAGTGGCCCGAATATTCAGAAGGGTTGCGCATGGCACAACACAGTTGCATCATGCCCAACCCACTGATGCGCCCTGGCGCAATATTCAAATGGAGATTGAGCCTGGCACAAATCCCGATGCGCCAGAGCGCATCAGTAATGTATGCGATGCAGGTGGGGGGGGCATGCCCATGCATACTCCGCACATCCCGATATTCAGCCGGGATGTGCTGAGCCCATGCATGTGCAACCCCTACTTGCGCTGCACACAGGTGAGCCAATAAAAAAGGGAGCAACAGCTGGCCACCCACAGGTGAGCTGCCATATTGCAGGGCGCAACATGGCAGCTGCCACCTGTGGGTGGCCACCCGAGCTCCGGCTGCATCTTCTGGTGGTGCCCCCCCATGCCCGATCATGGGCATAAGTTGAATATTAAAAACGTCCAATATCCCTGGTGGTTCAGTGGACTGCTTGCAGCCTGATCACGGGCTTAAGTTAAAAGAAAAGCATTCCCATATCCCTGGTGGTGCAGTGGACCGCTTGCAGCCTGATCGCAGTCATCAGTACAAAGTAGTGCCACACCACACCAACCCTGGTGGTCTGCGTGCCCTCCACCGCCCACTGAGCCCCTGCCCCTCCCCGGTCAGGGGCGGCAGCTCCCCACCCGCTTGCCACCCGCCGTCCGCCAACTGACACCGTCACGGTAGGGCTGTACGCCCATTGGTCCACAGCATGAGCCAATGGGCATGCAGCCCGTACTGTCATGACACAATCCAGATGTTCACATATCTGACTGTGTAGTGGTATGGGCTGCACACCCATTGGCTCACGCTTGTGGACCCAATGGGCGTACAGCCCTACCGTACGGTGTCAGTCAGTGGGCAGCGGGGTGGCAAGTGGGTGGGGAGCTGCTGCCCGCTGCTGACTAGGGGGAGTGGGGCGGTGGGGCTCAGTGGGCGGGTAGGGAGAGGGATACCGCTAGACCATCAGGGTTGGTGTGGTGTGGCATTACTTTGTACTGATGCCCGCGATTGGGCCGCAAGCAGTCCACTGGACCACTAGGGATATGGGAATGCTTTTATTTTAACTTATGCCCGTGATCGGGCTGCAAGCAGTCCACTGGACCACCAGGGATATGGGAATGCTTTTCTTTTAACTTATGCCCATGATCGGGCTGCAAGCAATCCACTGGACCACCAGGGATATAGGAATGCTTTTCTTTTAACTTATGCCCGTGATCGGGCTGCAAGCAGTCCACTGGACCACCAGGGATATAGGAATGTTTTTCTTTTATCTTATGCCCGCGATCAGGCTGCAAGCGGTCCACTGGACCACCAGGGATATAGGAATGCTTTTCTTTTAACTTATGCCCACGATCAGCTGCAAGTGGTCCACTGGACCACCAGGGATATTGGACTGTATTTATTTTAACTTATGCCCGCTATTGGGCTGCAAGCAGTCCACTGGACCACCAGGAATATTGGACGATTATTTAATTCTACATATGCCTGCGATCGGGCACTGGGACACATTGCCACGCTGTGCAGGGGGCGTCAGTCCCTGATGGCTGCAGCCTGGCAGGGCGCCAGGTGCAAGTTGCCAGGGATCAGCGCACTTACATGCAAATGGGGCCATAATGACATGCAGATGGCCCCATTTGCGTCTTGCATGCATTATGGCCCCATTTGCATGAGCACTTTTGAGTATCGCGGTTGTTGCGCCTAGCGCAATGGAACTTGCGCTAGCACATCCCACTGCTCCACTCTGGTCACTTGCGCTGGTGCAGTGCCACTGCGCCATGTGCACTGGGGGTGGCCAGGGTGCGATAATCAACGCTGCTGTGCCATGGTGCAGATCTGTTGAATATCACCCTGTCAATGTCCCTGCACCGCCCAGTTGCACTGTGCCCTGGCTTGCGCCACAGCCTGGCACAGTCTGAATATCCGGGCCTCTGTGTTAACATACAATATATATATTAAGATAATATACGATAAAGAGTTCGTGCCCAGTCATACACAAATTGTGATAGTCACTCAGTGACTGATGTAAAAAAAAAAAGTGTTCACAAAGCTGTGCAAATACTTAATATTGGTTCCAGTCAGGTCACTTTACATTACTAAAATTGAACTATCTGAGAGTAACAGAAAACAAACTCTGGTCAGAGCCGAAATGGCTGTGGAGAGCTTTTGAGGTGCTTTTACCCATTATTTCTAATGAATTTGCACAATACAGATCTGCTGAGAGGCAGTTTCAATGTGGTCTTTCTTTTACCCATTTTTACAATGTGTTTTCCTAGAATACGCCTGCTGATTGCTATATATTTAGCCTGGATAGTTCACAGAAGAATTGGCATCTCATTTTCAGTGAGGCTCTATATCTACACAATATTATGCTGCATTGCGTTAAATCAGACCACACTGAAAACAATATTTGACATCTGGACTAGGCTACCCTGAATAAATACATTATAAAAATGATAAAATCATGACCCCACTGAAAACAAGATATAGCATCTAATCTGGAACATCCTGAGTATATACGGTGCAAAAACGTGTAAATGAAGAACCCTATGACAATGAGATGTAGCATGTCCCCTGTGCTATCCAGGATACAAAATATAGGATAAGAAATATTTAAAGGCAATCTACTGTAAACTGAACTTTACTGTGTTCACTGACATAGACAGTTTCTTTATTGTTTTATAACATATTAGATTGCGGTATTTATTTCAAATGTTGTGGCCATGAGGATAGTGTGTACAGTGTGTGTGTGTGTGTGTGTGTGTGTGTGTATGTGTTTGCTGTAGTGCAATATATTTTTTCCCAAAAAGCATAGTAAAAAATGCCTGCTGATTGCTATATATTTCACCTGGATTGTTCACAGAAGACCTGGCATATGTCTGAGACAGTGATTATCAGATAGTGTCTTAAGAGGTTAAAAAACTGAACCTTTTTAGATTTACTGGGAAAGGGTGAGATTTATGAGGTATGAATCTTTCTTGAAAAACAATACCTGCCCAACTGAAGCCTGTAGCAAGAAAATGTTTAAATGCTAAGTAAATAATTGTGCAGGTTGTTGCATTTCGAAGGGGGTAAACAAATCTCCAGTTTAATTGGCAACCAATATTTAACAAGCTGCTTCAGATTCCTAATGGCCATCTGATAAGCAGCTTGGAGTTATGTCTCCAACATTCTAAACAGAGAGTATTTTATTTCAATTGGCATACTGTAGTGATTTGTAGATGTGGAAGGATGCATTGTAAACTCCAAAATATGTGTTTCACGCTACTCCATTTTTCCAGCTACAGCAGCAAGATGGCTGTAGACTCCTCCCAGAGCCATAAAAAATGGAGCTTCTGTACGTTTTCATACAGCCAAGAATTTCATGACAGCAAATACAGAAGCTCCATTTTTTTCTGTTGCTCTCAAACAGTCCAATTTTAGCATTCATAACAAATTAAAATGAAAAGGCCGTTTAGATTGTCAATTTTATATGCAGCAGTGTCTGTATAAAAAAAGGAAAATGAATTATTTAACTGAGAGCTTGCAATTTCCTCCTCATTAATACCTTGATCCCTGCCAGAGTCATGTGCTAATAATAGGAGTCCTAAATGCAGAGTTCGAGTCCAACAGTCGGCAGGTGTCAACAGAGTGATCTGACAGGAATCAAGATTATGTATTTGCACAGCTTTGTGAACACTGTTTTTACATTGTCCTTGAGTGATTATTACATGTGATATAAAATTGGAGGCTGTCACAAGTCATTAGTGACAAATGTGGATATGGCTCGCCTGTTCTGAGAAGCGGTGAAGAGAAATTATTTAATATTTCCTTTGTTTGTTTATTTATTTATGTATTTATTTACTTATTTTAAATAGAGGGTATGAAATTAATGCATCATGTACAGTAATATTTGGCAAGTGTACAAAATGTATTGCTAAACTGTAAAGGTCTGACATCAAACAGCAGTGAGGCAACCACGATCTGTACACAAGACCATCTTTTTTTACTTCACTGCTGTAACTGCAGAAATAGGCTCTCAGTCCAGTCATTAGGGCGATATGACTTGTGATAAAATGAAATGTGTCATGAAACATGTATTTTCTGCAGCATCATAAAGCAAAGGCTCAGACTGCACTAGCAGCATAAATATTTGACTAGCATTTGACTTTTGCATCCCACTGTTTTGATGCAGCTGCCTGAACTTTATGCTTCTGTTGCCAGCGCCCCCAACCCACCCACCCACCCCCACTGGGATACTTATAAAATCAAAATCATAACCTGATGGCATTGTTTAGAAATTCCACCCCTTTACTATTTACGTGACATAAAACAGTTGAAGCAAAGGACCATGTCATATGTTTGCCTCATCCACTTCATTTGTTTTTAAGCTCTGTTTCTAATTTCATCCATTTCCTTCAGTTTGAGTGCATCTTGGCTACTTGCATTACTGTACTGCATGCTATTTTTGTGTCCCTAGCCCAACAGCAATCCGAGTTGGCTTTCAAACCCAGGAGGGTGTGCTGTGTAGTAGGGCTACTGTCACCCCACTGGGCTGACACTTTTGGAAAATTTAAGGGACTGCTGGAGTGATTAGTCTCCCCCTTTCACTCCCTACAAGAACTGGTATCCCCCCTCCTGCCCATGCTGCATGACCCAGGTGATCAGTATTTCATTTTTCACACTACCCCATTTCTTTCCTTTAAATTTACAGGTATGACAGTACACCAGGCACACTGTGACAGGAACCAATGCCAGTATGCTAGGATAATGGTAGATCCCATATATCAGATAAATATTTTTTAATTTTTATCCTACTTTATTTGCCCTAGTTAGTTTCTGAAGAGCAGCACATCCTTTTTGACCCCATTGCTATTCTTATGTTACAGATACATATGGTGATATCCTTGAGACCACCATATTCTGGACTCCTCAGGACCAAGATATGGAATCTTTAATTTATTTTTAATTTTTTTATGATGATAAGCTGTAACAGTATGACACAAACTATGAACAGACTGTTAGTTTTCATTTATTAGGTTGTTGGTGACTCAAGGCTTGAAATATCTCCACAATTCTGTTTTATTTCATTTTTGCACAGGTCCCTCACAACTCCAAAGAACACCCCAACACTGATTTGCCAAGACTCTAGACCCAAAACCCTAATGTTTTTTTTTTTAATTTCCATACTTTGCATGTGTTGCATTCTCATTTGCAACCCTGACAACACAAATAGAACTCTTTCAAGCTTCAGGGGTGCCGGTATTACTGACCTCACAGAGATGTCCAGCAACATCTTACAAAACTCGGGTTTTAAACCTTTGGTAATAGTTCACATAGGAACAATGTTCTAAAGGATTCTTCTCAAAAATGAAAAGAAGATTATGTTGCATTAACAAACAAATTATTGGATTTAGGATGTGAGGTAGTCCTATCTGAAATCGTGCCTATTCCAAGAGCAAATCTTTCCCAACAATGTAAAATGAGAGAAATAAATAATTGGTTGAGATGCTGGTGTCTTAAACCAGATATACAATGTATAACTCACTGGGAGGACTTTTATGGTAAATTAAACCTCTATTGTTGGGACGGACTCCATCTCAGCAGGAGGGGTAGTAGGCTATTGGGCGAAAGCATAGTGCATTCTATCAATAGTTGTTTAAACTTCCAGCAAGGGGGGAGTTGTATGTTCTAGATACAACTCTTGAACCTCAATTTTTCAACTGTTCTTCAAACCCTGCATCCATAATCATCCTAGAATTCCCCAAACGAACACTACTGGTGTCATTTCTAAACCAAATATAAATATTATATTAACTAATGCCAGAAGTCACTAACAAAAGAAGAACTTACTTACATCCTTCAAGCACAAAAATATCAATTTGTGGAGTTACTGAAACTTGGTATAAGGATGAAGACTGGAACACTGACATAAAGGGATATAATAAGTTTTACAAAAACCGAAATGAAAATAAAAAGGGAGGAGGTGTTGTATTATACATTGATGAACACTTGAAAGCAAACACAATTAAAACTAAAACAAGTAATAATGAGAGCTTATGGGTCAAAATTTTTCTCCCCCATAGTCCACTAGTAATTGGGCTAATATATAGATATCCTAGTTTAACTAATGATGAAAATCAAAGTTTAATAGAAGAAATATCTGAGGTACACATTGATGCTCCCCTATATACTGATGGGTGATTTCAATTTTCCAACTGTCAACTGGAACAATTATACATCAGCTTCAAATACTGAAAAGATGTTTATGGATACTTTTCTTGAATCTAACCTAGAACAAATAGTTAATAAACCTACCCATGGTAAC
Source organism: Neoceratodus forsteri (assembly GCA_016271365.2). Classification (NCBI taxonomy): domain Eukaryota; kingdom Metazoa; phylum Chordata; order Ceratodontiformes; family Ceratodontidae; genus Neoceratodus; species Neoceratodus forsteri. The sequence continues at coordinate 10,370,287 of CM057456.1, forward strand.
CATATCCTTGACATTGTACTCACCAATGTTAATGAGAAAATTGAAAATATCAAAATACTTCCTCCTCTGGGTGATAGTGATCATTGCATGGTCAATTATGAATACATAGCAGACTTTCCAAGCACAAATGGCATTACTAAAATCAAAAACTTTAATAAAGCAAACTATAAAAAAAATAAATGATTTTTTATCTAAATGGAATTGGGAGATGGAACTAAATAACCTAAATTTATTACAAATGTGGGATTTAATTAATAACAAAATCAATATTTGTCTCTCAAATTGGGTTCCTTATAGAATGAAGTACTGCAACAATAAACGTGTCCCTCTTTGGTGGTCCTCAAAAATTAAGAAACAATTGCAAAAAAAAAAAGAAAACTATATAGAAAATATAAAAAAAAGTTAATTCCAACAGTCTCCTGGAAAAATACAACATTGCAGCCAAAAAATTAAAACACGTGATTAAATCATCTAAATCTAAAATTAAATTCAACTTAGTTACTAAAGTTAAAGACAACAAAAATTTTTTTATAATTATATTGGTTCCATGAAAGAAAGAAATCATACAATTGGACCCTTTAACATCAATGATATACCTATTTTAGATGAAACAACTACTGCTACAATTCTAAATGAGACATTTCTAAAAGTTTTTTGAAACTAAGGAAGCTGCAAATACGCCTCTTCTAGTAAATAATTCTAGTTTTCCTGTTTTTACAAAAATGGAGGTTGCAAAACAAATTAAATCTTTAAAATCAAACAGCTCTCCTGGTCCTGATGGTATTCCACCCAGATTTTTTCAAAAAATTAGTCATTCAATTTCTGGTCCTCTAGCCGTGTTATTTAATTCATCAATCAGAGAAGGTAAAGTTGTTCAGGCTTGGAGGGAGGCTATAGTTACACCCATATATAAGGGTGGATCAAGACATGACCCTAACAATTATCGGCCCATAAGCCTGACTTCCATCATAAGCAAAATTATGGAAAGATTACTTAAAGCCCATATTATAAATCATTTAGAAAGAAATAAAATAGTAGATATCTTTCAACACGGTTTTGTGACTGAAAGATCAGTTTTAACCAACCTACTACATTTTTTTGAACCAGTAAGCGCTGCCTTGGACTTGGGTATTCCGGTAGATGTAATAATTTTGGATTTTTCCAAAGCTTTTGATAAAGTATCACATAAAGTCTTACTACAAGAATTGGTCAAAATTAAGTTGCAACCTAATATTATAAACTGGATACAGTCATGGTTGGAAAACAGAACTCAACAGGTATCAGTCAAGGGTCACCTGTCTGCGACTGGTGTGGTGACTAGTGGTGTTCCCCAAGGCTCCGTCCTGGGTCCGATACTGTTTAATATTATGGTCTCTACACTGCCTACTACTGATAAGATATGGGTCGCAAAATATGCTGATGACTGTAAAATGGGTAGTTTGGTAAGCACCTTTCATGATAAATGCTCCATACAAAATCATTTAAACAACCTATCAAACTGGGAAAAGGCTTATGGTATGTTTTTAATGTTGACAAATGTAAAGTCTTACATTTGGGCAAAATAACATCCCTTCAATTATTCCTTAAACAATGTTTATCTAAAAGTATTTTGGAAGAAAAGGATTTGGGTGTCATAATTTCAGATAATTTAACTTTCGAAAAAATAATATAATTAAAGTTAAAAATGTAATAAAATAATTGGCTCTATTTTAAGAAATATCAAAGTAGAGACTCAAGGTTATTATACCACTCTACACCAGTCTGGTACGTCCCACTTGGAATACTGCTCTCAATTTTGTGCACTAACTTCTATAAGGGTTTAAACTCGCTGAGGGTGTTCAGCGTAAATTCACTAAAAAGTATCATCTTTACATAGTAATAGTTACGAAGATAGATTAAAAACTTAACCTATTTTCTGTAAAATACAGACAAATAAGGGTGACTTAATATTGGTATATCAAACCTTAAAAATGATTATTTAAGAACCACAATTGGACTTACTACTGCCTCCAACGTCAAATCAACTAGGAGTCATGGTTATAAACTCATTGGAGAAAAATGTATATCCACTAGAAGGAGACTATTTTTCACACAGAGAGTTGTGGCTTTGTGGAATAACTTACCTGTAAGTGTCGTTAATGGTGATAATTTAAATACCTTTAAGCAAAGATTGGATAAACATATGGTAAACAAAAAATTTGATTTCCACCCATAGGACATATGGGTGGCGAGCATACAATGGGCATCCTTACATATGCCTTCATTGCTCGTATACGTCTATGAACCTATGAACCTATTCTTAAATTCTATATTAACATAGTCTTTTGCAATGTATGTATATTGTACTGTGCCACTCCGACACATTTCCCATGGAGAGCACCAGCCCCGGAACCAGGCAGGGCATATGCCCCAGTTTAAAAAAATGCTTTTACTCTGCAGTTCTACATAACAGACAAGATAGTTTGCATTTAAATCCACCAATGTGCCAAGACAGAAGCACTCTGTACTTTCACCCCACTCATCCTTACTTTTTGGAGCCACCTACTGTGTGAGTGTGGCAACATCACCTGTAGTGGGAAGACTGAAGGGGCATCTCTTTTCCTGCCTACTGTCCCAGTCCCTGCTGTCATACATGCAGATTCTGTCAGTCAGTCCCAAACCCAAAGTTTTGTTTTACACAAGCACCCTCTATGTCATCCATCACCCTTGAGGTCACCCCACCCTCACTTTTATTTCCACTTAGTCCCTTCTGGTATTGGCTTTAATTCTTGGTTTCTTTCAGTGTTTCCTAAAATGTAAACATTTTTCTTTTGTTAAGTAACTTTTTTCTGTCTATTTTTGATCATCTGCCTTCCCTCCATGCAACATCTCACTAGTCCACTACCACACCACTGCTAGGGCCATTGAGATAATCCATTCCTCAGAGCCTTCCTCCCAGATCCTTTGCAATTCCTCTCATACTTTGCATGCATTGTATGGTGCCAAACAGCAGTGTAGTCCTGCTTTTATACCTCAGTTTGAGTATGTCAAATTAGGATATGGGACCAGCTGCAGGGGACCCCATTCACCTCTCCTCTCAGCTGCAAAAGCCAGTCATATGACTGGTACTGACTGGAAAAGCCTGAGAACAGCATGCAAGACTGGAGGGAAGGAGCTAAAACCAAAAGAAAAGGTAAAAAAGCAAATCTGACTTGAACAGATGGTGTTTGGCTGGGGGTTGGCTGAAATTCAGCCAGTTAAGTTTGGAGTGACTCAGTTTCTGTACCATTTTGACAGCTGTCCTCTGGACCACCTCCATTCTGCCTATCTGTTTCCAGAGATGTGGTCTCCAGAACTGGACACAGTACTCCAGGTGGGGTACTATGCATTGGCTATATAGAGGTAATACCACCTCCCTCTTTCTGCTGGTGATACCCCTACCTATGTACCCCAGGATCCCACTAGCCCTCTTGACTGTCTTATCACATTGCCTGGCCTCCTTTAGGTCATCCGATATCATTACCCCCAGATTTCTTTCTTGCTTGTACATTGTCAGAATCACTCCCCCCATTTTGTACTCCACCCCTAGGTTTCTGTGGACCAAATGCATTCATTTGCACTTTTTTTCCATTAAAAACTATCTGTTTGGTTAGCCAATCAAAGAAATCTATCACATTTGTTTGGCATGACCTTCCCCCCGTATGTTAAATAAGTCTGTCAGAGATGCAGCTAGTACATCCCTGAGCTCTATCAGAACCCTTCAATGCACCCCCTCTGGCCCTATAGGTTTGTCCACCATCAAATTATTGAGTTCTTTCTGGACTTTCTCCTCAGAAAAGGGTCTGCTGTCCATGTACCTCCCCTCAAAGCCTCCGGTGCATTTCTGTGTTCCCTTTCCTTTACCTTCTACTCTGAACACTGAACAAAAGTATTTGTTTAAGGTGTCTGCCTTCCTTGGTCCTCCTCCATACAGTCCCTACCCCCTTAAGTGTGCAATCCCTCCCTTTGTCTTCTTTTCTCGCTAATATACCCAAACATATATTGTCCCCTTTTGATACTGCCGGAGCTATTCTTTTCTTACTTTGTGCCTTTCCGCTCCTTACTGCTTTCCCTGCTCTGTTTTCCAAGATATGCCTCACTATCCTCCTCCTTCTAGGACTCCTTGCACCTTCTGAATTTTACTCTTCCAGCCTTCAATGTTTTTGCCATCTCTTTCAAGAACCATAGTGGTCTCATCTTCCTTTTGCTTTTGCTTACTTTCTTGACTCAGGTTTGTTGCCTTCACTATACCCTCTTTTAGTTTGGCTAATGTTTCCTCCACCCCCTCAGGTCATCTCCTCTGCCAGGCATTTAATAATTTTTGTACCCTCAGTCCTTCTGAAGACCAGGACCCTTGCCTTTGTGTGGTTTGGAGTTTACCCCTGTTCTTATGTTGAATTGCACAGTACGATGGTCACTGCTCCCCAGATGGCTTCCAACCTTGATATTTGCAATACTGTCCCTGTTAGTAAGAATCAGCTCCAGTATTGCCCCATCACAAGTGGGTTCACTGACTATTTGCCTGAAGATTGCCTCTTGCAGGGAGTTCAGGATGTCCCTGCTCCTAGCTGACGCTGCAGCTGGAAGGCTCCAGACTTCATCCAGCAGAATGAAGTCCTCCGCCAGCAACACTACTGCTTTTCAGCCATTTTGCCATTTGCTTCTAACATTTCTTTATCTAAGTCCTCCCCTATGTCAGAGGCCTGTACATCACTCCTGTCCAAACAGTGGCTCTGTATTTCAACTACAGAGTGACCCACATCTCCTTGACCACCCCGAATTCCCTGTATGTCCATCACTTTTAATTTTTCCTTCATATAAAGCATCACTCCCCCTCCTTTCTTCCCTACCCTGTCTCTTATGAACATTATATAGCCTGGTATGACCATGTCCCAGACATACTTGTCAGTACACCGTGATTCGGTAATGGCCACAATATCCGGGTCTGCCTCCGCAATGATGGCCTCTAGATCTGGGATCTCATTTCCCAGACTTTAGCATTGGTACACATGGCCTTCCATAATTGGTTACATCTTTTCTTGTCGCTTTCTCCTTTTTCCAGTTCTTTTCCCCTTCCTCACCTTTCTTCTTTGATGGATCCTTTCTTCCCCTTTCTCCTTTGCTAACCTCCAGTTCCTTGAATAACTTGTATCCTGGTGGGGCTCTCTCCCTTCGATATCTCCCCACTCTCTATCTCAGCCTGTGGTGGTCCACTTTCTACCTCCCCATTTTCTTCTGTCACCCCCCGCTACTTCAAATGTCCATCAAAGTAACATTTAAACCATCCACTGAGGACTATAGTTCACTCCTGGATGGAAGCATGCCATCACATTGCTATACACTCTTATCCTACCAGGTTGGTCCACAGTCCCCAGAGTAGCCATATCTCTCCTCTCTGCACCATTCCTTCTGCCATTACTTGAAGGCCTTAGTGCACAGCTCCCTCTCATTCCCCATATAGTACAAGATGCACTCACTGCTCACATTTTAAACACATGGGAAACACAGGATCAACCACATAAATGATTTAAAATTACCAAAAATGTCACTTACACATGGACCTCCATGTGACACTTCAACTTTACGTGTAAGCCCATGACACATCCTCGTCAAGTTAATGCACTAGCAGCCGTAATGGCTCTGACCTGAAATTGTTTCCACTGGCATGAGTCATATATTGTTTGGGGCTCACATGTTTTTATGAAGGTCAGTGCAAGCTTTTTGTTCTTTTTAATAGGTTGTAAATTGCATTTGCATGTGTTGTTCTTTTGCTCTGGCCCTTTTTTATGGTTTCTAAAGCAATGCAGTGCTTGGGCTCTGCAGGCAGCAACAGTTTCAGTTGGGTAGATGAAAGCAAACAATGCAGGTGGCAGCATTTTACAAAGTTATGTGGTACCAGATAGTTGGAAAGTGAAACAGTCCTGACAAGAAAAAACAAGCATTTGTCAATGCTGAATGACGGCTTGCTGGCATTAGCATTGGAAGTTCAGGAGTTAGAGAGATGCACAATAGGAATGGCAGTGAAGTATTAGTATTGAACTGACACCAACCCCACCCCCACCGTACAGAGACTGACAGGTGTTGGGGGTGTGCCTTTGCGTCATCAGCCATAACGCTCATGCCATTTCACCTCACCCTACCCTGCAGACCCTGAAAGGTGTTGCAGTGCCTTGGGGTCTTCAGGCCTTATACTCACCCCATTCCATAATGAAATACATTGAGATTGATGCGGTATAGGAGAATGGGGTGAACGTTGGGGCCACAGATCCCAAGGAACACCCCGATGCCTGTCACTGGCTGCAGGGTGGGGGTGGAATGGCGTGAGCATTACGGCCAACAATCCCAAGTCACACCCTCCCGATGCCTGTCAGTCTCTACAGAGTAGGGCATTATGGTTGGAAACCCTAATGCCCCAGCTGTTTGTTGGTATTTTAGCTTGAAATTTTCAAAATGGGACTTTTGTGATCACACCTCATGAACAGAGGCACTCCACCTCATGAACAGAGGCACTGTCATTTTGTTACCAAAATTCTGCACTGGAGGAGCTGTAGTTGTTCCTCAAGGGCTGCATCGGTGGTCTGCAGAACTCTGGGCCTTCAGGGAAGCTTTCTGGCTGCATCAGCGGTGTGTGGAGCCAGGGGGCACAACCGGCGATTTTTCTTGGCCACATCGACAGGGGGTGGACCAGGAGCGAGAAGGGGGAGTTCCTTGGCCACATCAGAGGCAGAGTTGGAGGCAAGGTGGACAGATCCCGGCTCAGCTGCATCAGCGGTGGGTCACGGCTGGGCTATAAAGCAAGGCAGGCCCAGCCACCTTTTCATCTGCACTGGAGAACCTGTATTTGTTCCTGGGGGCTGCATCGGTGGTCTGTGGAGCTCTGGGCCTTCAGGGGAGCTTTCTGGCCACATCAGTGGCATGTGGAGCCTGGGGGCACAATAGGCAATTTTTCTCGGCCACATCGGCGGCGGGTGGACCAGGAGCGAGAAGGGGGAGTTCCTTGGCCACATTGGTTGCGGAGTTGGAGGCAAGGCAGACAGATCCCGGCTCGGCTACATCGGCGGTGGGTCAGGGATAGGAGTGGAGGACTGAGGGACCCAATCAGTGTGCAGGGCACCAGTTTTAAACTCATGGCTGGGTTATAAAGCAGGACAAGCCCAGTCTCCTTTTTATCTGCACTGGAGGAGCTATATTTGTTCCTGCTCCTCCCACCACAGCCCCGACTACTATTAAATAGTCAGCGGGGGAGGAGTCAGGGGACAGGAGTGAGCTGGACTTGTGACTTGGACTGGTAGCCTTGGAACCTTGATAAAATTCTGTGTAAACTGTCATCTTGCTTGCTGCTTGGACTTGTTTATGCAAATTTATCATAACAGTCACTTGCTGCTGTTTAGGGGCTTGCTTATGTTTTAACCCCAGTGACCTTGGGGAACCCAGTTTTAACTGCTTCTGGCTTGGTGTGTTGTAAAACACCTATCGGTATAGAGGGGGTTGCCTCATGGGTAAGGATCCTAAAATGGGGGGACAGCAGCTCACGACTGAGGCAGGGCCTCTGGGGGGGCATCTTTGGTAGGGTGGTGGGGTGCACTGGGAGTGGGGCAGCCATGATCCTTGACTAGGCATGGAGGTTGGGTGGTTGCCCAGTGTGTCGTAAGTTGTTGCTAATTAGGGAGGAGGTGGACAGAATTGGGCAGCAGCTGGTGGCGATGAGGGGAGGGCTTGCAAGGGGCAAAATAGGGGAGGATGATGAGGGGTGTGTGGGTGTTGGCATGGTAGCCTCTGGATCCATCCCAGTGGACAGGAAGGGTGGGGAAATGGTGGGAGGCCTTGGGTCACTTGGATGCTCCACTATGGGGGACCAGAAAGGTGGCAACCACCGGAAAGGCAGGCAGTTACCGGGGGAAAAATGTGCAGGCACTGCACAAGGGGAGACGGGTGGGAGGAGTAAGGTGGCAACAGAGCGGGATGGGGGGGTTTTGAGTGCTACAATAGATTTGAACCACTGCGTTTGATACATAATGAGGAGGAAGCATTTGGAGCAGTGGCAGAGAAGGGGGAGTTGGGTGGGATGGGCAGGATTAGTTGCCAGGGGAACAGGAGGAACATGGGGGGGGCTTGCACTCAAACCAGCAGCTAACCAGAGGCTTTAAAGGGCCAGTTGATGTGAATGGGGGGTTGGATGAGAAAGAGGGGTGACCGGGAAAATGAGGGGTCTAGTCCTGCTAAGGAGGGTGATGTTGAGGCCAACACAGTGGAGATTAAAAAGGGGGTAAGGGGGAGGTGGGCACAGCAACTGAGCTGGGGTTCAGGGATAACAGGGAAGGATCTTTGCATAGGAACCAACATGGATCAGGAAGAGTGGGCAGTCCAGTGCTTGGCACGTGTGAGGGTGTAAATTGGTATGGGAACGCGGTGAGGGCAGGGCGTTCTCACAGTATTGGACAGGAAGAAATCCTGGTAGGTAGTGATGCAGGGTGAATGGGCCCCTGGGATTCAGATGGATGCAGGGCCGATAAGGGTCAGGGTGCTGCGTTCAGGGGAGATCCTCACAGGAAGGAGGTGGGAGACCCTGCCAGGAGGGAGGTGGTAGGCCTAGGAAACCAGCAGGCAGGCAGTGTGGGAACGAGTAGGATAGAGGCCGCTATGGGGGGGGTGGAAGCTGGAAGTGACTGGTAAGGGGGAGGGGGGCAACTAGAGCCAATGGCTCAGCTAAGGAAAGGAGCGGGGCTGAGGCAGCGCTATGGGTGAAAGGGGCAGCTGGGTCAATTTGTAGGGATGAGATGAATGGGGCTGCCTGTGCATCTCAAGAAGGGGGGCCAGCAGCCACCCAATTTAAGTGTAGGACCGGGGAAGATGTAGGGATTGGGGTGGTGAACTACAAAGGGGGAAGGGCTAAAGTCACAGAAGGAGTTAGGGTGCTCCTGTTGGAGAACTCCATGATTAGAGGTCTCCAGTGGGAAGGTCAGGGTGAGGGGAAGCCCAGTCCAGTTAGGGTCAAGTGCATTTTCGGCCTGTCAGTGCACAAGGCCAGGTTTCTGGTTTATGAGCTGGCACAGGGTTGCGGAGGTTCCCCAGACATCTTAGCGCATCTGGGTATGAATGACATCGAAAGGAATAGTGTGTTGGAAATTCAGGCTAGGTACCGTGAGCTTGCCAGGGTCTGTCATGCAAATGGCTGCTCGGTCTCCTTCTCAGAAATCCTGCCAGTACCAAGGGCCAGTGTGGAAAATAAACAGAAAATTAGGGAGGTTAATGAGTGGCTCAGAGGGTGGGGTGAAGCTCAGGGATATGGGGTAGTGGGTGATTGGGGGCAACTTGGGGGGAAAAGGGGCTATGCACTAGCGATAGGCTTCATCTCAACCTGGTGGGGAAGGAGGTGCAAAAACAGAAACTTGACCACATTTATTCAGGCTAGATGGGGTTTAAACATGTGAGGGGGGAAGGGAGGGCTGTGTGGCCTAACCTGGCAAACGCATCAAGGATGGGTTCAATCTTCTCCACCACACAGGATTGGCAGACTGTGTACCGGTTGCAGCGAGTGGTCAGCTGGAAGTTAACACTACGGTGGGGGGAAGGGTTGGGGAGGAGGGGCAAGGGGTGGAGGGTGACCCTGATAAATGCCAGGAGCTTGGGAAACAAGATGCCTGAGCTCCAGACCATGCTGGTGGATGGGGATGTGGATGTGGCAGCAGTCCTGGAGACTTGGGTTACCGCCGGACATGACTGAGACCTAAACCTGGAGGGGCCTATTGCTCAGGAAAGACAGGGAGGTGGGCGGGAGGTGGGGTTGCACTATTCATGGGGACAGCATAGGGATAAGCTGAGTGGAGGAAGCAGAGAGCAATGTTGAGGCCATGTGGGTCACCATGCAAGCCCTGGGGGGTAGGAAGGTCAAAATGGGGTGGTCTACAGGCCTCCCATGCTAGCTGATGATCTGGAGGATAGTCTGCTTGCTAATATTAGGGACCATTGTGGATGGGGGGGTGGTGATAATGGGTGATCTTAACATGCCAGCGACTGATTGGAGAACTATGATGTCCCCAGTGGCCAGGGAGCAGGGCTTGTTGGATGTCTTCCAGGATGCATTCCTAAATCAGCTGGTTGTTGAACTGACAAGAGAGGGATGTGTCCTGGATGTGGTCCCAGCTGACTGTGACCTGGTAAAGGGGATTGATGTGGGGGACCCCCTGGCTGGTAGTGACCACGCCACTGTCTGGTTTGTATTGGACATGGGGGGGAAGGACCGCACAAGGACGGTGATAGTTGGGACCTCAGATAGGGAGGAGTACCTTCTAAAGGCCAGGAGGGTTACCAGGGTGGTGAGAGGGGCCAAGGCTATGAAGGAGCAGAGACTGGTGCAGGGGATCAGGGGATGGGAAAAAGAGTTCTTCAGCTATATAGGGGGGAGAGATGGAGGAGGAAAAGACAGTTCAGTAGGTTGAGGATGGTGAGAGGGTGGGCGGAGGAGGCAGGTGATCAAGCGGAAGTACTAGAGTACTTTGCATCAGTCTTCACTAGGGAAGATCCCAGGGAGTCTCAGGGCAGGAGGAAGCAGGGGGTGGAGAGGGCGGGGGTCCCGAATTTAGGGGTTACTGATGTTACTCTGGACACGGAGGAAACTGCTCTGTATGGGAGGGGAAATACTGGATCTACAGAGGGGGCAAGGGGCACCAACAATGAAATCCTGGTTGGCAGGGTGTGGGAAGCCTTCAAGTCCCTAAAAAAGGATAAAGCTCCCAGTTCTAATAGGATCCATCCCAGGGTTCTGTAGGAATTGGCTGATGTCCTGGCTGCACCCAGGTGGCCCTTATTAACACTTCTCTGCAGACAGGGAGGGTGCCCAAGGACTGGAGGGAGGTGCACATCATGCAGATCCATAAAGGTGGCTCGAGGGAAGAGCTGGGGAATTACAGGACTGTCAGCTTGACTTCAGTGGTGGGGAAGTTGATGGAGGCTATCTTGAAGGAGAGGCTAGGGGTGTTCTTGGTGGAACAGGGATTCCTGGATGATATCAAGCAAGGATTTGTCCCGGGCAGATCATGTCAGATGAACCTTGTGGAGTTCTATGACTGGGTGACCACAGCTCTCGACCAGGGTAGGCCGGTGTATGTCCTCTTTCTGGACTTCAGCAAAGCATTTGACTCAGTCCCCAACACAGACCTGCTGAATAAGCTGAGTAGTATGGGGGTGGGAGCCCTGATAGTCAGGTGGATCGGGAACTGACTATCTGGACATACTCAGTGGGTGATGGTGGTGGGGGGGTAGTCTTGTCTTCCAGGGAGTCATAAGTGGGGTCCCACAGGGTTCAGTTTTGGGCCCACTCCTGTTTAATATGTACATCACCGATATCAGGGAGGGTATCAAGAGTGAGATGAGCCTCTTCATGGATGACTCTAAGCTAGGGGAGGTAGTGGATGGGGAACAGGGTAGGATAGCCCTGCAGAGGGATCTGGATACTCTGAAGAGATGGTCACACACCTGGCAGTTGAAGCTTAACACCCGGAAATGCAAGGTGCTTCACCTGGGGCATAGGAACCCAGAACAGGTGTACACACTAGGTGGGGACATACTACAGACTTCAAGTGGAGAAGAGACCTGGGGGTGTTGGTGGATGCCAAAATGAACAACTCTGAGCAATGCAGGTGGGCTGCAGCCAGGGCAAACAGAATGCTGGTTTGCATCCCCAGGGGGGATCACCTCAAGGAACAGGGAAGTGATTCTACCACTGTACAACTGCCTGGTTCAGCCACACCTTGAATACTGCGTGCAGTTTTGGCATTCACACCTACAGAAAGATATCCCTCTCCTGGAGTGGATTCAGAGGAGGGCAACCAGAATGATCCAGGGTCTGGGGGACAGGACATACGAGGAGTGACTTGAGGAGCTCAAACTTTTCTCGCTAGAGGAAAAGAGGGATGGGGGGATATATGATTGAGGTCTTCAAGTATCTGAAAGGGCTGAATGGGTAAGCCTAAATAGCATCTTCCAGAGGAAGGTGGGTGTGGCCACCAGGGGGACGGTTGGAGGCTGGAGGGAGCAAGGATCAGGGGGGAAAGGAGGAACAGTACTTCACCGAGAGAGTGGTGGAGCCTTGGAATGCACTGCCTGAGGAGCTGTTGGAAGTATCTGCAGTGGAAGGGTTCAAGAGAGGCTGGGACAGGTACAGGTGGGAATGAAGCTAGGGAAAGCTGGTCTGGGGAGGTATCTTTGGTGGGGGCCATGGGATGGGTCAGGAGGTTGGTAGCAGTACCCGTACAAGGTACTGACTCAAGCAGACTCGATAGACCATGTGGCCTAGTATGTTAGTACTCAATCGTGAAAGGTGGTTTTGCACAGTGACTGCATCATTTGGTGCCACAGGTGTGAAAACAGATTTCTGTAAGGATGTGAAAAATGACAGCTGTACTGTTCATGAGGTGGTGTGAAAAAAAGTCAATGTTGAAAATCTGGAGTGAAAATATGAAAAATTGTCAAAGTTGCAAACGTGCGTAGAAACTGCACTCATTTTGGAGAATATTTTCACCAAATTTTCGACATGGGCATTTTTGAACCTCTCCTCATGAACAGTGGCACTGAGATTTTGTTAATCTGTCCCGAAAGTTGATTTCCCACAGCGGCTGTGCTATTCTGCACCACAGGTGTGAAAACACATTTCTGGAAGGATGTCAAAAATGACAGCTATATTGTTCATAAGGAGATGTGAACAAAATGGAAATGCTGAAAATCTGGAGAAAAAATATTAAAAACTGGTGAAGTTACAAGCATGCATAGAAACTGCACAACACACGTTCATAACGCAGTCATTTTTTTGAAACTGTTTCACCAAACTTGCAACATGGGGTTTTTGGGATCTCCCCTCATGAACAGTGGCACTGTTGTTTCATTAATCGGTTCCCACACAGCAACCATGAAATCACCATTCAGGACAGAGAAACTAAATGACAGTGACATGTTCACAAGGTGAGGTCCCAAGAACCCTATGTTGAAAATGTGGGGCCAAAATCCCCAAAAATAGCTGAGATATCAACGTAAGTTGAACCCCCCATTGCCTCCCATTATAAAGCTTACCCTCATTTCTTCAGTTTGCAGTTTTCAGCTTTGAAAAGTGCAGACATGTCCCAGTTCAGAGAAGATCATGGCTCCCGACCTCTGGAGGGTAAGTATGGGTGAGGGGGAGTTGGGTGCACAGGGGGAAGGTGGTAATGCAGGAGGGGGACGAGGGAGACAATGGTGGACCATTTTCTTGTTTGCAAGGGGAAAAAAAGACTGTGAGGAAAGGTTTTTTCATTTACAGGTTACACACACACAAAAAAAAAAGGCACACTGGGGTGAGCTCAAAGTGTGCCACGGTTCTGGGGGGGTGCCGACACATAGATTGGGCACCCCAATGTTGGCAAGGCATATAAATGGGGGGGGGCACACATCCGACACCTGGAGTGGACATCATGGTGTCAGAAAGGAAAGGGGAAACAGTTTAACCAGGAAAGACACACTAAGAGGGGGGATGCCAACATGGGGATTGGGAACCACAATGTCAGCTTTTTGGGAGTGTGTGTCGGGCAGCAGGAGTCACCATGTTAAGGTGTGCCACATGATGTGTGGGGGGGACATGCTGACACAGGGATTGGGCACCTGTCAGCTTTCTAGGGACTGAGAAGCGGAAGGTAGGAGCCGCCATATTTATTGAAATGCTTCACCCGGGAAAAGCACATAATGGAGGCGTGTCATCTGCTGCTGCAATGATGAGCCTGTCTCTGATTGCAGCGGCAGATTCATTTCAGCTCCATGGCTGTCACTGAAACTGCTGTCATCAGCAGCGTGCTCACTGGTTGGCGGCTCAGGAACACACCCACTAAAGTATCCTCTGCATTCGCCACAACAATGACACGCCTCTAAAATGTGCTACTACCACAAGATGCTGCTTACGCATGTGTGCAAGCCAACATAAAAAGTAAGAAGCTTTGTCAGGGGAGGGGTTTAATATGCTACATTTATTTAAAAAAAATTACACAGTCTGTCATAGGACAATCGGTTTGGTGTGTCAGGGAGACTCCAAAGGGAAACAGTATAAAAGTCATACAATGGCTGTGGAGGGCAAGGTGAGGACTGTAACAGAGATGGGGGCTATCTTGTATTGTGTGGGTGGAAGAGAGTTTTCAAATGTTGCTGAGTATGTATTTAAATGTAACTGCAAGTGCACTGATGCCACAGCAGCCATATTTAGTATGGATATGTTGGGTAAAGTTTTAAAACTGTATTGATATTTTTTTTCCTGCTTAATAAAAACAAGTCAGTAAAGTCATGGATCTTTCTCCAGTGCTGCTGTGCTATGATATCAGCTCTGGGTTCCAAACTCCTTAGCAAATCAAGTTTCAAGATTTTTAGACCCATTTTATAAGTAAGCAATAGGAAATGACAGGGTGTGCATTGTGATCTGATAACAGCACCCCTTGGGTGTGTTGTGAGGCATGAGGCATTACAGAGTGCCTTCAACCACCTGAGAAGTGCCATTATCCCACCACACAGCACACCCTGGAGTGTCCTACTGCAGTTATAAAACGGACTTAATGTGTTTTTTTTGGGGGGGGTTAAAAATGCACAAAAGTAAAATAATATTAAACACTTTAGTGATTTTTTTTTAAAACGTTCCTCCACCCCAACAAAATAGTCCCAGCACATCTTAACATCTTAACATCAGCATGCCGTCTTAGTTTCAAGTATTATGTCCAACAAAATACATTTTTGTTAACTTAGTTCAGTCCTTAAACTCCTTGTCTAGACTAAAACAATACAATATTGACCTAGTGCTTAATCAAGTTAAAGCAGATTTGGACAGATGGTCTCTCCTGCCTTTATTCCTGTGGGGCAGTTTGAATATAATAAAAATGAATGTACTCCCCCGTATTCTCTATCTCTTCATGATGCTTCCTTTGGCCCTTCCACACTCATGGTTTTTGCAACTAAATAGGATACTATCTAAGTTTTTATGGAAAGGCAAGTCACCCCGGACAGCAATTGCTAAACTGATGCGACCCAAGGTGGTGGGAGGTTTTAAGGTCCACGATTTTTATTTATACTATTTAGCAATACGTAGTTCCTAATACTTCCAATGGTACAGGCTGATCTCAGTCAACCCCCTTATACCCTATAGACCATTCTGGCTGGATATAGAGCAACATCAACGTGTCCAACTTGGTTTAGATTTTCGGGCCCTGCTATATATCCCCCATAAAAATACTCCCTCACTCTCTATGGAGTACTCCTATAGACATGTCCTTGAGAGTTCATCATCAACTAACTTCTCTTATTGGACTTGTTCCTCAAAAGGACACTACTCAACCTTCAATTGGCAACCTGAATTTCACAATTGCTGGCCAAACACTGACCCAAGCGTTCTGGCCACATCTGGATTTAAATAGGGTAGACCTTTTTTCTGTAGGATGGAAAACTGCTCACTTTCCTGGAGGCATAATGGAAATATGGATGGTCCACCTAATTTTGTTTTAAGTATCTTCAGCTATCTCACATGTTTACTCAACATTTTGGAACCTGGAGATGGGGCAACTCATTTTGGTCTCAACTTCTTACCTTGGCTTCTGTGGTACTGTCCTCCCACACTATTGCTTACTATTATAACAAAGTTCATGAATTCCTCTCTAGGAAAGAGCCCAAATCATTTTACTATTGGGACCAAGCCATTCCCTCCTCCAGTGGTTCTTATAACTGGTCCCTACTCTGGTGGAATACCTACAAGTTTTTAAAATGGGATAGATATCGCCTTATGCAGTTTCAGGTCCTGCACAATCTTTACTATACTCCTCTTAAACTGCACAGGATGGGTAAACTACCCTCTACGGTGTGTTCTAAATGTAATAAAGATTGGGGCACACTGTTTCACATACTCTGGGAATGTGAGAAAGTGCTGCCTTTCTGGGAGTCCATGAAACAATGCTTAGATCCACTTCTGGGTTTAGACTTAGCCTTTTCACAAGCTATATGTTTGCTGGGGGACTTCAGTACTGAATTACTTGGAAATGAAAGGCCTCATATGGCCTTGATATCAGCCTGTGCCAAGAAAGTTACTTTAAGACACTGGTGTCATCAAAATATCCCCTAGTATATAGAATGGTATAAAGAGATCTTATTTTTTTTACAAGCTGAGCGAACTATCGCTAGTCTATCAGATCACCTTGATAGATATGTACTGATTTGGGAGCCATTATATACCTTATTAACTCTTGGACCCAACAATGCTGGTAGCTTTTAATTGCTTTTGTCTTATTTTAAAGCTCTTAACGGTTCACATTTAGTCTGGTACATTGGGGATTTTGATAAATATGAAACTGTTTATAGTTGCTAATTTGTTTTATTGTTATATATTTCCCCAGGTGGATATACATTGAGTTCTGTCACTGTCATCCTAATCTTGTTGATATTTCTCCAATGAGGTTGGGGTTCTGGGAAAGGTTTGGTGGGGGGAAGGGTTGTAAAATAGAAATACCATATGCAGAATGTTTTGATGTTATGGTTTGTAATTTTTTGCTGTCTTTATCTACTTCAGTCTTTTTTCTATGTTCACTTATGTACTATGTATTACTTGGCACTTCAATAAAGTACATTTAATTTGAAAAAAAAACATAGTCCTTAAACCCTCTATTTTTCCCAACCAACTCCACTTACCTGTTTCCTCATCAGCCCTTCTTCTTTATAATATTTCCTCCCTTTCCCACACCTTGTTTTTTTATGCCTTTCCTACAGTACATTCAATAGATGGAATGGCTACTATGAATGAAATACTGTATAAGTAAGGCTAATAAAATCTTATGGACCATTAAAACAACATTAGGTCAAGAGATGAAAAAGTTTTAGTCCCATTATAGAGATCCTACGTCAGGCCACATATAGATTATTGTTCCCAGTTGTGGTCCCCCCTCAGCTAGTGGTCAAACAGGAGTTCAGCATGTTTGCCGTTCATTTGCATCACCAGGTAAGAAAAAAGGTTTGTCTCCCCATACGATGCACAGGGGTAATGCCAAACTTCACCCAACAACTAACACACCAAAATCTGGCCAATGGAAAATCATGTACACAAATGCTCACAGCCTGGGAAATAAGATCCCAGACCTGCAGGCAATAATGTCAGAGGCTAAACTGGACATAGTAGCAATTAGTGAGATGTGGTTTACCAGTAACCACACTTGGGAGACTTCAGTACCTGGCTATGTATTGTTCAGAAGAGACCGAGGTGCAAAAGGGGGAGGAGTGGCCCTGTATGTTAATGAAAATATCCAAGCTACAGAAATTCAGAATACACATAAGGAGCCAGAAGAACTGTGGGTCACCCTGGAAACAGGAAATGGGACAGCCATAAGAACTGGGGTTGTCTACAGGCCCCAGACCAGAGGAGGACATAGATACATTACTGTTAGAAGATATACAAAACATGACAGCTAAAAGGAGGTTCTGATAATGGGAGACTTCAACATGCCAGATACAGATTGGTCAATACCAGCAGGAACATCTGCCAGAACTAGACTCATAGTGGATTCCCTGCAGGGGAGGGCCTCAAACAACTGGTACAGCAACCCACAAGAGACAGGGCTATCCTAGATCTAGTACTGACTAACAAAGAAGGGATCACAGATCTCAGGTAGAAGGTCACCTGGGGCCAGTGACCATCACATGGTATGGTTCAGTTTGGCTACTACATCTAAATCATCCCATTCCAAGGCAAAAATATGGGACTTCAGAGGAGCTGACTTTGATAAGATAGCCTACAGAGTTAAGCTAGCCCTGGCAAAAAGAAACACAGGGAGGGGTACAGGCAAGTGGGCAAGCATTAAGGATGCAATACTTGAAGCAACATCCCATTGTGTTAGACAGAAAAGGAAGTGCAAAAGAAGAAGGAAACCACTTTGGTTCTCAAATACAGTAGCAGAAAAGGTCAGAGCCAAAAGGCTGGCCTTCAGGAAATATAAAGGAACACAGCGGGATGAAGATAGGAGACATACCAAACTGCCCTAAGGGAAGCAGGTAAGGCAGTAAGGCAGGCAAAGTCCCAAACTGAGGAAACACTAGCACGAACAGTAAAAGAAGGTGACAAGACTTTCTATAGATACATTAGTGAAAGGAGAAAGTCCAGAGGGTATTCTAAGCAATGGAGAAAAGGGAGCATGGAGGAGGAGGAGGACCCTGTAAAGGCATCTATCCTAAATAGATACTTTTGCTCAGTATTTACTGAAGAGAAGGTAGGACAGGGCCCACAGCTCAGCATCATGGACACAGGGGGGAGGGAGGTGAGCACTACTCCCTTCACAAAAGAAAGGGTCCTACAAGAGCTTGCTAAGCTCAGGGTGGATAAGGCAATGGGACCTGATGGCATACATCCCAGGGTACTTAAGGAGCTAAAGGAGGAACTAGCAGAGCCATTAGCAGAATTGTTTAGTGAGTCTCTGAGCACAGGAGAGGTCCCAGAAGACTGGAGAAGGGCTCATGTGATCCCGCTCCACAAGAGTGAGTAGCAGGGAGGAGGCGGGAACTACAGACCCGGTCAGTCTTACCTCAGTAGTGGGCAAGATTATGGAGGCACTCTTTAAGGAAAGGATAGTGCAACACCTGGAATCCATAGGGGCACAGGATCCAAGACAGCATGGGTTTACAAAGGAAGGTCCTGTCAAACTAATCTCATAGATTTCTTTGACTGGGTAACCAGAGTGGTGGACCAAGGGGAGCAGTTGATGTCGCTTACCTGACTTCAGCAAAGCTTTTGACACTGTTCCACATAGAAGATTGATAAATAAGCTGGCAGGCTCGGGTGGTCGTAGTTGGTCAACTTGATGGCAAACTGGTTGACGGGCAGAAACAGAGAGTGGTGATAAATGGTATACAGTCAGAAGAGATGCAAGTCACAAGTGGGGTACCTCAGGGATCAGTCCTGGGGCCAGTCCTCTTCAACATCTTCATTAGTGACCTTGCAGATGGACTAGAGGGTAAGGCTTGTCTGTTTGCAGATGACACCAAGATCTGCAACAGAGTAGATGATCCAGATGGGTGGGCAGAATGAGAAGAGATCTGGATAAACTAGCAGAATGGTCAGAAGAGTGGCAACTGGGATTTAATGCAAAGAAGTGCAAAATCATGCACATAGGAAGAGAAACCCTGAAGCCACCTATAGGCTGGGAGGGAGTTGCTAGCAGTCACAAAGGAAGAAAGAGACTTGGGCATCATCATCACTGATAACCTAAAATCATCCAAGCAGACCTCTAAAGCAGTAGGTAAGGCTAGGGGTGTTAGGGTGTATTAGTAGGGTATCACAAGTCGTCAAGAGGAAGGTAATAATCCCTCTGTACAAGACACTGGTTAGGCCCCATCTGGAGTACTCGTGCAGTATTGGAGGCCACACCTTCACAAGGACATTAACCAAATTGAGGCAGTCCAGAGAAGGGCAACCAAAATGGTGCAGGGACTGCATCAGAAGACATATGAGGACAGATTAATGGAGCTCAATATGTATACCCTTGAGCAAAGGAGGGAGAGAGGTGATATGATCGAGGCATTCAAACACCTTAAGGGCATACACAAGGTGAAAGAGTCTAACATGTTTAAATATAAGAAAAATAGCAGGACAAGAGGACACAGCATGAGATTAGAGGGAGGCCGATTAAGGGGGAATGTGAGGAAATTCTTTTTCACAGAAAGGGTGGTGGATGCATGGAATGGCTTACCACAAGAAGTGGTGGCTATGAATACAGTGCAGGGCTTCAAACAGGCATGGGATAGGCATAAGGGAGCAATACAAATGACTATGAATAGATAGGTCACTGACAGAGCAAAGGCCGAAGGCACATTTATAAGGTAGAAAAAGAAATGGGCAGACTGGATGGGCCTTGCGGTCCTTATCTGCCGTCAACTTCTATGTTTCTATGTTTCTATGTTTCTATGATCTCATACAACTGGAGAGAATTAAAAGAAGACTCACTAAACAAGTAAAAGATCTGAGTGAGTTGGATTATGGGAGCAGACTACAATCTTTGAATCTCATAACTCTAGAAATGAGAAGATACAGAGGTGATTTGATATTTATGTGGCATATCATGAAAGACCCATACCTGTTTAACAAGATGGGATTTGATTACAAACAGGACATGATGGGAACTACTGTAAAGGACACCCACCCTAACTACATTGCTTTACATATAGAACAAATAATAGAAAAGTTTATTACTCACAGAGAGTAGTGAATGTGTGGAACAGGTTCCCTCTCAAGATAATTGTCAGCAAAAATAAATCAGTTTACAAATGTAGGCTGGACAATTGGATCTTGGCAAGGGAAGAACTTCTTCAGCAAGAGTTTCAATTTGGGAACTGATTATGGGCATCATGTCTTTTGTTCCCTATTTTTCCTCAGTATGAAATACAAGAATTGAAATCTCAGCTCAGTTCTACTAGTAGAATTCATACCACTTACAATCACACAACAGAAGGCCTCAGATGGAACCAGAGCTTCTGTTATTTTCTGTAGCAGGTTAAACAACAACCAAAGCTGATTTTTATTTAAATAAACAATTTGAAGTGGGCAATAGGACTAAACAGAATCAGAAAATACTTAATGAGTTAATGGGGAAAGAGAAATCAACTAAGACTGATTTTTTTTCTACTGTAAAGGGTGAAATGTTTACACTGTAGGACATTGTGACTGAATTAAATACATTTTTTCTGTAGTGTGGCAAATTGTGCACCACAAATCACAATTGAATTCTGAAGACAGAGATGGAAGTAGACGTTTCCTTTTTAGAGAAGGGACTGTTAATGAGTTGTTGATGTACCTACAATAAATGAATATTAAAACAAGAAATTGGGATGATGGGGTGGAAATTAAGTTATTTTCTTATGTAAGTGACCTAATTCTTGAACCACTAAATGTGTTGTTTAATTGGTGATATTGGAAAGAATAAGATATTTGCTAATCCCAGAGTTTTATGTCAAAAATGTCTTTTCTATTACCATATTTATTCATGTCAACCTCGCAACATTGCAGTATCTGGTCAAGTGTATGAAAATAATACTGTAGCCTTCTGCAGCACAAAAAATAAGAAACAATTTTAAACTGTACTCTATATTTTGAAAAAAAAAGTGTTACAAAAAAAATGTGTTGTTTAATTTTTTTTTTACAGTTTGGGGTGGTCCCTGAACTTTGGAGACAGATGACCATTGTGTCAATTTACAAGGGTGGTGACAGGTCCTTGGTTGAAAACTATAGGCCTGTCTCTTTGCTGTCCCCCATCCAAGGTCCTGGAGAGGGCTGTATTATATCAAATTATTAGTTGTTTAGAGTAACATGGTACACTGTCCATGTTTCAACATGGATTTAAGAAAGAACATAGTACCCTTATGACACTTGTGGAATTGATTTCCTTTCTCCATGAATTCTTGGACATGGGTGAGACAATGGCTGTGATATTTTTTGATTTATCAAAAGCCTTCAACCTTCTGCAACATGATCACCTGTTCTCCAAATTTAGGGATATTGCATTCACAGATGGGGTGGTTTCCTGGTTTAAAAATTGAGTTGTAGGTACCATTGGATGGTGTCATATCCTCTTTAGTTGGGATTAAAACTAGAGTTTCCCAGGGATCAATTTTGGAGCCCTTGTTATTTGAAATTTTTGTTTATGATTTACAACCAGTTATTTCCATTTCTAGGATCTTACTTTATGTAGATGATATTGTTTTACATAGTGGTGGGTTAGACTGTGAGTGTCTAACTTCAGATTTAGGAAGGAGTTTCATCTAGTGAATAAGTGTCAGAGTAATAATGAGTTACTTCTAAATTTGTCTAAAACTAAATGTATGTACTTTGGTATGAGGAACTAGCTACCTACTATACCTAGTCAACTGGTTATTAAAGATGAACATAATGTTGAAACTGAGAAGACTGATGGCTTTAAATATTTAGATTTTTATTTGGATAATTACTGTCATATAATGTTCATGTTGATTGTGTTGTTAAAACTGTGAATACTCAGCTTGGTTAATGCTATAGAATCAGGGATAGTCTTTTATATATCTCAAAGAAGGTACTGGTACAGTCTTTGATTCTATCAGTGATTTATTATGGACTTCCCATTTATTCCTATGCAGCAGAGACTACGTTATATAAAATAAACATTGCTTATCATAATGCTTGCTATTCTGTTTTGTCATGCCCCAGAGTGACTCACCACTGCAAACTGTATTCCTCATTAGACTGGTTTTCATTTGAATATCATTGTTTTTATTTTGACTTGATTTCATTATAGAGATTATGGCATGGTGTGGTTAAACTTTTAAGGATTTAACTTGTTTTGTAATTCTAGGTATGCAACTCATTCTGTTTCTACAAATTGTCTAAAATTACCATTATACCAGTCATCTTTGACACAATGATTATTTGTCTATAAGGTTTTTAAAGTCTGGAATTCTCTCCCATCTGCTTTGTATCAACTCATGTTTTATACTGCTTTCAAATTCAATTAAAAACAATACAGTACTAACAGCTCTAAAACAATACTTATAGTCATATTTGATACGTGTTATTTATATTGTTTAATATAATATACTTTCTATTATTTGTATTTATGTTGTTTGTAATTAATCTTGTTATTTGTCTGGGTCCTCCATGAAAATGGGCATTTTATGCTCTTAGAGTTACCCAGTTACCACATTTTAAATAAATAAAAATAAAATAAATAAACAGCAGATATTTCCCTGGTAAGCAGATGAGGATATGGGTGGGATTTTTCATGATCAGCAAAGAAACACCAGGAATAAAAATTGTAAGCACTGTAGTACTTCATTTTATAATTTAGTCATATGTGTATACGAAGATTATTATGAGGACATATAACATTTCATTATTATTTTTTTTCATTTAAGGCAGTTTTGTTTTTAGGGCCTAGTTAACAGTTTTTAGTGAGTAAAAGAGGCAGCCATATTTGTGATGGCAATCAGGGATACGTGTTTAGTACTGATTTTATCGTGAAGAGGCCATTGGATCTTTACCCAGTGTTGCTGTGTGTAGATAACAGCACAGATAAAGATGGCCTTCAGTGAATCAGGTTTCATGACTGCTGAAACCCTTCCTCTGTCATCCTCAGGCAGCTGTGTTATCTAAACAGCAAAACAGTGGTCTTCCGTGTATTGAGCACCTCATTTGTGCTAACATGTGCTAGCACCCACCCCACCGCACCTCCTAGTGTGGTCTCTGGCACCTTGCCTCATGAAAACACTCACAAAGGTATTCTCCCATAGGGGGAAATTTAGGATTTTCTTAGTTCACCGTTTTAAAATATGTTTATAACTGTGTTGCAGGGAAGTCTTTTAAAGAAAGACTACTTGTACTAAAAAAAAAAACTTTAATTATGCATTTTTTTTGGCATAAAATGTTTGTAAATTCTTATTCTAAATTTGGGAGGAATTATCTGTAAGATTTATACAGCCAGGTTATAAACAATAGGTGATATTAAGATAATATTGACACCAGCCCTCCAGGTCACTCAGTGGAAACTCTCTGCAGTTGCAGTTTCAGCAAAGTACAAAGGGCTTCAGTTTTCAAACCTGACTCTTTGAGCAAGAGAAACAGAAAGACAGACCCAGGGGGTCACATTAGACAGGAACCCACAAGAACTCAATTCCTCCACTACTTACAAAATTGTATGATAGTTCCTTCAACATTAAATAATAGAGAGTTCCACCACCAGGAGATGACTGTTCCCCACCAACAAATCCAGAGGTGAGAGTTCCTTCTTCTAAACATTTCTAATTTAACCACCGGACAGACCATTAATCAGGAAGCTGCTTTTCTGATCTCAAAGTGTTATTCAGTGTTGTAATTACACTTTTAGAGTTTTGGGAACTATGGGAGCTAGAGGTTCCATGTCTGAACAAGTGCTTCCTTCCCAGTTATAATTAAATGCATGTGATACATGGGCTAGGTGGCCTCACTTCAGAGCTATGAGGACTGAGCCTGATGCCCCCCAACCCGCAAGTCCAACACTGCACTATACAATGGTAGTAACATGGGCAACAGTCACAAATAGCCAAGTATTATAGCTATAGGGCAGGATCTACAGAAGCAGATTAACAACCTTTTACAGTAAGTTCAGAGATGACATTAATAAATTAAAAGATTAATGTTCATCATTGGTTTTGTGTGTATATATGGTTGCATGTTTGGTTAGGGGTGCTAAACTATTACTGTGTACAGAATGTGTGTCCTGTGAGTATGTTACCTGGTTTCATATGGCACAAATGGGTGGCAACATAATGAGATCCTATTTGCACCCTGCTTTGTATCACTACCAACTGTAACCCTGTAGTGGGCCCATGGTTTGTCAAATGGCTAGTATTGTTATGGGCAGAAAACGGGCATTGCCATTTTGCTTCTTGGTATATGGAACTCACATTTATTAGCATATGAAAAATATATCTTTGGTGATATCAAAATCAACAAATGTCATGATATGAAACGTATTCATATTAAAATGTATATACTGTACACATATTGTTAAATACTATATTAAGCTTATATTATTAAAGCACTGCTTGTAGCATTCAGAATATTGGAAGAATCTTTTGGGGTGACTGCAGTGAGGATGGCTGAAAAATATATCTATTATTAATCTATTAATAATATATCTACCATATATGATATATTAAGTAATTGACACTACACTACATATATTGCAAAACATATTTTACCCATACATATGCACATTCTATGGGATAATATATGGAACTCATATACTGTATGATATTATATTTCATTGTATGAAGCATACATTATATATGCCATATGTTTTATGATATAAAAATCTCCCAGTTTCATTATATAAAACATGTATTTTACATTGAACAAATATATTATTTCATATAAAACAAGTATATGCATGCATCTCATTACAAAAATACATTGAACATATATTATGCATCAATTTGTTATTTATATTTCAAATTTATGGTACTTCACTATGGGTGGAGCATGTGCTTATTACAAAATCACCGCACACCCTGTAGTTGGTTATTTCTTACTAAATATGCATGTCTGTATGACATTATGTCATGTCAACAGTGTTCCCATTATGGCCTATTGGGTTTTGAAGTTTTGTGAACATGTTATTTTCCTTTCCTAACTGGGAGAGTTAGCAACTTGGCATGTCTGCAATATTATGAAAACTGTTACATATAAATATAAATTGTGCATAAGCTGGCCCAGCTGTGAGTCAGGTGGCTGGCCTATTACAGATGCATTTGGTTGCACTGGGGACAAATCAGAAGCTTTTAAAGTGACTGACCACGTAAAGTTACTTTCTCTGTACATGAGGTGTATTGTATGTGGGGACTCTGGAGTCTGTGGTATAAACCATTTCATGTTGATGGTCAAATGTTTTGTTGATCTAACCTTTTAATATAATCTTTTGTATCTTGAGCAGCTGAACAAACAAATCCATCAGGTAGCACTGGTGGCAGTGGTAGCACTGACAGAACCATGGCAGGAGCATCAACTTGCGGTGATGTTGCCATGGTGCTGGTGGCTATCACTGAAGGTGTAGAGGTGGAGGTCTATCTGTTGACTTTAGGCAGTGGTATGTGATATTGCTGTATGTCATTGAGGAAATCCTCCTGGTAAAAGGCTATACACTATATGTATACAAAAACTAGTAAGCCCCTCTCATCCAGGCTGAGAGGGGGTGCAAAATGTGACATCACAAGCACAGACAAATGAAATACTAAGATACCAAAACATCAAGTTTCAGTGATATCTGTAACATATTAAGGGTACAATATTGTTTTCTGTTTGTTTACAGAAACTACTGTAACCAGTGGCCCAGCTTAATTGAAGATTTTATTGTGGCAGGAGGCCGATTAATTTTCCAAAATAAAAAGCCATTTTAAAAGCAAATGGAAGAGAAGAGAATGGGTAGTAGGCTAATCAATGCCCACCAAAGCCACCTCATGCCCCAGCTAAAGGCATGTGGCAGTGCTGGTGCTTTTCAAATTTGCTTACTAAAGATATACCAAACATATTGCTATCACTCTGAGAAAGGGCTTTGGGGGTCTTGGTTCTCCTCCACCAATCTAAGGCCTAAAATAAGCACTCTCTACCCTATTATCCAAAATGTTCAACCAAAATTGGCAACCAGGTCTTCTTCTCTTTTGCCCCTAGGTTATAGATCTCCATCAAGATTGACAGCTCTCCCATCCTGTTATCCTTTAAAATTGTACTTAAGGCTCATCTCATTTTATCTATGGCATGTAAATGTTTCTAACCCCCAGTTCCCTAACCTTCCATCACACTTCCACACTATCCATGCCAGCCTACATAAGTCTGCATTGATTTATGACTATTAGTATATTTTTGCTGATACCTTTTACTTAATTTATTGTGGCATAGATTTGTCTGCTTCTCACACTGAATTTGCTCATCTTATTTTTATCTGAGCAATATTTGTAATTTATTATGTTTTGCTGTATTCCCGCCTGGACCGTGCCCGTATTATGGGAATTCTGACTTTGTCTTTGAATTTTGTTTTGCCCAATACTTGGAATTTGTTATTTCTGTTTTGTACCCTCCTGGGTTGCACCTGAAACTTGGCATTTAATTTTCAAATGTACCTTCTCAGTTACCAAAAATCAAGTGAAAAAAAAAATAAATACTACCCACTCTCCACCTACTTCTCTTTTCACTTTGACATACTGTACCAATCACAGAGCTGGAAAGTGCAGAGGGAAAGCTACTGTGGTTAAATGTAACTCTTAGGTTCCTACTGGGAATATTTGTTATGATTTTTTTGTACCACACATCTATCTCTTTTTTTTCCCCTACTAGCAATATTTCTTGTGCTTTTGTAGCACTCATTGGGCACCATTGAGTAATTTGTTTCTCTGCTGCCTAGGAGGCAGTATAGTGTAGTGGCTAAAAGCACTGAGCTTCAAACCTAGACAACTGGGTTTGAATCCCAAAGCCATTATGTGCATACTGTGTGACCATGAGCAAGTACCTTAACTTCCCTGTGCTTCCAGGGTGCACCTGGAAACAACCCTTAGCTTAATATGCAATTCCTGGCCAAAAATTGTAAAAATAAAAAAAATGCAGAAATTTTACGCAACACTGTCGCAGCTTGTTCTTGTGCTCAGCCTTTACTTGTTCTGTCCCCACCCCCAACCCTCAACATGGTGATCAAAGCACATGGCCTGAAAGTGTCCATTAGCATGGTGTAGATAAACTGTGTCCCATTTTGAAGGTGCAAACATAAGCTCTTTAAAAATAGGTTGTATTTCTTGTGAGCACAAAGGGACAAGTGAACAAAAAGCCTGAAAGTGTGATTTAAATTGATAGATACATAAACAAACTCTGGCCATATCCAATAAGGCTGCAGTTGGGTAATTTGGGGTACAAATATTGGGCCCTATGCACTATTGTGGTGGAGTAGCTACGCGCACATATCTGAGGTGCATGGCCACTCCGCACCCACTGTGCCCCCACGCGGCATGCTAAAAGGGGGGGGTGCACAGACCCACCACACCTGATCCCTCACATCTACTGAGAGCTCCATACTGGGGGCATGCTCAGGGTGTGCCAGCACCACATGGTAGTCACTATCCCACATAGTGCTGGCTGCATGGGTGTGGAGGGTGGCGCAGGGTATGCCAGGGTAGACCCTGCCATGACCCACTGCATGCCCCCATGGACACAGGACTCCAGTCACCGGGGGACTGGGACAGGGCACACCATGCTGACCCTGACTGCTGGGCAACAGGAGGCAGTGGGGCAGCTGGACAGGTGAGCACCCAGCAATATGGGGAGCAGCGGCACCAGAACAGGATGGTGCCACATGGGTCTGGATACCTGCAATCAGCATGCACAGCTGTGGACCCACACCTATCTATGTGTGGGATCTACTCAGGGTCCCAGGGGGGCATCCCATTGGATGCCCACCCAGGATGATAACTCCTCCCCCAGCCACCCTGCAGAGTCCTGCGTGCTGGGGGGAAGAGCCACGGACAGGTAACTGGCATTGATGAATACCAGCATGGGAGCACCTGTCCATGGGGTGCAGGGTCACAGGCGGGGTGCATGACTTTTCCCCATACCCCCACCCACTTAGTGCATAGGGCCCAATGTAAATTACCAAAGTTACAAGCATGCATTTACAAAATGTAACATAGGCTCAAAAATGTATTATTTTGTAATATTTTTACACCAACTTTTCAACATCACCTTCTTATGTCTCCTCATGAAAATGAGCAGAGAAAATTTTCAACTCCTGCCTGAAAGGTGATTTTGTGCAGGGACCACAAAATCACCTTTCAAAACAGTGCCATTGTTCATGAGGTGGTGTCCCAAAGAAGGCATGTTGAAAATGTGGGCCAAAAATATGCAAAAATGGCCAAGTTGTGCTTCTACTTTCAAAATCCCATTGAAATACATTGAATGGCAGACCTGTTTCTTCAGTTCGCAGTCCGGCTTTGAAGAGTGAAGATGTGTCTGTGGTCCAGATAGGATTATGGTGTTGAACCCCTAATGGGTAAGTAAGGGCCTGGGGGTGTAGGGTGGTGGGTGCAGAGTGGGAGGGTTGGGTGGGGTCAGAAATGGTGCAAAATACATCAATTAATGGTTTTCTTTTACAGGTTAAGGAAAAAAAAACAGGACCAAGGATACCAATTGCGACACTGGGGATTAGGCACCCCAGTGTCACTGTTATGTTTCTGGGGGGGGGATGCTGAGAGGGAGAGTCAGGTGGGGGGAGAAAAATATTGAAAAAAAAAAGAAGGATCGGCATCACCGGAGACAGCGATCATGACACTGGGGGATTGCGCATAAGCAGTCATGACAGAACATGGCCCACTCCGCCATGACCAAGATGGCCACTGCTCTACTCTGCACATGTGCTAGTGGTCACAGATGCACAGTAGAGTGCAGCGGCCATCTTGGACACGGTGTAGTGTGCCATAACCGCTGTCTGTTAGTTTTTTTTAAATATGAGATATCTCCCCATTGACTGTCCCTCTCAGCCCCCACCTTCCCACCCCCCATCCCTGAAGCATAGGAGTGTCCCTGAAGGGTGCCCAACACCTCAGTGTCATGATCAGGACTGCCGATTTTTTTTTTTACATAAAAAACAGTAAACTGCGAGCGGAATGCTCCACGGACACGGAAGCAACTGTAGTGGAAATCCAACATGTTGTTTGGTCACAAAGAATGCAAGGAATGTGGAGTCCTTTTCTGAAAGCAAGAGGTCTGCATTGCTCCATCCACTGCAGCCCTAAATAGAAGTGCTTAAATTCAGGAAAGCTGGCTACGCCAATGTCACAGAAATACAGTGTTTTTTTCAGAGGCAGTAAACCCTGAGTCAAAGCTGAAGCAAAGCAGACTAAATAGTTAGCCAGAGGAACATGTTCTTATCTCTAGTTTTATCTCTAGTCTGTCACTGTGATTGATGAAATATTTCTTTCTGCATTATCTCACTGTGTAAACATACACAGTGTTGGTGCAGGAACTCATATAAGTCATGTTTTCTCCAAGTTGCATATTTTTAAAAATGTGAGTTTTAAGAAATGTGCAGTTTCAGCAAGTAGCACAATTTTCCCATATAAAGCATTATTAAAATGGGAGGCCTGATATTCAAAAGTTAGCACTGGCACAAACCCAGGTTTGAGCTGGTGCTCCAGGAGAGGTCATATTCAGGGCCCCAAGGTGCCCTTTAAGCCTTGGAGCACCAGGGGGCTAATATACTGCTGCATCTATGCAAATGAGGGAGTTCCCTCATGCATACTGGCACAGTGGCATTTTCAAATGTTTGTGGTTGTGGTAAACTGCCCCCCAAATGGCACTGTTTACCGCTGCATAAACCACCTCTTAACTGGGTGCTAAGCACATGCCCCCACCCTCCAAAGGCAGGGCTGTCCTGCCCCTGTACTGAGCTGCCCCCCAATCTCCAAGTACATAGGAATATTTAAATCTTTGGTGCCAGTAATTCTCCCACCACTGATACCCCAGGATATTCTTTTTAATGAAATCCCTTGTGTCCAGTGGTTCAACCACCCCCGATCCCCCATATATTATTTTTAATAAAATCTGTGGTATCCAGCAGTTCCCCAACACCAGATCTCCCAGTACATGTTTCCAGTAAATCCCTTGTGGTCCAGTGGTTCCCTCCAAAGAGTCTCATGCCCCCCACCCAAGCTGCCTGTTCACATCCCACCTCCCACTCCCTCTCGCTCCAGTATCCAGTACTCACAGTGCAGTATGGTGACTGGCACAGCCCTCCTCTCACCTCTGCAGTTGGACACCATATGAGCTGTCAATGAGCGTGCCTACTGTAGAAACAGCTATTTCTGTAGTATGCATACTCACTGATAGTTCATATGGAGCTGACAGCAGAGGTGAGAAGAGGGCTGTTCCGGTCAACGTACTCTGCTCTGAGCACTGGACACTGTGGTGAGGGGATGTGCAGGGAGGTGGGACGTGAGCCTGCAGTTGACCTAAGAAAATTCACCCATTTGTTAAATTAATCTGATTTTTTCAACACAGGTTATGATACTCCATAAATAAATGACACAGACATTCCAAAAGAGTCAAGTACATAGGATTTAATGTGTCATAACCTACAAGTATTTAAACCTACATCTAAGTTGTACCTCCCACTATGCAGGTTTTCTCAAAGCTATGTGAACAAGAGTTAATAAATTGTCTGAACAATAAAAAGGCTGATTTTGTAGCTTGCCTTACTGAGGCATTTATAACAGTACATATTTTAGCAGAAAATACATCAATCAATATAAAGCCAGCAGATAAGGGTTACTGTTGTGATGTTAAACATCACATGAAATCACAAGAAATTCTGGGCTGGATTCTCAAAATTATTTGGGGCTAAGTGCCACACTGCAACTCCAGTTGTGGACCAGAATCTCTGCAGCTGTAGTGATTGGCATTCTCAGTCCACCACAGCTACGGGAGATGTTATGCCTGGTCCCACCAGCCATAACATGTTTCGGCAGCTGCAGGGAAAAAACACCCACAAGCTAATCATGGAACCAGTCATAAACCAGTTCCACTTTTGAGAATTCTGCACCAGCTGCAGCCATCGGAGGGTACCTCCAGAAACCCTGAAGTAAACAGCATTACAGTAATCAAGCCTTGACATCACAAAGGCATGAACTAGTGTGGGTAGGTCTTCAGGTGGAACTAGGGGTTTGATCCTGGTGATCTTCCTCAAGTGATAAAAACCACTTTGGACAACAGATTACACCTGAGCTTCAAATGGCAACCTGTTATCCAGAAACATGCCAAGATCTCACACCCTAAAGGAGGCTATCAATGGTGTAAGTCCCAGGAAAAGATTGAGGCCCACTAGGGCACTCCCATGATGCCCTCTACCCAGTTCTACCACCAGCACCTCCGTCTTATCTGGGTTCAGTTGCAGCCAGCTGAAGGGCATGCAGTCATTGATCTCGGCTAGGCAGATGTTAAGCACTTCCACAGCATCCAATGTTCCAGGGGCCAAGGACAAATACAGTTGGACATCGTCTGCATAGCAGTGAAAACCCACATTGTATTGCCTAATGAGCTCTCCCAGGGGCAGCATATACAATGCAAATAGCATAGGTGACAAGATCAACCCTTGAGGTACTCCACAATGCAGGAGCTTCGGGAAAAGATTATCCATCATTACCCACTGGTTCCTGCAAGTGAGATAGGACTCAAGCCAGCGGATGACCATGCCAGTGAGTCCACAATACTCTCTGATGTGATCAAGAAGCACAATGTGATCTACAGTGTCGAAAGCTGAAGAGAGATCGAGGAGAACAAGAACTGACCTGTCTTCTCTATCCCTAGCCCTGAGGTGGTCATTGTGCACCTTAACTAACTCCGTTTTGGTGCTATAATTGGATTTGAAACCTGAATGGAGTGACTTATAGATGACAAAGGCCACGAGGTGCTCCTCACACTGTTGCACCACAATCTTCTCAACAACTTTAGCCAAAAAGGGAAGGTTGGAGATAGAGCGGTAATTCATGAAGATATCCTGGTCAAGAGATGATTTCTTCAAAATGGGCCTCACCAGAGCCTCTTTCAAAGAATCTGGCAGAACCCCTTCAACAATGAGCACTGGACAATCATGGCAAACACCAGGCCAATGGAACCAACACATCTCATTAAAAAACATGTTAGTGCCAGGTCCAGCTCACAGTATGTGTGGTTCAGCTTTAAGATGACCCCAATGACCTCAGCCACCTCCACTGGCTTAAACTCATCCCAGGCAGGTGGAGCACCTCCACGACCCCCAAGCTGATCACTGTGAGTCACAATGTGACTCGTTGACAGGATCCCCTGATGGATAGAGAACACCCTGTCAGTGAAGAACCAAGCAAACTCATCACATAAAGTGACTGAAAAGGCTTTTTTTGGCTGCAGACAGGCCGAATGAAGAAGTCTGTCTATAGTTCGAAAAAGCTAAGATGGTCGGTTCTTCCCTGAAGCAATCTCCCTGGACAGGAACTCTGACTTCTTATGGTTGATTGCTCCCTGGTACTCAACATAGTGAGCACGCTGGGCCATTTTTTCTACATCCGACCGGGACCTCCGCCAACAAAGCTCCAGCTTCTGACCCCTGATCTTCATCATCTTGAGATCACCATCAAATCATGGAGACCTCAAGTGAGATTTGGATCATAGCAGACCAGTGCAGGGGTATCAAGAGCCCCGGGAACCACCCTATTATATGTGGCAACCGGTTCACTCATACCCATCGCACATGCAGCGTGTACACTAGATAGATCATCTACAGCCAATAGTACCTCCAAGAACAATCCCCTTAAAGGGCAATAGCTGATCATCTCAATGGAGGGGACTCTCGGGGGAGGCTCCGAACAAGAACTTCACCGTGCAATGATCAGACCACGCGACCTGATCAGTCCTGAGGTTGGTTACTTCAAGCTCCAGTGAGAAAGTACAGCTGCTTAAGAACTTACCGTAACAGTAGATCTTTGAGAGTATCTCTTGCAGCAGGCCATAACACTTAGGGTATCAGCCGCAGGCATCACATCCTCCAGGTGACATCTCAGCAGTCGACCCAGGGACCTCCCCTTCCTGCCATCATGTGGTGTGCTTTAGCACATATATAAAAAAGGGAGGTCCCTGATACTCCTCAGTTCTTTTCCATCTTAGTGACCGATATGAGAATTGACTCATAGGTTTCCGATGGGAACTGAGGAGAGTAACAAAAAGGTAGCAGCTTGAGGCTTCCATGAAAGGCTGGAGCAAGGTACCCCAGTACTGTAGGAAGGGTGGGGTGGGTGGTGCACCCACCCCGGGTGCATGCCTCTGAGGGGCACGCTGCCTGGCACAGTTTCAATACAAATCTATGCTGCTGTGAATTTAAAAAACATTTTCCATTATAGAATTGTAATAACTAATTTCTGCCAGCAGGGGCGCATCCCCGTGGAAGGACCAGCGGGGCGGGGCATATGGTCCACTGTCTCTGAAAAGAAAAAGTCAGGTAGGGGCCAGTAACAGACAGTATATAAGGTATGGGCGCGGGAGACTCAGAGTGGGTTTTTGAGACAGAGGTGGTACTTACTACTTAGTTACAGACCAAACGTGTAGACTAGAGAAGAGATGAGTGTTTTGCTGAGACCAGAGAGAAAAAAAAATAAAGCGAGGGAGTGATAAAGAATAAAAATAATTAGTAGGGAGAGAGGAGAGCGCAGACTAGAGCGGTGGAGTGCGCTGCGGTCCCGCGGAGACAAACATAACTTTAATTAGCAAGACAAGCAACTTAAAAGCACTATAGTACCATTCCTTATATTCGGGGCCGGGTGTAGATTACTAAAGACAGACAGATGATTGATGATGATCGTCAACTGCAGCCTCTGCTGCCTGGTACTGGATGGAATGATGTTTTTTTTTTTAAATAATTTAGAAGTAGTACATACCGAGTGCCGACAGCGATTGGGAAAAATAAATTTTCCAGCTCCTCCAGGCTGCATTCCGACCCACCTTGGTGCCTCCCAGGCAGTTGGACAGACCCCATTCTCCAGTCCCAGGGCGGGGCCATGAATATCCCTGAGTCAGTGGGGTGGTGTCTGTGTGTCAGTCCCCTCCACAAGTTGAAAGTGTCTGTGTGAGTGAAGTGATCACAAATGAATCACTGCCTGGCTCTCGATGATTCCAGCGGAGCAGTGATGAGTGCTATAACTGACTGACTTGTCTGTATGAGCTGCCCCACCCAGCCATCTTTCCCTCACTGACTCTCACTCTTATTTTACCAGATGTGATGTGAGAGAGAGAGGGGTGGCCGCGGCTGGCTGAGTGAGTCAGTCCGACAGGACTGTCTGTAAGGACTGGAGGTGGAGGGCGAGCGTGGAGACTGCCTGAGTGCACAGCCTCCTCAACCTCAAGTCACAGCATCATTGAGATGAGATTAGATTTTTTTTCTTTAGTTTCCCAGGCGGGCGGCCAGCGCCCAGTAGCATAATCCTCCCCCCGAGATGCCAGTCTCTAGATCTAGTAGTAGATCGGATCGATGTATGAGCTTGAGCAGCCCATCATGACTGTTAGGGGAAGGGGGAGCGGGGGATGATAGGCTTAAGGAAACAAAGTAAGAAGTTATGGCTGCTGCAATAATCAATTGGCAGCAAGGCAGCACTGATTTGATTTTAGGGATAGCCAAGGCAGGGGCCATCCACCAGGCACTAGGGCAGCAGCATAGAGAGCAATTTGCAAGCAAATAAAAATAAATGGCACAGAAGCACACACTGTCAGCACAAACACAGAACTGACTGACGCACAGTGACACACACACACACGCACACACACACACACACACACACACACACACACACACACACACACACACACACACACACTTTGTAATCTGATTTCCTTGTTGATGATGTAATAGAAATGCCCTTCCCTTTGAGAGACTCAGTTAGATGATACAGTTCAACTACTTGAGTATGTCTAATTGAATTGTTGTTTATGTATTAAGGGAAGTGGTATTATTATTACCTCAACAACAAATTACAGTGGGTGGTGGTCAACTTAACCTTCTAGTCCTGTCCTGTCATAAAGGAAGGAAGCAGTTATTCGCAGTTTACATATCTTCCCCCCCCCCATACCAAGATACCAAATGACATGGCTGATCATGGTACCCCTTACCCAGGAGGGAGTAGTACTGCAATTAGGCATTTCTTTGTGGAGCACGCTGGACTGCTGGAGCTTATTAGGTTGCTTATGGTAGCCTGCTGAAATGCAAGCACAACCGCAATCCCTGTCACAAAGAGAGATGTCAGATAGAACTACATGCCTGTGTTGGGAATAATGCTGTTTGTTATTAATGATATTCTTGTAATTGTGGGGCTTAGTCTGCCCCCCCCCCCGGTCAATTAAATTGATTGAAAACTCCTGGTGGGAGACTCCATTGTTAGGATGGTAGAACTGGGAGAGGAAGGGGAGAGAGAGGTAAGGTGCCTGCCTGGCGCCATGGCTTGGAAGGACAGGGAGCAAATCCTCAGGATTGCTGGAGCAGCTGCACAGGAGAGGGAGCTGCATGTCATTGTCCACCTAGGGACAAATGACCTGGCTAAGAAAGAGATTAGATCAGTGCAGGAAGAGTTTGTGGAATTGGGGAGGGGCCTTAGACAAGTAGCACGCACGGTAACCTTCTCGGAGGTGCTGCCCATCTATGGCGTAGGAGAGGCTAGGGTGTTCTGCACCATGGGATTCAATCAATGGTTGAAAAACTGGTGCAGAGCTCAGGGATTTGGCTTCATTGGGGACTGGGGGTCCACCTGGAGTGATGCAAGCCTATACTGGCATGATGGGCTGCATCTGTCCAGGAGGGGAACCAGGATCCTAGGTGATAGGTTTAAATGCTTCATTGGCAAGCATTTAAACTAGCCAAGGGGGGGAGGCACTGGAAAGGAGCAGGGAAATCCTAGCCTCCCGAAAAAAGTCACAGTAGTAAGTGCCATAAACACCAACATAGAGGTGGCGATAGGGAGAAATGCAGGAGTAAATGGGGAAAGTGACATAGGCAAGAAGGACAGGGATGAGGCAAAAAGGAGTAAGGCCATCAGTAAATGGACGATAATGAGTACCAATGCCCATAGTCTGGGCAACAAGCTCCCTGAGCTGGAGGCCTTGATGGAAGAGGGATGCCTGGATATCGTAGCAGTCACAGAAACATGGTACACAGAGAACCATGACTGGGATGTTAACATACCAGGGTACATAACCTACAGGAGAGACAGATAGGGGAGAAGAGGGGGAAGAGTAACTCTTTATGTAAAGGAAGGGATAAAAGCAACTGAACAAAAGAGTAAACAGGGAGGAGAGGAGGCACTGTGGGTCACCTTGGACAAGGGTGTAGACAGGCATACTCACTGTACACATTTGTGTACAATTTTGTTGAGTGCCTGTCACAAACCATATGCCTTTCTGTTAACATTTTCATTCTAATCTGTAGTATTTGGGTTAGTGTAGGCCACTGAGGAGTGTCTCGGTTTAAACTTCTATTGTTTTGGAGACAGATACATGTATAACCTCTTTTTTTTTTTAATTAAGTATGCTTTATTAATTTTCAGTGATCCATCAAACAAAAACGTTATAACAAGCAAAACCAAACGGATCATATTACAACCATACATAAAATCAAATACAATCAACAAAACCAACCCCCAATAAAAGGCCCCCCCACCTCCCTCTCCCTCATCCCTTATACCAAACACTGCCAAACTAAGATTAGACCATTACATCAAAATATATGCAAGATCATCAAGATTTCCATAAGCAAGAAGGGTCTCCAAGGCTCCCCAAGTTGTCAGAAAGGCATTCAGCCTATCTTGCATGGAGGTAATGTGCCTTTCCAGCTGCAACGCTAATAAGACCTCCCTATACCATTCTACTACAGGAGGGAGTATATCTTCTGCCCAATGCCTCATGATAATCAGTTTAGCCACTGCAGCAATAAGTGCCATATGCGCTCTTCTGACTCTTGGGGTACCAGGAGGGTAATAATTTAACAGACAGACTTCAGGGGTAAACAAAACCTCCAAGCCCAGGAGAGGGTCCAAGGTTTTACAGATAGATTGCCAAAAGCTCTGCACCTTGGGGCAAGTCCATAACATATGATAAAGAGAATCAATATCACTCTTACATCGATCACAAACCGGTGAAGTCAATTTGCCCATTTTAAAAAGCTTCACTGGTGTAAAATAAAGGTTATGCATAATATTAAAATGGACTAACCGAAGTCTGTCCTGCTTTATGCATTTATAAGAAGTCTGCCAGAGTTTTTCCCATAAATCAGTGTCCTCAGGGATTCCCAATTCCTTCGTCCAATAATAACAAATCCCAGTTGGTAATTTGGAGTCCAATGCTTGGAGATCCTGATAAGTATTAGAAACGGGATGGGATTAGGAAGCCGCCTGGAGGATTGTAGACACATCCGCAACCACTGAATCCGTCACAGGAATACAGCAGAAGAAGGAGGTAAGGGCCTTACTAATTTGTGCATCCTTGAATACAAAAGTATCTGGTACTCTAATGCTCCTTTGGGGTGATCTAAAGGGATCGGTCTCCCATTCAAAAATAGGTCAGAGACCCTATAACTGTTAATCTGAGGCCAAAAGATGGAGGGTATTGGGTAATATCCAATCTTGAAATGCAGATTACCTATGATAGGTTGCTCAAATGACTGATACCATCTCACTCCAAGATGCTTCTGGAGTTGATGAAAGGTCTTAAGCAACCAACCTATAGGAATATTCTTAAGGTGCCTGGGTATATAAGAGGGAGTGATGTGCAAAAGTTCAGATAACGTACAGTGGGATTTAGCTGCTAAATGTTTCTCTATACTCAACCACAAGGGGGAGTATTCTAACTGCCCGTAATTTTTAGTCCAAGATGCCAGTTTACTAAGATGGTAAGCAGCATAATATAAGAAGAAGGAGGGGGCCGCAAGGCCTACCTGATGCTTCGGAGCAGTTAACTTAAAATAAGCCTTGCGGACTCCTTTCCCTCTCCATATAAAGCCACTGACCATTCTCTGAAACCTGTCAAACCATATTTTGGGTAAGAAGCAACCCAACATCCCCACTGGATATAAAATCCTTGGTAATACATTCATTTTAATAGTGTTTAGTCTTCCCCATAAGGAAAGAGGAAGCAATCCCCACCTCTCCATGTCCCCAGCTAAAGTTTTAAATATGTTAGAAAGGTTATCCTTAATCATTGATCCTATATCCCTAGAGACTCTAATACCCAAATATATTAGGGACTTTGCTTCCCAAGAGAGACCATAGGGTGCTAATTCCTCCTTCATCACTCTGCCATTTAAAGGAAAGACTTTAGTTTTAGAGCAATTCAATTTATAGAATGATACCTTGGAAAAATCCTCAGTTTTAGAGAGTAAAGCCGGAATGGTCAGTTGTGGGTTCTCAACATGCAGTAATATATCATCTGCATATGCCGAGAGCGCATACCTTGCACTACCTACCTGAATACCTATAATACCTGGATTAGCTGACAACCTCTGGATCAGGGGTTCTAGATAAAGATTTAAAAGTAAAGGGAACAAGGGGCATCCCTGCCTTGTGCCCTGAGAAAGCTGAAAAGGAACGGAGAGTACGCCATTACATCTAATTCTAGCCGATGGGAAAATATACAAAAGCTGTACCCACTTAAGAAAGGCTTCAGGCAAACCAAAGTGGGTTAAGGTGGCAAAAAGGAAATCCCAGGAGACCCTATCAAATGCTTTTTCCGTGTCCAGGGACACCAGCACCATTGGTATGTTGGAGTCACTGGATGCAGAAATAAGGTGTAAAAGTTTCCGCAGATGATCCCCGGACGATTTCCACATCATAAACTCAACCTGCTTGTGACCTATAAGGTTGCCCATTACCTTCAAGAGTCTATTGGCCAAAATTTTAGCTAGTATTTTGATATCGGAATTGAGCAAAGAGATGGGACGGTAACTTTCCAGACTTAAAGAGTCCTTCCCAGATTTTAAAATTAAGGTTATCAAAGCCTCCTGAAAACTAGGGTCCGATATACCATTATCATACCAGTAATTAAATACCTCACTCAATACTGGAATTAGAACAGATTGACAAGCCTTATATAAATTGTTTGGTAACCCATCAGGGCTAGGAGATTTATCAGCAGGCAACTGTTCTATGGCCAGTTGGATTTCTGCGGTGGAGTATAACCTCTTTAAAGATTAGAGGAATCATCTGACAAGAATCTGACTTGTTTGGAAGGGGGTGCCATTTGTAAAGGTTGTGTACATTTTTTAATGGGGGGGTGTAACTCTTGGAGGTTGTGTACAAAACGAAAATTTCTGGCTACACCCCTGACCTTGAAGACTGGAAAGGGCACCACAATCCACACAGGGGTTGTATACAGACACCCATGTCAGGGGGAAGGAATGGACAAGGATATGATAGAAGGCATTCTTAGGATGGCAGAGAAAGGGGAGATACTGTTGATGGGAGACCTGAATATGCTAGATGTTAACTGGAGCACATTTGCTGCAGCCGCATCCAAGAGCAGAGCCATTCTCGATGCCCTACAGGTGGCAGGCCTCAGACAGCTAGTTTCAGAACCCACTCATGAGGGAGCAATCTTAGACCTCGTACTCTCAAATGGGGGCAGTGAGAGGATCTCAGATCTAGAAGTGGGTTGCCATCTGGGAACAAATGACCATCAAACAGTGTGGTTCATGTTAAACTCAGCTACAGAGTCAAGCCATACAAAAGTGAGGGTACTGGACTTTAGGAGAACTGACTTTGGCAAGATGGGAGAGTGCCTCAGAAATGCACTAGCAAACAGGCTAGAAGGAGGGGTGAAGCAACAATGGGGAATCATCAAAACTGCCATCACAGAGGCAACAAGCCTTTGTGTGAAGCAAATAAACAAATCAAAACGAAAGAAAAAGCCACTATGGTTCTCAAAAGAGGTGGCTGGGAAAGTCAGGGAGAAAAAGATAGCATTCAGGAAGTATAAGGAAACACAGAAGGAGCAGGACAGAGAGCTGTACCAGTTAAGGCAGAAGGAAGCAGGGAGGGAAGTCAGAATAGCAAAGGCCCAAACTTAGGAAAAGATAGCCAACTCGGTTAAGAAGTGAGATAAAACCTTTTGTAGGTATCAGAGAACGTAGAAAGACAAAGGGAGGGATAGTGAGGCTGAATAGAATGAATGGTGGGTTGGCAGAGGGGGACAGTGAAAAAGCAGGGATACTGAATGAATATTTCTGGTCAGTATTCACAAAAGAGGAGGGAGATGTGACTAATCCAATTAACAGAAGCACTCTTGATAGGGGGGGTTGATCCCAGCCCTTTCAAAGAAGAAAGAGTTCTGCAAGAACTCCTAAAACTGAAGGTGGACAAAGCAATGGGACCTGATGGAATTCACCCCAGAATTCTAAAAGAATTAAGGGGGTAACTAGTGAAACCACTGACTACTCTTTTTAATAAATCATGGGAGGATGGTGTGGTACCTGAGGACTGGAGGAAGGCGGATGTGATTCCCCTTCACAAAAGTGGGGCCAAGACAGAGGCAGGAAATTACAGACCTCTCAGTTTGACCTCTGTGGTAGGGAAAGTGATGGAGTCACTTCTAAAGGAAAGAATAGTTGAGTACCTAGAGGCCAGTGGGGCACAGGAGCCAAGGCACCATGGGTTCACAGCGGGAAGGTCATGTCAGACGAATCTAATAGATCTCTTTGACTGGGTGACCAAAGTAGTAGACCAGAGAGGGGCTGTGGACATGGCCGGCCTAGACTTTAGCAAAGCATTTGACACAGTCCCACACAAAAGATTAATAGTCAAATTAACCAGCCTGGGAGTGGGTCCCAGGGTGGTAGCCTGGTAAAACATTGGCTGGACAACAGGACACAGAAGGTAATTGTAAATGGAGTCCACTCTGAAGAAAGAGGGGTTATTAGTGGGCACCGTGAGGGTTCAGTACTGGGTCCAGTCCTTTTAATATCTTTATAAGTGACATTGCAGAGGGACTGGAAGGAAAAGCATGCCTCTTTGCAGATGACACAAAGATCTGCAACAGGGTTGATACACAAGGAGGCATGGAAAGGATGAGAAGGGACTTGGCAAGGTTGGAGGAATGGTCAGAAGTATGGCAGCTAGGATTCAATGCAAAGAAGCGCAAAATAATGCACCTAGGAAACAAGAACCCAGGAGAAGATTACACAATGAGGGGGAGGTAGTATGAACAACAAAAAAGGAAAGGGACCTGAGGGTAATCATATCAGATGACCTTAAGGTTAGCAAGCAATGTGAGAAGGCAGTAGGGAGGGCTGGGGGTATACTGGGATGCATAGGGAGAGGCATCAGCAGCAGAAAACAGGAAGTTGTTATCCCTCTGTACAGACAGTTGGTGAGACCCCATCTGGAGCACTGCATCCACTTCTGGAGACCCCATCTCCACAAGGACATAGACAGGATAGAGGCAGTCCAGAGGAGGGCAACTAAAATGGTGCAGGGTCTGCAAGAGAAGCCGTATGAGGAGAGACTAAAGGAGCTTAATATGTATACCCTTGAGAAAAGAAGGGGAGAGGGGGGACATGATAGAAACTTTTAAGTACCTCAGTGGAATCAGCAAAGCCCAAGAGGGTAGCATCTTTCAGAAAAAGAGACGTGCAAGAACTAGGGGACACAATTTAAAGATAGAGGGGGAGCTGTTCCGGGGCAATGTGAGGAAGTATTTTTTTTCACAGAGAGGGTAGTGGGTGCATGGAACAGCCTTACTGAGGAGGTTGTGGGGTCTAAAACTGTGGGAGAATTCAAGAATGCATGGGACAGACATAAGGCAATTCTTGTGGGGGGTAGGAAGAAATAGGCTGTTGGTTAACTAGGATCTGCGGCCTATTCTGTAGGTAGGGAAATGGGCAGACTAGGTGGGCCAAGCGATTCTTATCTGCCGTCAAAGTCTATGTTTCTATTTCATAATTATTGATGGGGGGGTGGAGGCGGAGCCCACCATTTACAAGAATTACATTAACAATAGGAGACTCCTTGTTTAACTTCCCTGTACAACTCAATGCAATAATTACAACTGGTCCAATGTTCTCCACAAACACTGCAGTTGCCCTAGTTATGTACATACTGTACTGTACATTCACAGAAATGCTTTTTGTTTTTTATGGTTCCTGGTCTTATGTTTTGTGATATTCCATGATATTATTCCTTCTGTGGGGGGCACTCTGCCCCCAACACCCCCTGGGTGCACCGATGAAGTTGTATTTTTTACCCGGGAGGGGGGCGATGAGCCCCCACAGAAAGAATATCACAGAATGTTATAAAACATAAAGCAACCTCACAACTAGGCAGTTAAATAATTGTGGATCCTCATTCTTCTCTGCCTGTTTGGCAGCCTAGCACATTGGAACATGCTCCAGCAAAAAGTCAGTCAGTTGTAATTATTGCATTGCATTGTACGAGGAGGTTAAACAAGCAGTCTTATTGTAAATGTAAAATTCTTGTAATCGGGGGGGCTCTACCCCCCCCCACACACCCTCGTCAATAATTATGAGTTCCATTGTTGCTAGTTTTCAGTGATTTTGGAGGCGGTTGGACTTTACAACAGGAGCATGCCCACAGCGTGATCACATCTCCACTGTAGTGTGTGCAGTTTCCAAAAAAGTGCACCACCAGTCCAACGTCCTCCACAAATGCCCTGCATCCCAGCTGACTGGGGTCATGGGGAAAAAGTAGTATTATCATGTAAATTGTAATTATATTGTAAGGGGTGGAGGCTGATGTGTCATGTCAGCCGGACAATGTTGTTCACTCTGTTGCCCACTTTTTTTCACAGAATTAGACATCTTTTGATATTTACTGGCATCGGCATCATGATACTCTGTATCAGAGTATCACCAGTAAATATCAAAAGATGCAAATTAATTAGTTTGCTTGGGTTGGGTTTACCTGGCATCGATGACAGATACACTTACTTGTCCACTGTCTGTTGCACTGAATCCTGTTTAATATATGGCTTATTAAAGACCATTGTCTCTCATTACTGTACCTATTCTTAAACTTTAAGAAACAGGTACAGTAGGCTTTGTTCTCTGGGAGCAGAGCAGACAGCAGAATAATACTGTATACAATTGGATCTGGTTGTCACCGGCGGGCCATCCGCCCTAGTCCCAGAGAGCCAGCCAGTCCAGTAGTCACTTCAGTCTAGTGTAGTGTCACCTGATTCCAGTAATTAAGTTATCAGACTGTTTTTCATCAGCCTAGAGGGTAGCAGCACCACCAGCTGTAGTAGTGGTACTGTACTTCCCGGGTCGGGTGGGTCCCTCTCGGTTTTGCCTGGGAGGAAGTGAGTCAGTAACTGACTCACTCCCACCCAAACAGAACTGGGAATGACCCACGCTGCTATCCTCTAGGCTGATGATAAACAGTCAGATAACTGACATAGAAACATAGAGTTGATGGCAGATAAGGACCGCAAGGGTCCATCTAGTCTGCCCATTTTTTCTACCTTATGAATGTGCCATAGGCCTTTACTCTGTCAATGGCCTATCTATTCATTCTCATCTGAATTGCTCCCTTATGCCTACCCTATCCCATGCCTGTTTGAAGCCCTGCACTGTACTCATACCCACTACTTCCTGAGGTAGGCCATACCATTCCAGGCATCCACAACCCTTTCTGTGAAAAAGAAGTTCCTCACATTACCCCTTAATCGGCCTCCTCTAATCTCATGCTGTGTCCTCTTGTCCCGCTATTTTTTCATATTGAAACATGTTAGACTCTAGCACCATTTAGCTCCTTTAGTCTCTTCTTGTATGGCTTCTCTTGCAGACCCTGCACCATTTTAGTTGCCCTCATCTGGACTACCTCCATCCTGTCTATGTCCTTGCGGAGATGGGTCTCCAGAACTGTACACAGTACTCCAGATGAGGTCTCACACAAACTGTCTGTACAGAGGGATAACAACCCCCTGTTTTCTACTAGCGATGCCTCTCCCTATGCATCTGAGAATCCATGAGCCCTCCTAACTGCCTTCTCAAATTGCTTGCCTACTTTTAGGTCATCTGATATGACTACCACCAGTTCCCTTTGCAATTTAGTTAGTACCACCCCCGCCAATGTGTGGTCTCCCCTTGGGTTTTGGTTTTCCAGGTGCATTACTTTGCACTTCTTTGCATGGAATCTAAGCTGCCATACTTTAGACCAGTCATCCAAGTTTGCCAAGTCAGTCTCTTCTCATCCTTTCCACCCCCGTTGTGTATCAAACCTGTTGCAGATCTTTGTGTTGTCTGCAAAGAGGCATACTTTTCTTTCCAGTCCCTCTGCAGTGCAGTGCCACTTATAAAGACAGTAGAGGACCAGCACCAGTTCCAACCTTACGGTACGTGCCTAGTAACCCCCCACTTTCTTCGACATGGACTCCGTTGTTTACTATTACCTGGTGTCCTGTTGCCCATGCCCAGCC
Source organism: Neoceratodus forsteri (assembly GCA_016271365.2). NCBI lineage: Eukaryota > Metazoa > Chordata > Ceratodontiformes > Ceratodontidae > Neoceratodus > Neoceratodus forsteri. The sequence goes on from CM057456.1 coordinate 10,414,805, forward strand.
AATTTTTTACACCGGCTACCATCCTGGGAGGGACCCACTCCCAGGCTGGCTTTCTTGTTTATTAATCTTTTGAGTGGGACTGTGTCAAATGCCTGCTAAAGTCTAGGTGGGCTGCCACATCCACAGCCCCTCTTTATTCTACTGCCTTGCACCCATGTTCCAGCATCTCACTCCCCCTCCCTATTTCCAGATTCCTTCTAACACTGCATGCCCACCTTTAGGTAATCTGAAATGTCTGCATGTAATGTGTGTAAGGAGGGGCTATGCTTTTCAGTAAAAACAACAAATAATTTAGTAACTGTAGTTGATTATCTACTGTAGTAGACTAGTAGTTAATATAATGTGTGGACTTTCATTTTGTAGCCAGTGCCAAAATTCAGTGCAGTCTGCAGATGACTCCTGGAGTGGACGGGTTTCGGATTCGCATTGCAGAGGTGAGAGGCTGGGCAAGAACAACGTGACTCAGCTGAGTCTTATAAGGTAAGGTAATGGCAATGGGTTTTTAAATTGTGAATTTCAAGGCAGATGTTTAGGTGACTGTGGTTTATTATGAGTATTTCTTTCTCTTTGTTCAGGGGTTAAAATGTAATAATGTATGGGACAGGTAGCCCTTATTACCCACTGAAAGTAAGCTGTTTGTAATCTTGTAATCCCACTGTTGTGAAGTCAGAACCTTATAAACCTCTCTCACCTATGTCATAGCAGTGGGTTTACAAAATGGAATGGCAGTGTTATTTAATATTCAGCACACACAGAATGCAAGTTGTTATTGTTAGACTCAGTACAATATAAAGGATAATGGATGGGGGACAGACAATAACCACGCAGTAATCGCATCGAGAAGTTTCCTTGTCAACGATGTAAATCGTGAGATGCGATTACTGTGCAGTTATTGTCTGGCCACCATCCATTATTCTTTATAGTGTATGGGACACCAGTATGGTGTTACATATGTTTAATTACAGTGCTTGTCTGTCGCTGGTACTTTAGATGTGGAAGAACCTCTCACCGCCACAGCCGTCTGTTGTGCACCACATGTGTAAAGGGACCCGCGCATGCACAGATGCACTCCCATTGTCATGGTATCAATGTGACCTACTCAGGAGGGGTTAACAACCTCTTGATGTCACATCAATACCATAACAACAAAAACTTGCCAAAATTGGGACAATGATAAGGGCTGTCCCTATACATTATATTTAAATAACATCATTCCAGTTGTCACAGTTTACTGTTACCGTTACTGAGATCACCATATCCGATAGCGATTTTAACTCTGGTGCTATTTTGTCCTGCTCTAGTTCAGTCTGTGTATCATAATGAATTGTTTTCCTATGCATTTATGTGGCCATAGTGCAGATTCATTAATAAGGTAAGGCTAAATTGTTCAGGGTGGGGGCGGGAAGTAACTTCTCATGTTGAGTCCCATACACTATAAATGTCAATGCCTGATGTACAGGTGATAACCACGGTATAATTACCTCCTGTGGTTGCTAGGGCAAAGACAAACCTTCTCGAGCTGTGCTCTCAAGGTTTCCTGATGCGTAGCAACCACTTGAGGTAATTACACCGTGGTTATCACCTGTACATCAGGCATTATCCTCTATTTAATAACTCAGTTTAAATTTGCAGTTTTGATAAGGTGACCCTTTTCACGTATAAATGTTTGATTAATTCCTGCAGAACCCACTGTCAGCTCAGCTTCACCCTTGAAAACTGGTAAATTGAGTAATATGGAGCCAGGGTTATTTTCCATGGTTATCAAAGAAACACCAGCAATGGAAACCGTGACTAGTACTTTATTTCTTAATTTCTGTATGTGTGTAAGGAGGTGCTCTGCTCTTGAGTGAAAATAGCAATAAATTATGTACTTAATTTAATGTGAACTTTCATTTGTAGGACCGAACTTGAGTGCAGACTCCGTCAAACATCAGAGAGTTTGTATCCTACACAACTTCATGTTGCAGCAGTCAGCTGAGGTCGTGCAAGGAGTCAGCTCCAACAGTCAGTCTTATTAAAGGTAAGTCAATGTGTTTTTAAATTGGGTGACAGGTGTATCATGTTTGCATTTGTGTAGCATTGACTGGTACTTTGTCTGAATCGCCGGGTGGGGGTAGGGACAGGAGTAGGAGGGTTGGGGCAGTACCATAGTAATGGTGGTTGGAGAGCATGGCAATGAGTTACTAAGCAATAAGACACTCCCCGAGGTTAGATTAATAGCCAGTAACCACTATCTAGGGATGTCAATGTAATGTGGCATGAGGCGTGGCCCAGTGACATATTGCCTCTAGGTTGTAATTAACTGGCTGTTAATCTAACTCCTGTGAGTGCCTTATTGCTATTATAGAAATGTATTCAAAAAGAAAATTGTTACAAATATGGTTTGTAAATGTTTACTGTAGCCTAGAATAAAAAAAATGACTGGAATGCTGCATTGTGATTTTGAGCTAGCATTTGTAAACTGTTAATGCGAAAAGAAATTTTTTCTTAAAAGTCTACCTTTAAATAATGTCAATGGCTTATATTATTTAGATGGAGATATTTAAGAAAAAAGTTCTTCCACCAACAGTTTAGGAGCGTTGGCTCAAAATCATAGTGCAGCATTCCAGTCAGTCAGCAGTGGTAGGATGGAATGCAAAACACAGGAAGAATCCATATGCCATGGTAATCAGGCTGTACATGACAGTTGAACATGGATTAATGTAAGGCTGATCCTAACAGCCAGTCAGATGACTTCAAGCCAGGGGCTGGCTGTATAGCCTAGAGGTTAGAGTAATGAGCTGTGAATGTCAAGCTTGTCATCCAGCAGCCTGGGTTTGATTCCCACAACCTCCACTTGCATACTGTGTGACTCTGAGCAAGTCACTTAACTGCCCGGTGTTCCTAGGTCACCCCTGAAAAGAGGCACTTGTGCCAAGTGGGCCTAACCCGGTTAGCAAAGTCTAAAAATAATATATGTATGTGTGTATATATATATATATATATATATATATATACCCTGCACAATGAAACTGCGATCTTCAGCATTCTCTCGAGGTTCTATAATGTAGATCTCCTATCACAGATAGAAATGGTATGGTACAAATATCATCACATGAACTTTAGTACAACAGCATTTTGACAAGGCTGGATTTAAGCAATACTGCACAACAGTGCATGTGTTGTTGTGGGATTTATATACGCATTGTGTGGTGTGCCACAAGGCACAGCCGAGTGAGTTTATTAACCACACAAGAAATGTGTAAATCCAACTACTACACATGCCCTGAAGTGCATTATTGCGATTCTATAGGCTAGCTATTGTAGAATCATCAGCACCATGCAGGCGATTTAAGAAGCTCATTGATCAGTGTTTTGATTTCATGTAATGCCGCGATCAATGATAACTAGCACTGCTGTCACACCTGAGGTCTTACTTGCAAATTATGCAATAGTACAGGAAAATCCTGTAACCTCATTGGTCAAAACATGTCACGTGACCGTGGGTAAATAGGTGTACTTCACTTCAGAGCATCCCAGTCAATGTCCTGTCCCACTTCTTGTGTGGTTATGGTTAAGTCACTTGGCTGCGCCTCGTGACACACCACACAAGGCCTGGGTAAACCCCCAATAACCAACACCCTGTTGTGCCTTATTGATTAAACAAACAGGAAGTTGGATAGAACATTGACTGGGATGCTCTGAAGTTAAGTACACCTATTATACTGTACACTTATCTCATCAGTATTTTGTAAAGGAAGGTCTGATTCTTGAAGATGCCACCGAAGAAACCATCAGGGGCAGAGTTTAGAAAACTGCGGAAAGCAAGAGAAGAAGAAAATCGAAAACTCTCCCAGCAGTGGCAGAATTGGCTTACCAAGTCTAAAGAGCACGAGGGAAGTTCAGTGACTCAGCCAGTAGCAACACCAATTGACATCAATGAGCCTACCCCTACTGAGACAAATTTTGACCTGACAACTGATATAACAAGACAAAGGTCAACATATGGTGACACTGATCATACAGATGTTGAGGGCAATATTACAGAAGAAGAACTTGAAGAAGAAGAAGATGATGATTGCCAGCCGACACCATCTGCGTGCAACTTTGAAAATTATACAGAGGATCCTGCATTAGAAAGAAATGTAGATGCTGTTGACAGTTCAGTACTCCAACTTAGTTTTAATGACCTGACATCATGGCCTGACATGACTGACAGAGTTAGATGTAGCTTAGTGGAACATGGCCCTGAACAAAAGAAAAATGCTGAGTTTAGTTTCTCAGCATCAGATGATGGCAGGCGCTTCTACTGGGATTGGTTCACCAAAATTCTTCCTAATGGAGAAACTGTCGAATGCACATGGCTAATGTACAGTGAGACCAAGAAAACTATCTATTGCTTCCCATGTATGCTATTTGCAAATAAATCATCCACGACATTGAGTATGGCAAATCCAAAAAAAAGGATTTTGTGACTAGAGGCATTTAAATCCCAGAATTCCATATCATGAAAACTCCCCTGAACACTGCAACGGTTACTTACTTTGGAAGAATTTTGAAATGTGCTTGAAGACAGGGGCCACAATAGATGATCAGTTGCAAAGGTCCATTGCCTCAGAAAAAGAAAAGCGGTGTACCATTCTGAAAACTATTCTTGATGCTATACTTTTCTGCGTAAAGAACAACTTGGCTCTCAGGGGGTCCACAGATATGATCAGACACACACATTCTGGAATTTTTCTTAATTTGCTAGAGCTGATAAGTCACTATAATCCGGAGCTTGCAGGGCACATTGCCAACCATAAGAAGGTGTCTACCACTTATTTTTCTCCTACAATTCAGAGCGAGTTTATTAACTTGCTGGGTTCCACTATGAAGCATGAAATAATCTCGAAAATTAAGGAGGCAAAATATTTCTCTATTATGTTTGTTTGTACACCAGATGTGGCTCACAATGAGCAAATGTCTCAAATCATTCAGTCTGTGAGGATACAGGATAATGATTGCAGTGTTGAGGAAAGTTTCATTGATTTCATCATCTCACATGAAAAGACAGGAAGTGGGATAGCTGCAGAAATTGAAAAGAAATTAAGTGATGATGACTCAGATATAGCTAACTGTCATGGCCAGGGGTATGACAACAGCACTAATATGGCAGGAAAGTACCGTGGTGTGCAAGCACGTATAGCATAAGTGAATGAACATGCTAGATTTGTCCCATGTGCAGCTCATTCTCTTAATTTAGTTGGGGTCCATGCTGCGAGTGTATCAGTGGACATGGTATCATTTTTTGGCACAGTGCAGAGATTATTTACATTCTTTGTAGCTTCAACAAGCCACTGGGAGGTGCTGTCCCAAGCAGTAAAGGTCGCTCTGAAGGGTCACACTGAAACAAGATGGTCTTCAAAGTTTCGTGCAGTTCACTCCCTTCATCTTCAAATACCTGATGTCTTAAAGGCATTGTACCAAATAAGCAAAGATGCAACCAATGCCGACGTGGTATCAACAGCCCAGAGCCTAATCAAGCAGATAGATTTCACATTTCTTTGTACCCTCACAATGTGGGACAAAATACTGAACCTGGTTGAACAAGTAAACCAACTGCTGCAATGTAAGGGATTGCCTGTCGATAGTGCCTCAAAACATATCAGTGGATTAAGGGATGCACTGCAGCACATGCGGGATGATGGAATACATGATGTTGTACAACATGCAGCAGAACTTGCTAAACAGATGTCTCTGAATGCAGAATTCTCATAAAAAAGAAAAAGAAAGATGAAAAGGATGGCCGATGAGAATGTTGAAGATGAAGGGCACTTGATTTCTGCTGAACAGGCTTTCAAAATGCAGATCAACAATGTTCTAGACACCCTCACTTCACAGATTCAGTGGAGGTATGAGGCATTGTCTGAAGTGGCTGCTGACTTTAACTTCCTTACAGGGCTATCTTTCTCAACAATGGAAGTTAGCGAGTTAAAGAAATGTGCAGCAGATCTGGCAAAGAAATATTCTAAGGATCTAGATGCTTGTAAGATAGTATACGAGGTAGAGCACTTCAAATTGCAGGCAGCTTCAGTACTGCCCAATTTTTCTAATGCCACACCCCTCAGCTTGTTGAAGCTCTATCCAAACACTGAAATTGCTCTCCAACTCTTCTTGATGCTCCCTGTGACTGTTGTTTCTTGCAATTGTAGTTTCAGCAAACTGAAGCTGATTAAGACCTATTTAAGATCATCTATGAGACAAGAAAGACTGTCAAATCTTGCTATACTATCTATTGAAAATACTGTAGCCTGTGCCATTAACTTCAATAAAGTCATAGACAAATGTGCCTCTTTGAAGGCAAGAAATGTTCACACATAGGCCAGACAGACAATTATGAAATGGGTATGCTGTATCTACTGTGGATATGTGATTCAAATAACATTTTTGCACAAAAATATATAGCATCACCTCTCATCAGTTACCAGGGTTCCCTCATGTCCTGATTGCCTTGAGGTTTTTGATTTAGTACTTAGTGGCCTGTGCTGTTCTGTGTGGGGCATTGGTTCGTTCAACTCCAGCTCCATATCTTGTATATCCCAGGTCGCATCTGGAAATGAGCGGTTTCCCGCTCTGTATACCTATCTGGTTAATCTCGTAAATAAATAAATAAATAAATTGCTGTGTAACTGTTCTTGTGTGTTGTATGGATTGTTCAATTCTCACATTTCATATATTTATCAGTTAAGTTGGAGTACTGAACTGGCATCAGCATCTGCATTACTTTCTAATGCAGAATCCTCTGTTAGCAAACTGTGATTTTATTTTAAATTCTAAATACTGGTTGTCATTTGGCCACTTTACAACACAGTTTGCTCTGATTCCATGATGAAAAAAAAATTGAAATCAGGGGTAGCTAGGGATACTCAATTCAGGAGAACATGTAACACAAGTGTGTTTTGGTTCAGTAGGGGACTGATTCAGTAGTGGATGACCCCACAACTACCAAATCAGGCTACAGCATGTAACCGTCTCTCTCCAAGAGCTTCAATGGGCCTAGAGAACCCCTTGCCCCATGCTTTATGTAGCAGTCTGTCATGGTATATTTCAGAAATGCATATAGAGTGGGTGGGTGAGCGGTTGATGGCATTGTTGGTCAGCTACTTGTCCACAACAATTGTGACAGCACAATCTATACCACCCAGCCAGAATCTCCCACATCTCATATTCCATGAGAACAAAATATTCCCTGAAATCAGGGGTAGGGAACTGCAGCAAAGGTATGTTTTTTCTTCAAGAAAAGCCACAAAACTCACCACAGAGTATGTAAACCCCTCAGAGCTTCTGAGGGCCTTGTGGCCCCCAGACCCTGGCTCTTTACTTGGGGTTGGGGGGTGCAAACTTAGTCTCTTGCCCAGGGCACCAAAATGCCTTCCTACAGCACTAAGGTACCCTTCTGAAGCAGGAGCAAGGAGGAAGGTGGGAAGGGCAGCATGGACTGCTGCAAGAGATACTCTCAAAGATCTACTGTTATGGTAAGTTCTTACACAACTGTACTATCTTCTTCGAGCCAATCTCTTGCAGCAGGCCATAACACATGAGAAGAATCCCAAGCAGTTATAATGTCCAAGGAAGGAGGAGGTGAACCATAACAGGTTAGGACAAGCGGCCATTGAGGATGGTCCATCCAAAATTGTCCCACTTCTTGGAAGCAATGTCTAGACTGTAATGTTTTGTGAACGTATGTACAGTGGACCAGGTTGCAGCATCACAAATTTCCTAGGCTGAGACGCCTCGAAAATATGCTGTGGAGGTAGCCATGCCTCTAGCGGAGTGGGGTTTCACAGATCCAGTGAGTGGTTTATCATATTTGTTATAGATGAATGTAATGCAGTTGGCCAACCATGTGGACAAGTACTGCTTTGAAACCTGAACGCCCTGTCGTCCTGGAGTGAAAGAATAAAAAGTTGCTCAGTTTTTCACAACTGATCAGTGCAGAGAAGAAAAAGTCTCAATGTTCTATGCACATCTAGAGTATGAAGCAGGGCTTCCCCTGGATTCTCATGCTCGGCAAAATATACTGGCAATTGAATGGACTGATTCAGAGTAAATTCAGGAGAAAGGAGGGATTAGTAAGTAATGACACCCGATCCATATAAAACTGTAGGTAAGGAGGCTTGCACATACAGTAGTAGCCACAGACATTGCCTGTTACTTCCAGATATTTCACAAAATTTCTAAAGTGTTTCTCTCTGCTGCCCCTACTGTGGAAATGGAGAAAGCAGGAGATTTCTCTGGAAATATCACAGAAATTTTGGAAATAGCTAGCAGTGTCTGTGGCTGCTACTGTAAGCGCCTGTAACTGTGAGATATGTCTACCTGACATAATTGCCACCAAAAAATTGTTTTCCAAGACAAAAATTGGAGCTTGCATGTATCTGTGGGCTCAAAAGGACTTTCAGTCAGTTTTTCAAGCACATAATTCAAATCCCACACCGGGACTGGGTCCCATATAGGGGGATGTAAGTGTAGGATACCTTTCAAGAAGGTTCTTATCAGAGTCAACTGGGACAGTAGCTTGTTGTCCACAGGTAAATGAAATGCAGAAATAGCTGCAAGGTGTACTTTAATCGAGGAATATTTCAGGCCACTCTTGGACAGAGAGAGCAAGTAGTCTAAGATGTTGTATGGGGAACACTCATGGGGGTCCGAATCCCAGAAAGAGGCCCAAATGGAGAAGCGTTTCTATGTCATAGAGTAGGAGGACCTTGTAGAGGGCTTCTGAGCCACCATTAGGATCTCTACTACCCTTGGGGACACCTGATAGTGAGAGAGACCTATGTCCTCAGGAGGCAAGCATGTAGGAGCAGAGAGCAAAGGACCAGGTTTAGCAGGAAGCCATTCTCCTGTGATAGGAGGGCCTGTCAAAGTGGCAGAAGAAGTGGATCCTGGTCAGAGAGTTGCAGAAGCAAGGGGAACCAGATCTGCCTTGGCCAGCAGGGGGCTATGAGAATCACAGACACCCTGTCCTTGACCAGTTTTACAAGGACTCTCTGCAGGACAGAAAAAGGCAGAAAGGTGTAAAAAACTTTTCCTGTCCAGAAATGAGATAAAGCATCCTGCCATAAAGTTCCAGGACCTAGCTCTAGAGAGCAATAGAGAGGCATTTTTGCATTTTGCCAAGAGGCAAACAAGTCCAACTCCAGGCAAACCCACTGGAGGAAGACATCTTCTAAGACATCAAAATGGATTTCCCATTCATGGACCTGAGCAATGGATCTGCTCTGAGCATTCACTAGTGTATTTGAGACCCTGGGAATGTGGACCACCAGAAGGTAAATGCCCTTCTGGATCACCCACCACACCCTCATGGATTCTCGGTAGAGAGGGTATAAATATGTACCATCTTGCTTGTTCAGGTAATGAACTACTGCTGAACTATCTGATTGCACTTGAAAGCAACCCTGAGGGATTACGGTCTCGAAGGCCTTGAAGGCGTACAAGATAGCCCTCATTTCCAGGATGCTGCTGTGAAGATGAGCTTCCACCTTTGTCCATCGTTAGAATGAGATCCAGGATCGGGGGATGGAATGACACACTCCTCAGTAGATTGTTCATGGACTTCCACCATTGCAAGGTGTGAAGTGCCCATGAAGATAACAGGACTGTGGCACTGAAGTTGTCCATCTTCTGATCCCATTAGACTCTGAGGGTCCACCGAAGAAACCTCATGTTGAGTCTGACATAGGGAACAGTTGGAATGGTAGCCGCTATATGTCCCAGGAGTCGAAGGCAGTCCCTTGCAGAGACATACTGACAAGTCTCCATTCTCAATATTAGAGCCAGAATGGCATCTGCCTAAATCCTGGGAAGAAAAGCCATGCCCAGAGAGGTGTTCAGCACTGCTTCTATATATTGGAGAGTTTGTGATGGGTCCATCATAGATTTTGAATGGTTGATCACGATGCCCACCATGGAGAACATCCGTAGGGTGTACTCTAACATAGGTCATGTTGACGCCTTAAGGAGCCAGTCATCCAGGTATGGAAAGATGTAAAGGCCTTCCTGGTGGAGGGCCACTGCTACTGCCACTAATCATTTTGTAAACACCCTTGGGACTGAGGAAAGGTCAAAAGGGAGGGACCAAAACTGGAAATGATGGCCCTGAAACTGGAAACATAAGAACTGCTGGTGAGCTGGGAGCATCAGGATATGAAGGTACACATCCTTCATGTCCAGGGAACAGAGTCAGTCCCCCATATTCAGCAGGAGGAGCAGGATAGGGAGAGTCACCATCCTGAATTTTTGGTACCGTATGTAGAGGTTCAGACCCCCTAAGATCCAGAATGGGGTGTAAATCCCCTGTCCATTTTGGAACCAGGAAAAATCAGGAGTAAAATCCCAAGACCCTCTGATGGGTGTGAACAGGTTCTATGGCATGCTTCTGTAACAGAGCATCTATTTCTACCCTCAGCACCAAGGTATGATCTGGAGGGTAAGGAGAGACCTGAGGCAGCAAGGGAGGAGTACAATGTATGACCATACTGGACCAATTGAAGGATCCGGAGGTCTGAAGTGATCCCTTGCCAACCTCCGAGGTGCAGGGAAGACCTGCCCACGATGGCCATGGAGGGGATCTCTGCCACCACAGCCGGAGACAGGCCTTCAGGCTGAAGGCTGGCCCTGCTGAGGTGAAACAAGGACATACCTGGATGTTTTGGGGGCATTTCTTGGGCCAGGCACAGTTAACTGAGCCTTTCATTTGTTAGCAGGTGGTCTCTGAGCATTAGGTCTACCTCAATTGGAGCGGCCATGAAAGGATCCCCTATATGTAGGTTTTGCTTGAGGGTGATATAGGGTCCAAACAGACTGAAGGGTATGATCTGAGTCCTGCAAGTCTTTCAAAATGTCCTGGGCCTGTGGCCCAAAAAGTTTGTCCCCTTTAAAGGGAGCATTGAGGATGGATTGTTGTACATCCTGTGAGAATCCTGAAACCTTCAGCCATTGAATGGCTTCGGAGGCAAACACCCACAGAGGAAGCCCATGTTGAAGAATCAATGGCATCACAGGTAGCCCTGAGCAGGTGGCAGCAAATGGCAGCTGCAGTGTGGAAATCTTTGCACTAAGGTCCTGTTGAGGCTGGTCAGCCGGAAGGGACTGGACTGATTCCTGAGTAGCTTTCAGGATCTCATCCTGATATTTGAGGAGGTGACCCATATAAATGAGGAGATGAAGGGACATTGGAGCTGAAGCATAGATTCTTTTTTCCATGATATCCAGTTTCTTGGACTCTTTGTCAGGGGGTTAAGTACTCATATGCTGTGCTCTAGCGGATCTATCCTGAGCTGCATTATGAATCACGGAATCTGCCTGTGGTGTGGTTTTAAGACAAGGGTGATCCACAGGGGCCCTTATAAAGTCTGTCCACCTTGTGGGGATTGGAGGGTATCTTGAATAGCTGTTGCCAGGCAGCCCAGATGGCTTCTTCAATGGCATCCACAAGGGGGAGGGATGACCATGGTCGGGCTTTCCAGAATACCAAGGTATTGGACCAACTTTTTTCTGGAGGCATCCTGTTCTGTAGTATGGAATCCAAATGTTTTCTGCAGATGGACCATAATAGCCAAGAAGGAAGGGTCATCTGGAGGAGAACAGGGTAGTGCTGGTGTAGGGTCCCCATGAAGGGAAGATGCCTCAGAGGAGGGCACCTGGGATTCATGATCCTGGTCCATCTCCTCCCTCTCTTCTTCTAAGTCTGCCATGTCCCATTCCTGTAAGAATGGGTTGGTCATATCATCCTCCCTGGGATAAAACCCCTGAGAGGCTGGAGAGGAGCTTTCCATCCTGGAGGCCAAAGAAGGCCCAGAAGGAGTGGAGGCAGGGACCACCTCCACCCCGGAAGGGTGAGGAGAGGACCTAAGGCCCATAATGGACTGGACAAGAGCCTAAATATCCACTATGGCCAGCTGACCCCCTGAAGAAGCAGGGGCCACAGATGGAATGGGCACCACAGAAGGAATAGCAGAAGGCAAGGGCCCAGTTGTCCCATCGACATGGAGGGGTGAACATAAGACCCCAACACCATTGATGATGGAGGAGCCATTATAGGTCTTCCAAAAGGATGTCTAGCCGGGGACAAAGCAATCATCATATGTGGAGCAGTGCTCGAAGACGGGAACACCGTCAATGAGAGAACAGTGGCATTTTGATAGGGAGCCACCATCAATGGGAGAACCATCAATGGGAGAACCATGGAACACATTGCAGCTTGCACCATTGACAGGAGAACCATTAGAGGAGCCACACCCATCATCGATGGACAATGGCCAAAACATGTGGGAGGAGGCAGCGGTGGTAGCTGCAAGGTAACTCCAACAGTCATCATTGATGGAGGGGCCACCGACGAAGGAAGAGAGGGACCCACAACCATCGACAGAAGAGAAGATGGTAGAGCAGTGGGTTCCCTTCTAATACTCATCTTCCTAGTGGAACTCGAGGACTTTGATGATGAAGATGGTGGCACATGGTTGGATTTGGATGTGTGTTTCTTCCCAGCCCCATGAGTCATTGACAAGGAGGGCTGTCCCCGTGCGAGACCCCGAGGAGGAGATTGAAGAATCCCCTGTAGTGGAACATTGCTGTTGCTCCACAAGGGCTACTTTTTGCTCCATCAGGTACTCCCTGAGTTGCTGGAGCCTTTGACACTTTGTAGCCTTGTTGAATCACTGGCAGAGGACACACACCCTGGTGTCGTGTTCAGGACCTAGGCACTGAACACACACACTTCGTGGAGGTCCTCAGTCACAATTCTATGGCCACAGAAACACTGTCAGAATAAGAGTTCCAAAGACTTTAGTAGATGAACCCATTGAAATGAAGTTTTGGTCAGTAGAACTCTTTTTTATGAACTGAAGAAAGCTTGGCTCCGGAGGAGAATGCAATGCTTACTCGATTGCAGTTGAAAAGAACTGAGGAGTATCAGGGACCTCCCCTTTTTATATGTGCTAAAGCACACCACGTGATGACAGGAAAGGGAGATCCCTGTATCACGTGCTGAGAAGTCATCCGGACGATGTGACGCCTGTGGCTGATATCCTATGTGTTATGGCCTGCTGCAAGAGATTGTCTTGAAGATCACCAGGTCCAACATGTGGCCATGGCTGTGGGTCACAAAAGTAACTTCTTGTGTCAGGCCCAGTGATGACATCTAAACTGCGAAAATTTGTCATCAACCCAGGCATTACCTCTGTGATACAACAGAGGTCCTTCAGATTATGGAAAATGTGTATGTAGTAGACTGCATGTACTTAGTAACATTACATATTACCTGTCTCTACACAAGTATTCCACACACTGGGGGGGCAGAAGCATTACAAGAAACAGTAAGCGCTAGCATGTATAGTTCTGAGTTTCTGCTAGATTTAACAAAAATGGTGTTAACAATTATTTTATTTTTTTTTTTGGTTTCCATGTACCATCAAATAAAAGATACAGCAACAAAGCATAGTTTTCCCCCAGTTATGCAACAGTTTATTTGAGTAGATGGGAAGATGATGTGATCAGAGGTCCAGAGAGAAATCTTTTTTATGATTATATTGCACTTCATCATCGCCACATAGACAACATGATAATGATTTGGAAAGGCACATCAGAGCAATTACATGAGTTTGTGGCATATTTAGAAATAAATAATAGAAACTTGAAATTTACTGTGATTATGGATTTTCACATAATCAAATTTTTTTGGATGTGTTGATTATCAAAGAAGGGGAGGGGGTACATACTGACTTTTAATATATGGATCTTCAATTTAATAGGTCTGTAAAGCATACAAATAAATTCTGGTAATAGCCTGAAAGTTTCAATGATAATAGTATTGTCAATCACTGGTAATAGTATTGTCAATCACTGGTAATACTATCCTTTGGAGCTGATAATAGCATGTTTCCAAGCTTCCAAAAATAAACATCCTGCCCCCACGTTTGAAGCGTGCCTCCTGATTAAGTGGTTTTCCTGTGTAGGCAGGCTGAACAGTTGAAAAAAGATGGTGGCGGTTGTCTCGCTTAGCTAGAGCGAACTCGGTCGTCGTGCTTCTCATTTTAATTTTAGATGTTTCCCTCAGGAAATAAAAATATCTGGTGGATCCTGCCGTTGCAGACCTGAAGATTAGGTAGGATGTAAAAAATGTTAAAAAAATGGACAGGGCATGGGAACCATCACAAGCGACTACACAGCTGAATCCACAGCGTAGGACACTGCGGTGGTAGACCAGTAGAAAGTCAGTTCAGTCAAACGGTCGACCGCCCATTTGAAACAAACGTCTCATCCATATATTAAAAAAAATAGCCCATAGGTTTGTTTGTCTATTACCAGAGAAGTATTAGCATCTCAAGGTTCTGGACACATTGGAACCTCTCGAGTTTCGCTCTCAAGGTTAATGTGTCCAGAACCTCTTGATGCTATTACTACCTGGTAATAGACACAAACCTATCGGTTATTCTCTATGTATAGGAAAAGTACTTATCAAAATACCATTCTCCACTCTGGTAGTTGCCATTCACATCATATAGTGGAGAATGCACCAACAGGTTAGTACTAATGCCTCCAATGCAACTGTATTAACATAAAAGATTATCTACAAAGGCGAGGTAGAGAATCTGAAAGATTCCACCAAAGGGACTATTGTGACACAATGTTAACCAAATACTGTATATGCCAAAAACAGAGCAGAAATCATGTAGTGACTTATTGCAGGGAACAAAATGGGAAGAAACAGGGTCCACATCGCAGACAGAAAGAAGTCTGAATTTTGTTTCCACCTACAATATAGAATCAAAACAAGTGGAAAACATTATTTTAAAACATAGGTATGTTTTACAATCTGATATCAGGTTGCAAGAATGTACTAACCAAAGCCTATGTTTTGTGTACAAAACAGGAGGAAACTTACAAGACCAAGTAGTCCACAGTTTTCAGAAGCCCAAGAAAAGTGCAGAAGGACCCACGTGGCTACCAGCACCTCCAGTAGACAACTGTGTTTGTGGACATTGTAGTTTTTGTTCCTCGATTTTAAAATCACTCACTTTTGGGAAAGCGCAAGTATGAAAAGCTTTTCAAGTTTGTGACTTCTTTAATTGTAACACTAACAATTTGGTATCTCTAACTGTTTGTACATGTAAAAGTTATTATGTAGAAGCCAGCCCTGTGGAGAAGAGGGCTGATGCACCTAGCACACCTTACCTTTTCCTATGCCAGCGAACCAGGCTGGGAACTGGACTCGGGTCACCAAGGGTTGGCCAGGGCAGGGGATTGAGCATCCAATAGACTGCTTTCCTCTGCCAGGGGAGGGAGGTTGTCATGTCTGCCACCAGGTGGTGGTAGGATGGCCAAGAGCAACACATGAGAGTGGGAGCTGCAGGACTTCTGCAGGGCATGCATGCTTCCACACAGATGCTCTGATGTGTGTGCCCTAGTGTCAAGAAGAGACCAAGATAATGGAAAAGGGGAGGATGGGTTCCATGAAGCTGTGTTCGTTTCCCTGTAGCCCACTCCACCAGGCTGTGGAATTGGAGACCTCTGAATGTGTTGTCTGGGAGGAGTCTTCCAGCCCTACTATGCTGGGGATCTGCAGGGGACCATTACAGGAACCCGGGGGTGGTCAATGGTGGGCTGCAGTATGCAGAAACAATGCTGAAGAGCTGCCCGTTTGATCCCAAGGTAGAACAAGCATTTGTCAATGCCGAATGTTTGCTTGCTGGCATTAGCAATGGAAGTGCAAGAGTTTAGACAGATGCAGAATACGAATGGCAGTGAAGTATTGAACTGACCCCAGCCCTACCCCCACCCTGCAGAGATGGACAGGCATTGGGGTGTGCCTCTGAGTTGTCGCCCATAACGCTCACACCATTTCACCTCACCCTACCCTGCAGATACTGACAAGTGTCAAGGTGTGTCTTGGGGTGTTCAGGCTTTACACTCACCCCATTTGATAAGAAAATACACTGAAATGGGTGCAGTATAGGAGAATAGGGTGAACTTTGGGGCCAAAGACTCCAAGGCACACCTCGATGCCTGTCACTGACTGGGCGGGGTGGGGGGGGTGGGGGGAAATGGCATGAGCATTACTGTTGACAATCCCAAGTCACAAACTTTGAAGAGTGCAGACATGTTCCTGCTCCACCAAAGATTGCAGTGCCAACCTCCAGAGGTATGTATAGGGTGAGAGGGGGTACGGGGAGGTGGTGTACACAGAGGGTGGGTGCAGGTTGGGGGAGGGGGCACTGCATACAATGAGAGACTGTTTTCTTGTTTACAGGTTAAAAAAAAACTTTGCTGGAAGGTTTTCTTTTTTACAGTTACATTTGGCATGCTGGGGTGGGCTCCCAGTGTGCCACCTGGGTGTTTTGGGGAGACTGGAGCCAACGGGGATTGAGCACCCCATTGGCAAAGAAAATGATTCTGTGTTTGAGGGCATGATGCTGAGGGGGATTGGGCACCCTGTCAGCAGACAAATTAAACTACAAGGACGTCATGCTGATGGGGTTGGGCTCCCTGTCAGCAAATGAACTGGGGAGAGGGCATGCCGACAGGGGAATTGGGCATCCCCAATGTCGGCTTTTGTGGGACTGTGAGAGGTGGACGGTGACAGCCACTTCCATGTCTATTGAAATGTTACACCAGTCAAGGCACGCCCTGCAATGAGGGGGCACTCCCTCATTGCAGCGGCTAATTTCTTTCAAGTTGGTGGCATGCTTCTGAGCTGCTGTCATAGATAGTGTGTTCATTCATTGGTGCCACAGAGACAAGCCCCAAAAAGCAGTGGCAGCATTAGCCACAACATGGCTGCACCTCCACAACCTGCTACTCCAGCAAGCTGTCACAGCATGTTTCTTGCACATACGTCCAAGCAAGCATGAAAAACTTTATGGCAAAAAAAGTTACTGCATGGGCAAAACAGAATGTCCATTTAAATGGAGACTAGGAGAACACCTCTGTTGTATAAACAGAGGTGATGTGTCCAATGCCCTGACTTTCTATGTACAGAATAATCAAAGGGATCATAACTATATCTTTATGGGAATAGAAAAAAATGTATAATTGCGTGGGGGGGGTGACTTAAGAATGAAGATTCTTCAGAGGGAAGCTTTTTGGACGTTTAAATAAAAAGTGACAGCATGGAAGGGACTTAACGAAAGGTTTGATTTAGAACCATTCTTGCAAAAATGATTTGAGGTCTCAGACGAAATGGAGTATGAAGTCTGATAACATAGTAAAAGTCTGTGGTTTACTTAAGAAAAAATTAACATCATGATTTTACAGCACAAGCAGTATTTGATACCATATTTTTAGAAAATTGTCTTTTATTTGCTGGCATCTGATTGGCTGAAACTCATTCCACAGGGGTACATTAACTTTCAATAGATGCTTAGCAAATAAAAAGTACCATCTCAAACCTGCCTCATGCCCAGCTGAGTATCTTTGTGCCCAGCCTGCTTACTCATTGGCTGAAGCAGTGGGCCACCATTGTTTTTTATCAGTTACCAAGTGAGTATGCCCCCCCATCAGTCATGAGACCAGTCCCTCCACTCAGAAAAAACAATTACACTACTACATAAAAAAATAGCAAGATTAAAACTAAAGGTTTTTTTCAATGTTTTTTATATTAGTAACCTAGACCTGACTCTGGCGCTGCCATTACTCTCGACCTCCAGGCGCCTGCCTGTTCTCCCAAGTGCAGCTAACCAGCAGTGCGACTCCATCTCCGGGATGCATTTGACAAAAGTCCCACTCCTGTTCTACCCTATAACAATAACTCCCTCCTGATTGTGATCCACTTCGGAAGATCAGAAAGTCTGTCCCTTCAACAGCTGGAGACCCCTCCCACTCATTATCAGTGCTGCTCATATAATGCTGCTGCCTTACAAAGAAATTGTATATACATGATGCTACCACTGCAGCACGACTCCATCTCCAGGTCACGTTTAACAAAAGTTCCACTCCTGTCTTACCCAACTGCACCAGAAAGCCAACCAGTACTATAGAACACCAGAGAGGCCATAAAATGCCATGCCTAAAAAAAAAAAATACTGACTTCACAGTTGTGGCAACCCATTTCTCTTTTGATTTTTTTTAACTCACCTTACTGATATCATCCCATTTCACTTTCTTTCCTGCCATCACGGGTGGGGGGGGGCTATGAGGGTTGAGTCAATGACCATGGTTTTGCAAAGGAAAACAAAACAAAAAGAACACAAGTGACCAATGGGGGGTTGGGGTACAGTTCAACAAGTAAGAGAGTGCAAACTATAGCTTGAAACCATGACTTCCCTGCTGATGAGATACAGTTGGAATCACCGCAATCTAAATTAAAAACTGTCAGTCTTCAAGGTAAAAAAACATTTAGACCGCTGCCATGCCATATTGAACTTTGCGCTCTGCACGTCCTGTTTTTATGTGGTACAGGTCACACAAAGTCAGGCACCTAATTGTTGCAACTTCCAAACAGGCAAAAAACAAAGACTTACAAAAGACTTACGGGAAGCTCAGAAAACTTTTAATATTTTTTTAAAGCACTACAACCATGGGGAGAAACTGTACTAGGAAGTCCACTACTTCTTCTGTAGGTGGTGGGGGTACAAGAGAATGGCTCTGTTGGGAGGGGGGACAACAGGAGATGGAACAGCTCAGGGACTACTTTACAAGAAAAAAAAACTTTAACTTCCTTCTTACTCTTAAATCCCATATAAAAATGCCACAGGTTGCCCATTTTCTTTGCGTAATAATACCCTCCAGGGTGGGCGGTATGGGCAATACCACCCACCCTGTCAGGTATCATTGCTTACATATGTTTATTTAATATGTAATAATATTGCACCAGTTGCATGTTTTCCTTCATCTTAGTATCTCATCCCTTGTACATATTTTTGTATCTTTATATTTTAGGAAGTTGAAGTCAGGGAATCCCAAAAATGGAATCTTATCAATGTGACTCACTGAACTCAAACAGCTCCTAAACAAAGGGATGTAAAGAATTAAAGAAGGAGCAACTCTTCTAAAATATTAAATTAGATTTAATTCAATTAAACTGTTAAATGAGCTACTACAATATCTATTAACATCTAGTGAACAGTCTATGTTACAAAGGCAAGGATATTATTTACAGTAACTTGAGCAATAAAATTAGGAGCACAAAAACAAAAAGTAAAAAAGCATTAAAAAATGGTGTCCAACATTAAAAGAACTAAAAAAATCTTAATATTACTACAGTAAACTGCAAATCTGGATGACATATAATCCGAACCCCCTGATTTCAAAATGCATCACTACCTCTGCTGCTTAGTTACTTTTAAATTATTTGACAATGACCATGCTGTTAATATATACATATATATATATATATATATATATATATATACACATATATATACACACACAACATGTGTTTTGGGATACATATGGAGATAAAAAGTGATATCTCAGGTAGACAGTGAAGATATCACTGTCTTCATGTTCCTATATGTCATAGTGATATCTCCATTTTCCTATAAGTCATGAAGATATCTTTATGTTCCTGTACATCATACAATAGAAAGTAAAAGCATACTTTCCATTGCGCATTTGTATCTGTACAACCTACAAGAACCCCCACACACACGTATGTGCCTCTATATCATTGGTCCTGCCCTTATTTTGAATGTAAGTAATCATTTGTAAAAGTTATCTGGTTGATCCTATCATTCTCAGATCCCATAATAATAGCTTAAGTTTCACTTTCCTCTAGAAATGTATTGTGACCGAACTCTATTAGCACACGCTGTAAATACGCTCCCACTCTTTCAGAATAAAGTACTCTGTATAACAAAAGTGAATAAAACATTTTTTTCACTAAATTCAAGTTGTTTTACTGAGAAGAAGCTGCCGACTGTGATAAGAACTGAGCGAGCTTGTCAGCACCTTCACAACAACAGAAGGAACCACGAACATATATTACTATAGCTACACACATTCGGGCTTCCTTCTGTTGTTGTGCAGCTGCTAACTACCTAGCTCTCCTCTCACCACAGTCATCAGCTACTTCTCAGTAAAATGGCTTAAACTTTCTATACGTCATAGTGATATCTCCATTTTCCAATACGTCATGGAGAAAAAAAAATGTTATTCACTTTTCTTCTACCAAGGATTTTACTCTGAAAGGGTGAGAGTGTATTCACAGTGTATGTTAATAGCACTCGGTCACGCTACGTTCCTACAGGAAAGTGAAACTTAAGCTATTATTACGGGACCTGACAATGGTAGGATCAACCAGATAGCTTTTAAAAATTATTACTTTCATTCAAAATAAGAGCAGAATCAACCACATAACTTACTTTCATTAACTTTAAATGCAGAGAATAAACCAAATATATATCTATATATTTTTCCAAATAACATGTGTTCTGTTCAGTTTGTGGCAGTATTGAAGATTGTGTATTGGGGAGGGGGTCTTTTGCAACTACTCCCAAACACATGTCTGTATAAACAGAACATGACATGGCCTGAGTGAAGATATCATATTTAACTTCACTCGAGGCCAATGACATCAAAATATCTCACTCGTGGCTTCACCACTCATGAGACATCATGATATCATTGGCCTCTCATGAAGATAAATATATCTTCACTCAGGCCATGTCATGTCCCCTACTTATACCTGTATATATGTCTGAATATTATGTTTTACACTATTCAGTTTTTATATATTATAATGGATTGATAATAGCTATGAAAAATCTGATTCAATAAAGATTACCTGATACCATATTAGGTAGGTGGCTAATTGTCCAACCACATTCAAAAGGTTGAATAAAACATGGGTGGATGGGTTTGGGGGACCTGAGGTGGGGGAAAGATGGTGGAAGGGCTTGGTAATCAATGCTAGGAGCCTGGTAAACATGATGGAGGAATTAATAGCTATCACTGCACACCAAAGGCTGAACATAATCGCAATCACAGAGACATAGATGGAATTTTGCACATGGGAGACAGCTATTCCAGGTTTCAGACCGTTGAAGAATGACAGGAGGGACAGGAAGGGGGAGGGGTGGCCTTATGCATCAAGGAAGATATAATGATGATGGAGGGACAGAAGTGCAATGGGGAAACTGAACTATTTTGAGCAACATTAAGCAGAAGGACAGGAGAATCCTTGAGACTTGGAGTGGTGAACAGACCACCCAATCAAGGGGAAGAACAGGACAGGGTGATGACACAGAACATAGCGAGGATGGCTCTAAATGGGGAAATGCTACTGGTGGAAGACCTAAAGACTTTGATTGGACCATTACAGATGCAGTTTTGATCAGAAGCAGGGAAATTCTGGTGGTGCTGCAGGGGGTGTTCCTTCAACAGTTAGTCAGAGTACCATCTTGGGGGAACAACCTGCTTAACGTGGTCCTGACAAACGGGGAGAACGTAGAGGAGGTGGTGGTGGGCGAGGAGCTGGGGAATAAGGCCATCAGGTTTAAGGTGAGGGCAGGGAAGGAAGTGAGATGAACCAGCACAATGGTGCTGGACTTCAGGCGGGCAGACTTTGACAAGATGAGAAGGTTAGTGAGGGAAGCTATGGATGGAATAGGAGAAATAAATGAAGTGGAGGAGCTGTGGGGGCTATTAGGAACCAGGTTAAGGAGGCCACACATGTGTGTATAAGGAGGGTAAGGAAGGGCACAAGAAGCAGGAGCCCACTGTGTTTCAACAGGGATGTAGCGAGGGTGGTAGGGGGTAGATGGAGGGCATTTAGAAAATGCAAGAAAACGCAGAAGGAGGAGGACAAGAAGGCCTGCAGGGAAATGAGGAGGCTAACAAGGAAGGTGATAAGGAGGGCAAAGGCCGACATGGAGGAATGGATAGCGAAACAGGCCAAGGAGGGTAAAAAGACATTTTTAAGATATGTGAGGGATAGGAGGAAGACCAGCCAAGGAATTGCAAGGCTCTAGGAGGAGGGAGGGAAGCCACTAGAGGATGACTGGGAGAAAGCAGAAGAGTTAAATAGGTACTTCTGCTCAATATTTACGAAGGAGGGGGAGGGCAGGGGACTGGAGTTGAGAAGTAGGGGGTGGGGGTACAGGGTGGAAGCAAGTCCCTTTAGTACGGAGACAGTCAAGGAGGAACTGGGCAGGGTGAGAGTGGACAAGGTCATGAGGTTGGATGGGCTGCATCCGAGGGTGATCGGGTAACTAAGAGATGAGCTGGCTGCCCCACTGGCGAGGCTATTCAACCTGTCCTTGGACACTGGGAGGCTGCCTGAGGACTGGAGGAGAGCTACTGTTGTGCTGATACAGAAGGGAGGGGAGTAGAGAGTCGAGGGAGAACTACCATCCAGTCAGCTTCACTGCAGTGGTGGGGAAGCTCAAGGAGGCACTCATCAAGGAAAGGGTAACACAGTATCTGGAGGTGAACGGATTGCTGGATGACAACCAGTGCAGGTTCACAAGGGAGAAATCATGCTAGTCCAATCTAATAGAATTCTTTGACTGGGTGATGCAGGTAATAGACCGGGGGGGGTGGCAGACATGGCCTCTCTGGACTTCAGCAAGACCTTCAACACTGTACCCCAAAGAAGGCTGGGCAATAAGCTGGAAAGTATGAGAGTGGGGGTCAGAATAACTAGATAGGTGGAAAATTGGCTGCTGGATAAAATCCAGAGGGTGGTAGTTAATGGGGTGCACTCTAGGACAGAGCGGATGACAAGCGGGTACCCCGGGGTTCAATGCTGGGACTGCTCCTTTTCAGTATCTACATATGTGACATAGCAGATGGACTGAAGGGATGTGCAACCCTGTTTGTGGATAATACAAAAATCTGCAACAAGGCTGACACTGAAGGGGGGGTGGAAGACATGGAATAGGACCTGAGGATACTGGAGGAGTGAGTGGAGACCTGGCAGCTAAAATCAACATCAAGCAGTGTGTGGTTATGCACCTGGGGCGCAGAAACCCAAGAACAGGATACACAATGAAGTCCTGGTGCCCCTGTACCAAGCCATGGTGAGACTGTACCTCAAGTACAGAGTCCAGTTTTGGAGGTCTTTCTTGCACAAGAACATGGATCTGATTGAAAAGGTTCAGCAAAGAGTGACCAAGATGGTGCAAGGGATGAAGGGGAAAACCATACGAACAGAGATGCAATGAGCTAGAGCTCTATACACTAGAGACCAGAAGGGAGAGAGGGGGACATGATAGAGACCTTCAGATATGTCAAAGGGATAAACAAAGTAGACCCAGGGCACTTATTCCACATGAAGGAGGACACCATTACAAGGAGACATGGCCTGAGACTGCGGGGGGACACTTCAGAGGCAATGTGAGAGGGCGATTCTTTACAGAAAGGGTGGCGGATGCCTGGAACATGCTTCTGGAGGAGGTTGTGGGAGGTTGAGACCGTGTTGGGTTTCAAGAAGGCTTGGGACAGGCATAAGGGGTTACCGGGGAGTGGGGTGGATGTTCAAGGAGGGAGGCAGAAGAATTAACAAGGGGGAAAGGGGCAGACTGGATGGGCCATGGGGTCCTTTTCTGCCATCAAGTTCTATGATTCAATGATTCTATGAATTATTGTAGGTGGTTGACTAACTTCCTGCCACAGCAAGCATATTACAGCAAGCACTGACCAATGACAAATATTTGTTTGTTGCTATTTGCTGTGTAGTTGTTGTATCTAGATGGCACAGCAGTTTAAATTAACACATTGGTAACGCAAGCTGTAACAGTGATATTATCGTGATTAGGAAATAAAGAGGTTCACTTATAACAGATGACTACCAGGGACATGGGGTAGTGGGTAGTTTATACAGAATACTTGGATCAGGGCTGGGGAGGTGGGCAGAGGGCTACCAGGGACATGAGCTCAGGGTTTTTTCTACTCAATACAGTGACTGAGGCCAGGGAGGGGGACCGCTGTACTATGGAAAAGGAGATCGGGGTTTTAACATTTACAAGCTGGAAAGCCTGGGGGTTGGGGGCAGAATAACTAGATGGGTGGAAAACTGGCTGGTGGATAGAACCCAGAGGGTGGTAGTTAATGGGGTGCATGCTAGGACAGGGTGGGAGACAAGTGGAGTACCCCAGGGTTTGTTGCTTGGACCATTCCTTTTCAATATCTACATATGTGACATAGCGGTGGATGGACTGAAGGGATGTGTGGCCCTCTTTGCAGATGATGCAAAAATCTGCAACAAGGTTGACACTGAAGGGGGGTAGAAGACATGAAACAGGACCTGAGGACACTGGAGAAGTGTAGACCTGGCAACTAAATTCAGCATCAAAAAGTGTGTGGTTATGCACCTGGGACACAGAAACCTGAGGACAGGATACACAATAGGAGGGAAGGCAACCAGGGTTACATAGCAGAAGAGGATCTAGACATAGTAGTCTCCAGTGACCTCAAGGTGGGGAAACAGTGTACAAGGGCAGTGGGAAAGGCGTAAGGGATGCTGGCAAGTATGGGCAAGGGAATCACCAGCGGGAGGAGAGAAGTCCTGGTGCCCCTATACCAAGATATGGGGAGGCAATGTGAGAGGGCGATTCTTTACAGAAAGGGTGGTGGATGCCTGGAATGGGCTTCTGAAGGAGGTTGTTGGGGGTCTAGACAGTGTTCGGTTTCAAGAAGGCACTGGACAGGCATAAGGGGTTACTGGGGAGTGGGGTGGGTGCTCAAGGAGGGAGGGAGGGAGGCAGAAGAATTAACAAGGGGGAAGGGGTAGACTGGATAGGCCATGGGGTCCCTTTCTGCCATCAAGTTCTATGTGCCAATGATTCTATGAATTATTATAGGTGGCTGACTAACTTCCTGCCACAACAACCACATTACAGCAAGTACTGACCAATGACAAATATTTGTTTGTTTATATTTGTTGTGCAGTTGTGTCTAGATGGCTCAGCAGTTTAAATTAACAAATTAGTAACGCAAGCTATAACAGTGATATTATCATGATTAGGAAATTAAGAGGTTTGCTTATAACAGATGACTACCAGGGACATGGGGTAGTAGGTATTTTATACAGAATACTTGGATCAGGGCGGGGAGGGGAGCAGAGGACTACCAGGGACATGGGCTAGGGTCTGTTTTCTACTGAATACTGTGATTGAGACCAGGGAGGGAACCGCTATATTACGGAAAAGGGGATGGGATTTTAACATTTACAAGTGATCTGGGCTGGGGGAGGGCTGGCCCAGCACATTCCTCCAGGCACAGTCATACAAATGAACCAATAATGGGCATGCAAATGGCCCCTTTGCACCATGCATGCCCAATGGTCTCATTTGAATGTATGAGCTGAATATCGCCCATGGGGGCTGAGGTGCATCCAGGTATGCACCACTCATTCCCCAATGGGTGGTCCTCAGCCCCGCACTCTGGATGCGCCACGCCTTACATGGTGACCGCTTGCTGTGCACCGCACATCCAGGGTCTGATATTCAAACACATTGCACAGTCTGTTTGGATTGCTCATTCTATTCTAATATTGTGCCAGAGCCAGCTGGACCATTTTTTTCATGCGGTCCATCGATTTGTGAGCGCATCCGGATGGCTCTGAATATGGGACCCTTAGACTGTAAAGCTGAATTTTCAAGATACTATTTTTATTACCCCAGGATATGAACATGACAGGTGTCATTTATCAAATGCCACCTGAAATGTGATTGTGCAGAACGACAGCAAAACAGGTTCTGGAGGAGTATTTGAAAATGACACCTGCCATGTTCATGAGATGAGATAAAGAAAATGAGTATGTTGAAAATGTGGGTTCAAAAAAGTAATACAATTGCAATATTACAAGTAAACATTAACAATTTTAACATCTATTCATACCTTTGTTGTTTTTTGAGATTTTGAGCCCACATTTTCAACACACTGTAGTCTTTTTATGGCAACACCTTATGATCAAGAAAGGTGGAATTTTTTAATCCCATCTGAAAGGTGATTTAATTCAGTGGCTGTAAACACATGTTTTAGAGGAGATCTGAAAAATTACACCTGCCTTGTTCATGAGGTGGGAGTGAAAAAAAGGGGTTTGTTTAAAATCTGGGGAAAAATGTTAAAAAAATGACAATGTTATGAGTAAAAGTTCAAAATGCATTAAAAAGCCATCAACCAGACTTACCTTGTTTTCAGTCAGTTTGCAGCTGGGTGCTATAGGGAAATGAGTTTTGTCGGTCATAACAGGATTACTTCATGGGACCCATCTTAGGTTAGTGAGGGGTGGCATGTGTATAGTGGTGGGTAATGAGACAAGCATCATGGTGGGGTGATGGGGATGCAGGGGGGCTAAAAGACATTGATGGACAGTTTTCTTCTTATCAGTTTGTTAAAAAAGAATGAGGGATTTTTTTATATAGGTTCTGACACTGGGGATTGGGCCATGTCGGGAGTTGCTTGTCAGCACTGGGGATTTAAGAGATTGGTCAGGTGGGGGGTGGGGATACTGGCAGTTGGACTGAGCACCCACCACTAGATGTAATTAATAGCCAGGTCAGGAAAGATACCAGTGGTGGGGTTGAGCACCCGGCGCTGGCTTTGTGTAGTGGGTGGGTCAGGCGGGAGATACTGGTGGCAGGACTGAGTACCTTTTATTTGTTTATTTATTTATTTAATGTCTCGGTTTACAACAACCTTTGAGCTAGTAGCTCATTTATAAAGGTTCCACATCCAGTACAAACACTGAGATTTACAAAGGTATTTAAATTATGCACAATCAGTTCCAGAGTTACACAATGTGAGGAACAGTATGATGAAGGCCAATGCAAAATCAGTACAAGTGGCTGCCTGGTTGGCTCTGTCAGTAGGAAGGGGGGAAATGGCAGCCAAATATAGCCTTGTCAAATGGGGAAGAGCAGGGTGAGAGAACATAGGGGTGAAACCAGCCTTACCAGTTAGGTCTGGTCCCAGTGCACCAAGCATGGATAGGAAAACAGGGAATATTTAGGGGGAGTATGTTGAAAGACTGAAATGAAAAAAAAAACGAACGCCAGTGGCTCGAGACTGATTGTTTGTAACCGTTATCCCAACACTTGTAATTGCCCGTGGTGGAGTTTGTTATCTAAAATAAGGGGTATGAGGGAACATGAAAAAAACCTCTGCCGCGGGCAATTACCAAGTGTCGGGATATCGAGTTTCAGGCAGTCAGTCTCAGGCTCCTGCCAGTTGGTCTTCTGCATTTCAGTCTTTCGTCATATATTGGTGGATCAGTATAAGAAGCAGATGGGAAGGCTAAAATTATTGCAGGATTGTGATGGCGACACCTATTGGTGGATCTGTTTGGGTTAACTTGGAGGGGGACCGCCAGCTTCTGCTGCAGGGAACCACCTTGAGGTAAATGGACAGAGCCAGTTTCTGCAGGGAGAGATAAGCAGAACAACAAGGGATCAGTGTGAAACTGGGTGGGGAGAGACAGTGGGGGGGGCAAGCCTTGCAGAGATCAGAGTGGGAGGGGGAGGAACAGGAAAAGACAGGGAGCAAGACAAAACAGGGAAGTCTAAGAGCAGAAACTTAAGATGTAGGCATGTTTGAAGGTCAAAATCACAGCTGCTGGACTATAGACACTGGTACAATACAAAGATATGGGCTAGAGCAGTGGAAATAGAGAACACAAACTGCAAATGGAGGTTGAAATAGTGGAACAGAGCAGTAAACAAAAGTAAAAAACAGCAAGAGCAGTTTACAACACTGTACTAGCACAATAGAGGCAGATTTTAAACAGTGGCAAACTGAAAACAGGTGAAAAAAATATTGTAAAACAGGCTGGGGCAGAGTACAGATTCCTTTCCTTGAGCTGTAGCTGTACCTGGGTTCGCTTGGAGAGGGACCTCCGGCTTCTGCTGCAGGGAACCACCTTGAAGTAAATGGACAGCCTCTGGGTTCACTTGAAGGGGGACTGCCAGCTTCTCCTGCAGGGAACCACCTTGAGGTAAATGGACAGGGACAGCTTCTGGCTTCCTTTGGATGGGGACTGCCAGCTTCTGCTGCAGGGAGCCACCTTGAGGTAAATGGACAGGGACAGCCTCTGTGTTCACTTGGAGGGGGACCACTGGCTTCTGCTGCAGGGAACCACCTTGAGGTAAATGGACAGGGACAGCCTCTGGGTTCACTTGGTGGGGACTACTGGCTTCTGCTGCAGGGAACCACCTTGAGGTAAATGGACAGGGACAGCCTCTGGGTTCACTTGGAGGAGGACCGCCAGCTTCTGCTGCAGGAAACCACCTTGAGGTAAATGGACAGGGACAGCCTCTGTGTTCACTTGGAAGGGGATCACCGGCTTCTGCTGCAGGGAACCACCTTGAGGTAAATGGACAGGGACAGCCTCTGGGTTCACTTGGTGGGGACCACCAGCTTCTGCTGCAGGGAACCACCTTGAGGTAAATGGACAGGGACAGCCTCTGTGTTCACTTGGAAGGGGAACACCGGCTTCTGCTGCAGGGAACCACCTTGAGGTAAATGGACAGGGACAGCCTCTGGGTTCACTTGGTGGGGACCACCGGCTTCTGCTGCAGGGAACCACCTTGAGGTAAATGGACAGGGACAGCCTCTGGGTTCACTTGGTGGTGATCACCAGCTTTTGCTGCAGGGAACCACCTTGAGGTAAATGGACAGGGACAGCCTCTGGCTTCCCTTGGAGGGGAACCACCAGCTTCTGCTGCAGGGAACCACCTTGAGGTAAATGGACAGGGACAGCCTCTGGCTTCCCTTGGAGGAGGACCACCAGCTTCTGCTGCAGGGAACTGCCTTGAGGTAAATGGACAGGGACAGCCTCTGTGTTCACTTGGAAGGGGACCACCAGCTTCTGCTGCAGGGAACCATCTTGAGGTAAATGGACAGGGATAGCCTCTGGGTTCACTTGGTGGGGACCACTGGCTTCTGCTGCAGGGAACCACCTTGAGGTAAATGGACAGGGACAGCCTCTGTGTTCACTTGGAGGGGGACTACTGGCTTCTGCTGCAGGGAATCACCTTAAGGTAAATGGACAGGGACAGGGACAGCCTCTGGGTTCACTTGGTGGGGACCACTGGCTTCGGCTGCAGGAAACCACCTTGAGGTAAATGGACAGGGACAGCCTCTGGGTTCACTTGGTGGGGACCACCAGCTTCTGCTGCAGGGAATCACCTTGAGGTAAATGGACAGGGACAGCCTCTGGCTTCCCTTGGAGGGGGACCGCCAGCTTCTGCTGCAGGGAACCACCTTGAGGTAAATGGACAGGGACAGCCTCTGTGTTCACTTGGTGGGGACCACTGGCTTCTGCTGCAGGGAACCACCTTGAGGTAAATGGACAAGGACAGCCTCTGGGTTCACCTGCCACCAGTTTTGTTGAAGTGTTGGTGAATGTTGACATGGCTGTGCACCATTGTGCAGCATCTCTGCCATTCCCTGAGAAACAAAATACTAGAGAGTAGCATGTATGAAAGTAGTAAACTGTGGCACATCTGTGCAATACAAAGCTGGGGAAAGTTTTGAAGCAGGAATTAGAAGGAGACAAGTAAACCCACGTCCACTTTGGATTATCCATCCTTGTGACTGAGCAAGGATTTCAAAGGGGAAAAGGAGGAGAAAGGCAGACCGTGGGCTTACTTGTGGAAGATATTTGGTATATGGATGCTGTGATAGGCAGAGGAAGGCACACCCCCTAAAACTCTCTCACAGCTCAGACTAATGTGAATATGTTCTAATACTTTGCAACATGAAACATAATTAACTTTAGTCCTAGGACAGAAGGACAAGCCCATCCATATAACAAATAGGGCAAACTAGTATCTGTGAAAGTGCTTTGTTTGTTTATTTTGTAACGACAAAATACTTTACTTTCAATGTTCAAAACACAGGTAAGTAGAGTAACTCAGCTCCTTATCTAAACTGATCAATGAGTGTAGGAACATGTTAAAGCAATGCTTGTTTACAGACACAAGACCTTTTTATTCAGCATCAGTGTAAAAAACCAGTAGAAGAGGCATGCAGGAGTGCGGTCATCTCCACTTTGTGCACATGCACTTTTTCAAGAGACTAACATGCACTACCCTTAGCTCCTTTTTAAGTTAGACAATTACAGGTACAGACACCAAAAGGCAGTACTTGGAAAAGTGCAGTGTACAGCACGAAGTGCAAAAAAATTCATTAATAACAGTGCTAGTGCAATAAATATGAAGCATGCAAAACCACATACAGACATAACACAAGCAGCATTAACAGTTGTACAACATTGTCAAGGGTAAGGCTTTAAAGTTATCAAGCCCAATACAACTGTTGTACCGGGATGGCGTAGAATGATCTGTGAAGCCCAGGCAATCTGAACTAGACATGGAATTTATTGGAAAGGAGCCATGGCAGACCATGAATTAGTCAATTTTTTAAAACATACTGTGTGGTCTTATATTAATACAGGAATCATTGGTAGGAGATGGAAAAAGATTTCAACACCGATGGATAGTCATGATATTGTAATACAGCAAAGAAAACAGGCTAGACACATCCACCTCTCAGGCAGCATGGAAACACAAGTTTCAAAAACACTTAAGGTAATTAATACAGCTTTGCAAAGACTTTAAAAGGGGAGGGGGGGGTCCTGATGCAGGAAGCTGAGATGCTCACAGGCCTGTTACTTATTATTACAGTATCAACATTTGTCTACCACCATGTGGATCTCCTGCTTATAATGATTACTTTGGAATGAACAACTGTATTTAATTTGTTAAGTGAAATGCAATGCGATTACACAGACATCTATATTTGTATTTGGCAATATGACTTGTAGGATTGGGCTAGCTCCAGAAATAACCTCAGATTTAAAAGAACAAATGACAGTTTTAGAAAATCCAACCAAATAAATGACAGTTTCAGAAAATCCAACCGGGCAAAGTAAGAATAAATGTTTAGGCAGAATGGAAATGGGTTTATATAAAATATTTACAGACTCAGCTTTCTTCTGCATGAAAGGCAGAACACATTCGGATGTGCTGAGGAATGTACCTTCCATGTCCCTTCTTCATTGATGGGATCAGTTATTGATTATTACTCAGTAGATACTGCCACCTACTTCTTACTGGTTCATATTAAAATGGAAGAGAGGACGGAAAGTGATCACCTACCACTAAGTATAGGAATTAGAACTTTCGAGGAGTTAAATTCCAGTTCAGCCCTAAGAAGGAGATAAGAGTAGTGGTGGGCGATGGTCTAAATTAGCTCATGTATGATACGTGGAGTAACTGGGAGTAACGCTGAATACGCCATGCCTTGGTAACGTTGAGTTATACTTCGCTATAACGGGAACGCTAAGTCCATTGTAAACAATGATTTTGCATTACTCCACCTTTCTCAAACCACTTCTCCACCAATTTTAAGGCGAAGTAACACCAAAATCAATGTACTTTGCATCACTTCGCCTTGTTATTGAGTTCCAAAGAGAATTTGCAGTGCTTCATGGGATTGCAGGTCACATGGGCTGTAGATTGTTCTGCACAGCCTCAGTTCTGTGTAGTGTGTGTGTAGTGGAAGATGGAGACAGTTTCCTCTCAGAGCTCTGCCATTCAAATCGTCTAAAAGCTGTTAAAAAAGCCTTTTTGAGCCTTTTTTTTGCTCCAAATTTAGTACGTCGATTGTAGGAAACCCTCATGTGCTCATATCATTGAGTGTTTATTGTTTATATGTGGATTTTTAATGTTAATTTAGAACAGTCAGTCTGTGTACTGTGAAGTGTGCTTTGGGGAAGGGGTGTATCTGTGGTGTAGGTAGATTAACTGGGAGAAAAAGGCAGTCTTTCTGTTTTGGTTATATTTTTCTTGTATAACTGTGTTAATGTACACACAGTAAATATTTTCAGTAATTCTTGGCATTTTTTTGCTGATTGTAGTGGTACAGCAGTGTAAAATTTCAGTTTGTTTAAAACATTTGGTTGTATTACTAAAGGTTTTCAATTTGCTACGCATTACTTGTAGTGCGTGTGTGTGTGTGCATGTGTGTGTGCGATGCATGCATGCCATTAAATCAGATACCATTTATTGTGCCACCGAGTAATTGCAGCAGTGTGAATTGCTATCCACTGCACCTGCATGAATTTTTTGTACTGCTTGTGGTATCTTTACTGGTGGTAGTGGACTGTTACTGCCGTGCACTACCCCCCCCCCCCATGGCAAAAGGTATTCTTTTCCAAATTTGGATTTCTGATGGTGAGCACTGGTTAGGTATTCTTGTTGTGCCTTTGTACCAGCATCTCTTTAGTGTGCAGCACAATGTTAATGTCTGTGCATTTGCATCTCTTTAGGGCCCAATCTCCATCTGTTACTCAAGTCACAGTTGTTTCTTTGGCTTCCCTTCAGAATACTGGTGTGGTGCACACAATTCACAATCATGTCACGAATCACAAAATTAATGTTTTGTAGTATCTCTCCAGGCTTCACCACTGTACCCATCGACATGAGTTTTCAAGCTGGTGAGTTCTGTGAACAGCCAGGTCATCAGGGAAATGCAGCCATAGGTATTCGCATTCCCAATACGTTCATCAGCTCCAGGTTCGAGAAAAATAAATTCATATTTCACGGTCACGAATGCAGTCACGATTCCCGATCACATCACGAATCACAAAATTCATTTTTTTACTAGCTACTTGCATCAGTAAGCGAGTTTTGTAGTATCTCTCCAGATTTCACCACTGTACTCACTGATATGAGTTTTCAAATTGGGGAGTTTTGTGATACAGGTCATTGTCATCGGGGAACTACAGCCGTAGGCATTCGCATTCCTGTACAGCATGTGAGTTACAGTACTGTAAGCCATGTGATGTGTGGGGGCCCAGGGGCTACCAGTATTGTTGTCACTCCACCTTACTTCAGGTTAAGGTGGAATGACAATGAGAAGTCACAATCACAATAACAAGACGAAGTGAACATTTCATGTTGGCCACTCTGCGTAGTGGAGTGACAATGCAAAGTGCCCACTTCACGGGCACTTCACTGGTGGAATTTTAATTCGCTGCATCTCTAAGATAGGAGACTTTGCATATTTTGTTACACTCTCATTTCACTTCGTCAGCAGTGGGGAATTTTCTGGACACAAGACAGTAGCATTTTGGGGATGCACATTAATTCTGGTGACTTTGTCTGACAACTGCCCTGATGACTGAGTGTGCCATTAATTCTGGGAGACTTTGCATTTCTTGTTACTCTCTCATTTCACTTAATCAGCACTGGGGAATTTTTTGGAGACAAGACAACAGTAGCATTTTGTGGATGCACATTAATTCTAGTGACTGTGTGTGTGGGGGGGGCTTCCAATTTTGTTGTCACTCCGCCTTACTTCGCCTTAAGACAGAATGACAACACGAAGTAATATTAACAAGGCAAAGTGGGCATTTCATGCTGGCCACTCTACAAAGCGGAGTGACAACGTGAAGTACCCATTTCGCGTTCACTTCGTTGGTGAAATTTAAATTCGCTGCATCTCTAGATAAGAGTCAAACTGAGGTTTGAGGTAATAAATTAAAATGAACATTAGGAAATCAAAATACAATCAAACTGGTAATTCAAAATGACCTCCACTTTGAAATCCTTAAACAATGGTTACAAGTAAATGGTCTCTAAGGGCTTTATTTCAAGATCTGAAATTAATACAGGATTACTTAGCTTTACTCTACAAAATAGAGACTTTAAATCAAAATAACCACAAAAAAGAACATGGTTCGATCATGAGTGCAAAGCAATGAAAAAAGACTACAAAAACACAGTAACTAAGGCTATGTACACACTAGGCTTCTTAAACCATTCTGAGGAAGTTAGAATGGTTTAAGAAGCACTAACATGGTTTGCAGCCACACTTCAACGCAGTTTGAACCATTTTTTTAAAACATAATAAAACTCTGCTGTCTAGTCTTTAGGCTGGTTTTAAAAACAGATTAACCTAAACATGCTGTCACTTACAAGTGTGGCTGCACTGCCATGTTTTGTCTGGCTCAGTCACTCCTCCACTGTCCCAGCAGTCCTGCTGCTTCTATAATCCCTAGCATCCAGCACATAAAGATGTAAGCTGCACAGTGTGACAGGCATGGAAAATTTAAACCCCCTAGTTTTCAAAATAATAGTTAGCTGCTGCTGCCTATGGCCATATCAGTGCTGGGCTCAAGTAATTTTCAGCCGTGTAACTGACAAATATGTCAGACTGGGCTGCAAATTGGTCTGAAGAGGTTACAAAGCTGCTAGTAGACTTCTGGTCTTTGGAGTCAGTGCAAGACGAATTAGTCAATTTTCACCAGAATAATAAGATATATAAACATACATCTGTTCATTTAATAACTAATGGGAATGAATGCTTGGCAAAGCAGTGCCATGAAAACATTAAGCAATGAAGTGTTAGATACCGTAAAGCCAAAGATAACAAGAAGTCACGCAAAGGCAGAGTTACAGGCCCTTTGGTTTGAAGAACTTGATTGTATCTGTGGAACAAGACCAATCTCTTCACCTCAGAATGTAATCCAAAGCAGGCAGATACCAGAAGATAATGAGCATTTTTCCCAATATGTAATGTTTGAAATCTGGTACATTTAACAAAAAAAAAGTTATTATACCGTCCCATTGCAGAATGTGCCTGATTGTAACCCATGTTAAATATGTTTAAAACAGGTTTCTCCATTATCAGAAAAATTATTCTGTCAGCCCTACTCCCTAGTTTACTACCATTTGTTAATTGTGTAGAATTTATAAACTAAGTAAATCACTTTCAGTTATTTAGCATCCTCAAATGCAGCAGTGCCACTGTCTGGAGCTAGTCTTAGAGTGAGACTGTGCTTCTGGAGTGTACTGTCATGTGCCAATCTGCTTGGGTAGCACTGCATAAATGGTATATGTCTTCATGTCTGACATTATTCCATCAAGTCACACTACCAATCTGAATTTTTCTGATTGTGGTATTTTTTTTTTGTTTGGCAGTGTTTTGTTAGTGTTTTCTTTGGTGTTCACTGCATCTGTATAGTTATGAATAATGAGCTGTGCATGTCACTGCAGATGCTTAATATCTCTGTTTACTATAGCTCTCGAGACTTCACAATAAGGTCTGGCAAATGACCAGCAGCAACAACAGGAACAGCAGCAGCAGCAGCAGCAGCAGGCATAGCCTCCAGCATCTGAAGATGTTGATGATGCAGATGAGCACAGCATGCCATAAGATGATCTGACCTGCCATTGACATCATCATCCACACCTGGCCCCCAGCAATGTAACAAATGTCCATCCAAGGAACCCCTGAGCAATCTTCAGGGGAACAAAGGATTCAAGAATGCAGGAGCTGATGGAGGCTATATTTGAGCCAGCTCAGAAAATGATACTGGAGCAACCTAACGAAATGATAGAACTGGAAAGGAAAGAGCTGTTGTTGAGTGGAAAATGGTAGCGAGGCTCCATAAGCAGGAAACAGAGCTAACTGATCAATTTTTCCACACATTGATTTAAATATTAGCACTAACAAATAATCAAGCTACCTCTTCAACTCCTCCACGCCACTCTTTCCCTGTTATGGCTACTCAACAGTATCACATCAGCTCACAGCAAGTGTTTCAGCAATCGCAGCAATATGTTTTGTTATGCCAGTAACTCATGCATCAATGCCTGCAACCAACAATGGCATGTTGCAGCAGACCACATACTGTACTTGCCCTCAGTGCTCAGCACTAGCTTGACCCATGAGCTGATATCCGAAAATTTGATTTGGACAGAGTTATAATCAGTAACAGCATATGACAGACAGCTACAGACAGTGCACATAATACTTAGATGGATTTTAATCTGTTCTCCAGTTTCGTGGTCATGTATGACTGGTGTAGTTAGTTGTTAAACTGTTAATATTTTAAAACTGTGGTAATAATCTAATTACTTAGCCTATTTTGATGAATGCACACTATTTATCTTCATCATACTTTTTAGAATTAGGAATTGAAAAGCAGAAATGCAGATTTATTTTAGTTATACCATGTCACAGTAAGATCACATTGGCATGCTAATGTCTTTTTTGATAATGTAAAGAGAGCAAATACTGTGCACTGCATAGAAACTGGTCCAAGCATCAATGAAAAGAGTTGAAACTGGACACTTTTGTTTTCAATGTGTGTGTAGGTATCTGCACAGTTAGATGTTTACAAAGTTTTAGAAGGTTTAAAAAGGATATTATGTTTGTTTGGGACAGTGGAAAAGTTTAAAAAGTTTCTACCAAAACAAAACTGCATTTCAAGCATTGCATACATGTGTCTGCCCATTTCCTTTTCTGTCCATTCCATTGCTTGTATTTTCAACTGTACCCTCATATCTGTCCTGCAAAGTATGTAGCCACTGTATCACATATTGTATTTGCATGTCGTGACTGTGATACCATTGAGATATCCTCATTGCTCTCACTGACCACGTCTTGCCACATGAGGTTGGCACTCTCTACAGGTGCTATCCAGCTAGCACTGAACTGATCAACTTTGCTCTGACATATGCTGTGTAGCACATAACATGCTGCAATGATGATCGGCACATTCTCTATATTTAAATCATTTCTCTTGAGCAGGCACTGCCATCGACATTTTAACTGTGCAAAAGCACACTCCACTACCATTTGTGCCTTGCTCAGATGGTACTTGAACTGCCTTTTAACAGGGTCATCATAATCAGGGAAAGGTTTCATTAATCTTTGTGTCCAGCATGACAACATCAAATGACACATGGCTCTGCAAATATGTTGATGGCACAAAGTTGGGAGCTATAATAAGCAACACATAGGCAGCAAAAAACTTTCAATTACAAATACGCTGTTTGGAAAAATGGGCCAAACAGCACAGACTTGGCTTTAATGAAACCAAGTACAAAGTAATGCACTTTAGTTACAATAATATCAATAATGTCAAAGCCGAATATAAAATAAATAACAGCATCATTGCAACAACAGATAGTGAAAGGGACCTAGGTGTAATAATTACCAACATCTTGAATTTTGAGAACCAAGCAAGGGAAGTGGTAAGGAGAGGTAATAGGATTGTGGGAAACATCCTGAGAAACATCAGAAGTAGAAATAGGGAAGAGATTACCTCCCTACTTTCATCACTGATAAGGCCCATGCTGAAATATGGAGCGCCCTTTTGCTAACCCCAAAATATAGGTAGCAGTAACCTCCTAGAAAGGATCCAGAGAAAGGTTGCTAGATGGGTTCACACATTAAGAAAAAGAAAATATAAGAACAGACTGAGAGAACTGGGTTTACACTCTCTGGCATATAGAAGGCTCAGAGGAGTCCTATGTTATGTGTACAAAGCCTTCCAGAATGACATTATATGGGTATCATCAGGATTGGACAAAAAAAAAATGATAATGCATCAAGGTTCCATAATTTACAACAGAAGGTAGAATTCTATCAAACCTCTAGAAGGAGTAAATGGTTCAGTCAAAGAGTGGTTGATACTTGTAATGTCCTGTCTGAATATGTGGTAACAAGACCTAGTATGGAGTCCTTGAAGAGGCTGCTGGACATACACGTGGGTCATGACAAAACTAAATGTTACCACCGATACTCAGCGAGTC
The DNA here is from genome assembly GCA_016271365.2 of Neoceratodus forsteri. NCBI lineage: Eukaryota > Metazoa > Chordata > Ceratodontiformes > Ceratodontidae > Neoceratodus > Neoceratodus forsteri. The sequence continues at coordinate 10,452,322 of CM057456.1, forward strand.
AGAATAATGACCCAAAGCTACATGACTTGTATCTAGATCTAGGAACCTGTGAACCCATAGTAGCAGAGGATGAGCTGAATGCCAGAGAATCATAACTGGAACCTGGACAGTGCCAATACTGTTGGCATGTCCAGGGAATAGCGTACCATTCTGTCCCTTCTCATACAGCACACTATTTTTAAATACACAGGCATTATGCACTTTGCCTGGCCAAACCACAATGATATCCATGAATCTGTATTTATGGTCCACCACAGCCTGCATCATGATAGAATAAAAACACTTGTAGTTGTAGTATTCTGTGGCATTGTGTGGGGGACAGGCTTATCAGAAAATGGGTGCCATCCATGGTACTAGCACAGTTTGGGAGAACCCAATCACTCTTAAGCCCATGTAATATGTCCTGCACATTTTGCATAGTTAGGACTCGTGTCATAAGCATTTTGACTATTTCCCTGCAAACACCTATGACTATTTGCCCAACAGTGGAATGACCCACACAAAACAAATGGCTTGAAGTCCTAGATTCTATGTTGGTTGCCAGTCACCAAATAAGCTATAGCCACCCTTTTTTCCACAGCTATAACATCATGCAGCTTTATAGCCTACCCGTTTATGAGGTGGTGAATTTCCATGCAGATCATTTTAAAAGTCTCATTGGATGTCCTGAATTGACAATCCACTTTTAACCCTACCAGGTGCTCAGCACTATTTCTTTCCACCATGTGTCACTTTGAGTTCACATCCACACAGATCTGTTCACTGTGCCTGAAAAAGAGTGGTATGCTATGTGGTTCTAAATGCTGCTCTGAGTTATCAGCAGGTACATTCTTAAGACAGCTGCCCTCCACTATCTAGTCTTCTACTTTCTCTTATTTTCATAATTTCTCTTCAGAATGCTCATTGTTTTTTGCTAAAATGATCGGTTGCCAGTATTACAGTTGTCCTAATGATGGGGGCCACTGCTGTTAGACAATGACTTGCTTGACAACTGCACTGTGCATCGTGGGCAGTGGCAGGAATGCTGGGATATAGTGCCCCCTTAAGAGTGCATTCATAGTACAGTGCTGAAAATGTGATGCAGTGTGGCTGGGGAGTGAGTCAGAACACAGTTTCAGAACCATATTTGAACACAGCAATCCTGCAATGTGGTCACAGCAGCACTGTAACCACTAACCTGGTTTAAAAAAAAATGTTTTAAAACAATCACATAGTGTGTACAGAGCCATAGTAATAAAGAAGAAGAATCTGCACAATTAGCTTATTGAAAAAGTATAAAAGACTACAAAGCTTTCCTAGTGCAAAATCAAATAAAAAAAACCAGATATGGGAACCAAAACGCTGGAATGAATTTACTGTGGCAGCTGTGGGTAAATATTTGAAGACATTTTGGAAAATTGAAGCCAAAGGCACCAGTTGCTATAAGAGAGGGACCGATCCTGGAATTCTCATCAGTCAATGGACAGAGCAGTATAAATGAAGTTTCTTGTTCTACAGTTACATAATTATGTCAGAAGACAAACAACTCGACTCCCAGGCTGTACAAATATAAAGACACCATAGCAGAACTCGTGCTTAAACAACCTAAAACAGGCCCCTGAGGAAGACGGTACTCCAACAGAACTTAATCAGCTCATGATTAACTGGTATCTGTAGATTCTGACTAAGATCAATAATGTAATTTGAGAAATAGCTCAATTCCTTCCAGGGTGGAAGGGGAACACTATAGCACCCATATTTAAAAAGGGGGACAAAAAACAAAACTTTCAAATATATGCTAATTAGCCCTATTGGCACCCTGGCTATGGCACTAGGAAGGTATTTACTCATAATTCACCAGGACTGGATATAATCTAGACCATTTATCCATGAAGAACAGGTAGGCATAAAAGCTAGCTACAGAAAAATTGATAACAGTATGTAATTTATTACTTTTTAGGGAAGTACACCAGAGTCAAGGAAGCAAGGTTATTTTGGCCTTCACTGATTGTCGTCCAGCCTTTGATCATGTAAGAAGGGACATTCTGTTGGACAATCACACTATTTAAATATTGGCTACACCTCTTAAAACTAATGATTAAGTGTCAGAATATGTAGATGAAACATACACAAGGTTGGTACAACAGGATAAGTAACTAACACAATCTCCTAAGCAGAAGGGGTTGGACAGGCTGCATACTCACCCCCACACTGTTCAGTTTGTTTTGAAATGATCTTACAACAGAAATGGACACAGCAGACTTTCATCCCCAAAATATTTGATTGATCAATCTGCTATTATATGTCTTTGACCTCCATTGGTCTAAAAAGAAAACTGAAGTGTCTAAATCAGTTGGCACAATCTTGGGATAGTTCTAATATCTTCATATCAATGATGATGGTGATCAGTAGGAAATGTGGTAACTGTACTTTAAAAATAGAATGCAATACCACAGGAAGGGTCTGGAATTATTGTTACCTAGTACTGGCATTTGCCAATAATCTTAAATCAAATAAAAACATAAATAACAGATCGAATATAGCATTGCAGGCAAGTAAAGGAATACTGAAATGCTGTAAAACGTACACAGAAATAATGTTAGGGAGCTTTGAAAGTGTTTGCTGCTAAAAGGATTCCCAACTCCTTTATGGAGCAGAATTATGGGGATGAGAGGATCTCTTTCATGGAAATAGTGCAAAATATTTTTGCACAGTATTCTAGCAATACAAGCATCAATAGCATTAGCTTTTTTAAGAGCTGAAACTAGCTCATTAGGAATATCAATTCAAGCTGAACGTCACATTATTTTCTATTGGTCCAAGACCCTTTCTATGGGTAGTACCAGATTACCTAACCAGTTGCATCACCTGGACTGCAAATACAGTATCAGGGTCAGATTATATCAAATTTGCATGGGACAACAGTGGACACTACAAGACATATTTCCAAAAAATAACATGGCAGAAGGTATAAAGGTTAGTGCACAGTATATGATAGTCATATGTAAGAAGTTAAATCACTGATTCATACTTCAAACCCAGCATTATATTACCAACGATTTTAAAATATTTTGTATGGGAGCAATTTTTAGCCACTGAAACAAAATTAGGCCTGAGACAAGTGGTCACTAAAGCCACATTCAAACATATAACCACTTCTGTGTTTATTGACAGATATGAAAAAACTAAATCTGAATGTACATTAGACTCTGTTTGTGCTCTATGAAGATTGTAGAATCATTAAGACATTACTTAATACTATGCCCACTCAATTTTAGGCCCCATCCACAGAGATGTAGCCTTGAATCCTACAGGTTTGATTAACTTTATACTTAATTTCAAAGGTGCAAAGATTATGGAAGCACTAGCCACTTTTATATGTGCAGTTAATAAGCTAAGACAAAAAGTCAGAGGACGTAAATACAAGTCATTGCAAGAATAATGTATTAATGAATTTTTAATTCAAGCTGCTATTTATGCCAACTGTTTCTTGGATTAAAATCCACCAATTCACCATTTACTCAAGATATTTTCCTTAGACATAATAGTTTTGATTCAAAAGTAATTACTAGAGAACAAGTGAATGCATTCATGTATGTCTGTATGTTCTGGGCAAGACAAAAGCCAAGAGCTGTAATAAAACTGAAAGGAATTATATCACACCTTGTTGTCATGAAAATTATCATGATGATGTTGCTGCAAGCAGGCTATTATGGTATCACATGTAACAGTCTGTACCAGCAGATGAAATCCAAAGGTCAGGAATCCTGTTTCCATATATATTAGCCAATGAGGGGATGATATAACAGGAAAACAGTAAAATATGACTAGAAGAGTGAATAATGTCCAAACATTTCCCAAAGATATCACAGGCTCTTTAAGGTTTATTGTGTGTGCTACATGATGAAAATGATCCTGGAGTTTTCCATTAAAGTACAGTATACAAACAACAATCGGCTTCTAATCATACACTCTGAAATGGTCCCAACTTGCATCTTCTTAGGCCATTTGGGTGACAGCAAGTCAGTAAGCAATCAAAGAGTCTTGCACCAACACACTGTCAAAACAGCTTCATGTCTGCATCCATAATGCCAGATGCTAAGTGAAAAGTGCTATCCAAGTTTGCTAGAGAAGACTCTCTAACTCTCTTCTATCTCTGAAATGAAGATATGCTACATGACCATGCAGCCATTTTTATGGCTGCATAGCAAAAGCTATGCATGATGTATTGCTATTATGTAGTAGGAGAATGGGCTCTGGAAGCATGTGACCGGATAAGTAGACTGTCTGCTTCCACAGCGGAGTTGAAGCACATGCAGTCCTGTCTGTTCACCACAGTACTTTTCCTGACTTCCCCCTCACCTCCGTCTGCTGCACTATTTTCTTGCTGCAGCCCACTGGCCATGAGATTCTGCATTAGGGTGCCTTTAAAGCAGCAGTATTCTTTGGAAGGTTACAAAAAATGACATTCCTCTTGCTCACTGGCATACTCCATCCTCCTTTCTCTTCCTCCAGTGCTCTTGGCAGCAGTGGTGGTGATGGAACAGTATTCGGAGATGGACAGAGGCATGTGGCAGTGATTCTGGTCCAGGTGGAAATATGTACCCTGGACCATTTATTTCCATCTCACCAGCCAATGATCCTTAAACTGCAATCTATTTTGCAGGTGATTAGGAATTTTTGTTTTCCGTAGGTAGTTTGTACTTTTTTTTGGCTTTTTGTTCCCCCGCTCCATGTGTCCTGGCATCACACATGTGTATGGAGGCACACACACACCATGCTCTACAGGATGCCTGACCCTACCTGTCACGCCATTACTGCCTGTGCCTGTCACCGGACCTCCAACTGGTGATGGCAGGACTATGGGTGGGTGACCCACCTCCCGGGAGAGGAGAGCCAGCACTCAATCTTGCTCCCACCCTCCTCTCCCCCATGCTGGCACCCTGATGACCCGAGGTAATTTCCAAACCTGGGTCACCAGCATAGTGTGAGGTAAGGCATCCAGCGGCTCAGACCTCAGTGCCACCAGGCCGGCATGATTAGGAATTTTTAACAGTCTCTATCCTTGAGTTTCCCAGTGGTTGATATGGAGAGGCATCAATGTTTCATGGAGGCACATTTCTTGTCAGTTCTCGTTGTCTACAGATAAGTCAGCAAGGCAACTTACATTAGGGTATGGAGCAAAGCAGGAAAACATTGGTGAACAAAATGGACAGGGGACCCCCTGTCTCCAGACTGCAGCCCCTAGATCCTGAATTACTATCTCCACTCCCTGCCCTCCAATCCCTGTCCCCCTATATGTCTGCCTGCTGTCTAGTGGTATCCCCTTTCCTCTGATCACCCTCCTCCTCCTGTATGTGTCCCTGGTGTCTAGTGGCACCCTCAACCTCCAATTGTCATTGCGTGAGCTGCAATAAAGAAATAAAGAAAACCATCCTTCGATGTTTTTTTTCTTTCTTTTAACCTGTAAAAAAGAAAACAGTCCCTCACCAATCTGAACCCTGCCACCCCAACCTTCCACTCAGCATTCTCCACCCCATATCCCCAGTAGACCTTCACACACCTTCACTCACCTGAACAAGTCATGGGGTGAAGATCCACTCTCTGATCGAAGATAAGTCTTGCTGTTGGAACCGACAACAGCAATATAAGAAACTAAGGTAAGTGTGGTTCAATATATTTCAATAAAGTTTTCAACTCTGAGGCATAATTTTGTAATGTTTGCATATTTTTCACCCCAAATTTTCAACATGGCCTTTTTGGGATCCTACCTCATGACAAATGGTGATGGAATTATGCAAATCAGGCCCAAAAGGCGATTTTGCAGCCACTTGATGAAATCACCTTTCAGAAAGTATTTGACAGTTTTTACCATCGTTGTTCATGTGGTGGGGTCATAAGAAGGCTATGTTGAAAAGCTGGGGTCAAACTACATAAAAATGACAACATTACAAGGGTACATTGAAATTATTTTATGCTCGCTCGTAACTTCAGTACTTTTAAACATTTTGACCCCAAATTTTCAACATAGCTCTTTTTTCACACCACCTCATGACTGTGACAGCTGTCATTCTTCAGATCCTGGCCAAAATGTGTTTTCACACCTGTGGCATGGAACAACATTTTGGTGACACACAATCACATTTTGGCAGAGATTTGAAAATGTTCACCTGTGGGGTTCATGAGGTGGGATAATACATGGATACATAGATACATAGACAGTGTCGGCAGATAAGGGCCTATGGCCTACCCAGTCTGCCCATTTGAGCTGGTAAGTTCAGTTTATGTTTTCCTAGAAGTCTGTTGCCCCTTACCCCTGACCTCCAGAATTCCTTTATGTCTATCCCATGCATTCTTAAATCCTGTGATTGTTTCAGCCCCCACCACTTCCTCTGGCAGGGTGTTCCACTTGTCCACCACCCGCTCTGTGAAGAAATTCTTCCTCACGCTTCCTCTGAATCGTCCTCCTCCAACTTTATCCCATGCCTCTAGTCCTGGAACATCTTTTTCACTTAAAAATAGTGTATTCCTGCACCCTGTTCCTCCCTGTAAGATACTTGTATGTCTCTATCATATCCCCTCTCTCCTCCAGGGAGTACATGTTCAGTTCCTTCAACCTGTCCTCATAGGACTTGTGATGCAATCCATGCACCATCATTGTTGCCCTCCTCTGAACCTTCTCTACCCTGTCTATGTCCTTACCTAGGTAGGGTCTCCAGAACTGTACACTGTACATTTGGGGTCAAACTTAAAAAAAAGAATGTGTCAACAGTGAATGTGTGATGAGTGAATGTGTAAAGAGTGAATGTATGAAGACTGAATGCATGAAGAGTGAAACAATGCACACTGAATGTATAAAGAAGGAATGTGTGAAGACTGAATTTGTAAAAAGTGAATGTGCCAGGCCCTGCACTTCTGTAGGTGAACAGAGTCTTCCCATAGCACATGGCCCAAAGGGCCCTGCACATCTGCTTCTGTTCATGCATCAATGAAATCTTCAGCTTTCCTCAGGTCTGAAGCAGCTTGTCACTTTTTATGGCTGCACCAATACAGTTTTGTAGCTGTATTGGCTCTGACCAGAGTTTGTTTTATTTGAGCTACCTTTTATTATCCACAGCCTTCCTGCTGAATACTTTTTCACTCAAACAAGTTGATCATATCCTCATCACCAACATTTGCCATGTATTTATTTTGTGGTTCAGAATAAAAGTGCTACATGTCCAAAATCTTGTAGAAATGGGGGCAACACTTCAAGGGCTGCACAGAAAAAAGGTAAACTACAGCAGAAACAGGATTCCCGCACTTGACTCCAGGTACCTCAATTGCTGAAAACTGATGAATTCAGACAAACATTGTATGCATATCTAAGAGAGCTGTTACTTCCTGGTGACCTGAAAGTAACAGCTCTCTCAGATTTACACAGAGTGTTTGTACCATTTTTAACTTGAAATCTTCCGCACTGAATAAAGCCATTTTTTACACTTCATCCATAGAAACATAAAAACATTGACTTTGACAGCAGATAAGGACAGCTTGGCCCACCCAGTCTCCACACCACCTCATGGCATGACTGAATTCATTGGCTGTCTGCAATTGAGGTAGCTGGAGCCAATTGCTGGATTTCTATTTCTTCTGTATGTACATAATTTCACAGCATACTTCTTACATTACTGGAGTACTAAGATTTTAGTATTTACAGTGGGTAATGCCAGGATGCAATGCAATACTGCAGCATTCTGCATCAGAGTTACTGCAGAAAACAAGGCAATTTCAATGGCAGTTAATCTCTTTTGTCATGCAATAACCTGAGACACCTGTGTTGCATCCTGGGGGCTCCCACTGTACAGTAGTAGTTTAAATATTAAATGTCCTCTTCTGTCTATCACAGAGCTTTGCAGTAATCTCATATCAGAAACAATCCTAAACTACCTGTTTTTCTAATTCCAGAGTTGAATGATCCAATTTTCAGAGGGGTGAATCTTAATGCATGTCCAGTTTTCTACTCCTTAAGCATCCTCCCAATGGTTTCCAAACATAGCACCCTACTTTTAAAGTTGCTCATGTTTTTTCAGCATTTTTTTTGGGGGGGGGGGATCATGGCAACTGGCACCAAAAAGATGTCATTTTTTTAATGTACATGCTGCCACATTTGATGCAATTGCATGCAACTGTGGCCGCAGTTTGGCTACAGTAAGACCACCTTTTAGGTGGTCTAAGCATCTGCTGCAGTTCTACACAGTGGCACCAAATCAGGACACATGGCTTTGAAGATGTATCCCAAAGACATTTAACATTCGGCATTCGGCAAAGTCAAGGAGATTATACACATATGAATCAACCAATGAGTTATAACTATGTCACATGTACAATGTAATGAGAGTGCTAATATGGTAAAAACTGTTTAACAGCACTTTCTGTTCATGTGCCTAACAGCAAACACAGCCATTACAGTAAATAGATTGTCCTATTCACTAGCCAACAGCACAGTTTACATAATTATCATGCATTTCCTTATTGTTTCACATATGGCTCTTACCTCACATACTGATATGAGATTCTGCTACTGCTACTGTTTTCTCTACATCACTCCCCCCCACACACACACACGCACACACACTTAAAGATTGCTGTCTTGTAAGCTGGGAGCATACTAAATAGAAGCAGTGAAGCATCTGCTGGAGATATTCCTGCTAATCTTTCTTTTAGCTTGATAAATCTTGAATAGCACACAAATTATCACTCAGCAAGTGTTTAATGTTCAAGTTAATGGTCTCATTCTGGAGTACTTACACACCAAATTGCAATTTCTCTTTTCCTGTGTTTTATGCTATCAGTCAAAGCATAAATAGAAAGAATGTGTTCAGTTTAGTGAAGTCATTTTGGGAACAGGATGGGAGGGGAAGAAGGAGGTGAGGTGCCTGCCTGCCTGGGGCCTCGACATGGAGGAATGCAAAGTAAATTCTTAAGATCACTGGGGAAGCAAAGCAGAAGGGTGAGCTGGATGTCATTGTCCATCTGAGAACAAATGTCCTGCATGAAACATTGCAGGGATAGTGCAGGAGAGGTTCAGGAATCTGGGGAGGGGCCTGAAATAGGTAGCTCACACAGTGGCATTCAATGAGGTGCAACCTGTGTACAGCTGGGGGAAGGATAGTGAACTCTGCACCAGGTCCTTCAACAACTGATTGATGGCATGGTGCTATGGTGCAAAGAGGAGGGATTTGGCTATACTAGTGACTGGGGTCTTACTTGGGAGGATAGATGCCTATATAAGGATAATGGCCTGCATCCAGCCTGGAGAGGAATGGCAGTCCTTGGTGGAAGGTTTAGATGCTACTTTGATGGGCATTTAAACTACCCATGGGGGAGGCAGAAATACTGTGGGAGGAAGTGATTGTCCCTTGGAGAATAGGACATCAGTGAGAAACAGCCCAGGGGAGAAAAATTCACCAGGGGTGAAGAGAAGTAAGAACCAGGGAGAAGGAAGTTCAGGAGGGCTGGCAAGGGGAACTGAGGTTGTAGAAGGAGTTATGGAGGGCAGACAGAGTGAAAGAAGAAAAGGGGAGGAAAAGCTGGAGGAGATGGAAAGGACATGGGAAGGAAGCATGGGGGGGATGGGAAAGGAGGAGGGAGGATAAAAAACAGTAGAAGGCCATTTGTGTCAATGCAAGGAGACTTGGAATGACCTTGAAGCTATCATTGCAGAGGCAAACCTAGATCTAGTAGCTATAATGGAGCCATTGTGCAACAACAACCACAGCTGGGATGTGACTATGCCAGTGTGAACCATGTTCCATAAGGACAGGGCAGGGAGAAAAGGTGAGTGAGTTGTACTTTATGAAAGGAAGGGAATTAAGGTGACAGAGATACTGGATTACCAGGGGGAAAGGAGGGGACTAGAGGTACTATAGATCAGCCTAGAAAAAGGATCAGGAGCCTTTATTCGAAGAGTGGTATACTGACCATTGACACAGGGGGAAGAAATGGACAGGGCCTTGGGAGATGCCATTAGGAAAGTGGCAAGCAAGAGGTAAGTACTAGTCTGGGGTGATTTTTTTACATGCCAGGTGTAGACTAGGGCACATTGGCTACAGCTTCGTCAAGAAGCAGGGCCTTCCTGGTCTACCAACAGGGGGAATTTCTAAGGCAGCGGGTTATAGAACCCACCAGAAATGGGGAAGAGCTGGACCTGGTACTTACAAACAGAGACAGAATTGAAGAATCACAGTGGGCAGTCCCCTGCATACTAGGGATCAGTGTATTGTGAGGCTTGGCATACAGACTGGGCATGAGAGAAAATACACAGATGAGGGTTGTAGACTTCAGGAGGGCAGATTTTGGAGAAATGGGCAAGTGCCTCAATGATCACCTCAAAGGAACACATGGCCGTGGGGATGTGAAGATCCTATGAAACAGGATTAAAGATTGCATAGCAAAGGCAATAGCATGCTGCTTGAAGGAAGTCAGTAAGGGAGGAAGAGGCTGCTGTGGTTCTCCAAGGAGGTGGAAAAAGCAGGGAAGGGAAGGGAAGGAAAAAAAACACAGCCTTCAAGAAATATAAGGGGACACAGAAAAAAAGAGGACCAGGAGGACTAGCTGGCTAAGAAAAGGGAAACGGGAAAGGGGGTGAGAGCAGCGAAAGTGCAAGTAGAAAAGAAAATAGCCAGGGAGGTGAAGAAGAGAGACAAGACCTTTTTAGGTATGTGAGCAAGAAGAAGAAGACAAGGGGAGGGATAATAAGAATCAGAGGGGCAGAGAGAGAGAAAGGGGGAGGAACTGTGCAGAAGAGGATCAGGAGAAGGCTGAAATTTTAAATAAATACTTCTGTTCAGTCTTCATAGTAGAGGGAGGGGGACATGCCAGCATGTTCCAGAAAGCTCCAGGGGATGGGAGACATGGACACTAGTGCCTTTATGGAAGAGAGACTCTGGAAAAGGTTGGAAGTCCTAAAGGTAAATAAGGTGATGGAGCCGAACAGGATTCACCCAAGGATTCTAAAGGAGCTGAACGAGGTGCTAACTGCCTCTCTGCCAATACCATTCACTACCTCTTTAGAGACAGGGGTAATATCAGAGGACTGGAGGAGGGACATTGTAGTCCCTCTGTGCAACAGTGGCAGCACGGAGGAGGCTAGCAACTACAGGCCAGTCAGTCTCACTTCAATGGCGGGAAAATTGATGGAAACCCTACTGAAGGAAAAGCTGATGAAGTAACCTGAATCAAAGGGGCTGCAGGACCACTGGCAGCATAGCTTCACAAGAGGAAAGCCTTGTCAAACAAATCTCATAGATTTCTTTGACTGGGTGACTAGGGAGGTGGACCAGGGAAGAGCAGTGCATGTGGCCTTGCTGGACTTCAGTAAGGCCTTAATACTGTGTTACACAGGAGGTTAGCGAAGAAAATAAGCGGCCTGGAAGTAGGAGAGAAATTGGTAAGCTGGGTATCAAACTGGCTGAAGGATAAGAGGCAGAGGGGGGTGGTGGTGGTGGTGAACAGCAGACAGTTGGAGGGCAGAGGAGTGACTATCAGTGCTAAAGGATCAAGTGCTGGGGCAGTCCTCTTCAATGTCCTCATAAGCCACATTGTGGAGGATGTGGAAGTGAAGTAGTGTCTCTTTGCAGATGACACAAAAATCTGCAACAGAGTGGACACGCAAGAGGGGGTGGAGAGAATGCATAGGAATCTTGGGAGGCTGGGGGAATGATCTAAGGGGTGGCAACTGGGTTTCAATGTCAGAAAGTGCAAGTCATGCACCTAGGGTGGAGAAACCAAGAAACTGTGTATGGGGGGAAGGTACTTACAGTCACCAAGCAAGAAAAGGACCTGGGGGGGGGTCTTCATATCTGATGATCTCAAGGCAGCTGGTCTGTGTTACAGGACATTTGAAAATGCTAGTGGGATGCTTGGGTGAATAGGTAGGAGGATTTCTAGCAAGAGGAGAGAGGTGGTGTTGCCACTGTATGCTCACTAGTGAGACCCCAACTGGAGTACTATGTCCAGTGCAGGAGGCCGCACCTCCAAAAGAACATAGACAAGGGTGGAAACAGTACAGAGGAGGGTCACCAAAATGGTACAGGGACTACACGAGAAGCCATACAAGGATCGGCTGCAAAAGTGGATATGACTGAGACCTATAAGTACCTCACAGGGGTGAACAAGGCACAGGTGGGCTGTCTCTTGCAAAGAAAGAAAGGCATGAAGCTAAAGGTGGGGAAGTTTAAAAGGGATGGGAAGAAATACTTCTTCATAGACAGAGTCGTGGACCACTGGAACAGCTTACTGGTAGAAGTTGTGGGACCTAAGAAAGCAGAACGCTTCAAACGTTTCAGGCATGCATGGGACAGGTACAAGGGAAAACTAGAGGACAGGGAAGTGGGGGAGGATGCCAGTGACCATGAAGGTCAGAGGTGTCAGAATAGGTAGAGGAAATTGGGGCCCTGAATGGGCCAACTAGTCTTTTTCTGCCAACAAAATCTGACGACAGGAATTTTCTGTGCTCCAGAATGCTACATTTTTTCCCCTTCTGTTCCACTCAGTAGTCACCTGTCCAGTAACTGATTGAAGAAGAATTTTGAAATCCAATTATTATTTAGCCCATCAAAACATTTCAAAAGCAGCAAAATGTAAATTTTAACTGGCAAATGTTCTGATTTCGATTACATGATTATACAATATAAATTGATTATACACTGTGTCTTTTAACATGCCTCTCAACTGTGTCTGATTTTCAGGGATGTTCCACATTTGGCCTAAAGAATTTCTTTTGTCTCTACTAAATTTGACATTTCTGTCACTGAAGAGCAGGGATTTGAGGCATAAAATAACATCAGTAGTTCTACTTCTAAACTGCTTTTAATACTAAGCAACATATTATAGCAGACCTCTTTAGCTGATATTAGATTTTTAAAGATCAGTCCATGATTTTTGCCTTTGTCCCTGATTCATGAGCAGGTGTACCTTTCAACATTCCTTACATCCCTCACCCCTTCCTCCCCAGTTCTAGCCTCCTAACAATGGAGTCCCCCACCAGGAGTTGTTTCCTTCCCCTGTGGGGTCCCATGCCACCCTCCTGTGGATCTCCTTTGTGGAGGTTCCCAGCATCCTCCTTGGTCTCCACTGCTGGTGCCTCCATAGAGGAACCACACTTTGCCAGAATGGCATAGGAATTGTGGAGAGGTACAACTGGAGGGATGCACCTCTGTTCCACCACCCTCACCCTCCCTGAGCCCACTGTGGTCCAACCGCTCCTCTTTCTTGGCATCCTCTGAGGCAAGGGCAGTGGCACTGGTGGTCCCTGGATGGAAGAGAAGGTCCCACAAATCCTGGCCAACTCAGCCTGGAGATGAGCAACCTCCTCCCTCAGCCCAGAGAGGTGTCTGCAGATGGGACAATCCCGCATCCTCCACAGTGGGTCCCCCACCCCCACCCGCTCCTCTGTACAGTGGCAGAGAACATTCTGGTGGTTCAGTGGACCCCCAGTAGCCCCCATGGACCTCCCACCTCCCTGCATCCCCCTTACCCTGGATCCCAGTACTCTGACAAGTCACATACAGCAATTGGCACAGTTCTCCTCTCACCTCCATGGCTGATTGTTGTATGAGCTCTCAGTGAGCACAGTTACTGTAGAAATGGCTGTTTCTATGGTACGTGTGTTCACTGACAGCTCATACAGTATGATGGTCAACTGCAGAAGTAAGAGAAGGACTGTGCCGGTCACTGTATGTCACTTGTTAGAGCACTGGAATCTGGGGTAATGGGTGTACGGGGAGGTGGGATGTCATTGTGTGGGTCAGTTGGGGGGCTTTTGGGGGGCCATTGGACCACCAGTACATTTAATTTCACTTTATGTCGGGGGGGTGGGGGACCCAATGGACCACCAGGGAATGTTATAGGGCATTCAAACAGGAGATCAGGTGGTGAGGGGATGTACTGAGCCATCATGGAAGCATACAGAATTACTGAACTGAGGAGGGGGCCTCTTGACTGCCAGATAATGCTATGATGCAATCGGATGGGAGAATGGGGGTGGCAGCTGCATTACAGCTGCCCTGCTTTCAGGGGGGTGGGGTATGGGCATAGTGCCATGTTAAGAGGTGTTTTTTTTCTTTTTGTGGCAGTAATCAGTCCTGCTTGTGGGGCTGTTTACCACTGCCACAAACCTCTGAATATCCCACTGTGCCAGTATGCATAAGAGGCCCCTCTCATTTGCAAAGGTGCAGTGATATTGTTGTGCCTTGGTGCTATTGGGTTTAGGGGGCACTCCCGGGGCCTCTGAACATAGCCCTGCTGGGAGTGCCCACACAAACCCAGGTTAGCACCCTCGTTAACATGCGCAAACCATTTTAGTGTGGGTACTAATCTCGGAATATCCAGACCCCTGTATTGGTTGGTTTGTCCAGTTCAGGAAATGGATGGAACTGGGCACAGATGAAAAACAAAACATCTACCATCTGAATACATGACAGACTCTCTTAAAATCTGAATTCTGATGCCAAATGAAGCTGCAACAGACCTATTTTTGACAATCCAGTCCAAGGCTTTCTCCTGACACACTGTACAATTATTATTTGCTTATAGCCCAATATGTTGTGCAGACCATTAACCTTTCCTTTGTGGTCTGTGGCACTGGATGGCAAAACATGGACACTTTACCTAATGAAAAGAAAGTGTGGTTCCTCTATGGAGGCACCCGCAGTGGAGACCAAGGAGGATGCTGGGAGCCTCCACAAAGGAGATCCACAGGAGGGTGGCATGGGACCCCACAGGGGAAGGAAACAACTCCTGGTGGGGGACTCCATTGTTAGGAGGATAGAACTGGGGGGGGAGGAAGGGGAGAGGGATGTAAAGTGCCTGCCTGGTGCCATGGCTTGGAGGGACAGGGAGCGAATCCTTAGGATTGCCAGAGCAGCTGCACAGGGGAGGGAGCTGGATGTCATTGTCCACCTAGGGACAAATTTCCTGGCTAAGGAAGGGATTAGATCAGTGCAGGAAAAGTTTGTGGAATTGGGGAGGGGACTTAGATAAGTAGCATGCATGGTAACCTTCTCGGAGGTGCTGCCCATCTATGGTGTAGAAGAGGCTAGGGTGTTCTACACCATGGGATTCAAACAGTGGTTGAAAAACTGGTGCAGAGCTCAGGGATTTGGCTTCATTGGGGACTGGGGGTCCACCTGGAGTGATGCAAGCCTATACTGGCATGATGGGCTGCATCTGTCCAGGAGGGGAACCAGGATCCTAGGTGATAGGTTTAAATGCTTCATTGGCAAGCATTTAAACTAGCCAAGGAGGAGAGGCACTGGAAAGGAGCAGGGAAATCCTAGCCCCCCAAAAATCATGGTAGTAAGTGCAGTAAACACCAACATAGAGGTGGCGATAGGTAGAAGGGCAGGGTTAAATGGGGAAAGTGACAAAGGCAAGAAGGACAGGGATGGGGCAAAAAGGAGTAAGGCCATCAATAAATGGAGGGTAATGAGTACCAGTGCCAGCAGTCTAGGCAACAAGGTCCCTGAGCTGGTGGCCTTGATGGAAGAGGGATGCCTGGATATTCGTAGCAGTCACAGAAACATGCTACACAGAGAACCATGGCTGGGATGTTAACATACCAGGGTACATAACCTACAGGAGAGACAGGCAGGGGAGAAGAGGGGGAGGAGTAGCTCTCTATGTAAAGGAAGGGATGAAAGCAACTAAACAAAAGAATAAACAGGGAGGAGAGGAGGCACTGTGAGTCACCTTGGAGACTGGAAAGGGCACCACAATCTGCACAGGGGTTGTGTACAGACCCACATGTCAGGGAGAGGGAATGGACAAGGATATGATGGAAGGCATTCTTAGGATGGCAGAGAAAGGGGAGATACTGTTGATGGGAAACCTGAATATGCCAGATGTTAACTGGAGCACATTTGCTGCAGCCACATCCAAGAGCAGGGCCATTCTCGATGCCCTACAGGTGGCAGGCCTCAGACAGCTAGTTTCAGAACCCACTCATGAGGGAGCAATCTTAGACCTCGTCACTCTCAAATGGGGGCAGTGAGAGGATCTCAGATCTAGAAGTGGGTTGCCATCTGGGAACAAGTGACCATCAAACAGTGTGGTTCATGTTAAACTCAGCTACAGAGTCAAGCCATACAAAAAGTGAGGGTACTGGACTCAGGAGGGCTGACTTTGGCAAGATAGGAGAGTGCCTCAGAAAAGCACTAGCAAACAGGCTAGAAGGAGGGTGGAGCAACAATGGGAATCATCAAACTGCCATCACAGAGGCAACAAGCCTTTGTGTGAAGCAAATAAACAAATCAAAATGAAAGAAAAAGCCACTATGGTTCTCAAAAGAGGTGGCTGGGAAAGTCAGAGAGAAAAAGATAGCATTCAGGAAGTGTAAGGAAACACAGAAGGAGCAGGACAGAGAGCTGTACCAGTTAAGGCAGAAGGAAGCAGGGAGGGAAGTCAGAATAGCAAAGGCCCAAACTGAGGAAAAGATAGCCAACTCAGTTAAGAAGGGGGATAAAACCCTTTATAGGTACATCAGAGAGTGTAGAAAGACAAAGGGAGGGATAGTGAGGCTGAATAGAATGAATGGTGGATGGGCAGAGGGGGACAGTGAAAAAGCAGGGATACTGAATGAATATTTCTGCTCAGTATTCACAAAAGAGGAGGGGGAAGTGCCTAATCCAATTAACAGAAGCACTCTTGATAGGGGGGTTGATCCCAGCCCTTTCACAGAAGAAAGGGTTCTGCAAGAACTCCTAAAACTGAAGGTGGACAAAGCAATGGGGCCTGACGGAATTCACCCCAGAATTCTAAAAGAATTAAGGGGAGAACTAGTGAAACCACTAACTACTCTTTTTAATAAATCATGGGAGGATGGTGTGGTACCCGAGGACTGGAGGAAGGCAGATGTGATTCCTCTTCACAAAAGTGTTACCAAGACAGAGGCAGGAAACTACAGACCTGTCAGTTTGACCTCTGTGGCAGGGAAAGTGATGGAGTCACTTCTGAAGGAAAGAATAGTTGAGTACCTAGAGGCCAGTGGGGCACAGGACCCAAGGCAGCATGGGTTCACAGTGGGAAGGTCATGTCAGACGAATCTAATAGATTTCTTTGACTGGGTGACCAAAGTAGTAGACCAGGGAGGGGCTGTGGACATGGACTACATAGACTTTAGCAAGGCATTTGACACAGTCCCACACAAAAGATTAATAGTCAAATTAACCAGCCTGGGAGTGGGTCCCAGGGCGGTAGCCTGGGTAAAACATTGGCTGGACAACAGGACACAGAAGGTAATTGTAAATGGAGTCCACTCTGAAGAAAGAGGGGTTACTAGTGGGGTACCACAGGGCTCAGTACTGGGTCCAGTCCTTTTTAATGTCTTTATAAGTGACATTGCAGAGGGACTGGAAGGAAAAGTATGCCTCTTTGCAGATGACACAAAGATCTGCAACAGGGTTGATACACAAGGAGATGTAGAACGGATGAGAAGGGACTTGGCAAGGTTGGAGGAATGGTCAGAAGTATGGCAGCTAGGATTCAGTGCAAAGAAGTGCAAAATAATGCACCTGGGAAACAAGAACCCAGGGGAAGATTACACAATGGGGGGGTAGGTAGTAACAACAACGAAAAAGGAAAGTGACCTGGGGGTAATCATATCAGATGACTTTAAGGTTAGCAAGCAATGTGAGAAGGCAGTAGGAAGGGCTGGGGTATACTGGGATGCATAGGGAGAGGCATCACCAGCAGAAAACAGGAAGTTGTTATCCCTCTGTACAGACAGTTGGTGAGACCCCATCTGGAGTACTGCATCCAGTTCTGGAGACCCCATCTCCGCAAGGACATAGACAGGATAGAGGCAGTCCAGAGGAGGGCAACTAAAATGGTGCAGGGTCTGCAAGAGAAGCCGTACAAGGAGAGACTAAAGGAGCTTAATATGTATACCCTTGAGGAAAGAAGGGAGAGGGGGGACATGATAGAAACTTTTAAGTACCTCAGTGGAATCAACAAAGTCCAAGAGGGTAGCATATTTCAGAAAAAGAGACGTGCAAGAACATGGGGACATAATTTAAAGATGTGGGGGCGGTTCCGGGGCAATGTGAGGAAGTATTTTTTCACAGAGAGGGTAGTGGATGCATGGAACAGTCTTCCTGAGGAGGTTGTGGGGTCTAAAACTGTGGGAGAATTCAAGAATGCATGGGATGGACATAAGGCAATTCTTGTGGGGGGTAGGAAGAAATAGGCTGTTGGTTAACTAGGATCTGTGGCCTATCCTGTAGGTAGGGAAATGGGCAGACTAGGTGGGCCAAGTGGTCCTTATCTACCGACAAAGTCTATGTTTCTATGTTAACTAGGGATTATTGTACATAACTCGGATGAGCAATTGACAGGTGGGGTGACCTACTGGACCACCAAGGAATGTTATAAGGCATTTGGATGGGCAATAGGGGTGGGGGGCACACTGAACCACCAGGGTTCGAATTCCAGGTATGCAAGTGGTGCTACGGAGCTGCTGTGGCCCATGTAAGTGAGCCCATATTGGGCATACAAATGGCCCTTTAGCACATCACATATCCCAGAGGCATCATTTGTATGCTTGGGTTAAATATCGACCACAGGGGTCTTGGCACTACCTCATTTCAGGCAACATTATTGCCTGTGGGCTATCTATATAGCTTAGGTCCATTTTGGGGCAGCGCAGATTCACTTAGCGTGGAGCTAACATGGACAAATATTCTATCAGATAGCAACGCTCACTATCTGTCTAAATATCGCAGCAGCCAGGGGTGCACAAAGGCAAGTGAAGCGTAAATATGGTGGTCTATAGCGCAGCAACAGACACTGCACTAAAAAGGATTCACATTGCCCTCAACAAGGCATGTAGGCTCACAATGGCTGCAGATCGAAATACCCACACCTGCTCCTTATACAAGGAGACCAATTGGCTGCCACTAAAGAACAGGATTATATTCCAAACATGTCTCCTTGGAAAAAAGGCACTAAAGGGTAAAACCGCCCCATGCATTTCTAGCATCCTAACACCAAGTGCTACCAGCTATACCACCAGAGGCAGGATGAGGGGGGCCCTAGCAATACCTTTCCGTCTAACTGTGCAGGGACAGCGTGCTTTCAGCTTTAGGGCCCCCCAATGGCTCAATGAAATCCCAGTGCACATTCTAAACTCCCAATGCATCTCGCAATTCAAAAATGGCCTAAGGCAACACCTTCCTACTAGGACAGTTTGTGACTGCCACTAGGACTCCAACACCCATAATGCCCACTCACCCACACTCTCCTTCCCCTTCCTTTTACACCCACTCTTCCCTTTGCCCTATCCCTCTGTCTTCCTCTCCCCCCTGTGCCTTTTCACCCACTGGATCAACCTTAAAACCAACATACTACCTCTCTCCCAACCTCCTAGACAAAGCCACTTCTTCTGGCTGCCCACTCTCCCCCAGTCTTCCCTCCCCTCACCTTGACTCCTCCTGACTCTCACACTAGGTGTCACACCTGTTTATCTCCTTTGCTACATATAAACACTGTCCTTTACCCTAGTTGAATGCTCTTGACGCCTGTACTATCACCATTGGTACTATGAATGACATTGTATCCTTACTGTATACTAGCTACCTACTATTCAAGTATTGTACGTGAACTGTTATTGCTGTCATTGTCACTGTTTGACGTGGAACCTTTGTAAAAGAGCTCTGAGCTCAAAGGTATGATCTGAATCCCTAAATAAATAAAAAATAAAAAAAATATATATATTTATGCTGCACTTGACCATTTCCCGAATATCAGGCCCCAAATGCTTTATTTTCTACCTACAGTCAAGGCCTGCAGTATGCTGGATTCTGTTGTTTGCTTTCTAGTGAAAGGCGCTATCGAATTTTGTCAGCCTGTGTTGTTTACTAATATGGGCACCATATCAGTGCCATAAGCTGCTCACTATTTCAGTCTTTGCCAGGAGGTGTCTTCCGCCATTCACTTTACTGCTGCATTCTTTGTTTATTTACTTGAAATTACTGCAACTGAGATAACCCCAAAAGATGCAACATCTCATTTTCAGGGGATTCCAGGAAGGATAGCAGCAGTGAACAGGGTAACATAGTTTAGCAGGAATAGTTACATACAAGTTAAAATATACAAGGCAAACAGCAAACTGTAAAGATAAATACATCCAAACAGTAATCAAAGCAAGCTAAAAAAGTGGAGTCACAGCAAATAAAGAGCATGAGCATTGATGTGTCAGGGAGAGGGGAATACATTACCAGAGCACATGTGTGGCTGCTCTTGAATGCTTGACAGCAAGCCCATTTAGTTTAGAACCAATATACCTGTACAGCGATATCTCCAGGACATGACCGTACATACATGATTTGAAGAATGAATGTGGCTCCTTAACAGCAGTGTGCTAGTTAGCACGTTGCATTATATTTGGTGTGGCACAACAGGCACCTTTAGAAAATGGAGCTCAAGGTACTGAAGGGAAGCAGCCTGCCATAGAAGGCCACTCCTCCTGGACTGTTCCAGGATTCATTTCTTCATTACCCCACCATCCTTCCCTCCTCCTCCAGTGGCATGTCCCTCTTTCTGTAGGCTTCTTCCTAAGCTACCTTTAGCCCAGGGAATCATTCCCACAGCACCTAAAGGGGTGGAACCCTCCTCTAGTGTTCCTCGCCGTCATACCCCTATAGGGTGGCATATCCCATGGATAGAGAGGCAAACAGCCACAATATATTTAAGTCATACAAGCATACATCATATCATGTTTTGTAAGCACATTGAATTAAAATTGTGCTGTAAATACCACCATTGTCAGGGTCATTATTCTAGACAGTGCTGGCATGCCACTGTCCCGGGGGGGGTTGCTGGTTCACACAGCAGGACTCTGGGCTTTGGGCAGGGCTGTGACCCATATGTGTATTGGAGGCTGTGTTTACTGTTGAGGGTGGGGGTGCCATGTGTGAGGTAATGGGCATTGCCACTGTCGTCCTGTGCTATTCTGTTGTCCAACCACGTGCCACTGTGCCAAACATTGGTGGGCGGCTACACAAATGTTGTATGGCCAATACCAGACCTCCATTACATGAGGGTACTTTACAGTGATGTTCCTGCACAGCCTGTACCCATGGAACCTACAATCCATGTGCAGCATCCTGTAGACCAAGTACTTAGGTGGTTTACAGCAGCCCTCCACATGGTGTATTGCTGTATGCACCATGCTGCATGCTGGACAGCTGTATTTTACACAGTGCATGTGCATGTGGGGGTGGTGCACATGCTGTTATGCGGACATGCCCCTCCATCCATGCATTGTACTGTCATGGCGCAGTTATGCTTGGTATGCCCATGCATGCATCCTCTCTCTTTCTTTTCTTTCTGTCTTCCTTCCTGCCCTCCTCCCTCCCTCCTTCCCTCCTTCTTCCTTCCTTCCTTCCTTCCTTCCTTCCTTCCTCCTCCCTCCTTCCTTCCTTCCTTCCTTCCTTCCCTTTTTCTTTTCTCGTCAGGATTATTTTTGTTGGTTCTTGGTATCTGCAAATAGGGGATTACAAGTGTAGTAAAAATTTGGTCTCAACATCTTAAACTGTTTTGCATCTGCTTTCTGCTGGGAGGGAATATATTTGCTATACTGTTGGGGCATATTCCAGGTTATTCATTTATTTATTTATCTGTTCATTTATTTATTTATTTATTCATTCGTTCATTTGGAAATAAACCTTTGAGCTCCGGAGCTAATTCACAAAGGTTCCTCATCACAACAGGTAGTTACAAAGTAATTGCAAAGTATAAGCAGGCAGGGTACAGGAGGTGGCTCTATGGAACCTTGTCACAGAGAATTACAGAGGTGCAACAACAGACAAATCAGATAGGACAGTGATCATCAAATTAGTTTATGCTGACAATGCAGCTATACTACGAAGTATGGAGTAACTGAACATATATTCAGTTTCATCAGAAGAGACAGTCACACTTGGGCCTGAGTGTAAGAACATTTCTTAGTTCCTTCTTGAACAGGGCTCTTTTAGTGAGGTTCAGCTGGGATTCAGGCAGCTCATTTAACTGGAGAGGTGCTCTATAGGCAAAGGAGCATTGGGCCTGGCTTGTTTTATGGAAAGCCACAGACAGTGCATTACTGGTTGTATTCCTGGTTGCATATTGGTTATGGACTGGGGGCAGGAGATTTTGTATGGCCGGGGGAGGGGGAGAGGCCCATGACGTCTTCATCCCTATTAGACATACTCTACTGAATATTTAATTATATCTTGCTGTTGAAGTCAGCTGGATTGTGAGTATAGGGTACAGGTGTGTGTGTGTGAGCCTATCAACCCTGAGAATGAAGTGGCTGGCCTTATTTAGCACCAGTCTGACCCTACTGAGGACTGTGTTAGTAGCCACACTATAGACTGACAGGCCATAGTCCAATACTAGGAGAATAGCACTGGTTACTGCCATGTGCCTTGCTGCCGGGGTGAAGTAGTGCCTATGCCTATACAATACCCCTAATTTTATGTTGACTAGTTTTACAATGTTGTCAACATGCTGGGCATAAGTAAGTGCATCATCTAGGGTTACTCCTAGATACTTAAATGCTGTTACTTGTTCCAAGGGATCCCCATTATTGTTTATTATGGTGAGCAGAGGGGCATTTGTCCTCACGAGTGGGCCTGCCAATATCATGGTCTTTGTTTTCTTATAGTTCAGGAGTAGTTTATTTTGACTGAACCACTTTTCCAATGCCCCAAAACTGTATTGGAGTTCACGTATAAGAATCTCTGATCATGGGCTACTGGAGTAGATGACCGCATCATCTGAGTACAGGAGAACGTTCAAGGGACAGGCTGCAGAGAGGTTATTTACAAATAGCCTGAATAACAGAGGCCCCAGAATAGATCCCTGAGGTACACCAATGGTAACACGGTTGGTTTCAGACAGTGTTCCATTGACCCTTACATGCTGCGACTGGTTGGAGAGGTAGCTGTGGAACCAGGACACAGTATCCAGTGAGAGGCCAAGGGTGTAGAATTTGGAAACTAGAAGCGAGTGGTTAATGAGATTAAAAGCTTTTGTTAAATCAATGTATATGGACCCTGCTAGGTTCCATTGTCAGGGCCTCATGCAGGTAGCTAGTGTACTCTTTCAGCATAGTTAGTGCTATGAAGCATCCTGAACCCATGTTGCTGTGGGCATTGGATATTGTACTTACAGAGATAATCAACAAGTTGGTCAAAAATTATTCTTTCCAGAGTCTTGGACAGAGGGGAGAGGATGGATATCAGTCTACAGTTGGTCTCTAGGGAGTGGTCTCCACTTTTGTGGATGAGGGTGACCAGTGCCATTTTTCCATAATCCTGGGAATTGTGAGTACTGGAGGGAGAAGCTGAATATTTTGGTTAGAGGGAGGGCCAGTTCATTCAGGGTTAGGGCTACCAGTTTCATGTCTATCATGTTGTTGCCCATTCTTGTTTTACCCAGATCCCGTTTTACATACTTTTTTGTATCAGATACACTGACGAGTCTGAAATAGAACTGTGGGTTGCTGGGGTTGCATGTAGTGGCTGTAGGTGGAGATTCATCCCAAGCTTCAGGGGTGTCCACCATGTGGTAGGCATTCTGGGTTAGGGTGCCACTGAGGTCAGTAAAGGCATTGCTGAAGGAGTTTGCAATCTCCCCTGGATCCAATGTAGCTGCTCCATTGGTGCTGAGCATTACAGGCTGCAATTTGTCATCCTTTCCCAGGAGATCTTTTAAATTCTTCAAAATTTTTTCCCATCTCCCTGGCTATTCAATTGTTTTTCTTTAAAGTAGGTTGCCTTTGCCAGCCTTATGCCCTTGTGCATTTGTTTCTGGTGGCCCTGTACTTTTGTACGTATGCTTATGACCCAGAAGATCTGGCCATTGCCACAAGTTATCTCTGTCCCACATCTGGGCAAGGAGTGATGGGGAGATCCACCCAGCACTTGTGCCTCGAATCATAAGTTTTTTAAAGGGGGCAAACATGTTGCTGGCCATATTGAGTTGATTGAGGAAATAGTCCAGGGCTAAGTAGATATCAAGGATGGAGTCCAAGAAGTTCTAATCCACCTGGGCAAGGTAGGCCTTGAATGCAGCTAATTGTCCCTTGCGGAGCACCCCACTTGTGACAATTTTGGGGGGTGTCCTAGGAATTTTGTTTGTCCAAGTACATATCACCAGAGAATGGTCGATGATGGCATCCGGGAGAACAGCAACCTCCATGAGTCTTTTAGGGTTGGTGGTCAGAATCCAGTCAATAAGCGCGCTGGTTTTCAGTCCTGTGGTTGGCCCTAGTGCAGTCTTTTAACTACCTGTGTGAGGTAGTGACTTGCCACTAGGTCCTCGTGTGCCATACTATTTTTTGTGAGTCAGTTAGTATTGAAATCTCCCATGGCAATTGCTTCCCACTTATTGATTACTTGTCTATAGTACCTGGTAAATGTTTCAAGACCAGACTGCTGTCTGCAAGGGGGTACGTTGACGGTCATGAAGACTAGGGTTTTACAGCCCTTTCCTACCAGTAGCTTTACTGACAGACATTCGCAGTCACTAGTAGGATTGACAAGTTGCATTATGTGACACTGAAAGCTCGACTTGAGGTAGAATAAGCGTCCTCCCCCTCACTTTCCCTACCTGTCCAGTCTAAGCATATGGTAGCCATCCAGAGTGAGGGCAGTGTCAGGTATTTTATGGGCGAGCCAGGTTTCAGTTAGTGAGATGATGTCGGGTTGCGCCAGTGCCACCCAAGCCTCAAATAGAGCAAATTTTGGCAGTAGGCTGCCAGTGTTAATAGAGGCAATTCTTAAGTGGCCCTGCTGGTACTTGCTTGATCCAGTTCCATGGGGTAGATCAGGGTTTGGGTGAATGTTGCCCAAGGTGAGCAACAGGATCAGAGTGAGTTTCTTTATGGCATTCATTTTGTGAGCAGGCCACCACAGTTGGCTGTTATGCCCACTGAATTTAGTAAGGGCTTTGCGGATCAGAGGGCTTGAGGGGATTGACAAATTATAATGGGACCCTGTGAGTCAAGTGGAGGAGTCAGGGCATATTTTGAGGGCCATTCCAGGAGTGAAAAGCAGCATGGATTCTCCCTTTTCCCAGGGGCACTATTTTATCAGCTGGAGGGTAACAGAAGTAAATGTTTTGCAATGG
Organism: Neoceratodus forsteri; assembly: GCA_016271365.2. Classification (NCBI taxonomy): domain Eukaryota; kingdom Metazoa; phylum Chordata; order Ceratodontiformes; family Ceratodontidae; genus Neoceratodus; species Neoceratodus forsteri. The sequence continues at coordinate 10,477,453 of CM057456.1, forward strand.
TCATTCCCTTGTGGATTGGACGGAGTTAGTGCCAGCATAGCTATCGCTATGAAGAGAGATTTCTCAGGAGGCACGTCTGGCCAGCCCTTATGCAGCTTTGTAATCATGTGGCTATGTGTGTGCAGGCTAATTTTATGCTGAACTGGATGCAGGTGTTGCCCCTTTCAGGTGTGTCAATTACAAGGGGAGTGACTGGGAGGGAGAGCGGCAGGCGGGAGGGAAGGTTATTCCTATAGCATCACTATGTCAGCAGTGCTGCCCGCCAAAACCTGAAAGCATTCACCTTTCCATATCTGGTGACTTTCTCCTGGGTCTGTGTGGGGAGGGCTGCAGTCTGTGGGCCCTCACAACCTTTTCTTGAGGTGGTGCAGTGCTGGAAATGAGGCCAGGGAGTCTGTTGTGAGGAGAGAAAACAGTGAGTGAGAAGGCTGAAATCTGAGCCAGGCAGTGACACAGAGTAATCGGTCACTGTCTGCTGACAGAAACTGCACTGCAGGTGACAAGGCAAAAACATTCCTCAGTGAGATATGCTACTGTTAAATTATACCAAGCACACTGTGAAAACAGGGAAGGCTACCTTAGTGAGAAACTGCAGAATTAATCACACAAAATAGCTGCCATATATTGCTTAACAATTATCTAACAATTGTGGCTTAAACAACAGTACATGGTAGATAACATAGCAAGATAAACAGTCAGCTAAAATCACGCTTAGGCACTGATCCTGAGGTCCTAGTTTGGCATCAAATCCTGAAGGTGTTCCGCTTCCAATATCTGGCAGCTTTCTTCTGGGGCTGTGTGGGGAGGGCTGCAGTCCATGGGCCCTCACGACCCTTTTCTGAGGTGGTACAGGTCTGAGAATGTGGCCAGGGAGTCTGGTGGCTTTCTCCTGGGGCTGTGTGGGAGGACTGCAGTCCGTGAGCCCTCATGACCCTTTCCTGAGGTGTTGCGGTTCTGGGAATGGGGCCAAGGAATCTGATAGCTTTTTCCTGGGGCTGTGTGAGGAGGACTGCAGTCTGTGGGCCCTCACGACCCTTTCCTAAGGTGGTGCAGTTTTGGGAATGGGGCTAAGGAGTCTGGTGGCTTTCCCTTGGGGCTGTCTGCAGAGGGCTGCAGTCCGTGGGCCCTCATGACCCTTTCTTAAGGTGGTGTGGTTCTGGGTTCTATTTTCTCATTCCAGTATTATTGTTCATAATGTTATCATTATTTATACCAGGTGTTATGAAATTTTATTTCATATTCAAGTTCTTCAGCCCAGTTATTGTTTGTTATAAGTCTGATACCAGTTCTGAGATAACTGATTTATCATTGTGACTCACTACACAATCTTTTTGTTGATTTTCTCCCATTGAGGATCCTGGAGAATCACTTACAGGGAAGGCCAAGAAACTATCTAGAAGGTTTCTATCCCCTTTACTTCTGTTATTAGTAATTAGCATATTTAGATGCCCAGTGCTTGTCCCTTGCAATTTGCCTGAATTTTATGATGAATTTAAATCAACCTGTAGTTTAGGAGACTATTCTAATGAAGAGTCAATAGCATCATTTCTAGTATAAATAGCTTCATTAAGTGCATGTGAGTTTCTATGGCCTGCATTCAGTTTCAGGGTCGGGGTTACTTGATTTAATTCTTTATTATCATCAGCAGATGTTTTTCTTTCATTAGATTTAATATTTAGAATGACAGCATGGGCCAGGTGTAAAGCAGGAAATCAGACAGCAAGAACAAACAGTACTCATCCGTATATTAGACTAAGTCACTGTAATTAAAAAACAAGAAAAAAAAATGTGTTGAAAACAGCATAAGGCATAGTCATAAAGAAATAACAGTCAAAGTCTGTTAAATGGATGTCAGCATGTGCTGGTTACAAATCCCGGAGTATCTCAGAATGACTTCAGGCAACATATAAAATAATTCTGTTAGAAGTATCCTTACCAGTGCTAACAAATACCATAGCATTTACCTTCCAATAGTAATTGAGCAAGATGTCAAACCTTAAACATTATATAGTTTATGCCCAGGACCACCTTGAAAATGAGCTTGCTCAATGGTGTTTATGCCTGGTTAAATAAAAGTGATTGATTGATTGATTGATTATGGTAGGACATTGTTCTGCCCTAAGATCCATTACTATAATGTGTGTATAGTGAGGGTTTGTTCTGCATGAATTTCCATGCCAACTGAAACCTTGTTGTACCACCTTTCAAAAGTTATGGAACATGGTTTTATCAGTGTTACAACAAGGTTCCAGCTGACTGGAAATCTTGGAGGCAGCTGGTATTCTTCATGGCTCTGCCATGCACACAGAAATTAGTTCAAGTTCTGAATTGAAATTGCCTGCCTGCGCTGGAGTGATGTGAAAGCACTTTTTTAAATAAAAACTAAATATATACAGTATACACATGCATATATATAGTTAGGATTGAGTGGCCAGTTACATACTAAAGAAAAAGTTTAGACGTTAATAACTTTGGACCCGTTCAATGGATTTGCCTGAAATTTGGTACACACATTGGGGCACAGTAGATCTCTTGATTTGCCAAATTACATTTGTGTCAGAGTGCTGGTCTTCGTATACGAAAGTGCTGAAAAATGCAAAATTATCTATTTTTGGAGGCACCTTTTGGCATTCTTAATGTGGTCCTGCATGGCTGTTTTGTGGTGTGCTGCTCTGCAAGATGGCTCGTTTGAAAGAGCTTTGGTGGCCAAACATGCTGCTTTTTGTTTGGTGAAAAAATATTAAGGCATTCAAAAGTTATGGCACTTTTAAGTTCCCATTATAAGTCAATGGGAAAATTTATATGTATATCTTGCCATCAAAGAATCGGGGTTCTGGCCATCTTGTCCCACCTGGCGGTCAAAGAATTTGCAGCCTCGCGGTTCAAGAATCTTTGATCCCGAGGAATTTCAAAATTTCTTTGACCGCGAGACCCGCCATCTTGTTTTCAGTTTTCCGATTGCACAAGCAGAAATATCTCGGCTCAGGGGTCACTTCTGAAGTAAAACTTCAATGGGGACCCCGATCTATCAAGCCATGGCTTTGGTTCCATTCAAATCTGTCCAAAAATAGAGTTTTTAGCTTTTAAATTCTTTGTTCGCGGCTCGCTACCGATCTTTGATCGCGAGCCGACAAATTCTTTGATCGCGATCTTGCATCGCGGCCTAAAAACACAAACATCTCGACTCGGGGTGGGCTAGGGACACAAATGATGGTGGGTTTTGCTCAGCAGGGTCCTTTCTGTCAAACCATGGCATTGTTTTGCTTCAAATCAGTCAAAAAAAATCATGTTTCACCATTTTTTAGTCTCTGATCGCGAGCATGCAATTTCTTTGATCACGAGCCTGCAAATTCTTTGATCATGAGAATCTTTGATCGCGATTGTGCATCGCGAGCAAAGGACGAGATGGCCAGATTTAAACATTCATTTTCTCAGCCCAGGGGTGCCCTAGACTGTGAAATAAAGCTGGATTTTGCTCAGGGGGCTTCGTTGTGCCCCATTTGCATGCCCAAAATAATGTAATAATGATCCCTGGTAGTCTAGTGCCCCCCCAATAAAATATTTACATCCCTGGTAGTCTAGTGGCCCCCCCAATAAAATACATTAAGTAAGTAATGCCCTGGTAGTCTATTGCCCCCACTCCCTGTTTTTTTTTTAGATCCCTTGTAGTCTAGTGGCCCTAGAGCTGTATTGTTGTTATAATATTTGTATATGTCAATCTTCATATCCTGATAGTCTAGCACCCCAGCATAATGAAATAAATAGTGGATTGATAATATACCTGGTAGTCTAGTGGCCCCCCCACCCATCCATCAAACCCACCCTACACCCCCCACCACTTCGCCAGCCAGCAGCTGGCACAGCCCTCTCTCACCTCCATGGCCAGCCACCGACTGTGCATTGAGTAGTAATGCAAAGAGGACTCTGAAAATATTTCTGAAGTACCTCTTTGTATTACCCTCATAATACTGAACAGTCAGCTGACTGACAATGGAAAGTGAAGAAGAAAGCTGTGCCAATCACGGAGATGGCGAAGGGTAGAGTGCTATTTAAACTTGGATGAGATGGAAATAGTAATGATGAGAGCCACTAAGACTACCAAGTATATTATCAGCTCACTATTTCTTTCATTATGCTAGAGAGGCTGCTAGACTACCAGGGATATAATGATTGACATATAATAACATATTATAATAACAATACAGCTCGGGGCCACTAGACTACAAGGGATCTAAAAAACAGGGAGTGGGGCACTAGACTACCTGAGCATTACTTCCTTGATATATTTTATTGGGGCCACTAGACTACCAGGGATGTAAATATTTTATTGGGGGGGGTGCTAGACTACCAGGGATCATTATTACATTATTTTGGGCATGCAGATGGGGCACAACGAAGCTCCCTAAGCAAAACCCAGCTTTATTTCACAGTCTAGGGCACCACTGGGCTGAGAAAATGAATTTTTAAATCTGGCCATCTCATCCCTGCTCTTTATTCATGAGCGAGCAATTTGTTTGATCGCAAGGATGCAAAAACTTTGACCTCCAGATTCTTTGATTGCGATCGCGTATCGCGAGCGAAGGATGAGATGGCCAGATGAAAAAAGCAATTTTCTCAGCCCAGGGGTGTCATAGGAAGTCAAACGAGGGTGGGTTTTACTCAGGGGGCTTCATTCTGATGAACCATGGCAGTGATTTACTGAGATTATGTATATTTTTTAAATTACAAGAGTTTAAATTCTTTGATCATGACCTTGCAAATTCTAAGATCGTGAGCCTGCAAATTCTTTCATCGCGAGATTCTTTGATCGCTAGTGAGGGACGAGATGGCCCAATTAAAAAAACAATTTTCTCAGCCCAGGGGTGTCGTAGGAAGTCAAATGAGGGTGGGTTTTACTCAGGGGGCTTCGTTCTGTCAAACCATAGTGGTGGTTTACCACAATTCCTTCAATTTTTTGATTTATAAGGTTTTTAAATCTTTGTTCGTGAGCCTGCAAACTCTTTGATCGTGAGCCTGGAAATTCTTTGATCATGAGATTCTTTGATTGCCATCTTTGATCACGAGGGAGGGACAAGATGTCCAGATTTTTTATAATGGAATAGATAGGGAAATTTTAGTAATCTTTCATATTGAATATCTTGGAAACGGTTTGGTCTTTTGACTTGAAATTTGGAGGGAATAAAGGCAATATCCCACAGTTGTGGCTTTTTGTAGTTTGGTCAAGAAATAGTACAGGGTGGCAAAGTTACGGCACTACGAAGTTGATGTTTTTTCCCATAGGATAACATTCCAGCGTTTGCTGCATTACAGGAATTCTTTGCTGCACTGCTGCAAAATAACGGTTTGGTTGTTTGGGCTGAAATTTGGAGGAAAGAAAGCCAACATCCTACAGATGTGCCTTTTGGTGGTTTGGTGAAATAATATTACAGGGCGGCAAAGTGACGGCACTCTGAAGTTGACGCTTTTTTGCCATAGAATAACATTATGGTGCCCATTGCTCCTTTCAGGGCCCGTATCTCGGAAATAGCGCAAGATACGGATTTTTCATCAAAAAAATGCTTAGCCCCCCAAATGGGGGCTAAGCATAAAACCAGCCAGGAAAGTAATAATTCATACAAAATTTTAATTTTTTTTTTTACATTGTACAGTTCCTGAGATATAAGCAATTTGGTATTCTAAGTCGTAATTTTCTGCTCCAAAGTCAATTATAATGCATACATTCTTTGTTTTCAATGTGTTTTTTCAGTGCAGTTTTTTTGGGAAAGAAGGGTGTGCCCTTTCGTTACTGTGTCAGTTAGCATTTCCAGTTGCGCTTCTGTTACTGTTTGCATCACCGTTCCTGTCTACGCCACCATGTGCGTTACAGTTTGCGTTTTCATTTGCACTTATGTTTCTGTTTTGTTTCCCGTTATTGTTGCTGTTACTGTTACCATTTGCATTTGCAATTGCAGTACCATGTCCGTGCGTGTTATGGTTTGTGTTTTCGTATGCGCTTGTGTTTCTGTTTCTGCTGGTTTTATTGTTCCTGTTACTGTTACCACCACTGCATTCCATTCACTATTTTTCATCCTCATTCTCAAAAAGAAGGGAAATTAGAGGCAAAAATCTCTGTTTAATGCATCAGTTAGGGTTGTGAGAGTTAGGGCCGACAACCCCAATGCGCACCCTGATGCCGGTTGGGGGATGGGCTGGGGGTTCAAGGGGGGGTTTCAACCCTAAGCCCAAAGTTCCTTGCTTTTTTCACTGTGGAACAACCCTAACTGAAGCATTTAATGGAGATTTTTGCCTCGAATCTACACACACACACACACACACACACACATATATATATATATATATATATGACAAAAACTCCATTTAATGCATCAGTTAGGGTTGTTCCACAGTGACAAAAGTAGGAAATTTGATTATTAGGGTTGAAACCCCCTTGCACACCCCTCCCCAACTGGCATTGGGGTGTGTGTTGGGGTCGTTGGCCCTAACTCTCACCCCATTCCATGTGTAAACAAGCTGAGGTGGTGAAGTATAGGAGAATAGGGTGAGAGTTAGGACTGAAGACCCCAACGCACACCCCAATGCCGGTTGGGGGGTGGGGAGGGGGGTGCAAGGGGGGGGCTTTCAACCCTAACATCGAATTTCCTCACTTTTGTCACTGTGGAACAACCCTAACTGATGCATTAAACAGAGCTTTTTGCCATGAATAAATATATATGAAATGGGCTTCCAAAATAAAGAAGTCGCATTGGTCAAAATATATCATGTGACTGTGCATGAAATCTGTTTCATGCACAGTCATCCTAGTCCTAAACCACATCACACAATGAGCACATCAGTCCTATTACAACCAGAACTATCTTCCATCAGTCCCCCTACAACCAGAATTGATCTTCCATCATAAAAATGACTGCTACTTTTACACTGAAAAAAACTTCAACAGAACCCAAAAAATAAAACCACCTTAAATAAAAAATAAAACAAATTAACTACATGTTGTTTCCATGATCATCACCCTTTTCTTACACACATGCATAGACTTTGACTTTGATGGCAGATAAGGACCGCTTGGCCCACCCAGTCTGCTCATTTCTCTACCTATTGAATAAGCTGCAGATCCTAGTTAACCAACAGCCTACTTCTTGCTACCCCCCACCAGAATTGCCTTATGTCTGTCCAATGCATTCTTGAATTCTCCCACTGTTTTTGACCCAACGACCTCCTCAGGAAGGCCATTCCATGCGTCCACCACCATCTCCATGAAAAAAACTTTCTCACATTGCCCTTGAGCCATCCCCCTCTATCTTCAAATTGTGCCCCCTTGTTCTTGCACATCTCTTTTTCAGAAAGATGCTACCCTCTTGGACTTTGTTGTTTCTCTTGAGCTACTTGAATGGTTCTATCTTGTCCCCCCCCTCCTTTCCTCGAGAGTATACATATTAAGCTCCTTTAGTCTCTCTTCATATGGCTTCTGGTGCAAACCCTGCACCATTTTAGTTGCCCTCCTCTGGACTGCCTCCATTCTGTCTATGTCCTTGTGGAGATGGGGTCTCCAGAACTGCATGCAGTACTCCAGATGGGGTCTCACCAACTGTCTGTGCAGAGGGATAACAACTTCTTGTTTTCTACTGGTGATGCCTCTTTCTACACATTCCAGTATCCCCCCAGCCCACCTTGCTGCCTTCTCACATTGCTTGCTTACCTTTAGGTCATTTGATATGACTACCTCCAGGTCCCTTTCCATTTTTGTTGTTGTTAGCATCTCCCCCTCCATTGTGTACTATTCCACTGGCTTTTTGTTTCCCATGTGCATTACTTTGCACTTCTTAGCATTGAATCAAAGCTGCCATACTTTTGACCATTCCTCCAACCTTGCCAAGTCCCTTCTCATCCTTTCCAGCCCCCCTTGTGTATCAAGCCTGTTGCAGATCTTTGTGTCATCTGTAAAGAGGCATACTTTTCCTTCCTGTTCCTCCATAATGTCATTTATAAAGACATTGAAAAGGACTGGACCTAGTACTGAACCCTGTGGCACCCCGCTAGTAACCCCCCTTTCTTCAAAGTGGACTCCATTTACTATTACCCTTTGTGTCCTCCTGTCCAGCCAGTATTTTACCCAGGCTACCACCCTGGGACCCACTCCCAGGCTGGCTAATTTGTTTATTAATCTTTTGTGTAGGACTGTGTCAAATGCTTTGCTATAGTCTAGGTAAGCCATGTCCATAGCCCCTCCCTGGTCTATTACTTTGGTCACCCAGTCAAAGAAACCTATTCGATTCATCTGACATGACCTTCCCACTGTGAATCCATGCTGCCTTGGGTCCTGTGCCCCACTGGCCTCTAGGTACTCAACAGTTCTTTCTTTCAGAAGTGATTCCATCATTTTCCCTACCACTGAGGTCAAGCTAACATGTCTGTAGTTTTCTGCCTCGGCTTTGCTCCCACTTTTGTGAAGGGGAATCACATCCACCCTCCTCCAGTTCTTAGGTAACACACCATCTTCCCATGATTTGTTAAAAAGGGTGGTCAGTGGTGTCACTAATTCTCCCCTTAGTTCTTTTTGAATTCTGGAGTGAATCCCATCAGGGCCCATTTCTTTGTCCACCTTCAGTTTTAGGAATTCTTTCAGAACCCTTTCTTCTGTGAATGGACTGGTATCAACCCCCCTATCCAGAGTGCTTCTATTGATTGGATTAGGTACCCCCCTCTTCTTTTGTGTATACTGGGCAGATGTATTCATTCAGTATCCCTGTTTCCACTGTCACCAACTGCCCCCACTCTCCCTTTATTAAGCCTCATTATCCCTCCCTTGGTCTTTCTTCACTCCCTAATGTACCTATAAAAGGTTTTATCCCCCTTCTTAAATGAGCTGGCAATCTTTTCCTCAATTTGGGCCATTGCTATTCTGACTGCCTTCCCTACTTTCTGCTGCTTTAACTGGTACAGTTCTCTGTCCTGTTTCTTCTGCGTTTCCTTATACTTCCTGAATGCTATATTTTTCCCCTTAACATTCCCTGCCACCTCTTTTGAGAACCAGTGTGTTTTTTTACTTCATTTTGATTTGTTATTTGCTTCACACAAAGGCTTGTTGCCTTTGTGATGGCAGTTTTGATGTTTCCCAATTGTTCCTCTACCCCTCCTTCTTGCCAGTTTGCTAGTGCTTTTCTGAGACACCCTCCCATTTTGACAAAGTCAGCCCTCCTAAAGTCCAGTACCCTCACTTTTGTATGGCTTGACTCTACAGCTGTGTTTATCATGAATCACACTGTTTGGTGGTCACTTGTTCCCAGATGGCTACCCACTTCTAAATATGAGATCCTCTCTCCATCCCCGTTTGAGCATAGCAGGTCTAACATTGCTCCTCCCAAGTGGGTTCCAACACTAGCTGTCTGAGACATGCCCCTTGCAGAGCATCAAGAATGACCCTGCTCTTGGATGTGGCTGCAGCAAAGGTGCTCCCATAAACATATGGCATATTCAGGCCCCCCATCAACAATATCTCCCCTTTTTCTGCCACCCTAAGGATGCCTTCTATCATTTTCTTGTCCATTTCCTCCCCCTGAAATGGGGGTCAGTATACAACACCAGTGCAGATTGTGGTGCCATTTCCTGTCTCCAGGGTGATCGACAATGCCTTATATCCTCGATATTTACCCTTTAGTTCCTTTGCTTTGATTCCTTCCTTTATGTAGAGAGGTACTACTCCTCCTCTTCAACCTTCCCTGTCCCTCCTGTAGACTGTGTAACCTGGTATGTTGACATCCCAATCATGGTTCTTTGTGTACCATGTTTCAGTGACTGCCACAATATCTAGGCATCCCTCTTCCATCAAGGCCACTAGTTCAGGGAGCTTGTTACCCAGACTATGGGCATTGGTACTCATTGCCCTCCATTTTTTGATGGCCTTACCCTTTTAGCCCCATCCCTGTCCTTACTGCCTTAGCCTATTTCTCCATTTACACCTGTCCTTCTCCATCTTGGCATTTACCTCACTAACTACCATGTTTTTTTGGGGAGGCTGAGATGTCCCTGGTCCTTTTCAATGCCTCCCCCCTTGGCTAGTTTAAATGCTTGCCAGTGAAGCATTTATACCTATCACCTAGTATCCTGGTTCCCCTCCTGAACAGATGCAGACCATCACACCAGTATAGGCCTGTATCCCTCCAGGTGGACTCCCAGTCCCCAGTGAAGCCAAAACCCTGAGCTCTGCACCAGTTGTTCAGCCATTGATTGAATCCCATGGAGTGGAGCACCCTAGCCTCACACATACCATAGACAGGCAGTACCTCCTAAAACATTAATGCAACCCGGACCCCACCAATTTTGTACACAGACAAGGTAACAACCACAATTGGCAGAAAAGATATTACCCCCGGCATTAGGCAACACCTGGCTCGGGCATCTAAGAGGTCATGGGGAAGGGCACAAAATATCATTTCTATTTAACCCAGGTGGAGGGAGTTGTACCAGGTCTGTGGTGTGTCTCCAAAGTCTGAGGGGGTCCCAAGAATGCACACAGGTCACACAGAGATGGAATGTCCACAAACAGGAATGGGATTGTACTGTATGGCTTTTATTCCTGACAGAATGGTAACAGAAAATGGTAGTGCCCCCAGGCTTTGGCAGGTACAAATTCTTCAGCAGAACACACACTTGCAGAAATGAGACTTTTCACATTAGAACCCTTCATGAATGAATGGCCATCCCTTTGTTTAGGAATCTCTGGACCTTACCAGTGCATTTATAGAGGTTGTTGTCCTAGCACAAAATTCAAACACATAACCCTTTCCATAGTAACCAGTTAGGTCCCTTTGCAATGTGGATTGAGTGATCAGCCAAAGCTAAACTCTCCCATTATATTTTAGGAAAAACAGGATTCTTTAGGCACACCGTGGACACAGAAGGCAATCCTCACAGCACATCCTAGTGCAGGGTTCTGAGAAACTGCATCTGAACCTTGTTGGGCTCCTTGCAATACACCAGCCAACCCAAACTGATCAGCAAATGAACCTTGTATATTAAGCATAGTTGTGCCCACAAGACATTTGCAGAAAATTACATTGAACTACACAGTTTCCACATTCTGTAGAGGTCTTCTTCCAGAGACCCTCCCTCCCTACAGCAACTTTGGAAAGTCACAGCAGTAGCTACACATAACCCCAGATTGAAGGGCTTTTGAAGTACTAAATTGATTGACATAATCCCAAACAATTTACATTTCAAAGTCCATAACTTTTATTGTAAAACACACAGGGCTGGATATTCAAACTGCGCTATTCTGTGGCACAAGCCCTTGCGCTGCACAAAATAGTTGTGCAGGGGTGTGGCCGGGGTGATATTCAATGGAGTTGCACTATTGAGCAACTCCTTTGAATATCACCCCCTGGCCACAGCCACTGTGCATGGCACAGTGGAACTTGCACCACCGCAAGTGGTCAGAGTGGACCATTCAACTTGCGGTGGTGCAAGTACCATTGTGCCATGCACAAATTTCCAGTATTCAAAAGGTGACATGCAAATGGGGCCATAATTCATGCAAGGCGCAGGGGGGCCATTTTCATCTGTTTATGGCCCCATTTGCATGTCATTAGCATGCAGGTTCGCCGATCCCTGAGGACTTGTGCCTGGCACCCTACCAGGCAGCAGCCATCAGGGACCGATGCCCCCTGCAGCTCGATCATGGGCAAAAGTGTATAAAACCCCCCACCCCCCTGACTGGTCCAATCGTGGGCAAAAGCATCAAAATCCCCCCTCTCCCCGACTGGCCCGATCATGGGCGGCAGCCTAATAACCCCCCACCAGCCCGATCCACGGGCAGCAATCATCCCCTCAGAACATATCCCTGGTGGTCCAGTGGACTGTTAAGCCCGATCACGGGCTGAAGGCGTCATAAACCCCCGACATGTATCCCTGGTGGTCCAGTGGAAGCCCGATCGCGGGCTGAAGAGTATAATAAACCCCCGACACCTATCCCTGGTGGTCCAGTGGACCGCTAAGCCCGATCGTGGGCTGTATAATGTGTAATACTCCCCACCACCAAGACCATATCCCTGGTGATCTAGTGTCCCACCCACCATCCACAAAGCCTCACCACCCCGCCCCCCAGCCGGCAGGCGCAGCATCCCACTCCGCTTGCCACCTCGCTTACTGACTGATTGCCCGAAGCTGCACACCATTGGTGCAGAGCAAGAGCCACGGTGCCAGGGCCCTACCGGCAGTCAGTCGGGCGGGCGGCAGGCGGGAGGGATGCTGCCGCCACGCTGTGGGGAGGGGTGGTGGGGCTTCATGGGTGGGTGGATGGGGACACTAGATCACCAGAGATATGGTCTTGGGTGGGGGTTTTGCACATTATGTAGCCCGCGATCGGGCTTAGCAGTCCACTGGACCACCAGGGATAGGTGTTGGGGGTGGTTTATTATACTTCTTTAGCCCATGATCGGTCTTCCACTGGGCCACCAGGGATAGGTGTCGGGGGGGTTTATTATACTTCTTCATCCCACGATCAGGCTTCCACTGGACCACCAGGGATAGGTGTCGGGGTTTTTTATTATACTTCTTCAGCCCGTGATCAGGCTTCCACTGGACCACCAGGGATAGGTGTCGGGAGGGTTATTATACTTCTTCAGCCCGTGATTGGGCTTCCACTGGACCACCAGGGATACATTTGGGGGAACACTTTGCTGCCCGCGATCGGGCTGATGGGGGGTGATTTAAGCTTATGCCCGCGATCATGTCAGTGGGGGGTGGGGGATTTTTACACTCTTGCCCATGATCAGGCTGTGGGGGCACAGGGAGTAGGTTGAGGCCAGCCACAGGTGGCAACTGCTGTGTTGCACCCTGCAATGTGGCAGCTCACCTGTGGTGGCCTCAACTTACCTTTTTGTTGGCTCAAAGTTGTGCAGGCGCAGGTTAGGGTTGCGCCTGCACAACCCTGCACAGCCCGGCTGAATATCGAGCTGTGAAGTTTATGCATGGTTCCTCCCCCTCCAGCTCAGCATGCATTCATTTGCATTGCGCTGTTGCTCAGCATGTTTTCAGTGGTGCAACTGCCTCCTGCTGAATATCGCAGAATGGCACAATTTCAGACTTGCGCAGGTGCAACCCTATTGCGCATGGCGCAACCCTTTTGAATATCCAGCCCACAGCCTCTATCTTGGCAGCACTTTAGAAAATGACATGACGTGGGGGTTGCCCCATACAAATTACTCACTGACACTGACTCCAGAAGATCTCACACAGTTGAGAAGAAATGTACCCCCAAGGGACCTTGAAAAAGAAGGTCTCCACCAGTAGCCAGCACACAGACCAATTGCTGACACTTCTAGAGTGAGAAAACAGAGGGATCTCCCTCTACAGTTGGCCTGCTCAAGGCAGGGGACCAACTTACACACACTCTGAATTCTCCAAGCTCCAAGCTGATCTCTTACTGACTGCTGAGTCAGAACTGCAGCAGGTTCCATAATCACAGTGTGGCCCATGATGCTGCAAGGGTTCTAAAATGCAGATGAGCTCACTCCACACAGCAGAAGCCTAGCAAAAAGGGTTTATCTGAAACCCTACAAGGATTCAAACCTTTTTGAGTGCTGCCCACCTTCCTATGCTAATGCTGAAGGGTTTCTAGTAACCCTAGGGGAACCCAGGTATTACATAAAGTATTGTTTATAGTTCTCATTACAATTGTTTCTTTGTTGGCAATGAAAAATCCCTCTTCTGTCTTTACCTGCTCATCAGGAAAATCTCTTCTGCTTGCAATAACAGTGAGATAATTGAGTCTCTGGCTGTAGAATAGGCCTCTGTTGTGTGTGTGTACAGTATGTTAGGAGAGGAACATTCTGCCAGTGAAACTGAGCAGAATTTTGAATCCATGTATTCCATGGTAAACATTCCATGATAAACATTCCATATTTTGAATCATGAAGCCAGCAAAGGAAAAACTTTGTCCAGCAGTAATACAATGACATCATCAATTATATCATTTGCAGTGGGCAGAAGGACTATTTTATCATAAATACACATAAGTAAATCTATTGTTTCTACATATAAATATGCTTTCCCAACTGTAAAAAGTTAAAAAAGGGGCCCATTTTATAAGGACAATAAGACACTCTGGGGTATGCATGGAACAGATTTTACTTCACTTCCAGGGGTTGAAGGCACTTGGCCTGTGGTCTCGTGCCTCACACACCTGGGTGTGCTGTAAAATCTATTCCATGTACACCCCATCATGTCTTATTGCATATATACATATAAATATTTATATATATGTATATATATATATTCTTCTCTCCACCCTCTTCCCCCTACACATGCCCTACCCTTTCTTTCAGCTCCATGTCTCCCCTTTTAATCATCCTTTCCTCCCCAAATTGACTCCTCTCCTTCCTGTCTTATTCCTGTGGCCTTCCTCTCTGTGGGGTTCATGCACCCTGGCAGGGGGGGGTGACCTGCTGTCACCCTCTAACTCCTTTTTGCAATTTCCTTCTATGTTTTTCAGGCCTTCACCTCAGTTCTTATAGCATTTATATTATGGTTGTTCTTATTTTGCAGAGTAGCTAAATGTATTAAATATTAATGTATATCCTCTGTAAACATATTAATGTTGGTCTTCTTATAAGAACTAGCTTGCACTTTAGGGAAGTGTGTATATATCCAGTACTGACATGCAATGTCACAATGTAGTTTATGTAGTTTTCATTGTTGTGCTGCCACTTCCTTGTTAAATCTTCTTTTGTACTATTGTTGCTGTTTCCATGTCCCCCTCCCCCCAGGACGCACCGGGAGATGAGCTATTGCAGCTCAGCATCCCTTTCTGGAGAAAATCTTCAAATAAATAAATAAATAAAATACTGACTGGGCAACCAAATGCTCAACCAACCTGAACTGCCACTTCAGGCTTCTGATAACATCAGACCTCTCGAGTTTCACTCTTGAGATCTGATGTAATAATAGCCCCTCTGTGGCAGCACAGGCTTGGTTGCCCAACCAGTATTCTGTATATCTTTGTTATGCTGCATTAATTTATTTATTTAGTTTTTGATTACCAGGTAAGTGCTCTAAACAAATAAATTGCCTTTTTTCAGTCACGACCGGGGAGAGTTACAGACATAGGTAAAAGCACATCACATCACAAAGGTTACTATTACATAATACAGACTTGGGTCAAACACATTACTGTATAGACAGGCACAGTGATACTTACTGTACAAGAGAAATTAGACATTACACTAGCTTATCCATAGATACAGGGGAATACACAATACAGTTTCTAGGAGATAGACCATATGGTATTAATAAACAGAGGAACTATTCCAGACAGACTCGCAGTGAGATACCTCACAGTCTGTCCTTGCCAGCTATTTAAAAGTGAGTGAGAGTAAAAAGTGCCTAAATATTTATTTATTTATTTATTTATTTATTTATTTCATCATTTGGATTTACAACCTTTGAGTCAAAGACTCATTAAAAAAGGCACCTAATCGCAGGGAGGGTAGACAACAATTGACAGTGAAGTACAACATTGGAGGACGATACAGGTGAGATGCAATAAAAGAGAACACACAAAGCAGTTCCAATAATACAAAGGTGTACAGAGGCTTGCTATTAGCTACAATTTGATCTATCATACATATAAATAATAAGGTATGCTCTAGAGGTTCTAGGGAGCAAATACCTGGTGAATGTGAGGGGACTGGGGTTACTGGGGGGGTGGAGGAGGCAGTCCAAAGGACGTTGTCTGTTAGAGAGGGCCAGGTGAGTTCTGGCTTTGGGGCAGTCAGGGGCATTTACAGCTCCGGGTGTCAGTGAGGTGGTTATGGAGGGTGATTTTGAAAGGGCCGATTTTGGGGATGCTTGTGATATGAGTGGGGAGGGAGTTGTACCAGGAGGAGGCTCTGTAGTGGAAGGACCTTTGGGTGAGAGAGGTCCTGGTTCTCGTTACCTGGAAGGTGGCCTTGACTGCACTTAGGGTGGCGACCAACTGGGAGGCCAGTCTTAGGGATGCAGCAACCCCAGGAGGGGGGAGAGCCCAAGTAGTGATTTTTTGGCCAATATACAGGTGTGGTAGCACAGGTGCTCATCAAAGGTGAGTAGGTTAGAGGAGGAGGACTAGAGCTGGCATGTGGGCGTTCTGCTGGGGGCACCAGTCAGGAGTCTGAAAGCCTTGTTTATTGAGGTCTGGTCTTTGGTGAGGGTGGTGCTGTCAGCCACAGCAGCAAAGCAAAGCAAAGCACAGCAAAGCAAACTTTATTTATAAAAGGCGCCTTTCCGAAACCAAGGCACCTGTACATAACATAATAAAATCAATAAATAATTAAAACAATATTAAAATTAATCTAGGGCAAATACATTTAAAATTCATTGTATGCAAGACTAAACAAATGGGTTTTTAATGCCCCCTTAAAGCTTTGGACAGTCGGGCAATCCCACAACTGATGAGGTAGAGAATTCCCACAGGTTTGGGGCCATAAAACTAAAAGATCTGGCCCCAGAGGTCTTTAAACGAACCCTGGGAATCTCTAGCAATCCCTCATCAGTGGATCGGAGAGAGCAGGAGGGACAGTAGGGACAAAGGAGATCTTTCAGGTAGCCAGGTCCCTGATTGTGTAGAGCATTATAGGTCAGCAAACTGACCTTGAAGGTGATTCGCCAGCATATTGGCAGCCAGTGCAGTCCGCGGAGTACAGGCGTTATATGACTGGACCTAGAGGAACCAGTCAATAGTCTGGCTGCTGCATTCTGCACCAGCTGCAAGCGGCGAATATCAACCCCCGTTAGCCCAAGATAAAGGGCGTTGCAGTAGTCAAGGCAGGAGGTAATGAAGGCGTGGACCAAAGTAGGAAGATCATCAGGAGGAACCAGGTGCTTCACCCGGGCGATGTTCCTCAGATGGTAAAAAGAGGCTTTAACAACTGCCGACAACTGCGATTTCAGTGTCAAACAGTCATCAAACACAACGCCCAGGTTCCGCACCCGGTCTGAGGTAGTTAACTGAACACCCCCAAGCCATAAACCAGAGGGTGATCCTGCCAACAAACCCACCTTCTGGTGACCTAGGTCCACAACCAACACCTCAGTTTTCTCTGGATTCAACCGCAGCCAACTCACATTCATCCAGTCCTGGATTTTGGCCAGACAGTTGTTAAAGACCGAAAAGGCAGCATCTTGGCCGGGCACAAAGGACATGTACAGTTGAGTATCATCTGCATAGCAGTGAAAACTCAAACTGTACTGCCTAATAATTGCTCCTAACGGCAGCATGTACACTGCAAACAACATGGGCACCAAAATGGAGCCTTGTGGCACTCCACAGGATAGGCGGAATGATGCAGAGGAAAAAATTCCAGACACCACCCTCTGATTCCTACCCTCGAGGAAAGATCGAAACCAACTGAGGACTGTACCAGACAGCCCACAGATAAACCGCAAGCACTCCAATAGCACACCATGGTCCACAGTGTCAAATGCTGCAGAGAGATCAAGAAGGACCAAGATGGAACGAGACCTTCGATCTCTCGCTATTAGGAGGTCATTTAGTACCCGGACAAGAGCTGTCTCGGTACTATGTCTCTTCCTAAATCCGGACTGGAGAGAATCATAGACATTGTGGCTGGTCAAATGGTCATCCAGCTGCGATGCGACCACCTTCTCAATAACCTTACCCACAAAGGGCAGGTTAGAGACAGGCCTGTAATTAGCCAGACAATCCGGGTCTAAGGAGGACTTCTTAAGAAGGGGCTGAACCACAGCCTACTTCAGAGGATTTGGGAAAATCCCCCCTCTCCAAAGACCTCCAGACTATCTCAGCAAGGACCAGACCGATTTTATCCACACAACCCACTAGGAGACGTGTGGGATCCGGGTCCAAACCACAGTTGGTCGGACGCAATGATTGGATGACCATCACAATGCCACTGATTGTGGGAAGGCTGAAGTGTGACCACACAAATTGGGTGTCCGACATCTCCTGCCAGCCATCACAGCTCCCATTAGGGAGGGTCAAGCAGACATCAGACCTGATTGTAGCAACCTTATCTGAAAAGAATTGAGCAAACTCCTCATACCATTCTTGAGAAAAAGCTGTTCTGGGCTGATGACAGATTGGATTGAACAATCTGTCCACAGTCCTGAAAAGCTGAGCTGGTCTATTCTGTGCAGCAGCAATCTCTCTGGACAGGAATTCTGCCTTCTTATGAGAGATTGCTGATTGATAGACCACATAATGGTCCATCAAACTAAGTCTGTCACAATCCAGGCCCAATTTCCGCCAGCACCTCTCTAACCTTTGTCCAACTCTCCTCAACTCCCTCAGACTCTCATCAAACCAAGGAGACCTGGGTCAAAGAGTGAGGGGATGAACACGAACAGGAGCAATGGAATCCAGGGCCCCTACTACCACCTTATTATAGGCAAGTACCAGGTCCCCTGGGTCCATGCAATCACTCGGTAAACCTGATAGGTCCAGTACCGCCATCAGGTCATCTGGGGAAACACCCCTCAAAGGGCGGTACCAGACCATCTCCATAGGGGCTGACCTATTAGGGGTGGCCTCAGAACTGAACCTAATGGAGTGATGGTCAGACCACCCAACTGGTTCCACCACCAAATCGGATATCTCCATCCCCAGTAGGGACACCAAGTCCAATGAATGACCACCAATATGGGTCGAGGAGGAAATAACCTGTGTGAAGCCCAGTGAAATCATTAACTGGCGGAAGTCTTGACCAAACTGCTAGAGTTCATCGTCGATCCAGGCACAGCATAGATAGGAAGCCCATAGTCAACCAAAGACAGGATGGAGGAGGTGATAGCCAGCTGGAGGGCACTCTGAGGGAAACAGTCTCTGTGGCAGTAGAGGAGTCTAATCCGGGTGTTTATGGCAGTGGACAAGGTTTTAAGATGGGAGTGGAAAGTGAGAGCTGAATTGAAGGTGATGCCCAGATATTTGTATGCAAACTCCTGTTCAAGAGGGTGTAGGGTGCTAGGGAGGATGAGAAGGGGGGCATTTCTGGCGTTGCTCTGGTGGTGGGCGAAGAGCATAGATTTTGTCTTTTTGAGGTTCAGAACCAGACAGTGGTCGAGGAACCATTTTTCAGCTTGGCTGAAAACGAGCTGAAGGGAGTCCTGGAGGGTGATGGAGTTGGGGTGGGAGGCGATGAGAACTGCATTGTCGGTGTATAGGAGCTTTCTGTCTGAGCAGGAGCTAGGAAGGGTCTTGAGAAAGAGACTGAACAGTGTGGGGCCCAGGATGGATCCCTGGTGGACACCAAAGCAGACAGGTAGACCGGTTGATAGGGTACCGTCTATCTTGACCTGTTGGGATCTGTCATGGAGCTAACTGGAGAACCAGGCAAGGGGGCCGGATGAGAAACCCAGTTGGTGAAGGGAGTCAAGCAGGAGGGGGTGACACACAGTGTCAAATGCCTTAGATAGGTCAATGAATACTGCCCTGGCAGCGTCACCAGAGTCGAGTGCAGTGTATGTGCTGTGAGAACTCCAGGAGGGCCGATGTAGTGCTGTGTCCAGGGTGGAAGCTGTGCTGTTCTGGACACAGTATGCTGTAATTGGTGAGGTATTCCATGAGTTGGGTGGAAACTATTTTTTCCAGGGCTTTAGAGAGTGGGGGGAGGATGGAGACCGGCCTGTAGTTATTAGGTGCTGTGCGATCTCCATTCTTATGGATTAGGGTGATTTCAGCTGATTTCCAGGTGCTTGGGAATTGACCAAGACATAGTGACTGGTTTAGCAGGTCAGTGTGAGGGGTTAGCATGACATCTAGAGTTAGCCGGAGAATCCTGGAGTCAATGGGGTCACAACTGGGGATGTGGCAGGAGAGGGCTTTTAGCAGGAGTGGTTTGGCTTCATGGGGGGCTATGGTGCAGATGAGAAATGGGGAGCAATTCAGGGCAGGGGACTGAGGTAGTGATAGGGTCAAAGAAGAGGACAGGAAGGACTGAGCTGAGGTCAGAGAAAGCTGTATTTAGGCAGTCAGCAATATGTAGGGGGTCAGTGGTAATAACACCATTGACAGATATCTGAGATGGAGGGGAGCAGGTTTTTCCATTGAGCTCCTTAACATTGTCCCAGAAAGCATGCACAGAGTCCCAGGAGGAGGCCAGGGTAGTTTGGTGGTGTTTGGCCTTTGCTTGCCATATGGCCCAGGTGCATTGGTTACGAGAGGCATTATAGGCCTGTCTGTCCGTCCGCTGGCTTGCCTGACTCAACCGAGACATGCCATAGATTGTCTCACTGCCTCAGTTGTTGAATAAGGGAAGGGGAAATCCATGGGGCATTTTGTCTTTTGGAGAGGGTACTGGTAAAGGGGACATAGAGGTCACAGGCCTTGCAGAAAGCTCTGGTGATGTAGGCTAGCACGGTGTCTATATCAGTCGTGAGTGAGACTGGGGACCAGTCACGCTGGGCTAGGTACTGCCTCAGTTCACTGAGGCCCCCTGGGTGACAGCGGCAGTGGGAGGTGGCTTGGCATGTGGGTTTTTGTGTCTGCCCCAAAGCTATGGAACTCCTTGCCTTTAACTGTGCTGAAGGAACATGCAAAGGAAGCCTAACTAGGTGTCCTCCCCAGGGTTGAGTCACAAGTGCACCTGTCAGAGGCAAGAAGGGCATGGAGCTCATTTTTAAAGATCAGGTGTGTAGTGGAGTGCCTCACAGTTAAAGGCAAGGAGTTTCATAGCTTTGGGGCAGACACCGCAAATGCCTGCTCACCCATCCTAGTGGCACATTTTGGTGTATTAAGGAGTGACTTTTCAGTAGATCTCAGCAGGTAAGTCTGCTGGGCCAGGTTCATCAAGCATGCAAGGGACATTGGTGTTCCATTTAGGATGATACTGTCAGTTGTGCATCCTGTTGTATAGACTCGGTAAGAGGTGGAAGAGATCCAGCCCAGACTGGAGTAAAATACACAATGGGGGGTGCACCTAGGTACTGATAGTGTGAAGCGACAGATTCTATTATAACAGGTATCCCACTTCTACAATAGTCCCTTGTTCGTGTCTTTATAGGAAGTGATTCCAGGAGTCAGGCTGGGTCACAGTACCCCCTGCACGATGGCTAATTTTGCCTGCGAGTTTAAGGAAGCTCTGACTTTGTAGGCCAGCCCTAGCTTGATATTGACTGCCTTACAAGTGTTAGTGATATGGAGGCTGAAATCCAATGAAGGGTCGAGGGTTTTACCCAGATATCTGAAAGAGTCCACCAAATCCAGGAGTGAGCCATCTGAGCCATTATGACCAGTGTTGCAGAGCTGGCTTTGACCCTTGGTGCTGCTCCAAACAGCATTGCCACCATTGTTTTACTATTCAAAAGAAGTTTGTTTTGAACTAGCCACTCATGTAGACAGGCAAAAGTCTGAGTCAGGTGTGGTATTAATGGAGGCAGTGTCCTTGGCGCTGGTGTATAACACCATATCATGATGTCTAAATTTTGTTGTGCTGCAGTACAGACATCACTACTGCAGCAAAACAACTTAGAATACTGTCGTGCAACTACCTCACCAGTGGTGCAGTTCTGAGAAGTGTGGTCTGTTTTCTCATTAAAAAAAAGACAGAATCCACAGACAGAGGGCCCCCCCCCCCCAATTTGGCCAGGCAGCATAAACAACCATGCATCCTGCTTTTGTCCTTTTTACTTACCTTCAACTTCCAACAGGGAGTGCAGGCAGCAGCACCGGTGATCACTCAGCATGGCTTGTCAAATCAACGCTGAATGGTCACGGAGACTAAATTGGTCTAAATGAAGAGTGCAAAGTAAATTGAAAGTGCAGGTGCCCATACACTATAAACGACAATGTAACATCAGTTATGCACAGACAAGCCTTTGTTGGCATCTTGAGGTTGCCATAGCAACCATCACCTCTAAAGTTTGAAGGACTTGCTGATAGAGTAGAGATTAAGCACCCAGCTTTAACCTAAAGGTTTATAGGTGTATTCTCTCCATACTTAAAGTAGCAGTGCAAGTGGGTAGAGAAGAGATTTATAGTCAGTGTGTGGGGCACTTTGAGACTTGTCTTTTAATTTTGTAACAGGTAGTGTGGGGAGCCTAGCTCAGGAAATTCATCTTGGGGATGAGTAGAGTAAGGCAGTCCTGTGAATCAGCTGTGATTGGGAGGTGGAGCTGCAAGAGGCTTAGTGTCTTCTAGCAAAAGCACTATAAAAGATTCCCTTGCCCAGTGTGTCCCCTCATGCTTATCTCCCTGCATGAGTGGGACAGTGCAGGACTGGAACATCCAGCTTAAAGTGTCTGTAGACATTTGCAGATAGTCCACAGGAAACTCCACAGGAGGAATATCTGACCAAGGTAGTAGATAACACAATACTGTGCATGGATATACTGGAATAGACAGCCTAAGGTTAAGTAGGTACAGGTAGTGAGGTAACAACTAGGGGGTAGGAAGTAGTAGACATCAAGAAGGTAGCAACTGCTAGAAGGGTTAAAAAAGGAAAGTAAGAGACATCCCATCTAGGGCAGGGTAACAAATACATTTCAAGTAGATAAAGGAAGAGGTTGGAAGTCAAGAAAGAGGCAGGAAGGTACAGAAAAGGTTCAACTGAAAAATCAGACAACAGACAAAAAGGCTAAGAAAGGAAAGAGCATGGGAGTGAGCAGTGCAATGGATGTGCAGCCACAGTCTTTTGGGACACATTCTGGAAACTGAGGAACTGCCCCATTTGCATTCATCTCTCTGAGTAGAGGGCAGAGGTTGCTGGACTCCAGGCAAAACTGGCAGGGGTGCAGATAATCTTTTGTCCCACCCAGAGGCCACCAAGTCTGCAATAAGTTCCCCAGAGGATGCCTAGACAGAGGCAGAGCAGTTGGACCTTGGTGGGCTTCAGGAGGACAGGGGTGACAGGAAGGAAACACACTCCTCAGCCTATATCAAAGCATAACGTCTTCACTGAACTGCTAGGAGGAGGCACCACAGCAGTGGGAAGGGAGGAAGTGGGACTACTGAGAAGGGAGGCCCCAAGGATGGAGGAAAAAAGCCCCCAGCAGAGGAGAATTAGCTGCTGGTGGGAGACTGCATTATTAGGGGGATATATTTGGGTGCAGGGGAAAGGAAGGTGAAGAGCCTCCCTAGTGCTATGGCTTGGAGGGATAGAGAGCAGAGCAGGATCACAAAGGTGGCAGGAGATGAAAGAGAGTTATATGTCACTGTCCACCAAGGCACAAAAAAAGGATGAAGGTCGCAGTAGTGCAGAGTTATTTCAGGGTACAGGGGAGGGGCCTGAACTGGGTAGCATGAATGGTGGCATTTGCCAAGGTGTTACCTATGTATGGCCAAGGAGAGGAAAGGGCGCTCAGCATCACAGCTTTTAAGAATTGGTTGTAAGCACTGTGTATGGAGGAGGGTTTTAGCTACACTGGGGACAAGGGACCAGTCTGGAAGGATATGGGCCTCGATAGGGAAGATGGCCTGCATCCTTCCAGGAGTGGACCACAGTCCTTAATAGCAGGTTTAAATGCTTCTTGAATGAGCATTTATACTTTCCCATGGGGGGTGCTGTAATATCATAGGCGGCAAAGACTGCCTCCCCCCCCCAGATGATGAAGCAACAAGGAGGGAGGACCTGAGGGGAGGAAGCTCACCCAGGGCAGGAGCACAGGAAGATAGGGGTGGGAACAAGGTGGAGGACAAGAAGGGTATGAATCAGGATAGCGAGAAGAGTAAAGGAGACAGGTAACAGAGAGAGTAACAAGGGAAGTAAGGGTTAGGGGGAGCTCTAGGGAACAACACAGGCAGGGGGAAAAGCAGGGAGGCAGGTAACAGAAGGTATGGTATGAAGAGCATGTGAGTAGATGCAAAGAGTCTGGGAAATAAAATTCCAGACCTGGAAGCCATCATGGAGGAGACTAACCTGAATTTATTGGCCATAACAGAGTCATGTTGTACTGAAAGCCGTAACAAGGATGTGGCCATACCAGGCTACTCTCTGTTCAGAAGAGACAGCTAAGGGAGAAAGGTGAGATGGGGTTGTAACATATGTGGGGGAAAGGATCAAGGTAACAGAAGTGCAGGGGCACCCAGATGAAATAGAAGGACTGGAAGGGCTGTGGCGCATCCTGGAGACAGGAACTAGGGCCGCTGTCAATACAGGGGTGGTATATGAACCTCCGGCACAGGGAGAGGAGTTGGATAAGGAAAATATCATTAGGATGGCAAATAAGGGGGACGTGCTGCTAGTTGGTGACTTCAAGCTGCCAGATGTGGATTAAAGCCTTCCAGCTGCAGGTTCTGCATGGAGCAGGGCTGTCCTTGACTCCCTACATGGGGCCTTTCTCAGGCAACTGGTCAATGAACCTACTATGGACAGGGCAGTGCTGAACCTGGTGCTTACAAAGAGGGACAGTATTGCCGACGTCACAGTGAGCAGTCCCCTAGGTGCCAATGATCACCATACAGTGTGGTTTAACATTAAGATGGGAGCAGAGGTAAACCACAAGAGGATGAGGGTCCTGGACTATAGGAGGGTGGATTTTAAGGAAATGGGAGACTGCCTCAGAAACTGCCTAGTGGGGGGATACCAGGTAGGGTTAGAGGAACAGTTGGGAACAACAGGGGAAGGCATAATTAAGGTGACCAGCCTCTGTATGAAGGAAGCGAGTAAAAGCAAAAGGAAAAATATTTATTATTTATTGAGTTTTGGTGACCGGCTAAGTCAACTGAGACAATTACAGTCCCTTTTTCATGGTCGATCCAGGAGTACAGCAACAAACAATACAGTACAGTGTAAAAACAATAAAGGAATTCTGTTACGGTAATAACAAAAATTAACATACAGCAGGCAGAGGATAAAGAATCATAAAACATACAGAAATATAAAAGTAACAGTTTATAACAGCTAACAAAATAAATACACTTTGGTAATAACATATTGCAGACTTAAAAAAAGAGACCATTATGGTACTCTGGGGAAGTGGCCATGGTGGTGAAGGAAAAAACAGCAGTATTTAGGAGGTATAAGAAATCGCAGAGCGAGGAAGACAGAGATATATACCACGTAAAACAGAGGGAAGCAGATAAGGCAGTGAGGGGAGTAAAGGTGCAGACAGAGGAAAGGACTGCAAAAGGGGTACTGCAGCAAATGGGGATAAGACTTCTTCAGGTACATAAAGTGAGAAAAGAAAAGAAAAGCAAGGGGAGGGCTAGTTAGGATCAGGAGGACAGGAGAGGGAAACCGCACAGAACAGGACCAAAAAACAGTAGACATCATGAACAGGTACTTGTGCTAAGTCTTCACAGTGGAGGAAGAGGGAGTCAGACCACCAGTGATCAGCAGGAACAAAAGAGGAGGGGAAGATGACTCAAGTCCATTTTCAGAAGAATGAGTCCTGAAGAGGCTTGCAGCTCTGAAAATGGACAAAGAAATGGGACCAGATGGGATACACCTAAGGAAGCTAAAAGACCTCGGGAAGGTGCTGGCTGCTCACTGACTGCCTTATTCAGCAGCTCACTGGAATCAGACATGGTTCCAGAAGACTGGAGGAGAGCAGATGTGGTCCCTCTACAAAAGGGTGGAAGTAGGGAATAAACTAGTAGCTATTGGCTGGTGAGCTTCGCCTCAGTGGTGGGGAAATTAATGAGTAAGTCCCCAAGTCTGGGGCTTACCTGCTGCCTCTTCCAGCCCCTGGAACACAGCACTATCTTCACGCTCCAGCCCTCCAGGAGTGCTGAGGTAAAAACTGGCAGGGCATTTCAGTGTGCAAGCAAGAGCCCTGGTAAGAGCCATGCCAGGGCTCCTCTTGAAAAATCCTCATGGCTGGAGCTGCACATCATTCCTACATCTCAGCCCTTCTGGACTGCTTTCCGGGGCTGGAACCAAGTGGGAAAGCATCACTGGGTACCAAGTAGTGTTCCCTGACCCCAAGAAAAGCAGCAGATGGGGCATAGAATGGAGATAAGCGTGGCGGCCATGTTGGGCCACTGCACATGTGCAGTGGATGCAACTCGGAGATGGAGCTCCAACACTCATGCTAGGCCATATGCCCACTTCTGTGGAGGATCTTGGCTCCAGAATAAGCAGCGGAGTCAGGATTTAAAATCAACAGCATTATGTGGGGCAAAACAAAGGGTTACCCTTTCCAGGACAGGCAGGGGGAAGGGAAGAGGAAAAAGAACATAGTGTGCATGTGCACTAGCTCAAAGGCTGCCTCACACACAACAGAGCCTCCAACTCTAAAAGGGGCAAGCACCTCCATGAACAAGTGTACCCTGGCCCCAGGGCAGGTAATCAGGCCAGGGTATCATTTATTTAGCAGCCAATGGGTCTAAATAGAAATGATGAAAGCTGCTTAAGTTGAAATAGTACATGTAAACAAAGATGGCAGCCCTATGACATCCAAGCCCTGCAAAGACTTCTGAAAGAGGGTGAGGGGTCGGCCCAAGCTTTGTATGCAACTTTCAGTCTGTCAAGAGCCTGCACTGCAATTCAGCCTATATGCAAGCCCAGCATGCCTGGGTCAACATTGCGAAGACTGTTTTGGGAACAGAGCTGACCAATCAGGCATCGAGTTTCATACCATATAAAAGGGGCAGTTCCCAGGGATCGAGGCCAGTTCAGTCCGACTGCCAGAGTGAGTGACTGTGTACTGCAGCATGGGCTGGAGCGTCACTGTTTGTCCAGGCACTGCAGGCCTGACAGATTTGAAGAGTCTGGAATCCCAGTGACAGTTGTTTGTCTGAATAAAAATAGCAGTTTTAAACAACACTACAGAGCGAAGGCAAGTTGGGAGCTGGATTTTTCTGCCTCACCACATACTTTCCATTCTGTGGGATGAACTCCTGCAGCATCTGTGGCCTGAGAATGCCAGTGCTTTGGTCCAGATCTCTGGACCTATAGCATCTGCAGAATTATGCCTCTGGGAGTGATTGAGAGTGAGAGGAGAGAGAGAGAGAGAGAGAGAGAGAGAGAGAGGTGAAAATGATGATAGATCACCAGCTGTCCTGGGGAAGGCTGCATCCCAGCAGAGATCGACTGCATCCATCCTGCCTGTCCAAGCAACTGACACCAGAGGTTTCGATTTAGGCATCAAACTGTGAGTAAACACTGGGGTTTCACCCCTGCAATGGGGGACAAAGTGTACTGTGCCACAGACTGAGGGAGACGTCCTGGGTGAGACTTTACCAGTGTTAGAGGCCCAGGCTGAAGACCTGTGGAGCCAACCCGACCATCCATCCTCTGTGGATTACAAATAGAAGCCCCTTTTCAACCTTTTCTAACAGTTCTGATTCTTTGTTCTGCAACAGTTGTGTTTAAGGTATGTTTTCCCTGCAACATTTTAAAGTGTATCACCAAACTCCACCCTGCTAGCAGCATCAACATCCCCAGTGTGGTATCCACTGCAACCCCAAGAATATTGAGAGCACTCGCCCATGACCTTTTGTGGGGAATTAAGATGGGTGAACCCGCACTGGAGGTGTTGAGGACTGCCGCGGGGGGGGCAGATTCTGTGGGGAAAATTGTTACAATTGTGTTGTTGCCTGCGTAGAGCTTAAGTATTACTGCTACCCCATTGCTTCCATTTACCCTTCTGCTTCCTTGTCCTTTCCATACCATACCTTTTTAAATAAATTGTTGAATTGCATTGATTGGTTTGGGGATTATTACTGCTTTATTGTGTCACTTGTTTTGGGGGTGGGACTGTGGGGGTAGATTATGCACTGTTTTAAGGGCGGTAATAGCCTTGAGTGTCAGCATCCAGGTACCCCCATATTGCCACCCCAGGTAGAGGCACCACACCATGTTAGCCCCATGTATCCAGTGTACTACTACTTTTGGGAACACCACAAAGGCTACTGCACTCAAACAGGTTGTAGTGGTGCTGCCAGCAAAAAACAGTAGTCCTAGACAAACAAAGAGGTGTCACACTGTAGGCACACAAAAGCTCCCGAAGACAGATGAACACTCAAAAACTTTTATTCAGACTCAATTCCAGGGTGAACAAACAGCAAGGAGTGAAGCTAAACCCCAGCATTTTGCCTCTTACCCATGAGGCTTTGTCAGGGAGAGGAAACATTACAGCAAGGACCCACCCTAATTACATAACATAGGTTTCGTAGGTAGTATCAGAGCAGAGAAGACATTAGTCCATAATGCTCACCATTACTCTAGTTGTAATAACCCACAATGTTCTCTGCTACACAATATTTGTCCAGCTCCCTGTTAAACCCAAGCATGTTATTACTTTCAACAACCTCCTCAGGCAAGCTATTCCAAACCGGTATTACCCTCACATTAAACCAATGCTTCCTTTTTATCATTTTGAAGTGTTGCCCTTTCAGCTGCAGTGAGTGCGTCCTGGTGTTGTAATGCTGTTCCTTAAGTGTTAGTCCCAGTCTTGCCCCCAATTCTGGGTCCTTAATTGCCCTATATACCATACATAAATCACCTCTCAACCTCCTATACTCCAGTGTGTATATTCCCAGGTTCTCCAGTCTGCCATCATAACTCTTGTCCCTTACATCAGTAACCAGTCTCATAGCCTGTTCTGGACCCTCTCCAGTCTCTTGATTTCAGTCTTAAACCCAGGTGACCAGAACTGGGCACAGTACTCCAGATGCGGCCTCACCAAAGAGCTGTACAGCAGTACAATCACCTCCCTCTTCCTGTTTTTAACATGTTTCTTGATGTTATTTAGTATGCCGCTAGCAGTCCTTATCATCTGGCTACAATGCTGGTTAAACTTTAGGTTATCTGTCACCCTAACACCCAGATCTCTTTCATCGGTGACCTTGCTTAACTTTTGCCCATTCACAACATGGTGCCCCTTGTTATCCTTACCAAAGTGCATGACCACGCACTTATTGGCATTAAAGGATAGCTTAGACTCCCTTGCCCAGTTTTCCATCCTAGCTAGGGCATCCTGTAATTTCTGTATATCCCCGATGTTATCAATCCTAGCGCCAATCCTGGTGCCATCTGCAAATTTGGACTACCAAACTTCCCCTCCACCAGTTAGTGAGTGTAGGTACACATTGAACAAGCAAGACCCCAGTACCGATCCCTGTGGAACTCCACTCTCTACATTAAGCCAGTCTGAATATGTTCCCTTTAAACAGACCCTCTGTTTTCTATCACTCAGCCATGCATTAACCCAGTGAGTAATATACCCAAGGATTTTGTGTTCTATTAGGGCGTCTATTAATTCCCAGTGGGGGACTTTATTGAAAGCTTTTGAGAAGTCCAAGAATATGACATCAACTGCCTTGCCCTCATCCAGTGCCCTACTTACATGCTCGTAAAATTCCAGCAGATTTGTTTGGCATGATAAACCCTTCTTAAAACCATGCTGTGCATAGTCACAGTCCCCTGCCAGATTCATAGACTCCACTATTTGGTCTTTAATGATGGCCTCCAAAACTTTCCCCAAGACAGTGGTTAAACTTATGGGCCTATAATTACCTACCTCCTGCCTTGACCCCATTTTGTGAATTGGTATGATGTTTGCCCTACACTAGAACTCTGCCACCCCCCCGCTGTGCAGTGATGTTTGGAAAATTGCTGTCATCGGTTTAACCAATACTTCGGCCAGCTCCTTAAGGACTCTAGGGTGAATCTCGTTGGGTCCCTGAGATTTACTGGAGATTTACTGGGGTACAAGAGTAACAATCTTTCTTTAATATCTACACTGTTTAGAGTGATATTATTGCCAACATTGTTGAAATTATCCTTAGTCCCCCTTGATTTGGCATTAAATACCAATGAACAGTAAGTATTAAAGTGTCCCGCCATTTCCTGGAATTCATTTATTAATTTTCCAACCTGATCTTTTATAGGTCCAACAGTAATTTCACCCCCCCCCCCTTTTTCTTTTTAATGTAGCTATAACATGGCAGGTAAGGTCCTGAATAATTCATTAATGATCATTTGAATGGATATTGCTTCTAAAAACATAAATCAAAAGGAAGGTGGAGCAAAACCTTATCCCTTGCTCATGTTGGGCCCTATGCACAATTGGTGTGAAGTGGCTCTGCACGCATAACTGAGATGAGTAGCCACTCCACACCCACTGCACCCCCACCTGACATGCACGAAGGGGGCACATGCAGACCCACTGCACCTGATCCCCCAGGTCTGTGGACAGCTCCATGCTGTTCTAGGGGCATGCCAGCACTATGCAGTATTCACTAATCCACATAATGCTAGCCGCATGGGTGCAGAGAGTGGTGCAGGGTATGTCAGGGAGACCCTGCCATAACCCACTGTGCGCCCTCACAGACACAGGCATCCAGTCACCAGGGGACCAGGACAGGGAACACCATGCTGCTCCTGACCACTGGGCAGCAGGAGGTGGCAGGGGAGGCTGGACGGGCAATCGCCGGGAAAGTTCATATGCAGTGGCACTGGAAGCAGAGGATGCCATACAGGTCCGGGTGCATGCAATCGGCATGTACAGCCCCTGACCTGTGTCAAGCTATGCATGGGATCCACTATGGGTCCCAGGGGGACATCCCATTGGATGCCCACCCGGAACGATGACTCCTTCCCCGGCTGTCCTGTGGAGTCCTGTGTGCCGTGGGGGGAGGAGCCACGGACAGGTGGCTAGCATTGGTGAATGTCGTTATGGGCGCACCTGTCCACGGGATGCAGGGTTGTGGGCAGGGTATGCGCATTTCACTTGTACTATGCCCCTTTCATGCATAGGAGCCATTGTAAGCAAACTTCAACATCTTTTGCCCCATAAATATCATACCATATTAAATGTGAAACAGTGACTTATTAATCATACAGTAAATAGTATGAAGAAAGTGTAACAATTAGTAAAAAAGTATGTTAAAGTGCTAAACAACAGAGCATCATTAATACACTTCAAAAATATTAACTATTGCATAGCTGGCCTGCTGGCGCAGCGGTTGGATTTCTGCTGCGGCATGGCGACCGGGTTCAGGAGCGAGCCCAGATCACTGGAGAGCTGGCCGTGGGGAGAAGGATTGAGCGTCCCAGGGACAGCTCTCCTTCTCTGGGGGGATGGTAGGGGACTGGTCCGGTGCCTGCTGGCTCCTAGCAGAGGCTGGGAGTATCACAGGATGCACAGCCCAATACTAACTGGGGGAGGATCGGACATTGGCGTATGCCATGACGTCACTACACTGCCCCCAACAGAAAGCCAGGAAAATTGCTTGCTGGCCCTCCGGATGATGGCTCTCTGTTCCTAAGGGCCTCCAGCACCTTCCCGGTGCCTCCTGCTCCCAAGCAGCATCCCCGGGCCACAGAAGGATGTGCTGGGGCTATCCTCCCCCCCCCGTGCCTTCCCTCTCGGAGGAGAGGGACCCGCCCGGCGAAGGGATACACCGGGATATCCCGGGGGTCGGCTACGATCTGGGGACTAGAGGAGGGCCGGGCAAGGACAGAAGAGGTCAGAGGGAACTTGGCAGAGCCTGAAGGAGTGGAGGACCAGTGAGCATGGGGCGGAAAAATAGATAATACAAAAAAAAAAAAAGAATATTAACTATTGCATAATTATATAAATACTTGAAAGAAATGAAGGCAAATTCATGTATGCTGCTAAACAACTTCACTGTTCCTGCAAGTCAAATAGTTAATAAGAACTGTCAAAAAAGTCACATTGTTTGTAAAAAAAAGGCACTTAGTTTGTAAATAAGGGAGCAAGAGATGGGGTTTGGTAAAGATGTGGGGGTGGGAGTGGTGTGATTAGGGAGTGGAAGATGGGTGGTTGGGGAAAAAAGGGGAAAGGGGGTTAACAGGTTAAAAGGAAGGAAAAAAGGGTACATGGGTAGAAAGGAAAGAGAAGAAGAAGGAGGAATAGGAAAGAGGAAGGAAGGGAGGAGGGGCAAGGGAAAAGGGATAGAAAGGAAAGGGGAGGGAGGAGGAGAAAGCGAGAGGAGAAGAAAAAGAAATTGGAGTTTTTGCACAATTCAAAGCTAAATTTGAACTAGTTCCACCACCACTTTGGCAAGCTGATCATTTAAATGTCAAAAAGTTCTGTAAAAAAATATAAGAAAACATTTTAGCATTCAAGAGGCAATACAAAGACTATACAAATAGCAGAAAAAGCAAATATAAATCAATTCATAAGAATGGTATCAGATCAATATCGTCATTCAAGCCACCTGATCACATTGTTAGCAAAATGAAAATCCATTTTGACTCCTTCTAGAGAAGGTTATTTGTTCTATCTACCCCCCCCCCAAATACTCCTTGGTACATGTTCCAGGCCCATGAAGGCCATATGTTGTGGATTACTCTGATGGAACATCTTAAAGTGCAGGCCAAGTAGCGTGTCTGGCATTGCGTTAATGATCGAACACATATGCTCTTGCATGCATTCTTTCAGTGGTTGTACAGTTCATCCAGCACAAAGTAAGAGGTATGTACACTGTATAACGTACACGACCAAAGAAGTATTGCAAGAAATAAGTTGTCTAATAATGACCAAAAGACTACCACTTGTATGAATGTACTGCTTCTCCTTCATGCAGAACCTGCTAACATTGCATTTGCCACAATTGTGACTTCCTACAGGGGGCGTACCTAACCAGGATGGTCTGATGCCCTGCTCTTTGTACATATTGTGTGTAATCAGGTCTCCCAGATTCCTTCCTCTCCTATACACTGCCTTAGGTTTGTCTTTCAAAACTTTGCATAAATCCTCATCCTCTTTTAAAGTCCCTCAGTATTTAGAAACAATCCCAGCTTCTCTAGGTACAAAATGATTATATTCAGTTACAAAAAAATTTCTCACTGATTTACGCAATCTAGTAGTAGTAGTCTTTATTTATTTATGGCGCCCTTCCCTGGAGGCCCAGGGTGCCACTACAATAAAACAGAATAACCACAATCAAATTAACTGTTCCAATCCCTAATAAATAACAATAAATAACTACCTTAATTCAGCTAAAACAAAATACAACTCAATGAAACTTTATAATATGCTGAGACATGTATTACAAGACATCTCCAAATGACTGTTGGAATTAAATAGGTTTTAAGGCCCATCTTAAAATCCTCAACCGAGGGGCCTCCCTCAAGGTCCTAGACAGAATTTCAGAGGGTCGGGCTCGACACCTCAAAAGTACGATCCCCGGAGGTCTTCAGCCTAGCCCTAAGAACCACCAGGAGGCCCTCCCTACCAATCAGAGTGGGCGGACAGGGAGGTGTGGGTGTAGGAACTTAGGTAGACCGGGCCCAGTCCATATAGGGCTTTATTGGTTAATAAACTGATCTTAAATGAGATATGTCACTTCAGCGGCAGCCAATGCATATCGCGCAGTGCTGAAGAAATATGGCATGATCTAGGAAGGATTGGTGGTACCCAGGTAGCTGCATTTTGCAGCAGCTGCAAATGTCGTAGCATAGCCCCACTAACCCCAAGGTACAGAGCATTACAGTAGTCTAAACTAGAGGGCACAAATACATGAATCAGTATGGCCAGGTCCTGGGAAGGGATAAGGGATCTGATCTGGCTGACATTCCAAAGATGGAAAAAGCCATTCCAGGCTACGACAGGCACCTGTGCCTCCATTGTCAAACCTTCATCTGGTATGACTCCCAGATTTTCACCTTAGGGGCAGCTAACAGTCCAGAATCATCAAGTCAAAATCCAGTCCCTCCTGTGCCAGCTGCCAATCCCCCATGGCCCGGCTCCACCACCAAAACCTGAGTTTTCTTGGGGTTGAGTTTCAGCCAGCTTGATGCCATTCAGTTCTGGATCTCAGCCATAAACACATTGACAGCACTCTGAGTCCTGGGAACAAAAGACATATAGAGCTAGGTGCCACCCACATAACAGTTAAACCCAAGCCCATAATGTCTAGTGACCTTGCCCAGGGGAAGCATATAGACCACGAACAACATTGGTGACAGAACCAAACCCTGGAGTACCCCACAGGACAGAACCACCGAGTGCGAGAAAAATTTTCCAAACACTGCCCTCTGGGTTCTGCCCACAGATAGGACTCAAGCTAGTGAATAACAGTGCCGGTGAGTCCGGCATACTCCCTGAGATGGTCCAAAAGTAAGCCATGGTCCACAATATCAAATGCAGAGGAGAGATCAAAGAAGATGAGAATTTACCATTCTCCTTTATCCCTCGCACTAGTGATGACTAGTGCCATCTCCATGCTGTGCCTAGCTCTAAAACCAGACTGGAGAGGCTCATAGATGTCAAAGGAAGCTGCAGCACAACTTTCTCGATAAACTTCCCCAAAAAGGGAAGATTAGAGACTGGACAATAATTCGCCAAGACGTCTGGGTCCAGAGATTGTTTTTTCAGAAGGGGCTTTACCAGTGCGCATTTAAGTGCTACTGGAAACAACCCGCCTGACAAAGAACACCGAACAGTCTCGGTGAACACCAGGCCCAGATGTCTGACACAACTCACTAGAAGTCATGTTGGGCCTGCGTCCAGATTACAAAATATCAGTTGCAGCTCCAAGACCACCCAGCAGACCTTTCCACTGTCACTGACTGAAACTTCCAAGTCCACCGAGTGCATTCCAGGCCCGCAGGCTATCCACTTCTGGACTCAGAAGGCCCAATTGGAGTGATTCCAGCCCTGATGGAAGACACTCTGCCTGAGAAGAACTAAGCAAACTCCTTGCATTTCATTAATGTAACTGCTCTTACAGGCTCCAGGCAGGCGGGGGAGAAGCCTGTTCAGAGTCTGAAAGAGCTGAGCCAGGTCAGTTCCTCCCAGTGGCAATCTCTCTCAATAGAAAATCTGTCTTCTTCAAAGTGATTGTCTTCTGATATTCTTCATAATGAGAAATCAGAGCTAGTTTGTCTTCCCAAGCCTTAGACTCCTCCAGTGCTGCTCCAATCTATGAATCCTGGTTTTAAGCACTCTCAGCTCACCATCAAACCATGACAAGCCAAGATGCAACACCAGGGGATGTACAAGAACTGGCACTATGCAGTCGAACACCTCATTGACAACCCTATTATAGGCAGACACTGCAGCCTCTGCACTTCCAACACATGCTGACAACATTTCTGAGGTGTCCAACACTGATATCAGTCCTTCAGGTCCAAGCCCTCTCAAAGCTCAATACTGAACCACCTCCACAGGGGACAGACTACAAGGGGGGGCACTGAAACAAAATCTGATCACACAATGATCCGGCCAACTGACTGGATCAATCTCTAGCCTATTAACCTTGAGCCCAAGGGAGAATATCTGAGCTCAGGCATGGCCATGTTGGTGCATTGCGGTGGTAATAATCTGTACTAGGACCACAGCTTCCATATTCTGGAGGAAATCTTTGCCAAATTGTGAACCTTCGTCATTCACCCAGATGTTGAAATTGCCCAAGATAAGCCATCTAGGCAATTCAAAGGCCAGGTCGACGACGAAGGATGCAATTTCCTGCAGAAACTCCCCCTTGTGACCTGCATAGCATTTTGCAATAATATTTCTCTTTTTTGGTGCAAGTATCACATTCCTATCAATTTGTCTTGCTTTCATGCAAGTTGCATTGTAAATCCTTAGATCATACCTCATCTGTAAAGATCTCTGAGTGAGTTCTGCAGCTTAACTACCATAGTCTGAGAGGGACAAACAATTTATTTGAATACAAATATACAGTCTTGAAGGGATAGCCTTTAGAAGATGGGGTGAATGCGCACTGCATGCAGACAACAAGGTGTTGCCAGCCTCTGGTTTTCAATATGTTCTAGAAGTGACCCCTGTCTCTACTTGGCCAGTCAAAAACAAATCCTAAATGTCTGTCTGGCAGGAGTCTGATCCATACGTAAAAGCTAAATTAAAAGTATTGTTAACAGTTTACTTCATGAAGTCATGAACAGACTGTTTGGACCCTGCCAGGTGACCAGGACATCATCAATGAAGTGACCCCAGAATTGTATGCAGTCAAAGAAAGGGTTGGCCATGTGATCAAGGACAGCCTCTCCTCCCACCAACCCATAAATAGGATAACATAGGAGGGGGACATCCTTGTCCCCACTGCCGTCCTCCAAGCCTGTACAAAAAAAGAATTTCTAAGCACAAAATAGGTACTAGTTAAGATGAGTTCTATCACTTCACATAAAAAATCAGTAAAAAGTGTCTGCCCTACATTTACCATCAGGAAGCATCCTACTTACTGCCCCAATACCATCACAATGCAAAATTCAGATATATAAGGAGTCACATCATTACACACCCATCTATAACTATCATCCCATTCCACTGTTTTTACCTTATCCAAAGCCCCTATACTGGCTTGGATATACGATTTAAGCATTTTGACTTTGTTTTGGAGAGAAAAAATCCACAAATGTGGATACGTGTTCTATAAGGCTGCCAACTCCAGAAAGTATAGGTCTCCATGGAGAATTTTAAATGTTCTTATGTAGTTTGGGGGGAATATAAATTGTTGATATGACTGAGTTTTAATTTCTAATAAATTGTGCTTCTTTCTCAGATATACAACTGTGTGTGATGGTAGTTTCCAAAAAAGCATTCAACTTGGCTTTAAACACGTTAGTGGGATCCCCCAAAATCTTCCTGTAGTTGTTTGCATCTTGCTGCTGTCTTTGAATTTCCTTCATGTAATCCTCTTTGTTTGATCTCTAGTGATAGATTATTCAGAATTGTTTCTAGTGCCTCCTGCTTCATAGGTGTCAAATTGGATCTATACAGTTGGTGTAGCTTCAATTTACATTCTCCCAAAATTACATAAGAGCGTTCAAAATCCTTCTGGGAGACCTATACTTTCTTGAGTCGGTAGCCTTATGTAACATTTAATAGAGTCAAAATGCTTACATCTTTTATCAGAGATGGTATGGATGTTTTGGATAAGTTTAAAACTGTGAAATGGGATGAAAGTTATAGAAGGGTGTTTATTGATGTGAACTCCTTATATACATCAATTTTGCATTATAATGGTATTGAGGCAGTATGTAGGATGCGTACTGATGGTAAATGTAGGCCAGAAATGTCAACTGATTTTTTTTATGAGAAGCAATAGAACTCAACTAGCAACTATTTTATGTTTAACAATTATTTTTTTCTACTGGTTTGAGGGATAGCCTTAGGGACGAGGATAGCCCCCCTCCTATGCCAACCTGTTTATGGGTTGGTGGGAGGAGGAAGCCATCCTTGACCACATGGCCAACCCTTTCTTTGACTGCAAATGATTCAAGGGTCACATCATTGATGATGTCCTGGTCACCTGGCAGGGATCCAATACAGTCTGTTCATGACTTCATGAAGTATATTTGTAACAATAATCTTAATTTAGGTTGTATATACAGATTGCACCCCTGCCAGATAGACTTTTTGCATTTGTCTTTGACTGGCCAAGTAGAGAAGGGGGTTACTGCTAGGACCTATAGAAAGCCAGAGGTTGGCAACACCTTGTTGCTGACATCCAGTGCTCATCCATCCCATCTTCTACAGACTATCCTCTCAGGACAGTATATTCATATTCAAAGAAATTGTTCAACCCTCTCAGACTATGATAGTTAAGCTGTTGAATTCACCCAGAGATTTTTAGAGGGGTATCACCCAAATATTTAGAATGAAGCTTACATGAAAGCAAGACAAACTGATAGGAATGGGTTACTTGCACCAAAAAAGAGAGATGTTATGCAAAATCAGGGAGAAGTTTTTTCATAACTGAATATAACTATCTTGCACCTAGAGTAGCTGGGATTGTTTCTAAATACTGGGGGACTTTAAAAGGGAATTAAGATTTATGCAAAGTTTTGAAGGACAAACAAGGTAGCGGTATAGGAGAGGAAGGAATTTGGGAGACCTAATTACAGATAGTACTGTATGTACAAAGGGCAGGTTGACATATCATCTTGGTTAGGTACATCCCCTATACTGTTGGGCCTATAGGAAGCCACAATTGTGGCAAATGCAGTGTTCGCATGTTCTGCATGAAGGAGAAGAAGTACATTCATCAAAGTGGTAGTCCTATGGTTGATACTAGACAATTTATTTTTTGCAACACTTCTTTTATTGTGTACATCATATAGTGCAATGCTTCTTACTTTATATTGGATGCACTATATGACCATTAAAAGAATGCAAGCAAGAGTATATGCATTCTATCATTAAGGCAACAACAGAAACACCACTTGCCATACACTTTAAGATGTTCCATCAGAGTAATCCACAACAGCCAAAAGAGATAGTCCAGGTAGATTCACTTACATGCTTCAAACTAACATTAGACAGTTTCTTACTTGAAAGGGCTGAGGTAAATCAGACCCGCTAGTGCAGGGGTCAGACTAGATGAGTTCACAGCCTCCTTCTGACCAACCACCAAGTATAAGACCGAGTATAAGTATATGACCTTCAAGAGCCTGGAACATGTACCTAGGAGAATCATAGGTGGGCATAGAACATATATATTTATTCATATTTGTTTTTTCTTCTATTTCTAGTTCTCTTTCTTCTATTTGTATAGTCTGTATTGCTTCCTAAATGCTAAAGATTTTTTTCTTGTATTTTGTTTTTACAGAACTTTTTCACAATTAAATGATGATGGAACTAGTTCAAGTTTAGCTTTGAGTTCTACAAAAACTCTAGTTTCCATTTTTCTCACCCTTCTCTCTCTTCTCCCCCTCCCCCTCCACTCACCCCTCTTCCCCTTTTCCTTCTATTCCCTCTTCCCCTCTCCTCCCCTTCCCTCTTCCCTTCCCTACTTCCTCTCTTTCATTTTTACCCCTTTGCCCTTTTCCCCATTTCTATCTGCTTTCCTTCATTTTCCCTCCCTCTCTCACCTTTTCCTTCCTATTTTCCCTATCCTTTCCCCAACCTGTCTATCTCCCAACCCTCATCCCTTAATCACACCCCTTCCACCCCACACATGTTTCCCAAACCCCATCTCCCTCCCTTTTCTACAAACTAAGTACCTTTTTTGACATGTCTTATTATTTGACTAGCTTTAACAGTTAATGTTACAGTATCTGCAAGCATACATGAATTTTCCTTAAAGAGAGCTGGCGACGTGTTCAGGACAACTTTAGCAAAACCTAATATTTAGACACAGTCCAGCTTGTATTTCCCATTAGTGCTGTATTCCTCCTCCCCATTATTTATTACTGAGGTCATATGTATGAAAACAGGATCTTTGCTCCTAAAGAATTGATCTCCTCCTGCTGCTTTCTCTCTACCTGAAGTCACAGAGCACTGCTTGTGACATCACAGTTACTCCCATGGCAACAGATTGTGATGTCACAACAAAGGATTATGACTTGAAGTAGGGAGAAAGCTATAGAGGCAGATGGACTCTAAAGAAACTCTAAGGGATAAAGCTCATATATTCATGCAAATTTCCTTTCTAATAAATAATGGGGAGGAGAAATATTTAAAATATAAATGAAATGTAGGCAGAATTGTACCTAATTATTATGTTTTTTAAAGTTTTCCTTGAGATGTCAGTAGCTTTTTAATTCCATTCATGTATTTATATAATTATGCAATATTTAATTATAATTACCGGTGACCCCCTTTATCACCCTGTTTACAAGGGTCTCCAAAATGCCATAATAACCTGAAAATGAGTTATTACGGCATTCACTAAACTTTCTTTCATCTCCAGTGTCCTTTCTCCGTCACTCCTGTGTACCTCGCCACTTCATTGGCTCATGCTGTACATGTGGGCGGGCTGAACAATATTATAAACATGGCGGTTCGATTTTCCACCTACCGACGAGCCACTTTTCTTTACTGCCCTTCCCATCTTTATTTGATTTTTTTATTTTTTATCTGGTTGATCCTGCCTTTCAAATACAAAAGAAATATCTGGTTGATCCTGCCGTATCTCCAAATCGAGAGACATCGAGTCTCCAACTCCGAGTTCAATCCAGGACAGACCTCAGTAAGAGCCATGCCTGGCAGTTTTAAAAAGAAAAAAAGTCAGTCTGAGAGAGCGAGGCAGAAAGGGAAAGTGTGTGTGTGTGTGTGTGTGTGTGTGTGTGTGTGTGTGTGTGTGTGTGTGTGTGTTTGTGTGTGTCTATCTATAGGTACACTGGCCAAGGGGACTAACTCATTGCACCAGTAATTATAAAAAACAATGTATAGTCAAGTGTGTGTTCACAAATTTTTTTTTCACACTCTCAGTGTGTGATGACCACATAAACCTCACGAGCTTTGCTCTCAAGGTTTATGTGTCATCACACACCTTGGGTGGAAAAAAAATTCAAAACATACACTTGCCTATCCATTCTTCTCTATTTCTTGCAGTGTGTTAATGATGCCCAGTTGTTTAGCATTTTAAATATTCTTTTTATACTTTGTTGCACTTTTATTCATACTATTTATTGGGTGATTAATAATTCAGTTTCACTTGTTTTCTATATACAGTTTATCTCCTTATTTCACTCCTGACAGCCCCCATCTAACTGACCCCCCTAGCCCCATCACCCGGCTCCTCTGGGACTTACCTGCACTTTCTGTACTCTGCCACAGGACCTTTGGTTGTGCCCAGCCACCGGTGTGGAGCCTGCGGGGAGTCGGTCATCATCCTACTGGCATCGGGGTGTTTTTCCTCCTGTTTTCTTCCCAGACCCATGGACATGCAAGGGACACAATGTCCAAGTTCTGCCTCTACAGAGATGGCCCCGGTGTCCTGAATGTGTGGTCCCTCCCGTACATGATGGCGTGCATGTGCTGGCACACAGCCACTGCTGGGTGTCAGGCAAGCAGCAAGACTCACCAATCCCCCTCCCCGAGGAAGAAGAGCTGTCTGTGGAAGCTCAATTTTTCCCCAGCCCATCCCTCTGGCCCCCGAGTGATCTGGGTCCATTCCTGCCCCTAGGTCACCGGAGTGGCAGGAGGTGAGGCATCCAGTGGCTCAGCCTTCTATGCCACTGGACTGGCCTCACTGTTTCACTTTTAATATGACATGATCTTTATGGAGCAAATGATGGTGAAGCTTTCTTTTGACATAAACAAGGTATAAGGTTTTGCTCCATCTGCCTTTTGGTTTACATTTTTAGAAGCAATACCAATTCAAATGGCCATTTAATGACTTAATCATGTACCTGTGTTTTGTAACTTACTATGCAACTGTGTTTGTCTTTTACCTGACATGGAGCCTTTGTAAAAGAGCCTCTGGCTAAAACGTATTGTAATCCGAGAAACAAGTAAATAAATAAATATTTCCCCTTCCCTGATGAAGCCTCATGCATAACAGTTGACATGCTGGGGTATAGTTTCACTCCCTGCTGTTTATTTACCCTGGAATCAAGTTTGAATAAAAGTTTTTGAGCATTCATCTGTTTGCTGGAGTATTTGTGTGCCTACAGTGTGCCACTGCTTTGTTTGCTTTCTACTTTAGGGAACCAAGGCTGGCCCACTCAGGAGGTTGTAAAAGGTGGACCCCGAGGACCCCGGGTGGCATACTACATTGGAGGCATGTCTGGCAATTTCTACACCACATATGTGGCCTCAAAACTGTGACTTTGTGAGAAAAAAAAATTAGGGCCCCCCCCCCCCAAAATTTTTGAAAATTGTCATGGTGCTTCAGGAATTTGAAGATTGGTACTGATGGGAGCACCTAGACCTGAAAAAGGCAATTCTGGTCAAGGAAATCACTAAAGATACTGATAGGGCCTGTATTTTGGAGCCAATAGAGGCTTTGTTTGGGCAATTTATAAGTATACAGTGTGAGGTATGACTGTACCAGCCAAAGCACTACTGCCTTAATTGAGAATAATTCAGAAATGTATGTGGCCAGCCCGGTGGTGCTGATGGTTGAGGTGCTGGTCGCCACGCCTTGCGCTGTGCTGGTGACCCGGGTTTGGAAGTGAGCCTGGGCCACTGGGGGTCAGCTGAGGGGAGCGGGTTTGAGTAGCCATTCAGCAGCTCTCCTCTCCCAAAGAGAGATCTCATCACTCCTGTA
Source organism: Neoceratodus forsteri (assembly GCA_016271365.2). Classification (NCBI taxonomy): domain Eukaryota; kingdom Metazoa; phylum Chordata; order Ceratodontiformes; family Ceratodontidae; genus Neoceratodus; species Neoceratodus forsteri. Next base: position 10,519,274 of record CM057456.1, read on the forward strand.
GTCCCACTGCTTCCAGGTAGAGGCCTAAAGGTTTAGTGCTGGTGGGAGGGTGGCATGCAAAGGTGGGTGCCACTGAACTGCAGCATGCACGTACCTCCATACACATGTGGCTGTGGCACGGGGGGGAGAAAAGCAGGTGGAAAACAGGAGCTGGCAGGCTCCATGATGGCCCAATGTGCTCCAGCACAAGCCGCCCCAACTTCTAGATTTAGTTATGAGGGAGGAGAAAGTTGATGCTCCCCGGCCTGGCCCCAGCGTGTGGGGCAATCCACAGGGGAATTGAGAGGTTGGCTGAATGGGGGATGATTGGGCTCAGAGGACGAGCCCATCCTATGGAGGGCCGGAGCTACCTGCCAGCTCAGAGGAGGTGGAATAAACAGATAATAGAAAAAAAAAAAGAAATTGATGTGAGCAAACTGCCCACCACATTCAACCCTGTGAGCTTGGAAGGTGTATGGCACCTGTTTGGTATGGGAGAGTAGTCTGCCTTCTGTTCCCTCTCCCACACTAGTGCAGCCAGCCAATTGTGTATTGAAAAAGTCAAAATGTTGTTGGCCAATGAGGGAAAGACAGTGCAAGAGTTTCAAGCAATGGTGTCCAATGACATCCGAATCTTTCACCCAGAAGCTGCATGACCACCACAGATTTGGAAGTGATATTTATCTTCATTCCTCAGTGAAGAAGGAAAGACTGCCAAGGATGTGAACAACCTGTTACAGAAAGAAGATATGACACCCCTGGTGCCTTCTGCCGATCCAGCTCTGGTGATGCAAGGATAGGCAGCCGTTCTTGTGTCCCATTATGATGCCAGTTTCTGCAGATTATGCATATTGTCAGGTGCCACACCCCCAATGGGGAAGGCAACTACTACAACTGAATGAGTAAGGGCAACCCAGATGCTTCAAGAATGGAAGTGCTCCAAATAAGAAACAAGTAGTGAAGAGTTTAAGGAAAAATGCCTTGGACATTATCTCTGGTCCTTGCAAATAAACCAGACTAATTGTACCCTGCAGGACTATCTGGCCATATTAAAGAGTACTTACTGACTCATTGAGAATGGCAAGACTTGCTATTCCAACCGCAAATAACCATCCAGAAAGAGGGAGAGAAATTGTCCAATTACTAGTCCGAGTTGGAGACAGTTATCTGGTGAACAGTCGAGGCTTTTGGAATCATTCCAAAGTTAGCTGACTAGACACAACTGGAACAAGTGCTGAAAGGGGCCATGCACTCACAGACAACCATGTTTTCCCTTTGACTGAAGGATCTGAAAGCCATGCTACCCAACTTGAAAAAGCTACTGGATGAGGTGTGAGAAGAAGAGTCACGGTCAGAATGGAGAGAATCAATGAAAATGACAATGGGGAAAGCCATCCCCTTCCCCCATGCCACAAACTACTGCCAAAGGACCTCAGATGGATGCACTGTGCTAGGAGCACAAATTAAGCAACTGGTGGAGCAAGTAAGAGCACTGGCCGGTGCACACGAACAGAGAACAGAGAACAAGACTCCAGGCCACCAAGTAGAGGAAGTGTCCCCAGATTTTCTGCTGGCCTTTGGCATGGGCTTCAAGCCCTACTGTGGCCCAGGAACAATGTGTTTGCTACTGATGTGGGTAGCATGGACACGTAGCCCAAGGTTGCACTCATCCAGCAAGTCAACAGCTTGTGAACCAGAAGAGAGAAAGCCAACCACCCCAGCAGGAAAACGACATGCAGAGCCCAGTGAAGGAGCAGCCTGGGTCTCCGACAGTGCTGTGCTCCATGAAATGGACTGATCCTGAAATCCTCCAAGGGAGCAAGTTACCCTCAGGACTACCAGGCCCCAGAGCTGACATTCCAGTCCTCAATGAAGGGAAAACCATGCATAGCTTTACTCGACTATGGGTCACAGTATCATCATCCACCATTCTTTCTACAAAAGCAACCTAAAACACTTGCTTCTCATGCCTCTGGAAGAACCTGCCCTGGGAGACCTGAGCAACTTTGGTTACCTCAAGAGGTTACAGCATTGTGCAGTTTGGGTTTCGCAAAGTGAGTAAGGGAGTACCTCACAGTATTGATGCCATGGCAGTAATATGTCCTGAATCCAAGAGCATAGATGACACCCCTGTGTTAATCAGTAGCAAGGTAAACATGTTTTGGAGGCTGATTCAAATGTACCAAGAGAGAGGAGAAGCACAGTGCCTACAAAGTCTACCACTGTAAGTGACTGCTAAGAGAGTGAGCCCGAAACTTAGCACCCCAAAGTCAGTTGTGCAAGAAGAGCACACTGGAATGATCCACCGAGTCGACAGCAAGGAATGGTCTTGCCACCCAGTGCAATGTGTCATGTGGTCGGTATAGCAGAATTAAAATGTCAGCCAGTGGGACCTGTTATCATCATTGATTTACCATCTGACAAAAGCCTACCAGAATGACTGATGGTTCAAAAAGGAATCATGCCTCCTTCTGCCATGCCTTTGGGAAGACCCTGAAGTTGCCACAGCCACAGAAATCAACCCCAAACTATTCAAGTTTGGAGACTTGTCCATACCTGATCACTACTAGTGGAGCCTAAGTAACAAGCTAGCCAAGCACAGGAGAGTGTCCCCCTTGAATGAATGAACATGGGATGTGTCAAGGGAGAAAAGCACCAAATCAGGCTCAGGACAACCAACTTTTCTGGGGGCATTCCCAAGGACTGGCCCCTGCTGACACAAAGGATGTCTGGTGCCATTTGCAAGAACTATTGGTGGCAGAGATCATCAGAGAGTCCCAAAGCCCATATGCATCATCTATTGTGGTAACCCAGAAGAAGACAGATTCAGTTTGTATGTGCATAGACTACTGCACACTCAAAAGGAAGATGGTACCCAACCAATACATGGTACCCAGAGTCGAAGATGCCTTGACGAGCTTAACTGGAAGTAAGTGGTTCTCAGTACTAGATATCCACAGGTGCTATTACCAAATCCCTGTGGCAGAAAAGATCAAGAAAAGATTGCATTTATTTGCCCACTGGGGTTCTACCAGTTTGAGGCAATGTCCCCATAGTATATCCAGGGCCCCTGCTGTGTTTTAAAGGTTAATTGAGAAGGTGGTGGGAGATATGCATCTATTGGAGGTGTTGGTGTGCTAGATGACATGATAGTGTTTGGCTAGACACTGGAGAAGCACAAAAACTGACTCTGCTGATGGATTGGAAGAGTTTGGCTTAAAGGTTTCCAGTGACAAATGCCAGTTTTGTCAGCCATCTGCTATCATTTCAGAAAATGGAGGACAGACAGATCCTGCAGAAGTAGAGGATCTCACCACTTGGCCTAGACCACACAACGGAAAATCACTAGTCATTTCTTGGATTCTGAGGCTACTACAGGCAACTTGTAAAAGACTGTATCATTGTTGTCCGCCCTCTGAATTACCTCACCCAGGGGCACCCATATACCCACTAAAAGAAAGCCTGTTCTGGGAGGGGCAATTCCTGCACAGAGTACTGGAAGATGAATGAGCATTCTGGCACCAGGTAGTAAGTAGTAATTGTTGTTTATCTGATCGGTCTTAGACCTTTACAATATCAAACATTTTCAAAATAGACAAGTAAAATAACAAATAAAAAATGTTTCTTAACAAACATTTGCACCTGTTAGTAAGCATATAAATCACATACAGGTACACCCAAAGTACAGTATAAAAACCAGAACAGTTACAAGCTCACAAAAATAATACATTAGCTGCCAGTTATTAATGTCCCAATATAGGTACAGTTATACAATGTAAACGTTTTAATCCCTAAATCGAAAACAAGAATAACTTCCTTTGATATCAATCTAGAACTGGGGTATTTACTTATATCTGTTTCTAATTCATTATATTGATCCCAGAAAACCTGCCACTTTTTGTATTGTATTGTATATTCATCCTTTGTAGTAAAAAGACTGTTTAGTAGCAGTACTGGATCAGCAGTAGCAATGGTGTTCAGAATAGGAGTTAGCCAGATTTCCCTAGGAACTCTGTACCAAGGATATATCAGAATGACATGATACAAATCTTCCACACTCTCACTAGTACATGAACAATAGGAGGAACTAATTTCCCTATCTTTATTATATTTTGCAAAAAATACATTGCTAGGAAACATTTCCAGTCTAAATTTAGAAAATAATTGCCTTTGTTTTGGATCTGTTAGCAAATCCATATATTCTATATTGGAAGGAAATATCACTGGAACGTATCCAAGGTGCAATTTTAAGCTTGGATATAGTTGCCAGATCAGAAGATTTAAAATGATTAACAATTTTCCTTGCAATATAAGACTTATACTTTAAGCTTATAGCAATGTTTTTGTCCATATAATTTCTTAAGAAAGTTAAGCCTACTGTTTCCAAGATGGAGTGTAACCCAAAAAGCCATTTGGACTTTGTGCAGCCCATATTTTCCCAAAGGTACTTTTCTGTCAGTGAAAGAGCTGGTAATCTGTGTTGTTCCAATGACAGTAATCTAACCCAATAATTCACTTTCCTAATTTGGGCATATGCTAAGGAACTAACTAAACCAATCTCTGCTTGCACCAGGGCAGTTGGAGTGGAGTTATTTAAGCCAAGACAAGACCGTATTAATTTATTTAAAGGAATTTCAACTGCAGGATGGTTATCATAGTCCCAAACCTCTGCACGGTATAAGGCTTGAGCATAATATTTTGCCTTAAGTGCAGTCATTAATGGTTTAACAGCATTCCCCCATATTTGTAGTTAAAGGCTCTAAGGGAATTAACAGTTTGTTTTAGTTTAGGTAGAATAGTATCCATATGTTTGACCCATTTGCCATCATTAGAAAGATTAAGGTCCAAATATACGTAAGATTTCACAGTGTCAAATTTTTTGTTGCCAAGCTTCCACTTCTTAATTAATTTATTTGTACCCATGATCATTATGTGACTCTTCTTTTCATTAATAGTGAGATTATGTTTTGAAGCAAATTCCATCAAAATATTAAGTTTGCCCTGTAGACCACCCTGAGTTAGAGACAATAGAACAAGATTGTCTGCATACGCTAATATGGGGCAGCATTAATTAAGTATTTTAGGTGAATCAGTTGGTGAATTATCTAATAGTGATAGTAATTTATTTATACAGATACAAAACAGAGTGGGAGCCAGCACACAGCCCTGTCTGACCCCACGATTTGTTGCAGTTGGAAGTGAAAATTGACCTTTAATCCCTGTTTTAATCTGGGCCCAGGTATTATGATACAGTTCTCTCATAACAGCGGTAAGTTCTTCAATTATACCCCAATCCTTCATTATAGCCCATAATGTGCAACGCGAGATAGAATCGAAGGCTTAAGAGAAGTCAATAAATGCAAGAAATAACTTCTGCTTATGTAATTTGACATATTTTTTGAAAAGGTGCAACAGGGTAAAACAATTATTCATAGCACAATATCCAGTGCGAAAACCAGCCTGGAACTCGGACAGGTCATCCAGTGTTTTAATTTGCTCTTGTAGTTTAGACAGTACAATTTTAGAAAAAATGTTGCCACAATTATCTAAGAGGGAGATGTACATCTTCGGATCCGACTTATTACCTTTTTTATGGATGGAAATTATTGTGGCACCCTTCCATGAATCAGGAAAATTTAGATTCCTAGCAAAGGCATAAAAAGAGTGGCACCAGGTGGATCGAAGAGTGTGAAGTGGAATTCAAAGAGATAATCAAATGTCTGTGTGAGGTGCCCATGCTGGCATTCGCTGATTCCACCAAACCATACATCCTGCACATCTTCCTCAGCTTAAGTGGGTTAGGAGCTGCTGTGTACCAAGAGCACCCTGAGGGACTTCATCCAGTTGCTTTTGCCAGCCAAAGTTTGAATACATCTGAAAAGCTGTACCCAGTGCACAAACTGGAATTTCTGATACTAATAATAAATAATAATAATAATAAAACCTTATTTATTAGGCGCCTTATCAAGAACCAAGCTGCCTTACAATTCATACATACACATACTTTAAAATACAAGCATAGAAAATTAAAACAATAATTAAAAGATCAGACATCAATTAGTAAAATCACTCAATTCAATTTCCAAATGCCTGCAGCCAAAGATATGTTTTTAAGGATTGTCTAAATCCCTCCACAGTTGTGCACTCACGAAGCAGGCGGGGTAGAGAATTCCAGAGAGTAGGGGAAGCATATTCAAAAGCTCTAGCCCCAGATGTTTTCAAATACACCCTTGGAATCTCTAGCAACCCCTCGTCGGCCGAGCGGTGGGATTGTACAGGGTGGTAAAAAAACAAGAACTCTTTCAGGTAGTCAGGGCCCAGTCTGTGTAGGGTTTTAAAAGTAAGTAAACTGACTTTAAAGGTGATCCACCCCTGAATAGGCAGCCAGTGCAGTTCGTGCAGAACAGGCGAAATATGACAGGATCGAGGAGACCCCATCAATAGCCAAGCTGCTGCGTTCTGCACTAGCTGCAAGTGGCAGATTTCAACCCCAGGTAGCCCTAGGTAAAGGGAGTTGCAATAATCCAAGCATGAGGACACAAAGGCATGGATCAGGGTAGGAAGATCCCCAGATGGAACCAGGTGCTTAATTCTGGCAATATTCCTAGGATGGTAAAAGGAAGATTTGACAACAGCCGACACCTGCAAGTGCAGGGTCAGTCCCTCATCAAAAATTACCTCCAGATTATGCACCCGTACAGAGGCCAGGAGTGGGATACCATCAAGATAAATTCCCAAAGGTAAACCAGCCACCGAACCCCCTATCTGGTGACCCAGATCCACTATCAACACCTCAGTCTTTCCTGAGTTTAACCTCAGCCAACTGGCACTCATCCACTCCTGGATTCCCTTCAGACAGTTGTTGAAAACTGAGACATCTCCAACCTGGTTAGGTGTGAAAGACAGGTAGAGCTGGGTATCATCAGCATAGCAGTGAAACCTCAGCCCATACCTTCTTACAATGTCTCCGATGGGTAGCATATACACACCGCAAATAACATGGGGGAAAGCACCGAGCCCTGAGGTACTCCACACGACAGAGAGATGGGGCTGAAGAAAAAATTTCTGACACCACTCGCTGCGGTCTACCCATGAGGAATGAGGTAAACCACCTGAGAACAGTCCCTGACAGTCCACAGATGTACCTCAGGTGCCCTAGCAGTACCCCATGGTCCACGGTGTCAAATGCTGATGAAAGATCCAGAAGGACTAAGATAGAGCGACTCTTCTGGTCTTTCGCCATCAGGAGATCATTGAACACCTGAACCAGCACTGTCTCGGTGCTATGTCTCTTATGGAAACCAGACTGGAGAGGTTCATAGATGTCATGGATGGTCAAATGGTCTTCCAGCTGTGCTGCTACTACTTTCTCGATCACCTTCCCCACAAAGGGAAGGTTCGAGATAGGTCTGTAGTTAGCGTGGCAGTCTGGGTCTAAGGTAGCTTTCTTCAAAAGGGGTGTCACCACCGCTTCTTTCAGACAGCTAGGAAACTTTCCGGATTCCAAGGAGCACCAGACTATCCGTGTAAGGATTGGACCAATAGTATCAATACAACCCAAAATTAGGGATGTTGGTCCAGGATCCAAACTACAGTATGTAGGGGTGCACAGCCTGGATAATCCGCATGATGTCCGTGAACTCTGGTCGGCTGAAGGCACTCCAAGAACACTGAGGTGTAGTAACCTCAGACTGATCCAGAGCAACACCCTTAGAGTATGCTGGTGCAAGTACTACTCTGATGTCAGCCACCTTATTAGCAAAGAATCGAGCAAGCTCATCACACTCTAATTGTGAAAAAGCTTTCCGCACATGCAGACAGGCTGGGTTGCACAGTCAGTTGACAGTGCGGAAAAGCTGAGATGGTCGATTCTGAGCGGCTGCAATCTCCCTGGACAGGAACTCTGCCTTCTTACAGGAGATTGCAGATTGATAGGCTTGATAATGCTCTATCAATCTAATATGATCGGCATCTAGAGCAGACCTGCGCCAACAACACTCTAGCCTTCGTCCTAATCTCTGCATCTCTCTCAGAGTCTCATCAAACCAGGGGGATCGAGGGTGAAGGGAGAGAGGACAAACTTGGATGAGAGCAATGGAATCCAGAGCCATCGAGACAGCCAAATTATAGGCTGTCACAAGGGTCTCTGGGTCACTGCTTGCTAATGGGATGGACGAGAGGTCAAGCACCATCAGTAGGCTATAAGAATCAACATCTCGTAAAGGATGGTACTTGACCATCTCCACAGAGGTAGGCCTACTATGGGGGGTATTAAAACTAAACCCCACGGTGTAGTGATCGGACCACTCAATTGGTTCCATCCCCAAGTTGGAAGTCTCAATCCCTAGGAGAAAGACCAAGTCAAGGGAGTGTCAGTGTTTATGAGTAGCAGTGGTAACTACCTGTGTTAGGCCCAGTGAAGTCATCAACTGGAGGAAGTGCTGACCAAACTGCGAGAGTTCGTCGTCGACCCAGGCATTGAAGTCACCCAGAACCATCAGTCTGGGTGACTCAAACTCCATGTCGACAATGAAATCTGCCACTTCCCGAAGGAATTATTTCTCATCACTGGCTGAACGGTAGATAAGAACAATCCGACAACCTACACCTGCTACTACAACACATTGGAATGACTTAATCACCTCAACTAGTACACCTGTGAGGTTAAGTTCTGTCTTGAAACAGATAGCAACCCGCTGTCCAATCTCGGGTGGTGAATCACCGAGAACCCAGCTGGTGTAAGGGCCTCCAAAATGGGGCCAGAGTTCTCATCCAGCCAGGTCTCGGTGATGCATGCCACGTCCACTGTCTCAACAAGAGCTGCAATAATTGCAGTCTTGTTTTTAATAGACCTGGCATTGCAGAACACCCATACATGTGATATCTCCCTCTTTACGCTAGAGACTCCTGTTTTTTTTGACTGAACTCCCTCCCTCCCTCTTGGGAAACAAAATCTCCTGCTTAAGTAAAATTCTGCCCAAAATATCCATGGTTTTTGGGACGATAAAGACACATAAAAATTAAATCAGTGATGAACAATGTATCTGATAACTTTATATAACTAGTTGTTTATTCTTTTTAGTGCTTATTCTTGACAAAATTAAATACTTTACATTTTTGTAATGACTTTTTTCTTATTTTTTGATGCCATTTAAGGACAAACTCATAACGTTACGGCATCTCCCTACTAGTAGGCCAATCTCCCTCCTAATTTGACCCAAATCTCCCTCTTAAGCAGTTGGCAGGTGAGTCTCCCTCCTAATTTGACCCAAATCTCTCTCTTAAGCAAGTTGGGCATATCACATGTATGAACACCGCCCAAGTTGGACGAACCTCCTGAGCCGCCCGGGCCACCGGCCCACCAAAATTGGTGGTGCCCTTGGGTATGGAAGCCAGACATGTATGACCACGTTCTGAGTTCCATTTCACCCCAGGGTATCTCCTGGATTTCACCACCCTGATACGATGACTCCTCTCATTCCCTCTCCACTGATCGATGCCCCCCGCACCCTTCATCTCCTGCTCACGATACCAAGCACTCTACAGCAGTGGTAAACTACAAATTCCAGAGAAAGAGTGGAAAAAGGCTGGAGGGCACAGAGGGGGAATAGTGCACAACTGTGGAGACCAACATCTGTCCCTGTTTACACAGCTCAATCCGTATGCTAAAGAATAAAAAAAATATATAAAAATAATTCCCCAAGAAAAAACAAAGAAAAAGAATTAAAAATAATTATTATTCCTCAATATAAAGAAAAAACAGCAGACAACAGTCATCAATAAAAACAATTAAATCAGAAAAATATATGTATGTATAGTCCAGAGAAGCTCCCACCTCCCCTGGACAATGCAACCAATAACTTCCCACCCAATTTTTCTCTCACCTAAGCTGAGTGGTAATAACAGAGTTTAAAAATAAGCTATACATGAATCCAAAATGTCCCTGGACAATAGTAATAAAACTTTTAGGTCTCACTACAAAGTCTTCCACACCAAAACTGGCTGACAATTGCAGGACTTATAAAGTACACTATTAATAAATCCAGTGGGTCAAAGGGAAAGAAAAGTAGTTTTTTTTTTGTTTGTTTAACCAGGAGTAGCACACTAAGCTGAAAGCTGTTTTACAGGTGCAACCTGGGAGCACAGGGAAGTTAAGTGACTTGCTCAGGGTCACACAGTATGCAAGTGGAAGCTGTGGGATTCAAACCCCGGTCTGGCCTGCTAGAATGTCACCAAATTTGTAGCTCAGAGCCTTAAACCACAGCGCCATACTGGGCCTGACTGAAAAGTCAGGCCCAGTACTTTACAAATAAGCCAGGGAAGCTCCCATCTCCCCTGCACAGTGATGTTGAAGCTTCTAAGTCCCAAAACTGGATGGCAATAACAAAACTTGTCAGGTATACTATTGACAAGCCCAGATATTCCACAGTTAGGCCAGGGAAGCTCCCACCTCCCCTGGACACCAATGTAAGGCCTGTGGGTCCCAGATTCCAAAATTAAAAATCCATATCCATGAACTGAATCAGAACAGTAGCATCCAGTCTAAGCACACAGGAAAAACAAGCCCAGATACTTCCACAATTAGGCCAGGGAAGCTCCCACCTCCCCTGGATACCAATGTAAGGCCTCTGAGTCTCAAATTCCAAAGTTAAAGATCCATATCCAAAAAAATGAAGCGAAACAGTAGCATCCAGTCGAAGCACACCACAGCAGATATGGTAGGAACTTTAGGTGGGGGGCCCACTAAAGTGGGCTGTCACTGAAAAATTCCATGACTACTTGTATGGGGCCCAATTCACCATAAGAACAGACAATAATCCTCGCACCTACATAAACACAACAGCCAAGCTGGATGCAGCTGGTCATCTGTGGCTTTCAGCTTTATCCTCCAATTTCAGTCTGGAATACTGCAGTGACCGACGCAACATTGACATCGACACTAAAGCCCAGTGTCCACACTCTGATCAGCAAAATCAAAGTGCTTCAGTTCCAAGTGTAGCAATAAGGGCAATGTGCTTAAAATTTGAAACTACAGATCGTGCCACTCCTGAAAATTTGCACAGAGTAATCGATATGCTGGGGGCCTTTCCAGATACTATTTGGAATGCATATCTCAATTTCACTGGTTTGAACCTTTCACCTTTGTCATAGCCTAGCCATTCCAAACTCAAACAAGCCCAATGGGAACACTGTGTATTACATGGTGTGGTATGTGCCCTGGAAAAGGGGCATAATGCAAGTCAGGTACAAGTAACTCACCCAGATATCCCCCTATTATTGTGAGAATGGAATAAATCATCTTTAAAAGATACTGCTCATAAGAATAAGGCATGACAGTGCACATCCTGTGTTCCCTCGACAACAGCTGGTATTACACTGGATGTGCCAAACAACTGTCATACCATCCCTACATGATGATATGGGTCAGTTGGGAGTGGACCATACCCTGGACTTGATGCAAATCCATTTCTATTGGCCCAAAATGACAAAAGAGGTAGAGTAGCATGGCAAGAACTGCTTCAGGTGCATCAAGAGAAAAACTTTGTCAAAAAAAGCAGCACCCTTAGTCAATATCAAAACCAGTGTGCCACTCAAATTAGTTTGCATGGATTTTCTGTCTTTGGAGCCTGATAGTAAAAGCATTGTCAATATCCTAGTCCTAACCAATCAGTACACTCAATATGCTCAGGTGTGCTTGATGAAAGATCAAAAGGCTACCACTGTTGTCAAAGTACTGCAGCAATATGTAAAACATTATGTCATCCATCAATACGTTTACTCTAACCAAGGGAGGAACTTTTGAAAGGCAGCTTGTAAAAGAGTTTGAAGCATCCTATGGCATCAAAAAATCAAGAACCACTCCTTACCATCCACAGGGGGAACCGCAGCCTGAACACTTTAACAGAACCTGTTGGGTACCCTTGACCCAGTTCAAAAACCAAATTGGAGCTAGAAAGTTCCCTGGTGCTTGCTTACAATTGCATTCATAATGATGCCACCCAAAGGCCCCCATTCTACTTAGTGTTTGGCAGAGAAGCTTGTCTACCAGTCTGTGTCTGTTTTGGAGACTCAGCCGATGGTACATCAGAAAATACCTACTTAAAATACACCAGGAAATTGCTCCTGCAGTAGCAAAAAGCATACAATCTGGCTTCTGAGGCTCCTGCCAAGAGCAATCTTACAAACAAATACAGGTATAACAAATGCACTCCACACCAAGTACTGCAAGCTGGAGAGTGTGTACTCCTCAGAAATTTGGGTCTACAGGGAAAATACAAAATTCAGGACCGCTGAGCACCAAAATCCTATGTCATAGTTGAGCAAATACCTGACTTGACAGTTTACAAAATTTGCCAAGAACAAGGTAGAGGCCTAAAGACTGTACACAGGACCCACCTTCTGCCCAATGGAGAGATTGCATCTCAGCCTGCCTCAGAAGTGGAATGCCCACTGCCCAGTGGCTAAGAGACCAAAAACCTGGAGTCAAAAAAAATCCACAGAGAATGGAGATGCCTAGAACTGACACCAATATCCCTAATGTACAATCTGTAGGAGAACCAGTGGAAAATAGTTTGGATGACAGTGATGATGACATTGTATGTTGCACCTGAGTACCTGACACACCTCCAAGTATGCAATTTCAGCCAATGGATTGAAGAAATTTAGAGCCCTCAACTAGCACATCTCCAGTTGAGGACTTTGCAAGCCATGAATTTTCTCCCAGTCTGAACCCAGATGCAGCACCTTTTGTGCTGGAGGAATTGACAATTGAGCAACTTGAAGATCTGATTATGGACAGTAATGTGGAATTGGACATGCAGGAACCAATCCCAGAGACTGACATAATTCCTATCATTCCCGCTGTACCCTAGTGCTGGACACAGAGCTGGAAGAGTGAGAAAGAGCTATCTATTCCTTTGGAAGAAGCAGTATTACCCAGAAATTCTGGAAGTGAGCCCAAGTCTATTATCAAGCTCACCTATAACACCCTCAGTACCTCCTCTGACCTTCCCATTCATGTGGCCCAATTATTTATAGTGCCCCCTATGTGTTCCTTGCCCATTTTTCCCAGGTACCTTTCAGAGATAAAGTTCAATGTTAGGGAATGAAATGAGACGTTGCTTATAAAGTTTTGCCAACTGTTTCATGTGGCTAGATAAACAATGATTGTCTAGTAAGAATGTGATACTGTGTAAATATGTAAAAATGCCCTGCATAGTTAGGTATCAGGTGTTAGACAAAACTGTATATATTGTTGAGATAAATGCTGATGCCACTGTCATTTGGACATTTGGACAGTACGGACATGGTCTTGGCGAGGGTGCCAAAAGTCTGGTAGGGGGAGTGTGTAAGCCCACCCAAATCTGTGGCTTACCTGCTGCCTCCTTCAGCTGCCAGGGCACTATCTTCACCCTCCAGTCCCCTAGGACTGCCAATGTGGGGACTGACAGGGCAAGTGAGTGTGCAGCCAGATGCCCTAGCAGGATCCATGCTAGGGCTCCTCTCTAAAATCCTCATAGCTGATGCCACACAGTGCAATCAGGCACCAATTAGTGTTACCTGAGCCCAGGAGAGGCAGAGTGTGGGAAACAGAATGGAGAGAAATGTGGTCGTCATTTTGGGCTGCCATGCGTGCAATGAGCACTTCTCAGAGCCGGACCTCCAACAGTCACACCGAGCCACATACCCACTCCCATGGAGGATCTCAGCTCCATAGTAGACAGTGGAGATGGGATCAAGGATTAGCTGCACATGGGGTACAAAACAAAGGGTTTCATGGCCCAGGGCAGGCAGCGGAATGGGAAGAGAAAAAGAACACAGTGCAAATGTGCACCAGTGGGGAGAGCAGCTCAAAGGCCTCCTCACCACACAGTGGAGCCCCCAACTCTGAAACAGGGCAATTTCCCCCATGAACAAGTATCCCCCTGGTCCCAGGGCAGGCAACAGGGCCAGGGCATCAATCAACTAACAGCTGAGGGGCCTAAATGAATCTGCTGAAACTACTTAAGTTGAAATAGTGTATGTAAAAAAAGATGCCAACCCCCATAATTTCCATGCCCTGCAAAGACTTCTGAGAGAGGGTAAGGGGTAAGCCAAGATTTGCCCATGAATTTCAGCCTGTCAGGAGCCTGCACTTCAAGTCAGCCTGTATGCAAGCCCAGCACAGCTGGGTCAACATTCCAAAGACGGTTTGCCTGGGAATGGAGCTGACCAATCAGGCATCAAATTTCATACCATATAAAAAGGGCTGTTTCAAGGGATCAAAGCCAGTTCAGACAGACTACCAGAGTGAGTGACTGTACTGCAGCATGGTTCAGTGTGTCACTCTCTGTCCAGGCACTGCAGGCTGGCAGACTAGAAGAGTCTGGGAACCCAGTGAGAGTTGTTTGTGTGAAGAAAAGCAGCAGTTTTAAACAAAACTACAGAGTGAAGACAAATTGGGAGCTGGTGTTTTCCTGCCCCACTGCAGACTTTCTCCTCTGAGGGACTAGATCCTCTACGGTCTATTGCCTGAATAGGCCACTGCTTTGTTCCAGATCCCTGGAAATACAATATCCACAGAACCAGTGCCTCAGAAGGAGAGAGATAAAATGGCGAGAGACCACCAGCTATTGCAGAGTAGCCTATGTCCCAGCCGGGATCAACTGCATCCACCCTGCCTGTCCCAGTAACCGACACCAGAGATATCAGTTGAGGCATCAAACCATGAGTAAACATTGGGGTTTTGGCCCTGCAATGGGGGAGTAAGTGTACTGTACCACAGACTGAGGGAGAAGTCCTGGGATGGGCTTTGTCAGTGTGAGAGGCTCAGGCAGAAGACCTGTGGAGCCCACCTGGTCACCCATCCTCTGTAGATTACAAATAGGGCCCCTTTTCAACCTTTTCTAACAGTTCCAGTTCATTGTCTTGCAACATTTGTGTTTTAAACACTTTAAGTGTCCTTTACCTGCAACATTTTAAAGTGCACCACCAAACTCCACCTTGCTAGCAGCAGCATCTGCATCCCCTGTGTGGTCCCACTGCAACCCCAAAAATATAGAGAGCTCTCACCCATGGCCTCTGGGGGGAATTAAGATAGGTGAATCTGCACTACAGGCTTTGAGGACTGCCGAAGTGGGGGGCAGATTCTGTGGGGCAAATTGTCGCAATTGTTTTGTTGCCTGCGTAGAGTTTAAGTATTACTGCCACCCCATTGCTTCCATTTACCCTTCTGCCCCCCCTTTTAAATAAATTATTTGTTGAATTACATTTCTTGGTTTGGGGATTGTTATTGCTTTACTGTGTCACTTGATTTCATTCCATTTCATTTTCATTTGTTATACTTGTAAGCTGGATGAGCAGAACTGCCCTTTTTCACCAGCGACAAGTTAATACACATACAAATAACAAAAACAACAATACAGCAGACCATAAAAATTACAAAACTACAGTAAACACAAAATATAAGTATACAAAATACACTAGATAAGCAGATTAAGATAAACATGTGCATACATCATTGTCCATCAGCCAGTGCTTTAACCTTGTTTTAAATGACCAAACAGTTTTACTTCCAGAAATATCAGTAGGCAAAGCGTTAAAAAATAAAGGCACCCTGTATAAAATAGATCTCCATCCATGGACCCCCACCCCAAACAAAGGGAGTTTGTAGGTAAACTTGGACTGAGACCTAGTACCACAGAAAGTAAGGAACCTGGGAAATGAAGCAGAGACTACAGGGGAAATAATGCCTTTTGACACCTTATACATCAGGGTACCCAGTTTGTGAGATATCCTGTTTTCAAGAGACAAGCTATTAGAACTTGAGTACAAAAAGCAATGATGGGTTCGGAAAGGAACAGCAAGCATGAAGCAAAGAATGGAATGATAGGTGATCTCAATCTATCTAATAATTTTCCCGAAACTGCTGAATATATGACTATGCCGTAATCCATTGCACTTGACAAAAAACTGTGGGCAAGTAGTTTCCTGGATTCACTGGTCAAAAATTTCTTGACCCTGTACAGTGAGCCCAGTCTCTGATGAAGAGACATTCTTAAGTTAGTAATATGAGGTTCAAAAGATAACATAGGGTCAAATGTGATCCCCAAGTATTTAAAGCTATCAACCAGATCAATAGTATTCACACCTGAGCCACGACCGTGTGGAGTTATTCATGTGAAATATTTTTCTTAGAGAAAAGCACAACTTTAGTTTTTTTTAGAATTGAGAACCATGAGATTAGAAGACAACCAGTTCTGGAACAAATCAAAATCAAATTGAACCCCTTCCAAAGCTTCATTAGGTGACGAGCCAGAACTGTAAATAACAGCATCGTCTACATATAATATCATGGTGGATCGAGAGCAAACAGAAGGAGCAGCATTCACATATAATGAAAAAATAAGGGGCCCAAGAATTGACCCTTGGGGTACTTCACATTTAGTGGGGCTTAGGAGGGAAACACTATTACCAATTTTGGTACAATGGGATCTGTTAGTCAAATAATCATAAAACCAATTGATGGCATCTCCAGAAAAGTGAAAATTTGAAAGAACACCACCAAGCAGGTGGTGTTCAACCAAGTCGAAGGCCCTGGTGAGGTCCACGAACAGCACCGCTACAGTTTGCCCTTTATCCAGGCTCCCTGAATGGCACCTGTCAATCCGTGAGCAAGCAACATTTTTCGAGGTGTTCAAAAGATTGATCCACTCAAATTCTCTTCAAAATTTTAGAGAGAGGTGACAAAAGGGAAATTGGGCAATAATTAGATAACAGAGAAGGGTTACCAGATTTCAAAATAGGAATAATAGTTGTTAACTTCCAGCAACTGGGAAAAGTATCATAGGACAGAGAACAACTGAAAATTACCGAGAGAGGGTAACAAAAGGAATTTATACCCAGCTTAATAAATCGGAAATCTATTCCATCATGTGAGGTATGGGGCCGAGGATCATATTTCAAAACATATTTTTTAACAGTATCAGGGGTGATTTGTTTAAAGAAAAATTTAGGATGGACACTTTTATTAGCCTGTGAAGTGGCACTAGGAAAAGAGCCCTGAAAAGATTTTCTATAGCTGTCCAGATCGCCAAAAAACTTATTAAAAGCTTTAAATACAAGATAGGTGTCACTAATTAATTGGTCCCCAACCTGCATAGAAATAATAGAATCCTTTTTTTCCATGTCCAATTAGGTTGTTAATGGTTTCCCAGGTTCTTTTAGGATTACCAAATGCCTTGTTTTGTTCAGAAAGGCAATACTTAATTTTTGCCTTACGAATTTCAGACTTGCATTGATTTCTTAAGGCCCTATAGTTCTGAAGTGAACTAGAATCATTAAAAATTTTATTCTGTTTCCAGCTTTTATCATGAGTTCTCATTAGATGCAAGAACTCAGAAGTTATCCATTTTTGCTTGCTGGCCCTGATCCTCATTTTCCTTAGATGTGCAAGTTTATTGATTATAGTATTGTAATAAGAGATAGAAGTTTCTAACAATGTATCCAAATTATTGATGGAATCAAGAGTAGTCCGATCAACTTCAGTGCAGGCTATATCAACCAGTTCTGGGGTTAAGTGTTTAATATTCCTAAACTCTATGTAACTAGGAGGATGCTTAATAACTTTAATCGACCACTCACAAAAGACTGGGCAGTGGTCACTCAGAACATCTGGGAGCACTCCCGAGTTGACAATCCGATCAAGATGAGTGACCACTGCCCAATCAAGTAAAGTCCCAATATTGGACCTATAGTTGGGCCTAGTTATCTCAATTAGTTGGTGCAAACCTAAATCCAGCAAGGAATTTCTAACAGCATTATTGATGTCGGCAAACCAATTACAATTAAAATCTCCTAGCAATAGCTACTCTCTATGAGCAGGTAAGGCATTTTTCACCTCAGCAATAAGTTCTACACCTGATTCAAACATTCCCAGAGGAACATATATAGAACTGACAGTGAGATGCTCATCTTGGCCAAATAATAGATCCACGGAGGTTAGATCACAACCAGAGTTATGAGAGGGAGGATCATTGATAATAAAGTTAAAGCCATTTTTAACATATATCAGGGCCTCCCCCCCCCCCCCATTTACCCATCCTATAATTTCTGCAAAGATTATAGCCCACCAAAGATATATCTTCTTCCTTAATTTTATCATTCAGCCAAGATTCAGACAAAATAATTAGGTCAAAACTATGGTAATCAACCCAGGCAACAAATTGAGTCCATTTCGCTGGTAAACTTTGAATATTCAAATGCACAATTTTTAAAGTTGAAACAGGCTGGGAAAAAGCCCTTTGTAGGGGTGGGGGCAGGAGCAGGAGCAGGATCGTTAATACCAGAAAAAGCTGGGTCAGGGTGTGGATGGACGGTACTGGAAATCTACAACAATAGGGCTAACAACCTACATAATCTTGTTTTATTCTCAAAATGTCCCTCCTTTTTTGAGCTGCATTTGAAAGATTTAAAGCTAACATGAGAAAGATAAGCATTAGCACAAGGAGAAAGGAGAAAAGTAAAGGGGGAGGCCAAATATACACCAAACAAGGTGTATGAAATCCCTCAGAAGACTCTCTATCGAGACTGGGAGACAAACTGAAGTTAAAATTAACTTCAACCTGATAAAAGGATCCACCCATGCTCAATAATGGGACAAGCATAGATATTTTGCAGTGGAATAAGATACCCCAGAAAGAGTAACCAAAACATTGCAGCTGGGAAAATTACTTAATATCGAGAAAAAAAAACAGAAGGTAAAAAATAGCACCAAAAACAGTCCCACCTTTAAACTCATGAGACAAACTTGTCAAGGCAAAATAAAAACTACTTGTCTACAAACACCAATATAAAAATAAGGGGCAATCCCTGCTCTCTTTTTTCAGTAAAATACCTAAGCTTCCTCTAAAGGAATAGGCACACTACACAGACTTACTCAGTAAAGTTAAAACTCTCTGAGTCTGAGATCTAAGATTAAGACACAGCCTAATAAAAGATTATATTACCTAACTTCTGAGTATTTTTTGCCCTAAACTTATAATTACCAATACTCATAAGAAATAACAATCTCTCAAATTTAACAACTGTTGCACTAAACACTTTAAAAAGTTCAACAGGATTGACCCTGCAGAATTTAGGTAAAACACAGGTGGATCAACAAATGCTTTACCCCACAAGTGCAAACCAAACTTCTAAGTAGGTTTTCATGTAGAGTGGTGCTGTGCCACTCACTACTGTCTGCACACCTACCCAGCAAGTGGCATGGGGATTTCAAACACACAACCCCACCCCTTTAGGTGACCTCAGCAGCCAACTACCCCAAGCCCCCTGCTGCTGAGTATTATTTTAAACAGTCACAGAGGTTACGACAGCACAGCACTCAGTCTCTCACTCTGGCCCTTTGTTCTTACAATGTGCAGGTTCATGCAGGATTCAGCAGATGAGAGCAGGGGTATCAGCAGTGGGAAGTAGCAGGCTAGATGATGAAATGAGGCAGCAGCACTTGTTTTGGGGTGGGACTCTGTGGGCAGATTATGCACAGTTTCCAGTAGTGGTAATTGATGAATTGTATGGCAGCACCAAAAGGGCTAAATTTATACAAAGCATACACATGTGACATGTATTGCACATAAATAGGTCAGAAATATGCTTCAGTTGTGCGTACGCAACTGGATGAGATGTATGCTTGTGTGACTTTGATACACTGTGGCTATTCACCTCTCTATCCATGCGATATACCAACCTGTAAGACTATGAGGCAAGGAACCCTAGAGGAGGGTTCCCCCCTTATAGGTGCCACGGGAAATTCCCTTGGCTAAAGGCAGCTTAGGCAGAAGCCCAAAAGAATACCCAAAAGGGTGAACAGCATCAAAGAGATGAGAAATCAGAAGATATTTAGACCAGAAATAAACGTGACAGACATTGATAGGAAAGTCAGAAAAAGAATGAGAAAAGGCAAGGACAATGAATGAAAGGAAATCTGATAAGATGCAGAAGGGTGGCCTTCCTATGGAGAGAGAGGAAACAGCCAGAGCCACCATCCGACTCCATTCAACAGTGGAACCTAACTAAGGAACCTATGAAAGCACTAACCCTGACTAATATTATAACCATTGGCACGGAGGAGAGGAAAAAAACCCTTTGAGGAGGAAACATCTGCAGATCCAAGGCCTAGGTCATCTTTCCTCCAGGCTGAAGTATGTTTAGATTAAGATGGCTCCGCTACAGCAATTTAAAGTAGAGAACAAGGAAGGAGGAAAAGTCCAATTTTAGAGGAAGCTCTCACTCTCTCCTTCCAAATGGACAGCTGTCGAGGGATGCAGGCAATGTCTGCAACTAGACGCTCAAAAGCAAGAGAGGGAGTATGATGATGGAAAGAAGCCTTGAAGGCCTGCATAGATTAAGTGAGACATGAAATGAACAATGAACGACGATGGAGAAAAGCATGCCAGCCCTTAGCAAAGGGGCAATAAACATGAAGGCATGTCTCTGAGTGGAGAGCAGGTCGAGTCGAAGTAGCATGGACCCGAAAGAGTTATGCTCGAGTAGTTGATGTGAAGGAGTAGACCCACACAGCGGTGGGATAAGCGAGGGATACACAGATGTGGGCATGAGAAGACTGATAGTGATAACCACAGGACTGCAGCAGTTCGATGAGGTGGAGTGCAGCAGCAGTTCGTTGAGGTAGCATAGGACCCAATGAGAGGTATGTTTGATTAAGCGATGTAAATGGATAAACCCTGAGGTCAGACTGAGTGAAGAAGAAGAACCGGACTCCAATAGGGTATGGTGGTATAGTGAGACATCAGGATAGGGAAGCCCCCAAAAGAAAGCAGAGGTCAGAGAAGGAGGGGAATGGAGGGCGGAGGGAATGGAAGGGTTGAGACAAAGTGGAGAAATGCATCAGGGACCATGGTGCCCACCGATACCAGACAGCGATGGGAATGAGGAGATTGGCAGAAGAAGTGGGAAAGGGAGCCCACAAGGACAGAAACACTTCCAAGGCATAGTAGCAGGAGGGGGAAGCAGGACAAAGCAAGTCAAGCAGGGGAAGGAAAAGAGGATGGGCATCAGGCCCCAGAGGTAAAGAAGAAATAACGTCGCTAAAGGTCAAAATGATGCTGATGAAACTCCAGAAAGTGGCACAGAACTTGAAACAGTGCAAAACGAACCCTGGAAGGCAGGCAAAGGAGACTTGGAAAGCCATGAACCAAGTCTGGAACAAGTAAATGAAAGAAGCACAGTCATTTTTAACAGCCAGCAGGAATTGACAAGATCTCGGGACAGGCAGATGGCAAGATAAAGAAATGAGGCCAACAAAATGGTTGTGGAACTCTCACAAAAATGGAATGCAAGACAAGTCGCACATAAGGAGCTCCAAAGGAGGATGCTATAAGCAGAAAAAGGTTTCAGTGGCACAGCCAACTCATAGAGGAGATGGCAGAGCACCATTAATGTCACACTGAAAGACACCTTCACTCCGGATAGGGTTACTGATGATCCATGGAATGGAAGAGCAAGGGCTGGACACAAAACTAGGAAACAGGAAACTAACATGAGAGAAACACTCGAATGAAAATGATCCAAGGCACAGTTCAGAAAGTGAGCAGTTTAGGAACCAGATAAAGGTGCACCCCATGCGGTGGTCAGAACAGAGCAATAAGGTGCAGAGAGAGGTCCGGTAGGACAGTGCGGAGAAATGACAGACTCATCTGGTTGAGGCATGTAGCCAAGCATGGTGAATGATGTCACATCCCAGAAGTGCTGGCACAGAATGGAGCAGCGAGTGGAAAATGAAAGCCCCAAAACAGGGACCAGAGAACAGAGGCGGTCAGGTGTGAGGGCACGGCCAGCCAGCAATGGGGCAGCCAAGTGGCAGCCGCAAGGGGAAGGGGATAACTGAGGAGCAGAAGCAAGCTGGCAGGTGATGGCACACCCAAGCACTGGCAAGAAAATAGAAGCAGCGGCTGGAAGCAGGAGCAAGCCCAGGACAATGAGATAACAACAAGCTGTGAACGAAAGAGGTACGGGGAGGGAAGAAAAGGAGAGAAGGGGAGAGAGTAGAATGAGCAAAGTATGAGGCTGTCCAGGATGAAAACCACAAGGGGGGGGCAGGAACCAAGCAATGGCAACAGTGGGAGAGAGAGACAGAGAGGAGGCACAAGGAAATGAGCTAGGGTGGGTGGAGAGAAATGAATAGCTAGCCAGAGGCAGCTGCCGAAACATGAGAAAAAGCAAATGCAGCAGAATTCCGGAGAGAGGAGTCGGAGAGCAGCGCTCTGGCTGCAATGAAGAGATGAATGCTGGAACAGTCAAGGAGGAGTGACCTTTTAAGGCCTGATGGAGGAGTGATGTAGTTGCTCTGCCAATTGAACCTCAGGCTTAAAGCCTTCCCAATACATATAGTTGACATACATAGAGCATTAGTTAAAACTTCTAGTGTATACAATACAAAACACATCAAACTGTATAAGAAAATCAAAATTCTACATTAGCGATCACAACAACCAGCATCACTAAATTTCATTCATATGGCACCACAATCCGCATGGGGGTTGTATACAGACCCCCATCTCAGGGGGAGGGAATGGACAATGAAATGATAGAAGGCTTCCTTAGAATGGCAGAAAAAGGGGAGATATTGTTGATGGGGGACCTGAATATGCCAGATGTTAACTGGAGCACCTTTGCTGCAGGCACATCCAAGAGCAGGGTCATTCTTGATGCCCTACAGCGGGCATGCCTCAGACAGCTAGTATTGGAACCCACTCGGGAGGGAGCAATCTTAGACCTGGTACTCTCAAATGGGGATGGAGAAAGAATCTCAGATTTAGAGGTGGGTAGCCATCTGGGAACAAGCGACCACCAAACAGTGTGGTTCACGATAAACACTGCCATACAATCAAGCCATACAAAAGCAAGAGTATTGGACTTTAGGAGGGCTGACTTTGCGAAAATGAGAGAGTGCCTTAGAAAAGTACTAGCAAACAGGCAAGAAGGAGGGGTGGAGGAACAATGGGGAGTAATCAAAACAGCCATCACAGAGGCAACAAGCCTTTGTGTAAAGCAAATCAATAAAACACAACGAAGGAAAAAACCGCTATGGTTCTCAAAAGAGGTGGCAGGGAAGGTTAAGGAGAAAAGGATAGCATTCAGGAAATATAAGGAAACACAGAAGGAGCAGGAAAGAGAACTTTATCAGTTAAAGCAGAAAGAGGCTGGGAGGCAGTCAGAATAGCAAAGGCCCAAATCAAGGAAAGGATAGCCAATTCTGTTAAGAAGGGGGATAAGACCTTTTATAGGTATATTAGGGGCGAAGAAAAGACCAAAGGAGGGATACTGAGGCTAATAAAGGGAGAGAATGTGGGTGGGGGGGACAGTGAAAAGCAGGATACTGAACGAATATTTCTGCTCAGTATTCACAAAGGAAGAGGAGGGAGGTACCTAAACCAAACAAGAGAAACACTCTGAAGATGGGGGTCGATACCAGTCCATTTACAGAAGAAAGGGTTCTGAAAGAACTAATAAAATTGAAGGTGGACAAAGCAATGGGTCCTGATGGGATTCACCCAAGAATTCTAAAAGAACTAAGGGTAGAACCAGTGACACCGCTGACTACTCTCTTTAACAAATCATGGGAGGATGGGTTGGTACCTGAGGACAGGAGAAGGGCAGATGTGATTCCTCTTCACAAAAGTGGGAGCAGGACAGAGGCAGGAAACTACAGACCAGTTAGTTTGATCTCAGTGGTAGGGAAAATGATGGAATCACTTCTGAAGGAAAGAATTGTTGAGTATCTAGAGGCCACTGGGGCACAGGACCCAAGGCAGCATGGATTCACGATGGGAAGGTCGTGTCAGATGAATCTAATAGATTTCTTTGACTGGGTGACCAAAGTAGTAGACCAGGAAGGGGCTGTGGACATGGCCTACCTAGATTTTAGCAAGGCATTTGATACAGTCCTACACAAAAGATTAATACACAAGTTGGCCAGCCTTGGAGTGGGCCCCAAGGTGGTAGCCTGGATAAAAATTGGCTAGAACAACAGGACACAAAGGGTAGTAGTAAATGGAGTGCACAGTGAAGAAAGGAGGGTTACTAGTGGGGTACCGCAGGGTTCAGTACTGGGACCAGTCCTTTTTAATGTCTTCATAAGTGACATTGCAGAGAAACTGGAAGGAAAAGTATTTCTCTTTGCAGACAACACAAAGATCTGCAACAGGGTTGATACACAAGATGGAGAGGAGAGGATGAGAAGGGACTTGGCAAGGTTGGAGGAATGGTCAAATGTATGGCAGCTCAGATTCAATGCAAAGAAGTGCAAGGTAATGCACATGGGAAACAAAAACCCAAGGGAAGAGTACACATTGTGGGGGTGAGATACTGACAACAGTAAAAATGGAAAGGGACCTGGGCATAATCACTGTATATCAGATTACCTAAAGGTGGGCAAGAAATGTGAGAAGGCAGTAAGGAAGGCTGGGGGGATACTGGGATGCATAGGAAGAGGCATCAATAGTAGAAAACAGGAAGTTGTTATCAGTCTGTACAGACAGTTGGTGAGACCCCATCTGGAGTACTGTGTGCAGTTCTGGAGACCCCATCTCCGTAAAGACATAGACAGAGTGGAGGCTGTCCAGAGGAGGGCAACCAAAATGGTTCAGGGTCTGCACCAGAAGACATACGAAGAAAGACTAAAGGAGCTTAATATGTATACCCTTGAGGAAAGAAGGGAGAGAGGGGACAAAATAGAAACTTTCAAGTACCTCAAGGGAATCAACAAAGTCCAAGAGGGTAGCATCTTTCAGAAAAAGAGATGTGCAAGAACAAGGGGGCACAATTTGAAGATAGAGGGGGGACGGCTCAGAGGTAATGTGAGGAAGTATTTTTTCATGGAAAGAGTTGTGGATGCATGGAACAGCCTCCCTGAGGAGGTTGTGGAGTCAAGAATAGTGGGGGAATTCAAGAATGCACGGGACAGACATAAGGCAGTCCTAGTGGGGGGGTAGGAGGAAGTAAGCTGTTGGTTAACTAGGATCTGCAACTTATCTGTTAGGTAGGAAAATGGGCAGACTAGGTGGGCCAAGCGGTCCTTATCTGCCATCAAATTCTATAAACTCAATGCTAATGACACCTGAGTATCTATCGATTAAATATTAATAATGCAGGAAAGGAAAAGTGCTTACTGAAGCACAATAAAAACTCTAAAAACGCTATATCTAAATATTACAGCATGCTATACACACTCAGCCAAATAGGTATATGTTTCAACAAATTCACAGTTTAATAATCTGTATATATATATGTAACCCCTAGATGGCGCTATCCCAGGGGCTACTACCCCTGCCTGATTTGCCACTAACAGGTTGAGGGGCCTGGATCCAATGACGGGTGCCTCCACCCAGAGGTCACGGTTTGCAATAGTTAAACTTACTTGGTCACAGCCCTCTGGGACACTGCAACCCCCCTTTCTTCCCACTAGTGGCCCACACAATATATCAGAATTACCTTCACAGTATACACTTACCCCAGGGCTGGTTCAGGCACTGGGACCTCCTGTAAAATAAGATACAGTGCAACAATCACAGTACAATACTTTAACATGAGACAAATACACTCAGGCAGTATAACTTTGCTGAAACAAGCAGCTCGGATTTATTTGGGGGAATATAACAAGGACAGGGAAATCAGGTTAATTAGCTTATCACTTTACTCATCTACTTCTATGGCTCTGTGCATAGCCTATCCCTACCAGTTACTGTCCCTGGGTACCTAAGCCCTAGTGGCTAGTCCAAACCGTGGCAGCTGGTAGGGGCCCTTTCCACAGAGAAAAGAAAAATTAGTTTAAACAGTCAGCAGTACAGTGATTCCATTTGGATTCAATGTGGCAATTCAACAGGGAGCGACCCTGAATTAGTACTCGACCTCCAAACAAGATAGGGTCCTTCAATGTCAGCAGGGCTACTCTTGAGCTCCACGAGACTCCTCACACATTTATATGGCAAACTGCAACAGGCAAAAGTCCTTTAATGGCAGCAGGATTCACTTGAGGTACACAAGCCTCTTCACACATTTATATGGTAAAACAGAAAGTACTATACCAGGCAGGCTGCTTCTCTATCCGATGCAATTACTGCACAATACCGGGAGAACACACAGCAGATTCAGTTCCTGACAGACCGAGTGCAATTCAGCAATTTCTCCAGTCTTCTACAGGGTGAGCCTGGTTTCTACTCTTCAGATATCCTTTGATTCTCTTCACAGGGCAGTTCAGTCCTAACAAGCAGTTACACAAGCTGCAGACCGGAACTCTGGGCCTTACACCGTTTCCGACTAAAACTGCACACTGAAAAAGCACAGGGCTCCTTCCTTCTTCCTGCCAGAGCTCAACTGAAACTCCAACAGACAAAACCGGCACTTCCTTTGAGTTCCTCCCAGTTCTTGACTGGATTGGCTGTCACTCACAATAGACTGCTCCTGTTGGTCCAAAAGGCAACGAAGTCTAAACTACATCTCCCAGAGTCACTGCCCATACAATCCTCTTGTGGCTGGCTCAGATTATGAGTCCAAGTTCTGATTCGTCCAAGGCACCATTTTAGAGCTAGCTTACCCCACACTGATTGGTCCAGTTCAGCAGTTCAAAACCAGAATGGGAACTAGGCAGACACAGTTCTGACTGCAAAGAAAGCAGGTTAGACAAACTGTAATTTCATTATTACTCTAAATGATTTCTGGCAAACAGTTACATCTTTCAGATAGGTTCCCTTTGCACTCCTAGTGACTGCAAAATGGAGTGAATTGGCAGCAGCTCGAGTGGTACTCAATCAAAAGAAACACAGTCCCCATACAAACTAATTATGTCTGCAAGCAGACAGCTCTTAAAGAGACAGTACCAGAGGTTCTAAAAACACTCACTGATAAATGGCTTAAGCATAAACACCATTCAGGCTTGGAGCATTCAAGCAAGCTCCTGGAAGTCTTTTGGGAACCCCCATTTGCAGGGGTTACATATATATATATATATATATATATATATATATATATATATATATATATATATATATATATATATATATATATATATATATATATATATATATATATATATTTATATATATTTATACAACATGGGCTGGATATTCAAACTGCACCATTCTGGCAAGCAAACCCTGCGCTGCTCAAAAAGTTAGCGGGTGTGTCTGGGGTTATATTCAGCGAGTTGCGCTATTGAGCAACTCCTTGGAATATCACCCCGGCCACAACCACCTGTGCATGGCGCAGTGGAACCGCGCCAATCGTTAAGTGGTCGAGGTGAGCATTCAAGATGCAGAAGAAGTTCCATTGCGCCATGCGCAAATTTCCGATATTCAAAAGGTGACATGCAAATGGGGCCATAATTCATGCAAGGCGCAGGGGGCAATTTGCATCTTCTTATAGCCCCATTTGCATGCCATTAGCATGCGGGTGTACCGATCCCTGACGACTTGCGCCTGGCGCCTGCCGGCAGCAGCCGTCGGGGACCGATGACCCGCAGCCCGGTCGCGGGCATGAGTAAATCCACCCACCCGACTGGCGATCGCGGGCATAAAGCATGCGATAACAACCCCGAGTAGCCGATCACGGGCATAATATAAATGACCCCTGGCCCGATGGCGGCCAGAACGGAGTTCACCCCAAAGAGCAATATCCCTGGTGCTCCAGTGGACACGAAGCCCAATTGTGGGCATAAAGTCAACCCCCAAAGAGCAATATCCCTGGTGGTCAGTGGACCATGAAGCCCAATCACGGGCATGAGTCAAACCCCAAGGTCCAATTACCCTGGTGATCTAGTGGCCCCCACCCCACCCACCCATGGAGCCCACCACCCCGCTCCCCCTGTCAGCGTGGTGGCAGCACCCCTACCTCTGTGCCCCACCACTGCTACTGACTGCTCGGTAGGACTGCCGCCCATTGGTTCTGTAAGAGCCAATGGGCGTGCAACTCACTCTCATACAAGGCAGTCCAGATATGTGAATAGACAGATTCCGGCGGGGAGCGGGGTGGTGGGGCTCCCAGTGGAGTGGGGGAGACCTAGGATCACCAGGGGCTCAGGCATGGACAGGGATTGACTCTAATGCCCATGATCAGGCTTCACGGTCCACTGGACCACCAGGGATATTGCTCTTTGGGGGAGTGAACTCCGTTCTGGCCACGATCGGGCCAGTGGGGAGGTCACATTATGACCGCCATTGGGCCAGTGAGGGGGGGTCATTTATGTTATGCCCACGATTGGGCCAGTGGGGAGGGGTTGTCATGTATGTTATGCCCACGATCGGGTCAATGGGGGGGAGTTCAGTTCTGTTATGCCTGCGATCGGGCCAGTGGGGGGGGAGTGTGTTCTGTGCCCTTGATTGGGCTATGGGGGTTACTATTATGCCCATGATCAGGCTGCGGGGGCACAGGAAGAAATGGAGGGCCACACACAGGTGACAGCTGCTGTGTTGCACCCTGCAATGTGGCAGCTCACCTGTGGGTGGCCCTCTACTTGATCCTTTTCTTTTGGGCTCAAAGTCGTGCTGGCGCAGGTTGGGGGTTGCACCTGCACAACTCTGCACAGCCCAGCTGAATATCGGGCTGTGTAGTTTATGCATGATTCCTCCCCCTCCAGTTGAGCATGCCTTCATTTGCATTGCGCTGTTGCTCAGCCTGTTTTCGGGGGCGCAACTGCCTCCTGCTGAATATCGCAGAATGGAGCAATTTCAGACTTGCGCAGGCGCAACCCTATTGCGCATGGCACAACCCTTTTGAATATCCAGCCCCATATGTTTTGGGATAAATCCATATATAAAAAGTGATATCTAAGCCTGCCAGTGAAGATATCATATATATCTTCATGTTCCCATACGTCATAGGATATCTCCACGTTCCAATACGTCATACTGAAACCACTGTGATATGTGGAACTTTCACTTTCTTGCTTTAATGTATTGTAACTCAGCACTGTCTACAGCTGTAAATGAACATTTTCAATCAGAAAATGCTGTATTTTATGCAGAGCTTAGTGCACACAGACTGCAGCGACCGAGTCAGCGGCTTTTGAACAGTAAAAGAAAGCGCGGGCGCTTCCCTCTGCTGTTCTGAAGCCGCAAACTTGCTCACTGCAGTCTGTATGCAGTTGGCAGCTTTTTTCAACAAGTTACACTAAGCTGTACATAAAGCACAGTGTTTTCTAACTTTTTGAACCCAGGATACCTCCTAGAAAACGTCTGACAATACAACAAGCATCAGTGTGGATAGCGCTCGGCCACGCTACATTTAGAGGGAAAGTGAAAGTGCTCAGAGTGGCAGGATCAACCAGATAAGCATTTAAAATATTTTTTTTTTTCAAAATAATAGCAGGATCAACCAGATATTTTTAATAACTTTAAACTGACAGGATCAACCAGATATTTCAAAACCCTATATAATATGTTATGTTTGGGGGTGGGGGCCACGGAGAACTCTGTTGGGGAGGGGCAAGACAGGATAAATCAGATAACTCTTTTTTAAAAAAAAAACATAAATACCAGAATCCACCAGATATTTTTTAAACAACAAATGACATCTGTTGTTCTCACAGCGTTTCTGTAAGGGGGTTGTATTGCTAGGGCCATCACCTTTATGTCGCCCATTGCATTGAAAGGAGCATGTGGTGGGTTGTGTTGGGGGGGCAAAACATACATTGTATAAACAGAACATGACATAGCCTGACTGAAGATATCATATTTATCTTCACTTGAGGCCAGTGACATTAAGATATCTCACTCGTGGCTTCGCCACTCGTGAGATATCATGATATCATTGGCCTTTCGTGAAGATAAATATGATATATTCAGTCAAGCCATGTCATATCCCCTATATACACACACACATATAGATATATATATATATATATATATATATATATATTACAGTGTATAAAATTAATATTCAGCATAGTTGATACTTGTTATGTGCAGATAGACATACCGTAAAAGCTGGTTATCTTAACATCAGCAGGAGTGGTACTTCTACCAACAACAGAGATCCATGCTCAATCTGGCTCTTTGCCGTCATTGAGGGGGTAAAGTGGAGCCCACTTACATGTAACAATCTCATCCGAATTTATCCACAACCCAGGGGATAAAGCAGGTCAAGTCGGTTTTTTTTTGTTGTTTGCTTCTAGTTTCCTTTTTTCAGAATTTCTAGTTCTGTAGTTACATTTTTCATTTGTCCAAAACAAGCTCTGTAGCTTATTATCAGGTCTACCCAAGAATCTGAAAAAAATGCTTACATAACATTTCTCTCCCAAAATCAAGCCTCACAAGCCCCAAGATCCTTCTCATTGTGTAACAGTCTTCATTCACTATTATCCTAGATGCTCTTCTTTGTAATGGCTCTTGTCATTTCACTCTTCTTTTTTCTGTTAGCCCAGAATGCTACACAAGGCATAAATATTCCATGCTTGGCCAAAACAAGGTTTTGTACACTAATTGAAACTCCTGTTGTGTAAGTCCTGCCCATTTCAACACCGACACGAAATACATATTTTTTGCTAGCCTTATAAATATCTTCCACATGAAGTGCCCATTTCAAATGATCTGATTTAGTTACACCCAAAGGTTTGGCCCTGGACACTGTCCAACTCTTCATTGTTCATATGGAATTTTGATTTTTCCATTTATCTACTAAAGTTCACAAATATAATATGCATTTTTTTATTATTAATCCTCATCATGTTACCCTCTCCACACTTCTCCATGTACTAAAGATCCTGCTGAAGATCCCCAAAAATATATTATTCATGACTGCTGTACAAAGCATTATACAATAGGGTATGAAAATCCTGTAACCTCATTGGTCAAAACACATCACATGACCATGGTATATCCTGTAATAACCCACAGCTGAGAAATGGCATTTATAAAAGACGTACTTAAACACATTTAAAATTTATTTTTCACATGGGTCCATTGTATAATCACAATAAGGCACTCCAGGGTGTGGGTTATTGGGGGATTTACCCACTTGTTGTGTGGTTAAGTCACTCAGCTATACCTCATGACACACCACACAAGGCGTGGGTAAATCCCCCAATAACCCACACCATGTCATGCCTTATTGCTTAAGTAACATCCACATAAACCACATGCTGTTCGACTATCTGTGAGTTATTGATTATCACTAAAAATAATATTTATTTATTAAATTTTGGTGACCGGGTAGGCCCACTGAGCCCCAGAGGTCCCTTTTTCAAGGGCGACCTGGGATTACATGGTATAATAGGATATACAGTGAGAGTACAATAAATAAGTCATAGCAGTTGACAAACATCATAGCAGTTACATATTATGTAACAGATTTCAGATTTAAAAACATTTCTAAAAGTGAGAAAAACAAGACAGAAACATGAACAATGCTCAGGATTTGAGCGAAGTGAATGACATAGAGCATTTGTCAAATAGAGAGCCCAGGTGAGCATAAAAGGTGCATTAAATAGGTGAGACCCGCTTATTGTAGGTTGAAGCATGTACTTGGATGGGAGACATGGGGAGGTTTCAGGTACCACGGCAGTGGCATGTGCTATAGTGGGGCTAATTTAGTGCCTGCCAGAACCCCACCATGCACTTGGAGCCACTTTGATCTTTATCCTGCCAACCTGATCCTCTGTTCTCTATTCTGTGAAAAGGAACATACCCACCTAATAAGGGCAGGATGTACCTCCAACTCACACAGTTTTTTAACCACTAAATTATAAGATCAGATGCTTTACTTGAAATCAATCAGTGTCACCTCTGTAACCTGACTTTTTTCTGCTACCACAAGCATGTCATGAAGACATTTTGTAAGTCCAGTACATGGACTGCAGAACAGTTTTTGATGTTACTGTTTTTGATTCAAATTTATCTTCCCCTGAATGTCTTTCCAGATCCATAGACATATTGCTCAGCTATCCTGGCCACAAGTGAAGTGAGTGCAATAGGTCTCCTATCATTTTCTAGCTTATCTGCCACCCTTCTCCAATTCTTTTGTATCCGACCCTCTTGCACTACTGAATATAATACAGTAGCTAATGATAAGCTGGCTCTTCTGCTCTCCCCTTTAATAACCACCCAGGCAAACAGTTGGGCCCTTGGTCCTTACATTTAGCTGTTTGTGTTTTTCACACACTGAATTACTTGTAACCAGATATTTTTGTGGTACACATACATCCTGAAAGGAAGGAACTTCCAAAGTGCCATCATCATTTTATTTATCAGTGCACTTTCTTATTGTAACACAAGGTGCTTTACATAAACAGTGTAAAAACACAAGATCATAAAATACAAGAACACAAGCATATAATACACAAATATCACATGCCTAAACTGTGGAACTCTCTCCCGATAGATGTTAGGCATGCCTCCCCCCACCCACCCAGCACCTCAATTCCCTCCTCAAAGCACACTTCACCTCCACTTGCACATGCGGCTATAAGTGCTGATTCTCGATTTATTGAGTCTATTTTCCTGTATGTTGAAGATACCAAACTTCCCTAAGGGAAGCAAGGAAGGCAGTAAGGCAGGCAAAGGCCCAAACTGAGGAAACACTAGTATGAACAATAAAAGAAGGGGACAAGACTTTCTATAAATACATTAGTGAAAGGAGAAAGTCCAGAGGGGGTACTGCTAAGATCAAAGATAAGGGGGAGTGCATGGAGGAGGACCAAGGAAAAGCATCTGTCCTAAATAGATACTTCTGCTCAGTATTTACTGAAGAGAAGGTAGGGCAGGGCCCACAGCTTAGCACTATGGGCACAGAGAGGAGGGAGGTGTGCACAAGTCCCTTCACAAAAGAAAGGGTCCTGCAAGAGCTCACTAAGCTCAGGGTGGACAAGGCAATAGGACCTGATGGCATACATCCCAGGGTACTAAAGGAGCTAAGGGTGGAACTAGCAGAGCCATTATCAGAACTGTTTAGTGACTCTCTGAGCACAGGAGAGGTCCCAGAAGATTGGAAAAGGGCTCATGTGATCCCGCTCCACAGGGAGGAGGCAGGGAATTACAGACCAGTCAGTCTTACCTCAGTAGTGGGCAAGATTATGGAGGCACTCCTTAAGGAAAGGATAGTGCAACACATGGAATCCATAGGAGCACAGGATCCAAGACAGCATGGGTTTACAACAGGAAGGTCCTGTCAAACTAATCTCATAGATTTCTTTGACTGAGTAATCAGAGTGGTGGACCAAGGGGGTGCAATTGATGTCGCCTACCTTGACTTCAGCAAAGCTTTCAATACTGTTCCACATAGAAGATTGGTTAATAAGCTGGGTAGGCTCGGGGTGGGTCAGAAGTTGGTCAACAGGGTGGCAAACTGGTTGGTGGGCAGAAAAGATAGAGTGGTAGGTAAACAGTATACAATCAGAAGAGATGCAAGTCACAAGTTGGGTACCTCAGGGATCAGTCCTGGGCCCAGTCCTCCTCAATATCTTCATCAGAGGCATTGCAGATGGACTGGAGGGTAAGGTTTGCCTGTTTGCAGATGACACCAAGATCGGCAATAGAGTAGATGATCCAGATGGGGTGGGCAGAATGAGAAGAGATCTGGATAAACTGGCAAAATGGTTGGAAGAGTGGCAACTGGGATTTAATGCAAAGAAGTGCAAGATCATGTACATAGGGAAGAGAAACTCTGAAGCCACCTATAGATTGGGAGGGGAGTTGCTGGCAATCACAAGGGAAGAAAGAGACTTGGGCATCATCATCACAGATGACCTGAAATCA
The DNA here is from genome assembly GCA_016271365.2 of Neoceratodus forsteri. Taxonomy (NCBI): domain Eukaryota; kingdom Metazoa; phylum Chordata; order Ceratodontiformes; family Ceratodontidae; genus Neoceratodus; species Neoceratodus forsteri. The sequence continues at coordinate 10,552,993 of CM057456.1, forward strand.
TCCAAGCAGACCACTAAAGCAGTAGGTAAGGCTAGAGGGATGTTGGAGTGTATTAGTAGGGGTATCACAAGTTGTAAGAGGGAGGTAATAATCCCTCTTTACAAGACACTGGTTAGGCCCCATCTGGAGTACTGCGTGCAGTACTGGAGGCCGCACCTGCACAAGGACATTAACAAAATGGAGGCAGTCCAGAGAAAAGCAACCAAAATGGTGCAGGGACTGCATCAGAAAACATATGAGGACAGATTAATGGAGCGCAATATGTATACCCTAGAGCAAAGGAGGGAGAGAGGTGATATGATCGAAACATTCAAACATCTTAAGGGCATTAACAAGGTGAAAGAGTCTAACATGTTTCAATATTTTTTTTATTTTTATTTATTGAGTTCTAGGATTACAAACACCTTTGAGCCAGGGCTCTTTTACAAAGGTTCCGCGTTAAAAGGTACAAAGTAGACAAAATATTATTGGCAGTACAATTACGTGTAGTAACAAACATATATTAAATACAAGGGACATAGATTGAGGTAAACATTCATGGAAGGGAGGAGAAAATGAGGTTAAAAAGAAGAGAGACGGGTAGATGGAGAAAAAAGGTTATGGGGAGAGGTGGAAAGCAGGTGAGATAGGAGAGGCAGAGAGGAGGAAATGGGGGCAGGGGGAGAGGGGGGAAGGCAGCCTGGTGGGCTTTGTCAGAGAAGACAAAGTAGAGTGCAGATATTGGGCATGTTGGGGTCAACAAAGTGCTAGGAGGCTGAGGCTTTAGAGGTTGTATGCAGAGCAGCGGAACCACGATGTGGTGGACTGATTCATGGGTCTGGTGAGGACACCCAGTGATACATTTGAGGCTAGACATTACAGTCACAGATGCTGGTGGCAATAAGAGAGTGGTGGAGCCTGTTTTTGAAGGTTCCAAGTGAGGGGGCAGCAGTGATGTCACTAGAGAGTCCATTAGGCCAGTAGGTGGCCCAGTAGGCAAAGGCCCTTTGGAGTTGGGTTGTGTGGCAGTAGTGTATTTGGATATAATATAAATAAAGAAATATAAGAAAAATAGCAGGACAAGAGGACACAGCATGAGATTAGAGGGAGGCCGATTAGGGGATAATTTGAGGAAGTTCTTTTTCGCAGAAAGGGTGGTGGATGCATGGAACAGTCTACCTCAAGAAGTGGTGAATATGAATACAGTGCAGAGCTTCAGACAGGCATGGGATAGGCATATGAGAACAATACAGATGAGTATGAATAGATAGGTCATTGACAGAGTAAAGGTCTATGGCACATTCATAAGGTACAAAAAATTGGCAGACTGGATGGGCCTTGCAGTCCTTATCTGCCGTCAACTTCTATGTTTCTATGTTTCTATAAGTAATTAAGTGTGTATCCAATTGTGGTAAGAATTATGTGTTTATCTTAACTCATTCAAACTTGTCTTGTGTTTCAACCTGTTCTACTGCACTGTACCTTGTGATTGAATATTTGTACTGTGGCATTTTAGACTTGCACTTGTATGTGAATTGTAGCAGATGCTATTGTATCCTTCCTATTCTTCTGTACCCCAACCCCCAGGATGCATCTGGAATCGAGCAGTAGTCTGCTTAGTATGCCCTCCTGGTAAAACTTTTAAATAAATAAATTAATATTACTAAATTTAAATTGGGTTAACTAACTATCCACCAAAAATGCCTGATTGAACAGATTTTTTTTTAAGTGTCATTTAAAGATTTCTAAGGAAAGGGAGTCTTTAGTAGATTGAGGGAGGGAGTTCCAGAAGGTGTCCACATGCACAGTCAAACTATAGAAGTGTTCATTGATTTTTATGCATACTGAGCATATTTCCCCTTTGTTGTTAGCATCACTCATCCCGAAATTTTCCACCTCATTATTCCCTTTCTCTCCCAAACATTTCTTGATATCCCCCACCATTTTCTACTGTCTGTGTCCAAGATATCCTACACTTCATCCTTATAAAACTTCCTTCTGAGGGTCTCATTGACTTTACTCACCTTACTCCTATAGGAGAGGTACATCATCTCATCCCCTTTTTTCTTAGTCAACTGTCTTGCCTTCACCCATTTCCTAAACCAGGTTTAGTAACTTTTTTTGTTACTGAATTTACTCTAATGACATTTTGTAATTCCCCACCCACCTTTTCCCACAGTTTATGTGCATAATCTTGCCAGAAAAGTACATTTTGAAATACTTAATTTTTTTTAGCTGCTCCACTACAAGTTCTTTGTTTGGTACCAAACTTTCTCATGGGTATGTAACTCCCCTGCAAATGGGGGTTCCCAAAAGACTTCCAGGAGCTTGCTTGAATGCTCCAAGCCTGAATGGTGTTTGGCATTTAAGCCATTTATCAGTGAGTGTTTTTAGAACCTCTGGTACTGTCTCTTTAAGAGCTGTCTGCTTGCAGACATAATTAGTTTGTATGGGGACTGTGTGTTTCTTTGATTGAGTACCACTCAAGCTGCTGCCAATTCACTCCATTTTGCAGTCACTAGGAGTGCAAAGGAACCTATCTGAAAGATGTAACTGTTTGCCAGAAACCATTTAGAGTAATAATTAAATTACAGTTTGTCTAACCTGCTTTCTTTGCAGTCAGAACAGTGTCTGCCTAGTTCCCCATTCTGGTTTTGAACTGCTGAACTGGACCAATCAGTGTGGGTAGCTAGCTCTAAAATGGTGCCTTGGACGAATCAGAACTTGGACTCATAATCTGAGCCAGACACAAGAGGATTGTATGGGCAGTGACTCTGGGAGATGTAGTTTAGACTTGGCGCCTTTTTGGACCAACAGCAGCAGTCTATTGTGAGTGACAGCCAATCCAGTCAAGAACTGGGAGGAACTCAAGGAAGTGCCAGTTTTGTCTGTTGGAGTTTCAGTTTAGATCTGGAAGTGAAGGGAAAGAAACCTGTGCTCCTTCGGTGCACAGTTTCAGTCAAAAAAACGAGTGTAAGGCCCAGAGTTCGGTCTGCAGCTTGTGTAACTGCTTGTTAGGACTGAATCAGTCCTGTGAAAAGAATCAAAGGATCTCTGAAGAGTAGAAACCAGGCTCACCCTGTAGAAGACTGGAGAAATTGTTGAATGCACTCTGTCTGTCAGGAACTGAATCTGCTGTGTGTTCTCCCGGGTATTGTGCAGTAATTGCGATCGGGATAGAGAAGCAGCCTACCTGGTATAGTACTTTCTTTTACCATATAAATGTGTGAAGAGTCTCGTGGAGCTCAAAAGTAGCCCTGCTGACGTTGAAGGACCCTATCTTGTTTGGAGGTCGTGAGTACTAATTCAGGGTTGCTCCTGTTGAATGCCACATTAAATCCAACTGGAATCACTGTACTGCTGACTGTTTAAACTAATTTTCTTTTCACTGTGTGAAAGGGCCCCTACCAGCTGCCACAGTTTGGACTAGCCACTAGGGCTTGGGTACCCAGGGACAGTAACTGGTAGGGATAGGCCTGTGCACAGAGCCATAGGTAGATAGTAAAGTGATAAGCTAATTAACCTGATTTCCCCCTGTCCTTGTTATATTCCCCCTAAATAAATCCGAGCTGCTTGTTTCAGCAAATTTATACTGCCTGAGGTATTTGTCTATGTTAAAGTATTGTACTGTTATTGTTGCACTGTATCTTATTGTACAGGAGGTCCCAGTGCCTGAACCACCCTGGGGGTAAGTGTATACTGTGAAGGTAATTCCGATATATGTGTGGGCCACTAGTGGGAAGAAGGGGGTTGCAGTGTCCCAGAGGGCTGTGACCAAGTAAGTTTAACTATTGCAAACCCTGACCTCTGGGTGGAGGCACCCACCATTGGATCCAGGCCCCTCAACCTGTTAGTGGCAAATCAGGCAGGGGTAGTAGCCCCTGGGATAGCGCCATCTAGGGGTTACATCTTGGAGGCTCACCACTGGGATTGTGTGTCCTCTAGTGGCCATAGTTACGAACCACTGTTAAGAAAAAAAAAAATGGGTACCCCGACAGAAGTGGCTGTGCACGGCTGGTGGAGTGGTGTACTGGGAGAGATTGACCACCAAAATGCTATGCTTATCCTGGACATCCCCTGGGTATCAATACGGACACTGTACAGGAGTACTTTCCAAGGTGGAAGGTTTACAAAACCCTGTGGTGGTGGGTCGGCATGCTAATCTGCTCACCCACACTTTCCTGGCCCTAGTAGAGTTTAAGGATCCCATAGATAGCTCCAAAGTGCCACAGACCATTACCCCAGAGGAGCCCTCACTGCCTGGAGAGTGATAACTAAGTACAGTAAAGACCCGGTGGGGGAGCCCCACCACTGTCTGAAACTTTTGAGGAGAAATTTGCTAAATGGTTGCTGGGGGAAGGGAAACTGTGGAGGACTTGAAGAAACTATTCTGCCACCTGGGGTGTTCCTCCCCAACACCCTCTCCCGCCCAGTACCCGTAATGGTGGCTGAACCAATGCAGACTCCTATTTCTGCACCTGCCATTAGTCATGACTCTTACCAAGGTTGAGGATCTTCTCTGGCACCCTCCCACCCCCAAGGGAGGATGACTGGGAGACCTGGATAGACTATGTTGCCCCCAAGTGCTAGAATGGCAATGCTCGGAAGCCAAAAAGCGAAGAGGGTTAGTGAGAGCCTCAGGTCCTTCCCTGGCTACCATCCGTGCTAAATGGGCCAGTAACCCTGAAGTGACTGCACAGGCCTATCTTGAGGCCTTGGAGATAATGTATGGGAGCCCAGATTCTGATGAGGATCTATGGTGGAGAGTAAGAAATGCACAACAGTACCAGGGAGTTTTGTCTGTGTATGTATCTCGTCTGGAAAATTGTTGCAAGAATGCCTCAGAAAGGGTAGTTTGCCAGCGATTGAACTGGACCGAACCAGGCTGGACAGGATCCTTAAGTCTGCCCCTTCTCAGAACTGCTGTTGCTTCAGTTACGCCCTGGCAAATTGACTGGAATCCCCACCCTCCTATGATGAGTTAATGAGAGAAATTCGAGGAGTTGAAAAAGGTGACCTCGGAGGGACCTGCACCAATAGCTGCGGCTATGACCCGAGTGACTGAGGGTGGCCCATCAAGTGAAGTTCAGGGGCAGAGGTTGGCAGTCAATGAGTGCTCTGACAAGGAAAGATATGCCACAATGGGGCGAACTGTTGAGAGAGATCTGGAATTCAAAACAGTCCTTTATGAAGGCCACGCCTGCAAGTACGGGCCCTGACCTATATCCGACTGCATCTGCTATGGGGTGGGGTACCCACCCATGTATCTCCTACTGATAACAGCTCCAAACTCAATTCCTTGACCATGGAAGTGGAGAAACTGACGAGATGTCTCCAAATGCTTATCACGCCGCAGACAGAGATGTCTCAAGGTTTCCAGTTAGTAATACCCGCCCTGGCTCCCAGTGTGGCGCCTCGGCCAGCTCAAACTCCAGAAAGTATGTTTTGCTATAATTGTGGGAAGGATGGGCACATGAAAAGGGAATCCGGTCCCCAAAGACACTGACAAAGTTGCATATAGGCTACAAGGAGAGCTTGGAGAACAAATCAGTGGTTAAGAGGTGCAAATGATCCCAGTGAGGGCACAAAATGCTAACTCACGTCCTTTTGTGGCAAGGTCAGTTGCCCAGACCCCCACTATCGCCTCTCAGACTGGTCCAGAATAGTGGGTCCCTCCACGGAGACCACTGTAAAGGTGAATGGAGTGTCTACAAGAGCTGTATTAGACAGTGGCTCCAAGTGACAATTATGTTCCAGGATTGGTATCAGAAGCATTTGTCAGGCGTACCCTTACAACCATTAGAAGGACTGCATGTATGGGGGTTAAGTGAGAAGGCCTACCCTATTCCAGGTATATCCAATTTGGCTGTCTTTCCCACCTCCGTGGCTGGAGTGGCGAACAAGTGAGACTCTAGCCTTAGTGTGTCCCCCACTGGACTGTATGATGGTGTCCCTTTGTTGATTGGAACAAATGCTCATATGTTCGGAAGGCTGGCACAGTTGTGTTATGAAAAACAGGGTCAAAAACTAGTAGAGCTTTAAGAGTTCCAGCTTTAATTAAGAAGGCCTATGAGGCACAGAGAGATGCTGAAAAATAGAACCAGAGGAACCGGTCGGAATTGTATGGAAGAAGGATCCCGAGTCTCTGATCCTGGCGCCCAAATGCCCAGTGTACCTTACAGGAGAGGTCCATATCAGAAAGGATGTTAAGAATAAAATATTAATGTTGGATGCACCAGGCGATGGAAAATTGCCAGAGGGACTGCTGGTCAAGCCTAGTATTTTGCCCGCTAGAGCCCATGCTTATGCCAGAAGGGTAATGGTCCAAGTTCATAATGTGTCTGAAAGAGACATTTGAGTAAATAGAGGTTGCATCCTGGCTAATGTGCATTGTGCAGACACTGCAGTGCTACCCAGCAGCAAGAGTTCGAGGAAGAATGACAGAGTAACGCCTGACTTGTTTGATTTCGGCGACTCCCGTGCCAGCTGAATGGAAAGTGAGGATCAGTGAGAAGCTTGCCCAGAGACCAGGTGTTTTCTTTAAAGGAATGGGACATAGGATCGTGCAAGGAGCTGAGCACAATATCCAGCTGCATGACGAAAGACCATTTAAGTGAGAGGTCTCGGCGCTGGCACCTGCTGACATAGATGATGTGAGACGGCATCTGCAAGAGATGTTAGCTGCTGGTGTAATACAAGAATCCAGAAGCCCTTATGCTTCCCCATTGTGGTAGTGAGGAAAAGAATGGGACAGTAAGGATGTGTGTGGATTATCGCACCTTAAACGGCGGACTATCCTGATCAGTACACAATGCCCGCATTCAGGATGCTTTGGACTGCCTAAGCGGGAGCAAGTGGTTCTCTGTGTTGGATCTCCGCAGTGGGTACTACCAGATCCCGATGGCCCCAGAGGACCGTGAGAAGACAGCCTTTATCTGTCTGCTTGGCTTCTGAATTCATGAGGATGCCTCAAAGGATTTCAGGTGCCCCAGCCACTTTTCAACGATTGATGGAGCGTGCAGTGGGGACATGAACTTACTAGAGTGCCTGGTATACCTAGATGATGTTATTGTGTTTGGCAGCTCACTGGAGGAACATGAGAGCAGATTATTTAAGGTATTGGACCGACTGGAGGACTTTGGCCTTAAACTGTCCATTGATAAGTGTCAATTCTTTCAAACATCAGTAAAGTATGTGGGACACATAGTATCCACCGAGGAATAGAGACCGACCCAAGTAAAGTTGAGGCCTTGACCACCTGGCCACAGCCAAAAATCTAAAAAGAACTGCAAAGATTCCTGGGATTCTGTGGTTATTATCAGCGCTTCATCAAGGACTATTCAAGAGTGATCCGCCCTTTACTTAACCTTACTCAAGGGTATCCCCAACCCACAAAAATACCAAAAGTCAGCGTCCCTCAAGACTGAAAGAGTGTATTTTCATCCGAGTGAAGTATTTGGGGCCGCTGGACTCCTGATTGTGAGACTGCTTTTCATGAGATCATATCAACTTACCCATGCTCCAGTGCTGGCCTATGCCGATCCAAGAAAACCTTACGTCCTGCACACTGATGCTAGCTTGCAAGGGTTGGGGGCTGTGTTGTACCAAAGAGCACGAGAATGGCCTGAGACCAGTGGCCTTTGCCAGTAGAAGCCTGACCCCATCCGAAAAGAACTATCCTGTACATAGTTAGAGTTCTAGCTTTGAAGTGGGCTATTGTTGACCAATTCCATGAGTACTTGTATGGGGCTAAAATACTAGTAAACAGACAATAATCCTTTGACCTATGTGCAGACCTCAGCTAAGTTGGATGCCACTGGCCATAGGTGGCTTTCTGCATTATCTACATATGACTATGCTCTCGAATACCGAGCAGGTCTGAACCATAGATGCTGATGCTCTCTCCGGAGGCCTGTTCCCCAGAATGATTGGGTCCGATTGGCAGAACCTGACATTCGGGCACTCTGCCGGAAGTTTGACAGGGAGGAACAAATGTCCACGGACGAGTGACTGCATGGTGGATTGCTTGGACCTTCTGAGAATTGCATACCTGCTGCTTATTGCCACTTTTCTGCAATAGACATTGGTGCACTGCCTCAGCTGGACAATGACAGTATTGGTGGGGCTCAATCCCGTGATCCCATGATCAAGCAGCTTTAGAAGCCCTATGCAGGAAAAGATGTGTCCAATTACGCTCCACTGATTTGAGAACTGCACTGTTATACAAAGAAGGTCCTAAGTTGAAACTGATCAATAAACTGTTATACAGAGAAACAGTAGACAGAGGGGACAAGTAGACAAACAACAACTAGTGCTGCCCACTGCCTTCCGAGACTCAGTACTGAGGTCCTTGCACAACCACATGGGGCACCTTGGTATAGACAGAACACTTGACTTGGTGAGATCCAGATTCTATTGGCCTAAGATGGGGGCTGATGGAGCAACACATTCAAACTTGTAGTCACTGCTTACAGAGGAAAGCTTTGCCCCAGAGGGCTGCCCCTTGTTAACATCACCACCAGTGCACCCATGGAACTGGTCTGTATTGATTTTCTGAGTTTGGAGTCAGATCAAAGAAATATCAGTAATGTGCTGGTGGTCACTGACCATTTCACAAGATGCCCAAGCTTTCCCCACCAAAGACCAGAAAGCATCCACTGTGGCCAAAGTACTTGAGAAAACTTTTTGTTCACTATGGGCTCCACAAAGAATCCATTCTGATCAAGGGAGAGACTTTGAGAGTCGTCTGATCAAAGAGATGCTTTCTCTGTGGGGTCGAAAGTCAGAACCACTCCTTACCACCCCAGGGACCCACAGCCTGAACGCTTCAACCGCACTTTGCTAGATATGCTAGGCACCCTGCACCCAAAGGACAAGCCTAGATGGAGCCAACAAATTAGCACCCTGGTACATGCTTATAACTGCACCAAAGTGATGCCGCTGGGTTCTCCCCTACACGCCTGATGTTTGGAAGAAAGCTCGACTACCAGTAGATGTGTGTTTGGGGTCTCTCCTGATGGGGTTCAAGCTGACAACTATTTACAGTATGTACAAAAGTTAAAGGCCCAGCTAACTCATGCACTAACTGGCTCAAACCATGGCTGCCAAAAGAAATCTGGCCAACAAAGAACGGTATGATAAAAGGTGAAAGCACAGGAACTCCAGGAGGAGATCGGGTATTGCTAAGAAATCTGGGACTGCATGGCAAACACAAGATTGCTGACAGATGGCACCATCTCCCTCACATTGTAGTGGGCAAACTAGATGATCTGCCAGTGTACAAAGTAAGGCCTGAGAACAATTCAAAAGATGTAAAACAATGCATAGAAATCATTTACTGCCCATTGGACAAATCCTGATTGAGTCTGAGCCCCAGAAGATGCCCCTCTGGACCAGTGACTAGAGCTGCTGCTAAGAAAAGATCAAGGAAGTCTGCACCTACAAGCAGAGTTAAAGTGTTCCCCTGCACAAGTCCCAGTTGAGCATGACTGTCAGTCCATATCAGAAGAAAGTGAGAGTGACTTTGAATACTATCCTTCTTACTGAACTGAGTCAATTGTTTCGGGCAATCCCTAGTCAATACTGGAGACAAAGCTGGGCCTTCTGGACTGTCTAAGCCCCCAGCTTCATCCCTGGAGCCAATGCTCCCAGAAAGTGAAGTGCAAAGCATCAGATCAGATGAAATGGAATCATTGTGCATGGTTGAACTGTTTGAGCTTTCAGGGGAGGAAAATGATAGATTGGGGCAGACTGGTGATACACCCGAACAAGAAGAGTATTTTGAGTGCCCTGACAGTCCACTGCCAGTGTCCGAAAGCTCTCCATGCGAGCCAAATGTTGTGGACTCAGAAACTGTAACTCCTGGAGCTGAAAGTGCCCCAAGTTCTAGCCTCTCTACCCCCATGGAGACCCCTGACAAGTGAGAACAATGCTGAAAATGAGGCTCAGAGTGCAGAGACTGTAACAGTTCCCCTAGAAAGACTGGTCGAGCTGTAAAGCCTGTGGTGCACCTCAGTTATGATTCACTTGGGAGGCCTGTGGACTTGCCTCTCAATGTTGTCCATAAAGGTGTATGTCTCCCGAGCTCATTGCCCAAACTGGTGATCAGTGCTAACTCAAGTTACTTGTGTTGCCCTCTAGTATGGTGCCCTTGCCCCGTCCAGCCCAAGGTAACTGATAGGGAAGGCCCCTCTCTTCAGGTTTCATGTACAAGAGGTAATAACTTGAGTTATGGTACAATGTGTGTGTAATACTGTGTAAAGAGTGACGTACTGCAATGTTTCAGAAATGTGTTCTTGGTAAAATGATGTATTGACTGATGATTACATGTGTCAGCCTAATGCAAATGTATATGGTTGCAGTTGAAACTTATGGGGGTACTTGCTTGACAGCGGACGTCAAGCTTTCCCAGGCCAGGAAGGGTGTAACCCCCCTGCAAATGGGGGTTCCCAAAAGACTTCCAGGAGCTTGCTTGAATGCTCTAAGCCTGAATGGTGTTTGGCATTTAAGCCATTTATCAGTGAGTGTTTTTAGAACCTCTGGTACTGTCTCTTTAAGAGCTGTCTGCTTGAAGACATAATTAGTTTGTATGGGGGACTGTGTGTTTCTTTGATTGAGTACCACTCAAGCTGCTGCCAATTCACTCCATTTTGCAGTCACTAGGTGCAAAGGGAACCTATCTGAAAGATGTAACTGTTTGCCAGAAACCATTTAGAGTAATAATTAAATTACAGTTTGTCTAACCTGCTTTCTTTGCAGTCAGAACAGTGTCTGCCTAGTTCCCCATTCTGGTTTTGAACTGCTGAACTGGACCAATCAGTGTGGGGTAAGCTAGCTCTAAAATGGTGCCTTGGACGAATCAGAACTTGGACTCATAATCTGAGCCAGACACAAGAGGATTGTATGGGCAGTGACTCTGGGAGATGTAGTTTAGACTTCGGCGCCTTTTTGGACCAACAGCAGCAGTCTATTGTGAGTGACAGCCAATCCAGTCAAGAACTGGGAGGAACTCAAAGGAAGTGCCCGGTTTTGTCTGTTGGAGTTTCAGTTTAGATCTCGAAGTGAAGGGGAAAGAAACCCTGTGCTCCTTCAGTGCACAGTTTCAGTCAAAAAAAATTTGTGTAAGGCCCAGAGTTCCGGTCTGCAGCTTGTGTAACTGCTTGTTAGGACTGAATCAGTCCTGTGAAAAGAATCAAAGGATCTCTGAAGAGTAGAAACCAGGCTCACCCTGTAGAAGACTGGAGAAATTGTTGAATTGCACTCTGTCTGTCAGGAACTGAATCTGCTGTGTGTTCTCCCGGGTATTGTGCAGTAATTGCGATCGGGATAGAGAAGCAGCCTACCTGGTATAGTACTTTCTTTTTTACCATATAAATGTGTGAAGAGTCTCGTGGAGCTCAAGAGTAGCCCTGCTGACGTTGAAGGACCCTATCTTGTTTGGAGGTCGTGAGTACTAATTCAGAGTCCCCTGTTGAATTGCCACATTAAATCCAACTGGAATCACTGTACTGCTGACTGTTTAAACTAATTTTTCTTTTCACTGTGTGAAAGGGCCCCTACCAGCTACACGGTTTGGACTAGCCACTAGGGCTTGGGTACCCAGGGACAGTAACTGGTAGGGATAGGCCTGTGCACAGAGCCATAGGTAGATAGTAAAGTGATAAGCTAATTAACCTGATTTCCCCTGTCCTTGTTATATTCCCCTAAATAAATCCGAGCTGCTTGTTTCAGCAAGTTATACTGCCTGAGGTATTTGTCTATGTTAAAGTATTGTACTGTGATTGTTGCACTGTATCTTATTGTGCAGGAGGTCCCAGTGCCTGACACCCCTGGGGGTAAGTGTATACTGTGAAGGTAATTCCGATATATTGTGTGGGCCACTAGTGGGAAGAAAGGGGGGTTGCAGTGTCCCAGAGGGCTGTGACCAAGTAAGTTTAACTATTGCAAACCCTGACCTCTGGGTGGAGGCACCCGCCATTGGATCCAGGCCCCTCAACCTGTTAGTGGCAAATCAGGCAGGGGTAGTAGCCCCTGGGATAGCGCCATCTAGGGGTTACAGGTATATATCTCTCATTTGGAAAAGTTAAAATAAGGCATAGGTGAAATTACATCAACATTGTGGTCTGACTGTCCTACAGTACCCCAAATCAGTAGCTTCTGATAATTTTCCAAGTTGGTTAGAAACAAATCTGAAATATTGTTCCCCTGTGTGGGTTCTTCCATGAGTTGTTTCAATTTATTTGATGACCTAAATGACTCCACTAGCAGTCTGTTAAATCTCCTGTTAGGGTAATCCCTGAGAAGTGATGTTTTGTTTTATCTAGGGCATATTTCAGATAGTTACATATTGTCTTATTGTCATTACCTGGTGGATGATAAACAACAATTAATGGATTTACCCCTTATGAGGCCCTTTCCAGCCAACTGTTACCCACAACACTTCCAGCTCATTATATTCCTATTCTCCTATCCTTTTAGCTTTCAGCTCCTTTTCTGATGTAATAGTGTTGCTCGGATGGTATTCTGTAAATTAGGATACCAACAGATACCAGACATTAGGCCAGTTAGTGGATCCGGTCAGATAGTAACGCTATCTGACCGTGGATCCAACCATATTGGATCCATGTCGGATCCCCCAAATTAGACCTTGGATTCCTCGATCTGATGCTGGATCTGACTGGATCCCTGGATACGACCTCAGAACCCTAGATCCAATGCGGGATCCAACCACGGATCCCTCGATCTGACCATGGATCCCAGGATCTGACCTCGGATGATGGGGGATCTAACCTGGGATCTGACCTCCAACTTGGGTCGGATCCCAGGTCAGATCCCAGATTGGATACTGCCACTAGCCAGCGGATCACAATCAGATCCACAAAGGCACTATCTGAGCATCACTATCATGTAATGCACTACTCCCTTTGCCATCTCAGTCTTTTCTCATAACATCAAACCCTGCTAAGGCTATTTGTCAATAATATTCCCTGTACACCAAGTTTCAGTCAATCACTCTTACTGAATTTTGTTTGGCAACAATGGCTAATTGATCAATTTTTTTTACCAACAGTCTCATATTAGTGTTAGGAAACACTGGTAGGGCATATTTCTTATACTCCTCCTCAAGTTCACACCTCCATCTCCTTTAGGTGTTTTAGACTTCCTGTCTACAGAACTTCTTTTTGCTATTACAGAACTGTTACTCATCACTTTTCCTTTACCAGAACTCCTATTCCCTCTATGCATGAGTTTTCTTTTTTAACATTTCTAATCTACTTTACAGTGTTTTCATTCCTGTGGTAACATATTGAAATACTTTGTTTCCCATCTCTTCACATATTTGTTTCAACAACTGCATTGAATAAACTATCATTTCCTATTACTCAGACTACTAGTCACATGGGACACAGTTTAATGGTTGTTTGACCAAAACAGTGAATACTGAATAAAATAAGAGCAAAACTCCACAGGCATATGATGTAATGGTAATTATTTGTCCAACTCAGAAGTCAGTAGGTCAAGTCTTTGTATAGTACTGTTATCTCAGTTGGCTATCACAGAGGCCAGTGATGAATTACAGAGTCAAGTCACAAGGCCAACTATTCCATGAAACACTGAACAAAACTGGCAAAGATAAAACTTTAGTCAAGCTATTAAAAATTAAAGTACAGAATGCTTTTGGATGTTTTAAAAGCACATAATTTAAATCCGCTAAAGTCATACTGTAGGTCAGATGCAGGGGAGCCTCCCTTCCATCTAATTACTTCTGTTGGGGAAAAATGTTTCCAATAATATATCCCAAAGCTGATAAAAAATAAGGGGTGGGGGGTTAGGCTCACAAGATACAAAGTTCAGCAGCTGGGAAGCTTCCCTCCCACACAAATACACTGCTGCCAAGGAAAAATCTTTACCTTAATAGTAAGTCTCCACCCCCTCCCCCGCCAGGTTGGAAGGTAATTGGAGTGGTAAGCAGTACCTATTTATGAGCAAAACCACCAAATATAAGATTCAGCCATCTGGGAGCTTCCTTCCCTGTTTAATACTGCTGCTGGGGAAGATCATTCCCTTCATAGTGAGCCCCCTTTTAAGGCATAACAGCAGAAAAGTGTTAGATGGAGCTAGTGAGATATAATGACCACCGATTGTAATAATTCAGCCACTGGGGAGCTTCTCTCCTAATATAATACTGCCGCCAGAGAAGAATTTTCCCTTTATAATGAACCACGCTTCAAGCCACATTAAGTGGGTGCTACAAAGTAACAGAAATGGGTGACTTGACGGCTAAGTCAGAAATTAGGTACTTAGAGGTTAACAAAACCAGAACTCTAGCACACCTCTTTGACTGAAACCATAAACTAGCTGTAACATACTGGAAGCTAGGATGTCCCTAGGGAGTCATGTAGAGACAATTCATATGAATGTCCTACCCTGCCTACTTTATATTTTTAAAATGCTTCCCACACCAATGCCCCAGGTTTTCTGAAAAATATAGATGAGATGATCACTACATACATCTGGGATGGTAAGCATCCCAGAATCAAGAGAACCCTGTTACAAGCTGCAAGTCCAAAAGAGGTCTCTCACTCCCAAACCTGAAGGAATATTACCTGGCAGTGCAGGTTACTCTTAAACATATGAACATATGAAGAATGCCAGGAGATACAGGCCTGATGGTCCATCTAGTCTGCTCGAGTGTGCAGCTAGCAGTCCGTTACACTACAGCTGCTCTCCCCGCTCCTACTCACATATTCAATTTCATGCCCATACTAGCTGTTACCCCTTCCCCCAGTGCCTCATTAGCAACCTTCCCCCTGACTTTGTCCCATCCCCTCTTAAAATTGCCCACCGTCTTCAAGGATTCCACCTCCTCAGGAAGTGCATTCCACCTTGTCACCACTCTCTCTGTGAAATAGTTCTTTCTCATTTCCCTTCTGAATCTACCACCCTCAAACTTTAGATTGTGCCCCTAGTGTCCCTCCGTCTCCTTAAGCTTAAAATTCCCTCTGTACCATCTTTATTTATGACTTTCATATATTTGAAGGCTTCTATCATGTCCCCTCTTTCCCTCCGTTCCTCCAGGGAGTACATGCTGAGCTCCCTCTGTCTCTCCTTATTGGGTTTGTCCTCCATTTATTTATTTATTTATTTTATTTTTTTCCTTTTTTTTGCAAATAACTTTATTTTTTTAGAAAAACAAATTTACAAGCTCATAAATAAAAAAGGTTGGAAAACAACATTCTATCTTGGTTAGGCAATCACAGATTTGTTCATATGCCATAAAATAAAACAACATAAAAAAAGAAAACAAGAAAGGAAAAAACCTAAATATAACCAAGACAAGGCCCCCCCTCAACCCTACCCGCAGCAGCCCTTTTACCATAATCTAAATGCTTCTACAACTGATATTATATAAATCATGTAGGCCCATGCAAGGATCCTTTGAGTAGTACAAGTAGAAGTTCTTGGCACAGCCCTTAACTAATCCAACACGAAGAGTAGTAAAAGTGAGGAAGCAACGAAAGAGAGGTACAAACACTAAGAGAAACCTATATATAAAAAAAGAACAAAGAAACAATAAGCTAAAAGGAACATATTGGAAGTTACTATGCCCCCTATAGAAGCCTAGAAATATAACCATCTCTAAACAAAGGGATATCTAGCACAGCAACATCTATGGTAGACTTATAACCGAGGAGTCATAGGCCTAATAGAGGGAAAGGGGAAAGGAACTGGTGGGAATTAGTTCAATAACCAAATTTGTCCTTAAGAATTGAAAAAAGTTCACCCTAGCATTCTTGGAACTTCTCGCCAGAGTGGGAGAACCAGGCTACACATCCTTCTGCATTTAGAGTGGTAAGAAATTCCACCCACCATTCACCAAATGAAGGTTCCCATTCCACCTTCCAGTGTCTATGTATTATTAACTTAGTGACCATAGCCACCAGTGCTAACTGCATTTTTTGAGAATAAGTAGGGATCGCTGAATACATACCTAGTAAACAAGTGTCCTCATTAAAGTATGTGGCAATTTTAAGATAAGACGCCACCCACTGTTTGACCGAGTTCCAAAATTTTACTATTCTAGGGCACAACCATAATTTATGATATAATGTGGCAAGCTCAGAGCCACAATCCTTACATTCTGCTGAAGCTAGCCTCCCAATCCGGAATAATTTAGCGGGCGTAAAATACAAGTTGGGAAGAATATTGAACTGAGTGTTTCTTAATCAGTCCTGTTTAATTAAAAGATAATTATCTGTCCAGATCTTTTCCCAAATTTTATCTGAGAAGTCCTTGTTATAATTATTTTTCCAATAGTAGGCTATGGGGGGAACCTTTAACATAATGTGGCTTACAATTCTCTTGTACAATTTAGCTATCGCTTTCCGACCCTTGGATATTGACCAGAGGTTATTTAATACTACCTCCGCGTTGTCCGACCATGGAGGTTTATCCAGAAAGTGTTTAATACACTGGCATATTTGATATAACCGAAACCGATTTTTTTGAGGCACCTTAAACTTTTCTTGTGGAGTAGAGCTAGATAGGACCGAGTTACCTGAAACAAAGTTGGCTAGGTATAGCTCATTGTGGGATCCTCCGAAATTTTTTTAATTGTTTTCTTATCTATTTTTAAATTTGGGTTATTTAGCAGGGGTTGTTTCAGGTCTTTTATAGTGGAAGTTTGAAGCAGAGAGCATAATTGCTGTAAAGCTCTTACATCCCACCCGAGTGGAGAGTTCCTAAGTTTTACTGGAATATTTGACCATGGATTAAACAGGAAAGCCTCCAGGTCCATATTACAAGAACCAGCCTGTTGATTGTATAAGAGCAGCCATGGGGGGATCTCCAATATACAGGCTGTAGATGTAAACCAATGTAAAAATCTATTAGCATGAATTGCCAGATAGTAGACATAATAGTCCGGTAATTGAAGCCCCCCAATGCTCTAGGGCAGGTAAGTTTTCCGTAAGCCCTACGCAAAGCTTTCCCTTTCCAAAGGAAATCCGAACAAATCCTCTGAAGCAATAAAAAAAAAAAAGACTTGGAGAGGTAAATATTAAGATTACTCAGGGGGTTAAAAGATCTGGGCAAAATTGGCATTTTGAAAACATTGGCCCTTCCCCAAAAAGATAACGGTAAATTATTCCACCTTGCCAGATCTTCTTTAGTGGATTTTATCAGTGGGACAAGGTTGAGATCCTTAAGAGTAGACAGGTCTTTAGAGATTTTTGATACCGAGGTAAGTTAGGTATTCTTTCTCCCATTGGAGGCCCATATTTACAATTAGGTCTCACGTAAGGAGAGGAGCTAAGGAATATACCATAGTTTTATTTTTATTAAGTTTATAACCTGAAAATTCACTAAACTGAGAAATAATTTGGCGGGCGCGGGGGAGAGACTGTCTACTGCTCGATATGTGAAAAAGTAAATCATCAGCAAACAGGGATAGTTTAAATTTGAGATGTTCCAATCGGATACATTTTATCCCCGGTTCCAAATTAAGAACTCTAGCTAAGGGTTCTATGTATAGATTAAAAAAATAGGGGGAAAGGGGGCAGCCCTGTCGGGTACCTCGATGTAGTGGGAAGACATCAGAAATGTGATTATTGCATTGCAGTCGTGCTGACGGACAGCAATACAAAACCCAAATTTGGTTAATGAAGGGTTGCAGTATGCCAAATTTTGAGAGGACCTCAAACATGTATTTCCACTCCACCCTATCAAATGCTTTATCTGCATCCAGGGACACCAAGGCCACTTCCAGCTCGGGGTCCCTGGATGCAGAAATCAGGTGGAACAATTTCCTAAAATTATCCGCTGAAGTACGACCCGCCACAAACCCTGCTTGTTCAGGGCTTAGTAGACATTTTCATACTCCCCCCAATCTGTTAGCCAGAATTTTTGCATATATTTTGACGTCAATATTCAGCAAAGAAATAGGTCTGTAATTGCTAATCACTGATGGATCCTTCCCCGGCTTAGGTAGGAGGATTATTCTCGCTTCAAATGGTGACTGGTCCAGGACTGGGAGGGAGCTCCAATAACTGTAAAGCTGTAGCAACAGAGGGATAAGATATTTTTTAAAGGTTTTATAAAATAGTCCTGTAAACCCATCTGGGCCCGGTGCCTTGTCCAGTTTTAAAGAATCTATCACTGCTGAAATTTCTTCCCCAATGACTGGGGCTACCGAAAGGGTCTGGCTACCACTGGACAAGGTGGGTAAATCAGCTTTCTCCAAAAATGCTAACATTTTCTCAAAATGGACCCCCAGCAATGGGTCCGGAGAGTACAATGCCTCATAATACTCCCTAAATAGAGTTAGCATCTCCGGTGGACTAACCACCAAGGATCCTGATTGAGGATGTTTGATAGCTGCGATCCATTTGGATGCTGACTGCTGCTTTAGTTGCCAAGCAAGTAATTGACCTGCTTTACTACCTTGGCCAATATAAGAAGCCTTTAATAATGAAGCTGACCTCTCCAACCTCTCCAGTAATATACTAGCATAGTGTGCTCTTAGTCTAATAAGTTCCTGGTCTTCTGAAGGCGAAAGTTTGTCCACCCCTTTTTTTTTTCAAGCTTTTTTTTTTTTTTTTTTATTTAGTTGTTTAACCAGGTATAGCACACTAAGCTGAAAGCTTTTTTACAGGAGTGACCTGGTGTCTTTTAATTCTCTGCAGACAGTTATTCATTTGGCTGACCATTTTCTTTCTTTGTACTGTAGCAATATGTATAAGTTCCCCTCTCCAAGTTGCTTTTAAAGCTGCCCAGAACCAATCCACAGCAGGGATCGAATTGTAGTTAACCTTAATGGAATCCTGCAAAATATATTGGAATTTTGAAATGATTAGCTTGTCTTTTAATAAACTACTGTTTAATGACCATGTATGCGACCTGATAGGGACGTTAGGTATTTCTATCTGAATTAGTATTAGGGAGTGGTCAGAAATTACTTGAGCCAGTATTTTGGAGTCAATCATGCCTGAAATTAGTTGGTGACTTACTAAAAAGTAGTCAATACGAGAGGAGCTTTTGTGTACTGGGGAAAAAAAAGTAAACTCTTTTCCTGATGGATTAAGTACTCTCCAAGGGTCTATAAGGCCCAAGGAGGAGATAAATTCACCTAAGGCTTTTTTTGTTGAAGACAGTCCCACTCCCCTTAGGTAAGTACGGTCCAGATCATTTGCTTGAACTAAATTCTAGTCTCCTCCAATTATAAGAGGATGTTGCAAAAAGGGGGCCAATACCATAGCTAGTTGAGTAAAAAAAGAGGGGGGTTCCACATTAGGGCCATAAACTGATCCCAATACTATATCAAGACTGCCCAGTCTGCCTAAAACCAAAATAAACCTCCCCTCAGGGTCACTAATAGACTCCATCGGAGTAAAGGGTAGTTTTTTGGCAAGCAGCAAGGCTACCCCACATTTATTAGAACTGAATCCCACTCCGAAGGCTTAGCCTGCCCAGTTCTTTTTAAAGAACTTTAACTGTTCTGGAAGCATATGCGTTTCTTGGAGAAACGCTATAGAAGGGTCATACTTAGCAAGATGGTTTAAAATAATCTATTTCTTCTTATTGTCTTCCCCCCCATTAATATTCCATGAAAGAATGTTCAAGCCATTGAGCATAAATTAATACTTAATTGTGCCATGTAATAAAAAATGGTTAAAGGGCTGCTCTGCTGCCACCCCGCTCCCAAAAAAAGAAAACAAGCTACAGCGAAAATATCCTCCAAACACCCTGAAATTAAGCTAGCACTCAAAAATTTTGAAAGATATACAAGTCTCCATACCCAGGCCCTAAACCTCCTCCTTACCTCACAGTCCATGATACTCACAAAGGAGTGAGCATCGCTCTACCACCTCCCCAACCCCCAAACGAGAAAAAGTATGGGAGTAACTCGTGGCACACCCACCATCCTCCCATCCCTTTAAGTTCTCCCTGCCTAAATAAGGTGGTATAACAGAAGGGATACTATATGTCACCCCCAACATTAGTCAGGAAACCAGGTTTCCAGAGATAGACATAAAAAGAAACCTATACTATTCAGCTTACGTAATCGCTGACTTTTATATAACTTGACCCTACTAGGGCTCTAACATTTATATATGGCAAAGGGAGACTCTAGAACATTAGGTAATAAAATAAATCAAGCTTGGGATCCTGGTAGGGATATTCCCTTGAGGGACCATACTGTTCCCAGCGCAAAGGTAGCACCCAAAGCATATTTAATAGCCTACTACACTTCCGTTTAAGCCTATGTGCCAAGCTCCCATATAGGCTGTGACGTACTCTTCCGAGATGACTATAATTATTGCAAATTATGCCAGAATAGCTAACTAGTCCGATAATGAAGAGGCTGAATGAGAAACGGTGAGAAAGAAGCAACAAAGCTGTATGGGACTAAACCACCACCACTCTCCCCAGTGTGTGCTGTTCAATGTCACTGACTGTCCAAAAAATCAAAAAAGGAAAATTATCTGTCTCTTCCCATAAGCCAAAAACACAATGGGGTGTAAACCACCACAGAAATCAAAGTTGAGAGAGGGAGACGCCGAAATAGTTATAGTATCGAAAGATTGGGCAACTAAGATTAAGAGATCTGACAATAAGCACTTGCCATTTAACCAGAAGTATTTTGTGCCATCTAGTGGACAAACCAGACTATGGCATCCCTCGCAGCATCTGCATAAGTCAACCAGAGAATAAGTAAGGAACAAAAAATCAGGATTAACCAGAAAGTGTCCAATAGTGCCCCTAAAAGTAAATTTTCCACATTCAATTAAAGAAATACATGCTCTTCTTCTAGCAAACATTTAGTAGAGCAGGTCTGCTTAAAAGTAATTAGACCGTACGGTGATACACAGTCCTTCTCGAATGTTCCTGGAGCTGATCTTTTAAGTCCTCATACAGCTAAACCAGAACCTTTTCACTTAGAAAATAAATCAGGATAACTTTTCTTCAGAGTCTTTACAGCATCCTCTACAGTGTCAAAATGCTTTGCTCCTTCTTTTAAGGACACTTCCAGACAAGCTGGGTATAACATACGATGCTTTTTGGCGGCTGCCCGCAACTTGGAGGTGATGGGGCGAAATGAAGCTCTTAGCTGGTGGGTTTTCAATGTTAAATCAGGAACCAGCCTCAATTTTTTACCTTCCCACAGAATAGCTGATAGTTTTCTAGTTTCCCTGTGAATAAATTCCCGGTCTAGGTAATTTAGTAATTTAAAGATTATAAGCCTAGGCGGGTCAGCCGGAGCAGGTTTTGCCCTCAAGGATATGTGTGCTCTTTCGATAATAAACTCCGGACCATTAGGGGAGGGACCCACAGTTTTCTTCAGAAAACGTTGTAAAAACTGTATTGTAGTAGGGTCCTCTTCCCCTTCAGGCAGCCCTATCAGCACCAGGTTGTTCCTCCTGTTTCTCCCCTCTAAATCGTCAAGGCGATCTTCCACTTTGGTTAAAGTCCTTTTCATTTCCACCACCTCAGGCTCCATTTTATCCTGCTTTCTCTCTATAGAGGCTACTCTGGCTTCTGCATCTGTAACCCTGCGGGCTAGCTGGGTAAGCGCTGGTTTTAAATCTGCAACATCTTCAATTAACTTCATCAAAGCCTCTTTGATAGTTAAGAGCTCTGAATAGACATGCGAGGGTGAGAGCTCCTCTGGAGGACTTTGGGGAGAGGAACTACGGTGAAGGCGCTTAGCTTCTGACTCCTGTGTAGCCTCCTCAACTGCTTGCTGCATAGACATGTTGCAGAAATGTTCAACTGCAGATAGTGACCAAACACCGCCTTTGCACTCTTGATCTCTTAATTTATTGTAATATCGAGGCAATAGCTGGAGTAAATGGGCGTTAATAGCGACTTGGGTAGGCGAGAGAGCGGAGCTCCGACAATCACGTCCTATCCCCTGCACAGCATCACATGACTCCTATTTTATTTTATTTAAAATTTGGTGACCAGGAAAGGCACGCTGAGCTGAGGTTCGTTTCCAGGTGCAACCCGGATACAGAGGAGTACATAGAAGTTATCCAGAGGAAAAAAGTACAACTAATTCATTTGTTACAGACAGGATTGTACAAAGAGTTCTGTGTTACAGGCAGTAGGTACAACATACAGTGCTTAATATAGAAACATTTGTCTTACAATATGGTATAAACAGATGCAGGAGTAGTACTGTCGGGATGTAGGAATTAGTAATAGCTTGAGAAATCATAGGTTAATATGTGACCAACTGAGGCTTCATGGTATGGGAGTTAGTCCCGTCTAGGGGAGGGTCCCAAGGTGCATCTTTGGCAAGGTGGGGTTGGGAGGAGTCTGAGGAGGTGCCTAATTGCTGGGAGGGAGGAGGCCTGGTGAAAGATGGGTGGGAGGTTGTTCCATAGGAACGGAAGATGTATGAAAAGGCGGCTTGACCGGAGGCAGTGTGAGGGCGAGGGAGGTTGAAAGTGTGGGTATCCCTGTGACGGAGGGTATAGCAATGGGAGTTAACTGGTGCAAGGCGGGAGGTGAGGTAGGGGGGCAGGGAGCTCAACCAGTATTTAGCTATGAAGGAGGTTCTATGGATGATTCTTCGGTGGGAAAGCGAGGCCAAGGAGAGAGTAGAGTAGAGGGGTCAATGATGAGTAGGTTGGGGGGAGGTTGTGGCAAAACAACAGAATGCGTTTAGTAGGATGTCAAGTTTGAAGAGGGATGAGGTTGGTGCTGTGCAATATATGATGTCTGTATAGTCTATTACTGGTAGGATTGTTTTATGTATGATTTCACTGCAGGTGGGAAGGGGAAGGCTGTCTTTGTGGTTACAGAGGATGGCAAGTTTGGACTGGAGTTTGAAGCAAACGGCCTCTATGTGGGTAGAGAAATTTAGGTGGCTGTTGAGCCAGACTCCTAGGTATTTGAAAGTGTGGACCAGGTCAAGGGGAGATCTATCCAGGGTGGAGATTACTGGGGGGGCGGAAGGGAGGTAAGCTTTTTTCTAGATCTGAAGACCATGGTGACTGTTTTTTTGTCATTTAGTTTAAGCTGATTTTTCAGGAACCAGGCTTGTACTCTATTGAAGTTGTTTTGGAGCTCTGACAGGACACTTTCGTGGGAGGGTCCCAAGGCAAAAATGATTGCATCATCAGCTTACAGATGCACATTTGCTGAGAACCAGGTGGAGGGGAGGCAGTTTATAAATAAGGAGAAAAGGATGGGGCTGAGGATTGAGCCCTGTGGGATGCCAGAGAGGATGGGAAGGTGGGGAGAGGGTATCTCCTATTTGAACGGATTGCTGTCTATTTTGGAGGTATGAGTGGAACCAGTTTATGCTGGGTTGGGCAAGGCCAAAGTGGCTGAGTTTGTGGAGCAATGGCATGGGAGACTGAGTCAAAAGCTTTTGTCAATTCGATAAATTTGGTGGAGGTGCTCAGACTGCTGTCCATTGCCGAGAGGATAGAGTCTGTTACACACAACAAGGCGGTGATGGTGGAGTGGTGGTTTCTAAAACCTGACTGATAGGGAGAGAGGGAGCTATTTGAGGAGAGAAAATCAGTCACTTTGGACAGTGAGAGGGATTCTTGTATTTTAGCGAGAGAAGGAAGGAACGAGATGGGCCTGTAGTTTCCCGGTGAAGAAGGGTCACCGTCTTTATGCAGAGGGAGGATTTTGGCCATTTTCCAAGACAAAGGTACTGTGGCGGTGGCGAGGGAGAGGTTTAGTATGTGTGTATGGGGTGCTGTTATTATGGCTGAAGCCGAGATATGGAGAAGTCTAGGGTGCAAGCCGTCTGGGCTGGTTTTGGCCTAGTTAAGAGAGGTGATTGCATTGTAGACTTCCTGGGGTGTGTATGGAGGAAAGAGGAAACCGGGGGAAGAAAGGGGGGGTTCAGTGGGTCAGGTAGAAGGGGGGGAGGTGGGTAGGGTGCATGAGATGAAAAATGAATTAAAAATAGCAGCTACAGAAACAGGATCAGAAACTTGTCTGCCATCAATCTTAAGGACTGGGCAAGTCTGTTTGGAAGGGGATTTGATCATGGAGTTGATTACCTTCCAGAAGGACGCAAGGGAGTTTTGGTACTGGGTGAGTTGTGCTTTGAAGTAGAAAGATTTTGATTGCCGAATAGCTTTAGTGCATTTGTTTCTGAGGTGCTTGTAGGATTGGAGGTCACAAGGGGCATGGGTGGCTTTGTATAGCCTCCATGCCTTGCCCTGACTCGACACAGAGCGATGAGGTCAGATTTGATCCAGGGGTGGTGATGCCTTTTCACTCTAACTTTCCTGAGGGGAGTATGGAGATCCCAGGTATGTTGGAAGATGTCGCAGAAGTGGGATGGGGCAGTGTCGACATCTGGCATGGAAAAGACTGGATACCAGTCTGCATTTGTTAGGTCCTGCTGCAGGGCAGATTCATTGAGGAGGTGAAGAGGGTGAGACCAGATAAATCTGGGGTGAGAGTGGGGGAACGGATTTTGCAGATGCAGTAAGTGACACAGTGGTCGCTGAGTGCATCAGAGAAGAGGCCAGCTGACAAGATCCTGTGGGGATGGGTGGATAAGATCCAGTCCAGAATGGTGTGATTTAAGGATCGATGGTTTAGGCGGGTAGGTTCCTGGATTAGCTAGGAGAGATTTAGGGCTTCAATCCTTAGGACAGTAGGTTTTGCAGAGGAGGAGAGCCAGTCAAGATTGAAGTCGCCTAATAATATGAGTTTCCCGTTTGTAGTTCTCATGGAAATTTCTGAGAAGGCTTTAACCAGGGTGTCGGGTGAGGTCTTTGATGGGGCATACAGAGACACGATATGGAAGGGATTGGTCGAGGGAAAGGTAAGGTGAGCAACGATGGTTTCTTGGGAGGAGGGGCAGGACTCCTTGTGTATAACGGAGCATGGGATGGAGTTCCTAATGTACAGAGCTACCCCCCACCTTGCTTACCCCAGTCCTGGCGGAAAAGGCTGTAGTTTGGGATGGCCAAGGAAGGGTGAGGGATTTGGG
The DNA here is from genome assembly GCA_016271365.2 of Neoceratodus forsteri. NCBI lineage: Eukaryota > Metazoa > Chordata > Ceratodontiformes > Ceratodontidae > Neoceratodus > Neoceratodus forsteri. The sequence goes on from CM057456.1 coordinate 10,577,945, forward strand.
GAGAAAGCCAGGTTTTCATGATGCAGAGTATGTCTGGGTGGTACTGGGTGGCCCAGATGGAGAGGGCATCTAGTTTGGGGAAGAGGCTCCTGATGTTGAGGTGGAATATACGGAGGCTCTTGGGGAGAGTGTCTGAGGGCAGGCTGGAAGAGGGTGGTAGTGCGGATGTTGGTTTGTTAGGTGCTAAAGGGCCAGGGTTGGGGTGAATGTCACCTGCCAGGAGCAGTAGAAGAGATATGGTGAGAAATGGGGATTGTTAGTGCCTGCTGGGGCTGTGTTTGGAGGGTGGAGCATGGGAATTTAGGCACCAGAGGAGAACCTCTAAATGTAAAAGGTGTGAGTGGAGCAATGCAGGGTGAATGGCTGAGGATGGTAGGGGGAGGATGGATGAGGGGGAGGAAAAAGGGGAGGGTTTGTCGAGGGGAGAGAGAGGAGGTGATAAAACGGGCGTGGGTGAGACAGGGGTAGTTGGGGGTGACTCTTGGGAAATGGTAGGGTAGAAGAGTGAGTGGAGGGGTGGCGAGAGTTCACCAGGGGGCCGTGGAGAGGGGGTGGTGGTGGAGAGGAGAGTGGAATTTTTAGGAGGAGGTACAGTAGCAGGGACTGCAGCCAAGGATCATCCTGGTTGCTCTGTGTTGGAACCCCTCCAGGAATTTAACACCTTTCTTTAAGTAGGGGTGCCAGAACTGTATGCAGTACTCCTGGTGCAGCCTCACCAATGACCTGTACAGTGGCAGGATGACCTCCCCTCTCCTGGACGTGATTCCTCTGGAAATACACTCCAGTATCTTATTAGCCTTAGCTGCTGCTTTTCTGCACTGCACTGAATGGTTCATTTGCCATCCTATTATCACCCCAAGATCTTTTTTCTCCTCTGTAGGGGATAACTGTAACCCCCCAGTTGGTAATGATTCCTTGAGTCTCTTGCTCCCAAGTGTATGACTCTGTACTTCTTTGCATTGAACTGTAGCCACCAGGTTTCTGACCAGTGCTTAAGTCTAGCAAAATCATCCTATAGTCCCTGCCACCCCTCTGTGTCATAAACCACTACACCTAACTTTGTGTCATCCACAAAAAGGCTGATCTTATTCTTAATCCGATGCAAGATGATGGCAGTGAAAATGCCAAACAACACTGGACCTAGTATCGAGCCCTGTGGTACCCCACTGGTTACGGCTCTTGGAGTTGAGAGTTCCCCCCTTACAACTACCCTCTGCTTCCAATCATTCAGCCAGTTCCTGATCCACTCCACCCTTTTCTCCCCTGCTTCCTGACATCTCAACTTGCTAATCAGTCTCCAATGTGGCAATGAATCAAAGTCCTTGCTGATGTCTTGTAACTCCCCCCCCCCCCGTTCTCTTCATATAGGGGTATAACTTATCATCGCAGATGGTCCGGGGGCATGGGAAAGGACAACAGCAGCTCAATACTCTGAGACAGTGAACCACCAATAAAGATAGGAAAACATGGCTACCCTACCTCTCGATGGCTTCATTTCTATGTGCACTCACCCTGAACTCTAGCCACCGGACACAAGATCTCCAATCTGCAGCCTCCTGTCTCTTCTGAGCCCCAAAGCCCCTCAATCCCAATGCAGCATGATGGACACCTTCTGGAATTACAACTTATGAAATAAATTAGACACAAGGGGGATTTCCATTTCATTTACCGCCCTTCCAACCTAAATAAAGAAAGAATCACTACCAAGTTTCTTCCCAACCAGCTTCTTTATTTTGGCTTCTGCAACCCAAATGATTCCAAGAGTGCAGGGGTCTCATCTTTCAATGGATAAATAAAGCAGCTCCATGGGGCTATTTGAACTTTTTACAATTTACCCAGGCTGGACATTTTGAGCAGCATAAATGGTTTACAGGCAGTGCAAGCAAGGGATCTTCACTCTGACTTCTTGGACGATTTACTCAAGGAACCTTCCTACTTGGAAAAAAAAACACAGGCTCCTGGCTCACTGACACTGGTAAGCCAAACTTTTCTCCCTCTTACTTCTATGGGTTACTCTTTTTTTCAATCTCTGTCTGGTCTGGCACTGGTCAGCTGCCCTATTTCCAGCATGGAGAAGTGTGCTGCTTCCCCCGCCTGGCCCCTGGACCTTGGCCCAAATCTTGAGGGGCACCAGGATTTTTCCTTACCGACCCAGGCCCTGTAACCTAGTCTCTGTCACTTTACATGGAACCTAAACTTGCTGGTGCTCCCAGCCTCACAGCACCAGTCCCCAAGGCCACGACTCAGGTCTCTCTCTCTTATCTCTTAACTGATGCAGCGACCCTCAAACCCGGCCCTGCTCCAGTGCCTGAGCTACCTTATTCAGGATACCCTGCCATGGAAGGGCCCTGAGTCTTGCCACCACCCCAGGCCCCCCCCCCCGAGCAGCCCACTTCTCCACAGATGATGCCCAAAACTCCTCTCTGTGCTCCCAGATGACCAATTGTGAGGGTACGCCACCACTGGCCCACATCCCTGCCGACACATCTGGGACTTGCAGTAAGCTCCTGCCAGAGGCACCCCCCAAGGCCTGTCCTAAGACCTGCAACCCGCCCGGCCCATTAATGCCGGTGCCCCAGGACTTGCCCGTCCATGCAGGTTCCCTGAAATGGGTGAAGGGCCCCTGGCTCCCTCTACTCCCAGGTCACCTTGCTACTCTGAGTGCAGGGAAGAACTACTGCCGCCGGCCTCCCCCCATGGGGACCCTGCCACAGCCTCCACAGCCCTAGCAGCCCAAACCACTACTCCACAGGACCACATGGGCTCCTGCCTATCCTGGCATCCTCCTATCACCTGTACCTCCCTTCTCCTGATGATGCTGGTACCTGGCTGACCATCCTCCACACTGAGCTTCCTTCCTGGCTCCTCAATACCATGTTGCTGCAGAGGCCATTCCTATCTGCCACTGTTGGGGGGGGTCCCCCACAGGCCCACCTGAACCTCCAAACTCCCTTCTTGCCTGCCTACTCTGCTCCTCCAGCCACCCTCCTCTAGCCCCAGGCCTAGTGCCTGGGCTGGAAAAAGCCCCAAAACTTCCTGTCTGCAGCCTTATATACCTTCCCTGACCCTTGCCACTGCTGCCACCTTGAGGCATCCAGCAGGGATTAACCCCCAGAATACTAATAAATTCCCTAACTCTGGAGGAGGGTAGGAGGGGGAAAGGGGTTCCAAATGGGAGCATACACCCCTCCTGCAAGGTGGGCTTACAGTCTAGATACAAGATATCCACCACTTTGCCCCTGTTGAGCGCCCTAGTCACCCAGTCATAAAAGTCCACCAGGTTGATCTGACAAGATCTTCCTGAGACAAACCCATGCTGTCTGTTATCTCCCATATTGACAATGTTAAAAAAAAGGACATTGGATTGTTAGAGGGAAAGCAGATGCAGAATCCATATATAGACCTGGAATGGACTTCTTTACTACCAATAGGTGACCTTAGAGCAAATAAAACGGCAAACAGGTGGACACACCATACCATCCAAATGTGGATAGATTGTAGAAAAAGGACAGCAAACACTGCCAATATGGGAAAACTCACCCCTATTAGAGGTACTCAAAGGCTTTACTTCAGAAACTTTGTGTCATCTTTGCAGATGATGCAAAGATCTGTAACAAAGTTGATACACAAGGGGGGGGTAGAAAAGATGAGAAGGGACTTGGCAAGGTTGGAGGAATGGTCAGACATATGGCGACTTAGATTCAATGCAAAGAAGTGCAAAGTAATGCACCTGAGAAATAAAAACCCAGGAGAAGAGTACACAATAGCAGGGGAGGTACTAACAACAACAAAATGGAAAGGGACCTGGGGTAGTCATATCAGATGACCTAAAGGTGGGTAAGCAATGTGAAAAGTCGATAAGGAGAGCCAGGAGATACTGGGATGCATAGGAAGGGCATCACAAGTAGAAAAGGAAGTTGTTATCCTCTGTACAGACAGTTGGTGAGACCCATCTGAGTACTGTGTGCAGTTTTGGAGACCTCATCTACACAAGGACATAGACAGGATGGAAGCAGTCCAGGGAAGGCAACAAAATGGTGCAGGGTCTGCAGCAGAAACCATATGAAGAGAAACTGAGAGAGCTTAATATGTATACTTTTATGAAAGGAGGACAGGGGGACATGATAGAAACGTTCAAGTACCTCAAGGGAATCAACAAAGTCCAGGAGGTAGCATCTTTCAGAAAAGAGATGTGTAAGAACAAGGGGCACAATTTAAAGATAGAAAGGACGGCTCAGGGTAATGTGAGAATTTTTTTTCACGGAGAGAGTGGTGGATACATGGAACAGCCTTCCTGAGGAGGTCGTTGGGTCTAAAACAGTGGGGGAATTCAAACATGCATGGGACAGACACAAGGCAATTATAGTGGGGGGTTGCAGGAAGTAGGCTGTTGGTTAACTAGAATCTGCAGCTTATCCAGTAGGTAGGGAAATGGGCAGACTGGGTGGGCCAAGTGGTCCTTATCTGCCGTCAAAGTCTATGTTTCTATGTTTCTATAAACAATAGACCAAGGTTTCAAGGAATGTTCCATCCATGGAATCAAATTCATGGGAGACCTTTTTGACCAGTACCAACTACTCTCCTTTGATCAGATTAGGGAATGCTACCACCTGGATAGGAAAGAGTTTGTTCGCTATCTAGAAATATGAAACCATATTTTACACTTCAATACTCATCATATATATACTAGGGCCCCTTCTCAACTAGAAAAGTATATTCTGACAGAGAGAACCTGGCATGCGGATGCACACCAGATTTCTAAGATGTATGCACCCTTACAAGACCAAAAGCCATCCCCGGATAGTGACCTATGGCAAGTTTGGGAGAAAGAAATAGGATATCAGGACTCAGCTGAAACTAGGCCCCTTATATGCAGGAAGCCCATAAATTCACTTACTCAGCACAGGGAATATAATTTAGGTTGAAGACCCTGGCAAGATTTTTCAGGGTGCCAACTATTAAGGCACACGTTCACCACCATAGCGGAGATACTGTAGACGCTGGCAGCAATGCGAGGGCAAAGGGGATCATCTACACATTTTATGGTTCTGTTCCATCTTGGCACCGTTTTGGGAGGAAATTGAGAGGGAGTGCCCCACTGTTCTAGAATATAGTCTACCAAAAGCTCTGGAGCATTTTTTCCCCAGAGACACACAATCCACACAAAACAGGTATGTGTTCAGGATTCTGGTAATGACAGACTTAAAGTGCATAATCAGACATCAGCTGACCTCACTCCCTCCTTCTAGGATGGAGTAGATGATTTCAGTGAAGGAAATACACATAATGGAAGATATGTTCAAGAGGATGCACTTCACTCATGATGAGCAAAACCTGCATATTCTAAATAGTTCAACAGAATGGGACAGCTATATAGATCAGACATGGCACAATAAAGATGCCATCCTTTCCAAGATATGTACTGTTTTATTGCCAATAACTTATCAGGCCAGGTTTGGGAGGGAATGGATTAAGTTAGTTTCTAATAGACACAGGTACCATTGCTTGTTCCTCTGTACCAAAATAATGTATTTTCACATTAGCCAGATTACTATATTACATAACTGTATGCATGAAATCCCTTCCCTTATTGCCGCTGGGGAGTTCACCTCCCAGTAAAATTAAAGCCCTCTCACCACAACTTCCCAGATACCCTCCTCACATTACCATATTGCATACAGTGACATGAAGACTAAAGACTGGAGAGATTCTTCCCTTCCAACTGCTTCAAATAAATGTTTATACTTGTTTGTACTTGCTGTTGTTTAGTAGCCCAGCCACAGCTCTCATATACAGTACCTGCAGGTGTAATAGTTAGGATACTTGATCTGTTCACAAACCAGACAGCAGTTTATTAAGATTAGTAGTTCTGCCACAGCTACCACTTCTTCGCACGATGACTTCACTGCTGGGCTCTTTGTTGTTCATCCTTCTCATACAGGATGCACAGGAAGCAGTCTGCCTGACTGATGAAAAAGTGCAGTTCCATAACTGCACTCGGACCTGTTGAACACACGTTTACCAGAACTACCACCCACCCACCCATCTGCTTGTCCCCAACTCAAGATGTCCTGCTGGCATCTGCTAGTCCCCTGTGGTAATAGCCTTTGTGTGTCAGCATCCAGGTACCCCATATTACCACCCATGGAGGCACTGTGCCACATTAGGCCTGAATACTCAGTGTAGAACTACTTTAGTGAACCCAGGAAAGCTTCCTTGGGATGTTGTGAAAGGTGGACCCCAAGGGCTCCAGGAAGCCTGGTACAAATGGAAACACTGATAAAGGAAAAGTTGGTACAATATCTTGAATCCAATGAGCTGCAAGACCAAGGGCAGCATGGATTCATGGTGGGAGGTCATGCCAGACAAATCTGATTGATTTCTTTGACTGGGTGACCAGGGAAATAGATCAGGAGAGGGCAGCGGAAGATGTATGTCTGGACTCTAGCAAGGCCTTCAACACTGTGCCACATAGGAGACTGATTAAGAAATTGAGCAGGCTAAGGATGGGGTCCAAAGTGGTGAAATGGGTTAGAAACTGGTTAACGATATACAACAGAGGGTGGTAGTTAATGGAAATCGCTCTAATGATGTGACCGTGAGCTATGCTCTGCGGCAACACTCAGTATTCAGACGGGTCTTCTTCAATGTTTTCATAAGTGACAATGCAGAAGTGGAATGGAAGGTATCTCTTTTCACAGATGGTATCAAAATCTGTAATAGGGTGGACAATAAAGAAGGTGTGGAAAGAATGCAGGATCTTGGGAAACTTGAAGAATGGTTAAGAGCACGGCAGTCAGGTTCAATGCCAAAAAGTGCAAAATCATGCACCAAGAACATAGGAACTCAAGAACTGAATATAGGATGGGGGTACTGTCAGTCACTGGGTTCATCATATTTGATGACCTCAGAGTAGCAAGGCACTGTGATAAAGCAGTGGGTAGGGACAGTGGGATGCCGGATGCATAGGAAGAGGATCTCCAACAGGAAGGAGAGGTGGTGTTGCCACTATATCACTCGCTGGTGAGACCCCAACTAGAATACTGTGTCCAGTTCTGGTGGTCACACATCAGAAAGGACAGAGACATGATGGAGGCCACAATGGGGGATTGTGAAACAGCTCTAATACCAAACCTCAGGGGCTGGTAGGTAGACAAGGTATTCTCTTAACAGAAACAAAGGACGTTGCTAACTGTGGACAATGTGGGGAGCTATACATTGGGACTTATCACTAGTACACTGGTTCCTGCCATGCATGTTGGGTCATCATCAACCTCAAGGCCCAGCTGCAGGGTGCATGGGCCAAAATCTAGGAACTACAGGGCATGGCTCACCATGGCAGACCATAGCAACCTCCTGCTCTGTACCACCAGGACCTAACAGCCAGTCACAGACCAGAGGGTTGGCAGGTGGTTAGGAAAGAGAGGCAAGGTGGAGTATCCAGGAATCATACCATGAAACAAAACTCCATTGTTCCAACCAAAAACAGGTTCTCTGAACTGGAACTAGCCCTGGACTCGGGAAATATGAGCATAACTAACTAAAGACCCACAACGGATGAAAGGAACACTAAACCCAATACTAAAACTATCAGTGTCACTAACCAAGGAACTGCGGCAGATAAGAGGAACATAAAAACCAATACTAAAACTACCATGACTAAAAAGAAAATACTCCTAGTTGGGGATTCCATGATCCATGGCATGAAACCCCACCTAAATCCTAGCAACGGAATTATGATTGTGGTCATGTGTCTCCCAGGAGGCTTTGCACAATGAGACACAGACTGCATAGAAAAGACAGTGCGTAGGGCAGAAGATACAATACACATCATATTACACCTTGGAACTAATGACCTGGTTAATCAAATGGTGCAGAAGGCCAAAAAACATTTAGAGGAGCTTGCAAACAAAGTAACTTGCCTTTTGTCAACCCTGGCCTTCTCAGAAATCCTGCCAGTGTGGGATAAGGGAGTGGCACTAAGTGAGTCAGAGTGGACAAAATCGTCAAGTTGAACTCATGACTATGTGAATGGTGCCAGGTCATAGAAAATTAGCAGAGCTTCTGGGAGAGAGAACTTTTTAGGTACGATGGACTGCACCTAACCAAGGAAGGAGTGCAAGCACTTGGCCAGAAATTTGACATCTACATGAGCAATTTAAACTAAGCAAAGGGGAGTTGGGGACAGCACACACCCCGATTGTGGTGCTCTAGTTACCACTCCCCAAAAGGCTTTTCAACTTACATACTAAACCGGGAGGAGGCAGCAGGTTGGAGCAGAAAGAAAAGGGGCACACCCCAAAACAAAGAGGGAGACACATTCCTGGAGATTGAGGGTTATAAGTGCCAGGAGCCAATCAAATAAACTTCCTGACCTCATCACTACAATGTCAGTAGAGAGGTTGGATTGAGTAACTGAAACCTGGTTCACAGACAACCATGGTTGGGACATAGCAATCCCAGGGTACAACCTGTTCAGAAAGGACAGGAAGGGTAAAAAGGAGGGTGGTGGCCATATACAGCAGAGAGGGAATAAAAGTCATAGAGATGCAGGGGACTCCCGGGGAGACTGAAGCATTACAGCTAATAGTCGACTCGGGTAATGGTGGGATCATCACAATGGGATTCATATGCAGGCCACCTATGCAGGGAGAAAATGGGGACAAGTGACTAATAGAGACAATATACAAAATGACAGATAAAGGTGAAGTGATATTGGTAGGCAACTTTAATCTCCCAGACGTGAACTGGAGCTCACTAACAGTAGCAACAAAAAGAAGCAGGGACATCTTGTTGGCCCTGCAGGGTCCAGGACTGTATCAGCTCATCAGAGCCCCAACAGGAAGCAATGCTGTCCTAGATCTAGTTCTCACAAACAGTGAGAGAATAAAAGAGATTGAAGTGGGGTGTAATCTAGGAAATAGCGACCATCGTATGGTCAGTTTCCAGGTCAGCACAATTGAGGCCGTCACTCATGCCAAAACCAAAGTATTAGATTTTAGGAAGTTTGACTTCCATAAAATGAGAACCAGTCTGAGAGATAACCTAAAAGATATAAAAGATGGAGAGGTGGAGGACATGTGGAAGGAACTTAAGAGAGCAGTCAAGATGGTCACAGACCAATGCACCAGGAGGGTCAGCAAGACTAAAAGGAAAATACATCCTCTCTGGTTCTCCAGTGAAGATGACACCAAGATCTGCAACAGAGTCGATAGTCCAGAAGGGGTGCAGAAAATGAAGAGGGACCTGGAGAAGCTTGAAAGATGGCCGGAGGTGTGGCAACTGAGGTTCAATTCAAAAAAGTACAAAATAATGCACCTGGGTTGGGGGAACCCTGGGGAGAGAAACAGAATGGAGGGGTGTTGACTGTCACCAAAGAGGAAAGGGACATAGGAGTTATCATATCTGATGACCTTAAGGTATCAAAGCAGTGAGCAAAGGCTGCAGGGAGGCCCAGTGATGTGCTGCGATGCATAGGCAGAGGCATTACTAGCAGGAGACAGGAGGTGTTGATGCCATTGTATAAAACACTGGTTAGGCCTCACCTGGAGTAGTGTGTGCAGTACTGGAGACCACACATGCATAAGGACATAGATAGGGTGGAGGCTATCCAGAGAAGGGCAACAAAGATGGTGCATGGCTTGCATCACAAAACATATGAGAAGAGACTAAGAATCCTCAATATGTACTCACTGGAGGAGAGGAGAGAAAGAAAGGACATGATAGAAACTTTCAAGTACCTCAAGGGCATAAACAATGTGCAGGTGAGGGATCTTTTTCAATGTAGGAAAGATATCAGAACAAGGGGATACAATATGAATATGAAATTGGAGGGGGGTAGATTAAGAGGTAACGTGACAAAGTTTTTCTACACAGAGAGGGTGGTGGACATTTGGAAGAGACTGTCACAGGAGGTGGTGGGGGCAAGCACAGTGGAGGGGTTTAAACATGCCTGGGACAGGCACAAGGAAACAATGAGTGGCGAGGGAGTGATGAAAAGCCATTGATAACTTAGGGTCAGTGACTGCATACAAGTTTAGAGCTTACTGGCAGACTAGATGGACCTAGTGGTCCTTATCTGCTGACAGTTTATATGTATCTATGTATCCAAAGAGGTAGCAACTATAGTAAGGGGAAAAAAAGAGGGTCTACAAAAATTACAAGGATACTAAGAAGGAAGAAGATTGGGACTTGTACAAAGAAATTATGAAGGAGGTGAACAGGACGATAAGGAAAGCCAAAGCCCAGATGGAGACGAAGATAGCAGAAGGGGTAAAAAGAGGCAACAAAACCTTCTTTTGGTATATTAAGGAGAAAAGGAAAGCAAAGGGAAGAATAGTAAGGATTACGGCAGAGGGAGGAAAATCAGTGGAAGGGGACCATGAGAAGGTAGAAGTCCTAAATAAATACTTATGCTCAGTGTTTACAGAAGAAGAACAGGGAAATGGTCCTGCGATACCAAACAACTGCACTCCTGGACCAAGAGCTGATACTAGCCCCTTTATGGAGGACCAGGTCTTAGAGGAACTAAACAAGCTTAAAGTGGATAAGGCCATGGGACTAGGTGAAATACATCCCAGAATCCTGAAGGAACTATGTGTGGAACTGGCAGCCACTCTGGCAAAATGATTCACTAGGTCACTGGAGAGTGGTGTGTTCCCTGAGGACTGGAGAAGAACAACAGTGGTCTCACTTCACAGATCTGGCAGCTGGAAAGAGGTGGAAAACTACAGTCCGGTAAGTCTCACATCCATAATGAGAAAAATTATGGAATCTCTACTCAACCAGATACTCCAGGAGCCAGGTGCATTTATCTATGTGTCTAGGTCTGAAAGGTTTGATGACTGTTTCTTATGTAAAAAAAAGTGTGTAAAATCCAGATTTACAACTCTTATTCACTCAAAGTTGAATGTTTTCTTGGAAAATGCACTTCTTCAATGGAAAAATGAACTGTTGGTGAAAATTGTGTATATTGTAATTAATGGTTCCTTCTTTAATTTCAGTTCTATAAGCTTTCATTGAAATACTACAGACATTGTAACAAACAGCAACACATGTATCAAGGGCTTAATATTAATGTTATTATTTATTTTATTCTATATTTAACTTGAAACAATCAACTTTTTATGACGTTTTATGAACCTAAGTACAACAACCAGTATTCTTGTTCACTGTCTTCATTATCTGACATGTTAAGCAAATCTGTCTCATCAATATTCACATCACAGTCACTGTCGTCATCTTCTTCATTTGGATTGTTGTCGTGTTCATTTAATTGTTCACTTTAGGCTGGTGGTACAACTTCACATGTGAACTACGTTGGCTTGTATTTGCTATCCTCATAGGTCCAGCCATTGTCCTCTGGCTTCAGTGGTGTCATTTCTGGTTTCTCTATGTTTTTCCATAACAATGAAATGTAATTTGCATGGCATATGTGTTGTGTAAGAGTTGACCTGCATGGTGGCAGAGAGCTTGTGTCTGCTCCTTTGATCTTTTCTAAGGGTCCATCTTTGTCACTCGGTCGATACTTAATGTTAAACATATTGTAGCGGGCTGTGTTGACACTCTTTACTTTCTGTCTATACAAGGTACACACAAAGCTCTCAATTGTATCCTAAGTTTCATTAGACAAGTGTGGACATCCCAGTTTTCCAAATGGCTGTGTGTACCCTGTATTCTTTCCCATAATTGTTAGAGGTCACACCTTCCCCTTGCCTTTGAACACTGGTAAATAGTTGCACCCTGTCAGTGCATGGAGACCTGGTAGAACTGTACACACAGGTCTGCCTAACTGCTGACAAGCGAGATACATTTCTGAATCATCTTGTGTTATTCCCTGAATGGCCAATGTCCATATGCAGTTTGAGACTATCGTTTAGACTTGTATAATACAGCAGAATGACCAGAATATCAGCATCATCTGCCCTGACCACTACATGCACATCTTCACCCTCATCTGGACTGCAAATCTAGCGTATGTGTTGCATGATTCTTGTGTCTGCTTCTATGCGTTTGCTTTTTAGGGCCTTGCACTCTAGACTGAGCATATGTCCAACTTCCACTTTGTGTGAGTAACAAGTTTCTCCTACTGCATACATGAGCTTTTTATCACCTAGAACTTCACAGTACACATCAGAATTCCATGCTGTAGCTAGAAAACCTAGGAGTGCTATCTTGAATGAAGATGAAGACAGGGATCCAGCAAAGTCTCTTGGTCAGGACCAGTTATGAGATAAGAGAGTGGAGCAATGCTATGCTTTCCTTTCTTCTTTTGTTCAAGATCTGTGATCGATGTTGACTTGTAACAGTCACTGACAAGGTGGACTTCATTTGCGGAAGTACAGCAAGCAAGAGACATGATGGTTTTTGCCATACCGTGGAATGTTGGTGGCAGGTTTGTAAGACTGCTGATCAAGAACATGGCATCAACCACAGAGGCATTTACATCATCGGGGTGGCTACTTTGGACTCTGGTCTCAAGTTTCTTCAGCAGTGTTGACTTCATTGTTATGTTCATTGATCCATCAACATTTCCTAAGGAGAGGGATACCGGGATTAGCGGGTAGGCAAACACCATCATAAGTTCAACTGTTGAAGTCACAGATAGATATAGCAAGCATCCAAAGAGGTCTCGAGTTCCTTTCAACTCAACGATTTTCTTGTCCTTGTTCTTAATCTTCACCTTCATTGCATCATGTGCAGAGTTCTTCAACTTGTATCTTTTGATGGGTTCCTCGAGCCCACTGCCTTTGGTAATGCATTCATCTCTAAACACATGATACAGCCGAGTACCTATCTCAGTAACCTGTAACACTTCGTTTGCTGCCTCTTGTGATACTGCTTTTCCACTACCTATTGAATAAAGATTGCTGTCCTCAAACGCATCCCAAAATAGATTCATGGAGGAGTCTATTGTGTTCGGTAGCTTGTTTAGATCCTTTAATCTCATTTAACTGTAAAACTCTTCAGTTCTTGGCTGGCTTCTTCATTGCTGACAAGACCAACTTTTTCCATAAGACTTCCAACAATTTTACTTCGAGCTGACCGCAGAATGTTACACCTCTTCCTTGTATTGATGTTCTATGTCAAAGAAGAAATCCCAGTTATCCTTGATGTACCATTGGCATTAATTGTCCATTCCAAGGTCAAGTCTACGTCATTTCTGATAAATCCTCTCTTTGATCTTGCAATGGTTAATGCTCCATTCTCAAATTTTTTCCTTAGTCCAGGGTGGGTCTCATCCATGTTTAGCAAATTCATAAGCTACAGGGTCATCCACTTGGCATAGTTGTGGTGCCCAGTTGCGAAATAAAGAAGTATCATCTTCTCCAAGCTATATACAAAGAGAGGTAAGTCATTTGTCCTGATGGAATGGCAGAAGAGTTGTTACAACTCTACCAAACTGTAGTTCTGCAGCCAAAATTGGGCAGTTGTGCCATGCTCACCACGGTGTGTTGAATCTGAGAGCTTTTCATATGCTTCCATGAATGTCTTGAACTCAGCTTTATTCTCTAGGTCCACCACTGAGGAAGGTGATGGGTCATTAAGTAGGTGCTGCAGATGCTTTGAGATTGGAAAGTCTGGCACCTTTATGTTGTATAAAGTACTGCAAATGTTTAATTCTGAATGCCGCTGATAGCATCGGGTGAAGCCTCTTTGCCCGATTGAAAAATGTTCCTTGAAGAAGTCCATTCAGGGATCCCGATGCCAATACACCACTTTCAACAAGAATGTGGTCTCCACCAGAACCATTCAGGAGGTAGCCAAGACCTTTGAAATATGCTAATTTTATATGGAATGGTCCAAAACATATGAAAAGCCTATCATATTCTGGGGACTTTGTGGACTCAATTTGTAGCGCAGGTTTTGCTATGGCCAAGTCAAAAGTAACAGGCATATAGTCCTCCTTGTATTCATCCATAACTTTGATAGCAGTATTCATGGTGTCTTGCACTACATCAAGTCTTGTAGGAGGCTTTCCTATAGGGTCCATATATGATATGATCTGCTGTGGCAGATCATCTACAAAAACAAGGGTATTCTATCCGTGCTACATTGGAGTAGCACCTACACTTGCACAAGATATCATCAGGCAATGTCCCCTCTCTTAGCTTGCATGAGGTTTTGTGGTTCAGAGCTTTCTATCACCTTATATTGATACTGTCTTATTTTTGGTTTTCCAGATGTATATGGTCGAATGTCTTTCTCGCCAATATCTAGAGCTCTTTTCCTCTGAGATATTTGAATGTGCCTGGGTACAGTGTCTTATTTATTTTATTTATTTATTTATTTAGCTTTTGTTAACCAGGTAAGTACACTAGACGAGACAGTTGCCTATTTTCAGGTACAACCCTGGAGAGTACAGGAATAACAGATTTAAATACATAAGATGACATGGTACAGATTAAAACAGGTTACAAGTCATGTGAGGACAGCATGATTACAGATTCAAAACAGCATACAAATCTTAGTAAGGCATACTTTTATACAGTATGTACACAACAAAAAACACATTGTAGCAACTAAGAGCAGTACCGGTGATACAGTTTAGAGATGAAGCAGATATGACACTATTTACAGCTTAGAGACCTCAGGGAGTTAAGTCTTTAGTCCAGAAAGACCTCCAGGGCAGAGGAGTACTGTGATGGATCAGTTCACGGGGGTTTGGGACAGCCACAAGCTGAAGAAAGTTTAAGGTGGTTCCATAGGGTGGAGCGAAGGCACACTTGTGAGTGTGAGGAATGGACCCGGGCAGGGAAAGTGTTCCACAGTCTGGGAGCGCATGCAGCAAAATCCTGACCTCCCATTTGAGTCTGTAGCTGGTATCTTAAGAAAGGCATGCCCCTGGGACCTGAGGGAGTAGGATAAGGATGAGGAGGCAGCCAGAATGAGGAATTTTGCCAGCCCTGGAGGGGTGCCAGTGCCAAGGACCTTTCCAGTGAAGCACCCTAGGACAAAGTCTATGTGATTTGAGGGTGAGAGCCAGTTTAGCCTGCTATAGAGGTCACAACGGTGAGTGAGATGGGGGCAGCCAGCGTGAAGTGGCAGACATTGTTATAGGCAGTAGACCACCTAGAGAGGTGGACTTTAGAGGAGCGGGCAAACAAGAGGAGCCCATAGCAGAAGGGAGGAGAACCCCTCTGGCAAGAGCAATACGAGCTGCAGGAGTAAGATTGCTTTTGGCTCTGTAGGCCAGACCTAGTTTGCAGTTGACAGTCTTGCAAGTATTCTGAATATGGCGGCCAAGGTCAAGCTGCAGGTCCAGCATCACGTCAAGGTATTTAAAGTTGTCAGTAACAGGGATCGGGACCCCATTGACACCAGAAACACATAACAGAGCAGGGGTGGCCTTAATCTTGGCCTGAGACCCAAAAAGCATGGCCTGGGTTTTTCTAAGATTAAGAACCAGCTTGTGGGACAATATCCAGGATTGGATGTTCCTCAAGTCCTCACTCAGGTGGCGATTTATGACCCCTATCTCTGGGGAATGGGTCAGGATGACCAGGTCATCTGCATAAAGGATAGGCTTACAGTGGACAGTGACAGCGGGGAGATTGTTCACAAATATGGAGAAAAGCAGGGGCCCCAAGACAGAGCCTTGGGGGACACCCATGGTAACAGGGATAGTGCCCGAGAGCTCCTTCCCATACTTAACAAGTTGCTTTCTGCCTTGTAAATAGTTGGAGAACCAGCTGAGCACCTCAGGTGATAGATAGACCATAGGATCTGAGCTGGGTGGAGAGCAAGGCATTATCCACAAGATCGAAGGCCTTGGAAAGATCTATAAAGATAGCTCCAGAGAGTTTGGCTTGGTCCATAGCCACCCTGATCCAGGATGAGACCGTGACAAGGGCAGAGGATGTGCTATGCCTTTTCCTAAAGCCATGCTGCACAGGTGACAACTGGTCATGTGACTGCAAGTACCCAAGAGTCTTATACCTGTCATGCTACTGGCTGCAATATCTGCTTCTTTACACTTGCCAAATAGTCTTCATCAAAATCTTTAGCCTTTGTCTTTGATGTTTTGCGTTGTTTGCTCTTTGATATTAAAGATGGTCCTGCCTGGTCGTGGGCATCAACTTCTGATCTTTGCTTATCTGTGTTTGTTTCTATTGTGTGTGTGTTTCATTTCTTGCTGGCACTTGGTCATCTGTGTGTGTTCTTATCATAGCTTCTTTAGACCTTTCTTTAGGTACAGCTGTCTCCTCTATATTGGATGGTATGTTTTGGTATGCTATACCCACAGTGTCATGCAAAGTGTCATGACCGTCAAGTGTCTCTGTCATTTCATCATAATTGTCTAAAGTCAAAGCAGTGGCTAAACCTGGCTGTATGAGCAATCCATCTGGTGTAGCCATATACTTCTCCATTATATTGGCTGCAACTGCAGTTTTGAGTTCCTCCACAACATGGTAGCTGACACAGTGACCAAATCTGTTCAAAATAGTTAAAACTTTCTTGCTGCCTGTCATGGGTTTAATACCCATGCCCAACAAGAGGTGTTTTTGTGGTTTGATTATTTACCTTGACACTGTAAACACTATGTCATCTGCAATAGAGTGAACTACCCTCTCCTGTCGTTCATTGCCCACTTCTGATGAACCCGTTAGTACAGTACTTAGGAATGTCTGAAGAACAGGTGGCAGTTTTACATTTTCTTCTATTAAGTCTTCAGCTTTAACTTTGGTTTTATTATGAGGCTGTACCTTTAGGAGTTCCAACAACTGTTCTCTTATGTGTTGAGTTGCTTGTGCTTCCCTTCAGTCAACCTGTTTCTTAGCAGACCTGATGATTGTACCTGCTTTTCTACTTTTGGTATCAAATATGATACCATCTTTGAAGTGATCCGCCAGTTTTGACTGCAAGCTCTGTGGGTCATAGTTTGTTTCACGTCCACTACACTCCATAAGAATGTCCATGTACCTTTTGTGTAGAGATAGCAATGATTCTTCTTGCATTCCATTAATAATGATGCACTGCACATACTTAACAAGTCTGGAAAAGGCAACCTAATGACTGTCCCTCAACTGACTGTATTCATATTTTGTACCTGTGTCCTTTATTCGTTCTGCCTTTTTTACATACTTGTTCTTACAACTATTGTGGTACTTCACTTCTTTGGCTATGAGATCAGTACTGCATACCATCATATCCATTTGTCGATCATCCATTTCTTTTGCTGTGTTTTTTATGCTATTTGCTGCCCCATAAGTTACACATGTTGTGGGATATTCAAAACTCTCATTTGACCCCTTAGGGTTCCTTTTCTTGTATGATTTGCAAAATATACATTCATTTGGGAATATGCCTGATGTAGATGCTGCAGATTCAGATAGAGCACTCTGAACTTGGGAGCGAAGCAATTTTGCTGGATAACTCTTAGTGATGCCTTTTTTCAAAGTTTCATCAGCTGCAAGTTTACCGGAACTCTTATATGCAGTGAAGTTCTTGTAGCAGATATAATGATATCCATGGCTGCTGGAGTAACGTTCAGGCAATTCAAGACACACCATGTTGTACTTTGACAGTGTTTCACTAGAACGCCTTTCCTTTGCATCAACTACTTTCTCCCAATGTGCATCATCAAAAGGTAGCAGGTCTCCATGGTTTGTGCTAAGTCCTGGATCAGTGTGTAAGATGCATCGCCTCTGCAGTTTGTGAGAAGTCTTGCTAGTCATATCTGAAACATTAAATAAATTACATTAATAACTAAGTAAAATGAGTCTATTAAATAAATTAGATAAATTAAATAAATAACTAAGTAAACCGAGTCTATTACATAAATGTAAAACTTTTAGTTACTCTTAAGAAAGTGCATTTTCCAAGAAAACATACAACTATAGATGAATAAGAGTTGTAAATATGAATTCTACACACTTTTTTACATGAGAAACAGTCATCAAACCTTTCAGACCCAGACACATAGATAAATGCACTTGGCTCCTGCTCCAAGAGGATATTAGCATTCCTGGAAGTCAGTGGTCAGCAGGACCCCAAACAGCATGGTTTCACAGCAGGAAGGTCTTGCCTAACAAACCTGGTTGAATTCTTTGACTGGGTTACAAAGCCAGTGGATGGGGGGGCAGTGGATGTGGTCTACCTGGACTTTAGCAAGGCCTTCGACTCAGTTCCACACAGAAGGCTGGTAAAGAAGTTGGACTGCACAGGGGTGGGACAGGAGGTGGTAAACTGGGTAATAAATTGGCTGCAAGGCAAAACACAGTGGGTCCAGATTAATGGCACACTATCAGCAGAGGGAGAGGTAGCCAGTGGGGTGCCCCAGGGCTCAGTGTTGGGGCCGCTACTATTTAATATATACATAGCTGACATCAGCACTGGGCTTGAGGGAAAAGTGTGTCTGTTCGCTGATGACACAAAGATATGCAACAGGGTGGACTCCTCAGAAAGAGCTGGCAAAATGGACTCAGACTTAAAGAAACTGGAAGAGTGGTTTAAAGCATGCTAGCTGAGATTCAATGCCAAAAAGTGTAAGGTCATGCATCTGTTAAGAGGTAATCCTTCAAAAGGAATATTACCTGGGTGGGGAAAGACTAGCTGCCATGAAGCAGGAGCATGATCTGGGCATCATAATAAAAGATGATTTGAAGGTGGGGAAACAGTGTGAGAAGGCGGCATGAAAGTCCAGTGGCATGCTGGGATGCATTGGGAGAGGAATCATGAACAGGAGAAGGGAGGTGGTTCTACCATGGTATAGAGCACTGGTCAGTCTGCACCTTGGATACTGTCTCCAGTTTTGGAAGCCTCACCTCTGGAAGGACATTGACTGGATTGAGATGGTACAGAGAAAGGAGACAAAAATTATATGGGTATTGCATCAGATGTCATATGAGAACAGACTGAGAGAAATGAACATGTACTCTCTGGAACAGAGAAGGGAGAGGAGGACATGACTGAAACATTCAAGTACACAAAGGGCACCAGTAAGGTGCCAAGAGTAGGAACTCTTCCACTTCAAAGAAGGAAGTAGAACAAGGGGGCACGAACTGAGGCTGAAAGGTGGAAGGTTTACAATCAATATCAGGAAGTTCTTCATAGAGAGGATGGTAGATGCATGGAATAGCCTGCCATCAGGGATTGTGGAGGCCAGGATGGTAGGAGGGTTCAAGAAGGCATGGGATAGGCACAAAGGTACCATTGTACTGAAGGACAAATAAGGTAGGGGGGTAGGCAAGCAAGTAATCTTGGGCAGACTTGATGGACCTAGAAGTCTTCTTCTGCCATCACGTACTATATTTCTATGTTTGGAGGCAGTCCAGAGAAGGGCAACTAAAATGGTGCAGGGTTTGCACCAAAAGCCCTACAAGGAGAGACTGAAGAATCTCAACATGTACACACTGGAAGACAGTTGAGCAAGAAGGGACATGCTAAAGACCTACAAGTACCTAATGCGGTGACCAGGAGCAGGTGCTTTAAAATTAGGAAGAGCACCAGAACCAGAGGACATTCAATGAAGCCGGGGAGGAAAGGGAAAGTGTAGGAGAGATGTGAGGAAGTACTACTTCACTGAAACACCAGTGGATGCCTGAAATAGACTGCCAGAGAAGGTGGAGGTAAAAACAGTTGGGGGCTTCAAGCATGTATGGTATAGACATAGAGGAATATTAGAAAATGTGCAGGGAGGAGATAGGGTTGCCAGAGACAAGCTAGGGTCTGCGGAGACAAACTAGGAAGGGACAATCTGGGCAGACTGGGTGGGCCAAGAGGTCCTTTTATGCAAACAAATTATATGTTTCTATGTTTCTTGAGTTTCACTCTCATGGTTAAGTGGTTGCCATGGCAACCTCTTAATGCCAACACAGGTTTGTTGTGAATGGCTGCCCATACATTAACTCCTATATGGATCTCAGCTCTAGATCACAGAAAAAAATCTCCATCATTATCTTCCTTGCTGCATGAGAAAAGAAATGGAGTACAAAATTTGCTGCTGTCCTATAAATAAAAGAAGAAATAAATAAAGCAGTCTGAAGTTCATATACAAGGTATAATAAAGCAATCTGGCCATGAAAAAATTAGCTGTTTTAAATGCATAGTCTCAATCTTGGCCTGCCGGCTTCTGTGTGATAGGTGAAAAGGCAATCATTGATAGTTAAATAAAATACTGTAACTACTTAAGTAAAATAATCCAGGTTATGCAAAGGGTGAAAGTGCTCAATGGGCAGGAAGGTGATATAAAGTAGTTATTAGAAATCAAATCAGGGGATGCTGAACAAGTGGTTGGGCAACATGCCATGCAACAGTCAGAGGTAATGCAATAAACTAAATGAAAACGCTATATATGCTTTGGTGGTTGCTGAGCAGTAGAAGAATACAATGCAATACCTACCAAATGTGCAGATCTGCAAATAGAAAACATTTAATGAGCAAGTCAATGAGCATGATTCCATTGTGACCAAATTTCCAAGTGTAGGGAGTGGACTGCCAGATCTCCTGACCCTCCTACCCCATCACAGCCCACAGACTAGCCCCAAATCACATTGCTGGACAAGTCCACACTGTAAATAGTTATCTAAAAATGTTTAAAGGGACCGTGTGCAGTCAAAGGGGAGCAGAAAGGGAATACACCCTACTGTAATCATGCATTTTGCCCTGGCTGTAGAGTCACATTATTCAAGTTGGGACCAGAATCATGAGAACAGATAGGCTGCACTGCATTACTACAGAGGCCATCTGCACCCCACTCCAGATAAGAACAGTGATTTAAGCCATGCCATTGGATATTACAAAGCTGAGTACTCGAGGTTATATATGCCATCCTTCAGGGCACAATTAAGGTAAAGTGAATTTCATCCACACTCTTCAACTGCATGCAGGGGTCCCAAAATAAAATTACTGGGAAAAAAATTTATGTTGGGCTGTCTCCGTGGCCACTGGGGCCAGACCGCAGCCACCAACAGATCCTAACCAGATGCCTCCAAGTCTGCCAGTCCCCCCTTCCAACTACCTGGTAGCTGAGTTCCACAGAATCACTTCAAAGCCTATTCTATGGCTAAAAGTCTGAGGTTATCCTCTGATGGATGCAACTGCCTGATATCTTGCAACTGCCAGCTCACCTCCCTTATGAGCTCTACTGACTGGGTCCACTGCCGTGCTTCCAAAGTCAAAAGGACCACCACCACATCACTGGTGCTCCTTATCCAAATCTGTTACTTCTGATAAACAGACAAAGCACTGGGAGTTGTGGGCATGACACATTGCTACTCCGGGAATGCTCCCATGAACTTTCTTATTTTTGCACTTGCTCTGCACTTTAATCATGGTAATAATGATATTTTAGATATTACACAAAATTCTGTGGAAATGTGCCTGTTTTTGGGTTGAGTGCTGGATCTGTTTACCTGAAGCCACTGCTGTGCTGCAGTTGCCATGGTGTGCCATGCCATCTTCTCCTTGTTGCAAGTGTCGGACTTTGACAAGGGGGTAGAGGGCCTCAACTCCACACAGATCCCTCCACACTGATTCTTCTGCAGAATGGCACGTAATTGTATCTGTCATGAACAACACTGTTAGCAAGGCAGAGCATGGGATTGAACATTTTAACTGCTGTGTTTTTTAGGCTTGGAGGATGCGAGTGTACTGATTCCATGATGCTGCAAGGCAGGGGAATAGTCATTGTCAAAAAACACTCAGCCATCATGAAACTTTAATTACAATTTTCTCCAAGTTTTCATTCGTAGAACTTGTGTCATGGAGTAACATTAAAAACAGAAAATGATGGCTCATGGGTGGGTAGCCAGCCCAGATGACTTGAGCCCAAGAGCTCAATGGGTCATTTTGATATCCAGTTGATAGTCAATAGGAAGATCTGGCATATCCTTCAAAAACTCTGTGACAAAATGATTTATGACTGTCCACTCTGTGCACTCTGACACTCCATAAATTCTGAGGTTTTTCCTTTATGCCCTGTTTTCCATGTCCTCTTGCTTCTCTTGCAGTTAAGTGCAGGAGTGTGCCAGGCTAACGACCAAGGTCTCGAATTTGTTGACCCTGGAGTCCATTACCATGAGTTGTTGCTCTGCATCCCTGACTTAAATATTAATTCTGATTGGTGGATGTGCATAGCTTCTTTCATATCTTGCCTGAAAAATGCTAACTCTTTTATCAGGAAATGAAGTTGTTTTTTTCCTTTTGGGCATGTGGGCCATTTTAGCCAGGCTGTCCTCTCCCTCTGCCATGGCCATGCTAGTGACATAGGTCTGATCAGAATCGGAGTTATCACAGCCACATCCATTGCCACCGTTTGGTTTTGAGATGCCGTTTGCTCAGCAGATCTCCCCATATCATTACTAGATTTCCCCACAAGGAATTAATGAAATTATTTCTTAGCATAAAGTGCATTTGAAGGGAAATAGATGATTATTCGTGGGAGCTCCTGCTTGAGGCAGCCATTCACTTTGGTAACCTCACTGTAAGCTGAATTGAAACAGGTGGAAGCTGCTGCTGGAGGAAACCAAAGTTTGGTTTCACCATTCCCTTCTTACCCCCTGTGGAAGGAAGGGTGCTTTTTTCAGGTGCAAGCATGGCAGGGGCCTGCTTTGTGGAATCTGGGCATTGAGAAGTGTCCTAGCCAGGACAAAGAAACAGATCAAAAGGAGAAGGAAAGGCAGAGGGGGCAGGCAAGAGGAGGTGGCCTCAAAAGAGAGAGATAATGCAGGATCGGCCAGTGGGATCCTCTGCACTATCTCCTGGGAAAAGATTAAGGGCGGCAGGACAAAAGAAGCAGGAGTTTAAAAGTCTAAAACCAGGGTGCCGCTGCTTCTTTCTGCTTTAGATTTCTTGTTCCACCTTCTGTAAGGCAGGGGGCCAAGGAATGTTTGGGGGTCCTGGGGGATGAATCAGGGTAGTTAACAGCCAAAGCAGGCTGAATGCTTGATTGGACTGGGGTGGTCACGCAGGGGCTACTTGCGGTCACTGGCCTGGGGTGGTCACATGGCATGGTTCAAACACCCCTGGTATGGGGCAGTCCATGGTGTCAGGGGAAAATACAGTCTTGGTCTGGGGTGGTTTGACTGTGCAGATGGCCCAAAGGGCTGTGGCTGAGAGGCCTATGTGGACAGCTATATGATCAGAAACATTCAGCACTGGTCTGGGGCGCTCAGGCTGAAAGGGCATGCAGGAGCAGGTGCCACAGCCGAGAGGCCAGGTGGGTTTTGGGGAGTGCAGGCTTGGAAGGAATGGAGGAAGAGGAAGAAGAAGGGATGGCTCCAGCAGGGAGGAATAACACAAACAGGAGAGGGCTGAATAGGTAGGGGCCAAGATGGTAGAGAAAGGGAGGAAGAAATGGACAACAGGCCCCCTGAGACATCATGCCGCGGTGTACACTGAGGCGAGGTGTAAGCTGGGACCTGGTTTACATCCAATACTTGTGGGTGTGCTCAGGTGAACATTGAAGCATAGGTAGAAGATGGGGGAAAATGGAAATGAAAATGGGGCCCTCCCGGGGGGGGGGTGGAACTAGGATCTATAGGCAATGAATTGATATAATAAGCCTGCTCCCAGGCATATGTCAATGTCAATGTCAATGTCAATTTTATTTAAAAAGATGCCCAATCCCAAAGGCTCTGGGCACCGCACAGAAACTATACAGTATGTCATACCGTGTACCATATACATTACATTAAAATATCATACATATAAAACTTAATCTCCAAAAGCCTGCATGAATAAAAAGGTCTTCAGACGACTCTTGAAGGCCACTATAGTGGGGGCCTCTCTCACTTCAAGCGGCAACGAGTTCCAGAGAGCTGGAGCAGCAACTCCAAATGATCGATCCCCTGCCGATTTCAACTCCGCTCTCCGAACTTTGAGGAGGCCACCACTAGAGGAGCGGAGATCCTGGACAGAGGTGGACGGTACCAGGAGATCAGAAAGGTAACCAGGGCCCTGTCCATGTAGGGTCTTATAGGTGAGAAAGCCCACCTTGAACAAAACTCTCCACCTGACAGGCAGCCAGTGCAATTCGCGCAATACCGGAGTAATATGACAAAACTTACTTTGTCCGGTTAAAAGCCGGGCAGCAGCATTTTTCACTAGCTGCAGTCTGCGAAGAGAAGTTCCAGAGACCCCGAGATAGAGGGCATTACAGTAGTCAAGTCTAGAAGTGACTAAGGCATGTACCAAAGTAGGGAGGTCTAGAGCCGGAACAAGGGGCTTAATCCTGGCGATATTTCTAAGATGGAAAAAACAGGAAAGAACCATGGAGGATATTTGAGCCTCCATGGACAGGTTCCTGTCGAAGATCACACCAAGATTTCGCACCCTTGGGGAGGCCATCAATGACACAGCTCCTAGCATAATGCCAGTCGCAGAATCAGAGGCCATCTCATCACGAGCTCTGTTCGACTCCACTGCCAGTACCTCAGTCTTGTTAGGGTTCAGTCACAGCCAGCTGGAAGACATCCAGTCATTTATCTCAGCCAGACAGATATTCATCACATCCACTGCATTTGATGTTCCTGGGGCAAAGGATAGGTATAGTTGAGTATCATCGGCATAGCAATGAAAACTCAAACCATACCTCCTTATGATCTCCCCCAAGGGTAGCATGTATACTGCGAACAACATTGGGACCAATACCAAACCCTGAGGGACTCCACACGAAAGGAGGCAGGGTATGGATGAGAAATTACCCATCACGACCCGCTGCCTCCTGTTAGTAAGAAATGACTCAAACCATTTGATGACAATACCGGTGAGTCTGCATAACTCCCTCAGGCGGAAAAGCAACACACAATGGTCCACAGTATCAAATGCTGAAGAGAGATCGAGGAGAACAAGAATTGTCTTGTCCCCCCAATCTCTAGCCCTGAGGAGATCATTTTGCACCCGAACTAATGCAGTTTCAGTGCTATGTCTGGCCCGAAAAGCTGACTGGAAGGGATCATACAACTCGTGGGTCATGAGATGCTCCCCAACTGAAGTGATACCACCTTCTCAACAACCTTTCCCAAAATGGAAGATTGAGATAGGACGCAATGTCCCTAATCTCCGGGTCCAGAGAAGCTTTCTTTAAAAGGGTCTCACCAGAGCCTCCTTCAAGGCATCCGGAAAGACACCCTGACTCAGGGAGCACCGGACAATCAGGGCAAACACGGGCCAACAGTGTCAATGCACCTCATCAAGAAGCGCGTTGGCACAGGATCCAGTTCACAAAAGGTATACTTCAAGTTGGCCGCTATCTCAATGACCTCATGAACCTCCACTGGCCTAAACTCCCCCCACCTAGAGAGAGTGTTCTTAGAACACGACTGACGACTACTGACAGCAATGATATTACTGGCTGAGGAAACCTCCCGCCAGATCGCAGACACCCTGTCCAAGAAAAACTGAGCAAATTCCTCACAATCCTCATTCGACGAAACTCTTCCGGCTGAAGACAGGATGGATGAAGAAGTCTATCGACAGTCCGGAAGAGTGAGGCTGGTCAGCTTTTCCTAGCAGCAATCTCCCGAGACAAAAATATTGTCTTCTTTTGGTTGATTGCCTCCTGATATCTGACAATGCTCACACAGGACCAGTTTGTCAGCCCCAGGCGGATTTCCTCCAGCGGCTCTAATCTCCGACCCAGTCTCTTCATTTCCTGAGATCACCGCCATACCAAGGTGACCTCAGGTATGAAGTTCTGGGTCGTGAGCACGGACAGGTGCGAGGGAGTCAATGGCCAGATGTTCTCATTATAGGCGCTTCACCCCGGCGCCAACGCTCCGACGCATGCATCACCCACCCTTGATAAATCAACTGCCGCCAAATAACCCTCAGGGGTAAGATCTTTTAACGGGCGGCAGCAAAATATCTCAGAAGGGGAAGAATTTATGACGGGAGCACTAAATGTGAATTTCACCGTGCAATGGTCAGACCAAGCTACATGATCAATATCAAGATCAGCGATCTCAAGTCCCAGTGAAAACACCAGGTCCAATGTGTGGCCATCCTGGTGAGTAGGCACGCTGACAGACTGCACCAGCCCCAAAAGGGACATACTCTGCAGTAACTCATCAGCGCACCTTTGACTTCTATCTCGGCCCAACATTGAAGTCCCCAAGAAAAATACATCTTGGGAATCCAATGTTTTGTCAGCAACAACCGCGACCTCTGCAGGAACCCCCCATCGGACCAGGAGGCGATAGATGAGGAGGATCCTGCAGCCAACGCCGAGTCCTCCTGAACAACCACACATTCAAATGAACCTGGGGTTCCCACTGGGTGCACGGTGAAGTCCAAATTTGATTTAAAACAAATAGCTACACCGCCTCCTACAATTTTTCTGGGGCAGTGCACCACAGTATAACCTGGGGGACTGCAGCCTCAAAACAGGGCCAGCATCATCTCCACCCAGGTCTCTGTAATGCCGCCAGATCGACCAGTGAAATAAGGCCGGCAATAATAGCCGCCTTGTTCCTGATCGACCTGGCGCGGTACACAGCACTGCTGGCCAGAGGTATTGAGGGTGATGCATTCCAGAGGTCACCTGGCCACTTGACCTGGTGACCCCCCTGGCAATAGGCACCAACCACGTCTGGCTTCTCCTAGATGCTCTATTTATTCCAGGGCATCTCCTGGACTTTACCACCTCAATCCTTTGATCAACCTGCTCCTGGTCATCCCACAGCGCATGCGCAGAGCAATCCCCCCCAATCCCCACTTCCCTACAACGCCTGATAGTAATATCAGACACAGGGAGGGAGATAAAAGGATGCAGCGCATGCAGCTGCGAATTCCCATAGACAATCCTAGGCCCTGAGAGTCGTCTAACAAAACCCCTACACATATCTTATTAGATAAGCCAGATGGCACAGTTAAGTCATGCAAGCAATACACATAAAACTCTACTTTACATTAAAACTGGTTGACATACATAAGCTATAATACCATAATATAAATCCCACCTCACCACCAAACAGACAAATTTCAGCTCGAGTGGCGCCATACCACTCTGGCAGCTCGCTGGCAGGTGCCTCCCACTCCACAACCAATCAGCCGGCAGCCCCTCTCACAGCTCCAGCTCCAGCTGGCAGCAGGTTGGTGCAGATTTCCACACAGCCTCTCATGCTGTGTAAGCACAGAAGGTTACGTGGGCAGGCGAAACAGGGATATAGTTCAAAACAGAGCCAAAAAGTCCTGATCAATGAATCGCAACTGTTCACAGCTGCAACGAAACCAGCGCTTCATCAGCAAACGGGGAAATACAGAAATGCGCTAGCGAGCGGGCGCCATGCGTTTAAGCAGTGCCTCCCCACTCCCACAACCAATCAGCCGGCAGCCCCCCTTTCACAGCTCCAGCTCCAGCTGGTAGCAGGTTGGTGCAGATTTCCACACAGCCTCTCACGCTGTGTAAGCACAGAGGTTACGTGGGCAGACGAAACAGGATATAGTTCAAAACAGAGCAAAAAAGTCCTGATCAATGAATCGCAGCTAGTTCACAGCTGCAACGAAACCAGCATTCTCATCAGCAAATGGGGGAAATACAGAAATGCCGCTAGCTAGCGGTGCCTGCGTTTAAGCAGTGCCTCCCCACTCCCACAACCAATCAGCCGGCAGCCCCCCTCTCACAGCTCCAGCTCCAGCTGGCAGCAGGTTGGTGCAGATTTCCACGCAGCCTCTCACGTTGTGTAAGCACAGAGGTTACGTGGGCAGACGAAACAGGATATAGTTCAAAACAGAGCAAAAAAGTCCTGATCAATGAATCACAGCTAGTTCACAGCTGCAACGAAACCAGTGTTCTCATCAGCAAACGGGGGAAATACAGAAATGCCGCTAGCGAGCGGCGCCTGCGTTTAAGCAGTGCCTCCCCACTCCCACAACCAATCAGCCGGCAGCCCCCCTCTCACAGCTCCAGCTCCAGCTGGCAGCAGGTTGGTGTAGATTTCCACACAGCCTCTCACGCTGTGTAAGCACAGAGGTTACGTGGGCAGACGAAACAGGGTATAGTTCAAAACAGAGCCAAAAAGTCCTGATCAATGAATCGCAGCTAGTTCACAGCTGCAACGAAACCAGTGTTCTCATCAGCAAACGGAGGAAATACAGAAATGCAAGTATGCACTCTGCTTACCCTAGATCTGTCAAGCATGTGCTGAATTTGAGGGCTGGCCTACCAGACTGTAGACAGCCAGGCAGAAAACTGTGAAAAAAACTTTCCATTGTATATAATTTTTAATGTTCTGGTGGAAGCCCTGAAATGTAAGATTGTGTACCGGATATTAGATAGCAACTTGACGGATTAGAGAAGAATGTTTAAATGTTTCAATGTATGATGTAATATACTGTTTAAAGAATAATGTTTGGGGTTTTGCACATTATTATTTTTTTAAGCTTTCTTTTTATTGAAGTATTATATAGGTCATACAACATACACGCTTCCTTTGCCATATAAAGAACTGGAGCCCGATATTCAAACGTTTGAGTGGGCACTAATGGGTCTTTGCCCGTGCAAACTGGGATTTGTCCTGGAGCTCCATATTCAAAAGGGGCTTTTGTGTGGGCAAAGAGGGTTAGCACCTGTGCAAAACATAATGTATGTGTTTGTGCAAGGTAAGGGGTGTGGCCATGAATATGCATGCAGCCAGATCAGATGTACCTCAGGAATAGAATCTCACAGGAGGCAAGTGATCTGTGGAGTCACAGGAGCAAAATAACATTACATTTGAAAGCTGCTTACTGAGGTGCAGGCAGGTAAGGAAATGGGGGCTGCTTTTTTTTATCACCAGCAAGTATGACATGAAATTGTTTAATTATAGTTTTTATATGTTACTTCAATTTTGTATATTGCGGGCCAGTGTTCTTTCTGATGAGAGGTCGAGACAAGCACAGCAGTGGTATGTTTTTCTTAGCTCAGATTCAAAGGCTGTGTTGATTATTCAGCAGTTCAGCTGAGGACACTTTGCAAGGATGTCACCATGATGCATTTGAACTTGAAATGAATACTGAAAGCAGTGCCTAACCTTAGTTCTACAGTATATAAGAACAGATTATTGCAATGTAAAATCCAAATAATGAAACAAACTGCTAATAACAAGGGATCTAAACTTGAACTGACAATGGAATGACACTAGAACATGTGAATCTATATTGAGCAAGCTCAATCTTACTCAGCTGATTGCTGCTCCAGTAAGACACTCAGAAGTGGTTGTCACACCCTTATTGATTGGATGTTATCTAATAGAAAAGATAGGATTCAAGATGGCACCTTTTCTGACTCAATTAGTGAGATCACTTCCCTACATATTGTACCTGGAAAGTTTGTTTGCCTAAGGTAGCCCTAAAAGTCATAACCCTGATGGACTTCTCAAGGTTAGATTTGGCTAGGTTCTTTGCAGACCTTGCACCTCTTGACTGGTCCCCTGTTGTTTCCTCTCCAGATGTCGCAATGTCTCAGCTGTGCCATCTATTTACTATACATTTCTCGAATCACTTTACCGCAGGTGGTACATGACCCTTGCACTAAAAAGGTAAGGGGCACAGCTACTAAGTGGCTTCACTGTGGCCTTCTCTTACTTATGAAGGCTATGGACAAATACTGGTCTGCCCATAAGACCTCATTGAGATTAACTGATTGGATTGAATACTGAAGGCTAAGAAATACCTATAAAAAAGCTATTCATACTGCCATGAGCATCTACTGCAAGATTACTGTAATGGACTCTGTTGGGGATCCTTGTAGCTTTTGGAGGAGTGTCAAGGGTCTCATAGGCAGTACTACCAATCACCTTTCACAAGATATGACTCCAGATGGAGCTAACTATACCAACCCTCGATCAATTTGGAATGCTTTTAATGAATATTTTACTGAACTCACTGCTTATATCACTAATTCCTTCTATCCAATTGGACACAGTCTCGGACCATCCTCCCTCCCTTTAACACTCTGGTCATCCCCAGCTTTATCTAAAATTTGTATCAGTAAAGGAGATCCACAAATTGCCAGCAGTCTCTCCCCATTCACTAGTGCTGGTCGCAAAGCACATGAACCAAGAATACTTAGACATGGTGCTCTTTTTCTTACCCACCAATTGCTTGTAATCTCTGGTGCTGTACCTGACATCTGGACAATTGCTAGGGTGGTGCTGGTTTTCAAGAAAGAAGAGCCTAACCACATTGAAAATTCCCATCCTAGCCGACCCAATGGCTCAGTGGTAGCACTACTGCCTGCCAGACTGGCAAACCAGCTCCAGGAGCAGACTCGGGATGCTGGGAGTCAGCCAGGTGGGGGAGGATTGATTACCTGCTAAACTACTCTCCTCACCCACGGGAGGAGGGTTCACTACTCCACCACTGTCTGCCACCAGCTGAAAGTCTGGTGATACTGCAGGCTGGAGGATGACAAAAAGGCACACTGCCAGTTTAATACAGCACATGTGTGTCTCCACACGGCATGTGCTGACATCTGTGCCACAGCTGGGGAAGGGCCTGGGGAGAAAGTGGAAGATAGGCCGAATGGGCTTAATGAAGCCTGCCTGCCAGCCCCCTGCCTGCACCCTCACCTGAGGATGCTGGCCCTACTATCTGGATGTGTGACTCAATGGGGGGATGGCTTTTGACCCACCACAGGTGGCAATTTGTGGGAGATTTTCTGGGTCTGGTCAGTCATTGGGAGGTTGAGGGTTGGTCACCAGTTGGGGAAGGTAGGGACAGGGCTGATAGCTCACCTGCTTAGGCCTGGATGATAAAAGCCTTTAAGGAAAAAAATGACCGGCCAACTATCCTTTCTGTTCTTAGAAAGTTATTGGAAAAGGAGGTGGCAACTCAACTGTCTGAATACTTATACAAACATAACCGTTTGACCCTAGAACAACATGGTTTTCCAAAGGGTCATAATACATCCACTGCACTCATTAAGTTCACAAGTGGTGTTATTGACCAAGGAATACTGACTGGAGTGGTCTTTCTTTGTTAATCTTTCTCTTCAAGGCTTTTGATCTAGTTTTGACCATCAGTTACAGTACTTTGCTCAAAACTACCTGCTCTAGGCTTTTCTCCCCATACTGTCTCCTAGCTTGCAAAGTATTTCAGTAAGAGATATCAGATTGTTAAGCTTAACTGGACTCTATCTGTCAGTACTCCCACAAGGCTTGGTGTTCCACAAGGTTCAACCCTGGGTTTGCTACTTTTTTCTCTCTTTGTAAGCAACCTCCTGCTGGTAACCGGGTTTTGTTCAGCATTAATGCATGTAGATGAACTTGCACTTGTCTTAAGTTCCAAAATTGTAGGTCATATAAACTCACAGCTCTACAGTGACTTTGACATGATGCAGCCCTGGCTTATAAATAACAAATTGGTGCTAAATGCTAAAAAGACTCAAGCCATGTTATTTGGGTCCATTGCAAAACCCAGACCTTATACTGCCAATTACCATTAACATGCACTAATGTGGTTGATTCTTTTTCATACCTAGGGATTAATCTCTTCTCTCTAAAAGCCATTAAATTCTAAGCTTGGCCTGGCCTGTATTGTTTAATATATACTTACCCCCTCAAAAGCATATCCCTGCACTGCCAATTCAAATGGGGTCCTCCTCCCCAGCCTTAACTATGATATCCTTTCTTTTGCTTACCTCTCAGAATGTGTCTTGGCAAAGTGGAATGTAACCTTCCATAATATATGCTGCTTCACACTATTGTCAAACCATCTCACACACCACTGTGATCTCAATTCAACTTTAGAATGGTTGGGGAGGGGTGTGGCTTGGCTGCTGACAAGATGGCTACTTAATCCTGTCAGGGCTCCCTTCCCTTAACCTTCATCTCCTCTCATCACTATCCTAACACTGTCATTCAAACTTCAAAGAGCCCTTACCTGATAGCCACTGACCCAGTCATGCCCCTGTGGTTACTTGCAGCCCCAGTGTTGATGGCAGGAATTGCATTCCTGGTGCAGCTCCTCTGGTGACTCCAGTCGACCTAACAGAGGTTAAAAAAATGTTCAGCCAAATCCTCCCGAACTTCAGTGATCTTAAGTCCATGATTCATTGCAATGCAGAGGATGTAGCAAGTCTGACACAGCGAGTTATATATACAAAGCAGCAGGCCATGCACCAAGAAACCTACTATGACAGGATTGCAGTCCACCTACAGGAACAGGGTCACACAATCAGGCTGCTAGAAGACAGGCTAGAGAATACAGAGAACAGAAGGAGGTGTAAAAGCCTTTGCTTTGTAGGATTTCCTGATGGAGTGGAAGGAAAAGACACAAGCAGCTTCCTTCAAAACATGCTCCTTTCCTGGTCCTCCTCAAGCACCACTGGCTGGCTCCACTAGAGATCAAGTGGTATTACTGCTCCCTTGCACCTCTTCCTAAGCCTGGACAAAAACCCTGACCCATCCTGGTAAAGTTTCTTCTATTCCCTGTTAAGAAATGTGTCATGACTCTGGCAAGTGAGAGGGGACTGCTGCACTGGCAAGGACAGCTCATACAGATATTCCATGACTTCTCCCCAGCTCTTACAGAGAAGCGGAGGGCCTTCACTCCAGCACACAAAGCCTCACAACAGCTGGGGGTTCCTTACAGCCTACAGTATCCGGTCACCTCACGACTGGCTCTAAATTGAGTTTTCCACTTGTTTTTTTACCCCAGAGTGAGTGGAGGACTTTATCAAGAGATCATGACCTGATGCAGTGATTCCAGACATATCCTGCCACCCTCAGGCATCCTCAATGGACACTACACCAGCTTCAGACCTCCCCCACTCAGAGACACCCCACGCCAGGCCATCCTGTAGCTCCCCAGACCCCTGTGAAGAACCCTGGAAGCCTATCTTTTGATGGTTTGGGTAGAGAGAATGAGGCCAAAAAGCAAAGGCTGCCAGATGGGATTATCCCTGCCCATACAAACCTCACAGCAGAAGCTGTAGCCGGGAGAGTAAGGCCTTGTTGGACAGTTTGGGTGACCATGTCCTGAGGAGTAGATTTGTACCTCTGCTGGTGGAAGGAGATGCACATAGGTCCTGAGACCCACTGCCTTTTCTTCAGCACTCCCCTGGGACTCAGACCTCCCCTCCAGCTCTTCAAGAACCTTAGCTGATGGCAGCTCCAGACGGGAACATCCTTATAAAAAATACCCCACTGCCATTATCATCTCCCCCGACCAATGAACCTTCTACCCTTTGGTGGTATGCTGCAGAGGCTGCTTCTTCCTTGAAAGCCCAAGTGAGAGTGGCATTAGAGCTGGAACTGCATGGACTGGGTTGACTTAATCCGTCACCTACTGTAAATCAAATCAAATCAAATCAACTTTATTTTTATAGTGCCTTTCAAAACCAAGGCACTGTACATAAAAATAAAATTAAAACAAGAACATTAAAACAGATCATCTATGACTAGGGAAAGCTAAGCTAAATGAATAGGTTTTTAACTCAATTTTAAATCTATTGACAGTTGGGCATTCTCTCAGCCGACGAGGTAGAGAATTTCACAGGGTTGGCACTGAAAAAGCAAAGGCACAAGAACCAGATGTCTTCAATCGTACCCTGGGAATCTCCAGCAATCCCTTGTCGGTGGAATGGAGAGGACGGAGGGGGCAGTAGGGTACCAGGAGATCTTGCAGGTAACCGGGTCCCTAATCATGTAGGGCTTTAAAGGTTAGCAAGCCAATCTTAAAGGTGATCCGCCACCAAACAGGCAGCCAGTGCAGCTTGCGGAGCACAGGCGTAATATGACTGGTTCTAGAAGTCCCAGTCAAAAGCCTGGCCGCCGTGTTCTGCACCAGCTGCAGGCGGCGGATATCAACCCCTGGTAGGCTTAGGTAGAGGGAATTGCAGTAATCAAGATGGGTAGTGACAAAGGCATGGACCAGTGTTAGAAGATCATCCAGGGGAACCAGGTGTATTCCTCAGATGGTAAAAAGAGGATTTGACAACAGCTGACACCTGAGATTTTAGGGTCAGACCATCATCAAAAATAACGCGCAGGTTATGCACCCGATCCGAGGTGGTGAGCGACATACCACCAAGTAATAAGCCTGATGGTTGTCCAGCTCCCAAACCTGCCCCCGGACAGCCTGGGTCCACTACCAGCACTTCAGTCTTACCCGGATTCAGTCTCAGCCAGCTGGAACTCATCCAAGATCTGATCTCAGTAAGGCAATTATTTAGCATGGAGAGTGCATCATCCTGTCCGGGCAGAAAGGACATATATAGCTGAATATCATCTGCATAGCAGTGAAAACTCAGACTGTATCACCTGATGATATCTCCCAATGGCAGCATGTACACTGCAAACAACATAGGGGCTAAAATGGAACCCTGTGGTACCCCACAAGGCAGGGAGTGAGCATCAGAGGAATAAATTCCGGTGGCAACTCTCTGAAACCTGCCCGTGAGGTAAGAATGGAACCATTTAAGGACTGTACCAGACAGCCCACAAAAGAGCCGCAGGCACTCCAGCAGCACACCATGGTC
Organism: Neoceratodus forsteri; assembly: GCA_016271365.2. NCBI lineage: Eukaryota > Metazoa > Chordata > Ceratodontiformes > Ceratodontidae > Neoceratodus > Neoceratodus forsteri. The sequence goes on from CM057456.1 coordinate 10,612,350, forward strand.
TACAGTGTCAAATGCAGCAGAGAGATCAAGAAGGACCAGAATGGTACGTACCTTTCGATCTCTAGCCATTAGGAGGTCATTCAATACCCAGACAAGAGCAGTCTCCGTGCTATGCTTCTTCCTAAAACCAGACTGGAGAGTATCATAGACATTGTGAGTTGTAAGGTGATCATCCAATTGCAACGCAACCGCCTTTTCAATAACCTTACCAACAAATGGCAGGTTAGAGATAGGCCAGTAGTTGGCTAGACAATCTAGATCCAAGGAGGGTTTTTTAAGGAGTGGTCGAATGACCGCCTCCTTGAGGGGGTCAGAAAAGACCCCCCTCTCCAAGGACTTCCAGACAATGTCAGCAAGGATAGGGCAGATAAATTCTACACATCCCACTAGAAGGGGTGTAGGGCCTGGATCCAAACTACAGCAGGTTGGGCGCAATGTTTGGATGATCTTCACAATGTCAGTGAACTCCAGCCGGCGGAAATCTGACCAGATAGACTGAGTGCATGCCACTTCCCGTCGACCACTGCAATCCCTCATAGAAGAGTTCAGACCGATGCCAGACCTGATGCTGGCAACCTTATCTGCAAAGAATCGAGTGAACTCCTCGTATCTCATCTGAGAAAAAGCTCCTCTGGGCTGGAGACAGATTGGATTACACAATCTGTCAACAGTCCAGAAGAGCTGAGCCGGTCGATTCTGTGCGGCAGAAATCTCCCTGGACAGGAATTCTGCCTTCTTACGGGTGATTTCTGATTGATAGCCATCATAATGTGCCATCAACCTAAGCACTGATCTCTGTTGATAACCTGCCCCCCAATAAACAATTCGCTGGGCAATAAACTGTGCTACACTCACCCAGATCTCCTAAAGGGATACAACTTTTGACCAACTCTCCTGCCTGTATCTTTTACAGTGGTGTTTCAAATGTTTTTCTGCTATTTCCCTTTTAAAGATGCTATCCATTGTCTTAACCACGTGTGCCCCTTGTTCTCTTTTTTTTTGTAAGCCATGGACTAGCACATCTTAAGGACACTGTCCCTGATTGCATGGCGAGGGAGTGCTTTCATTGACAGCTAACGGGATAAAGACTGCTTTTGCTGAAGATCTTCTGCTTCAGAGAGGCAGCTTTAGATAAGCCCAAGGTATACTATGTCCTCTGCCACTCGACATAGCCCAGCAGTTCATACTCACACAACAATTTCACCAGTACCTAGCTCCAGGGGCTCCTAGAGCAAGTAATGCATAGTGCTGTGACCAAGGCATCCTGGCTTTGTGTGTTCCCCTCTATTTGTGCTGCCACCACCAATCAGCACACACACAAATTTCTATGTCCAATGAATTAAACATAAAGCATTCACTGCATTTTTCTTCCAATACAAGTGTTGTTGTGGGTCTGGGGTGGGGGGGTCAAAGTCGATCCTAGAACTAGCTTCCTCCACTTGGGTGATCGCATTGGTGATTCACCTGTAGAATATAGGTTGCAGGTTCTATTGGTGTGGGTCTGGGTTTGATTACAAATTGCTACATCTAAATGTGTGTACCACTGCTGTGTTTGTTGTTTGCCACTGTTGGACATTTTGTGTACAAGCTGATTTTACATACTGGTTCATCAAATACAGCTATACAGTTAATAATGTATGTACCATTATTCATCCACATCAGTTCTTAGAGGATTTCCACACCTGCTCTCAGTGGCAGAGCCCCACCCAAATAGATGATCCATGGACCCCATGCATCAATGGGAGGGCTCCCTTCTTTCTGACCCTGTATATCCATAATGTCTTATCCTACCTGTAGTTAGCTGACACTACATTTATTACATGGAATGTCCATGACCTAAACTCACCTTTTAAGAGGAAGAAAGTCCTCAACCACCTCAAGAAACAGGGAGCGAATGTGTCTTCCTCAAAGAAACTGAATTGTTGAATAAGGAGTTTGAGAAACTGAAAAGAGAGTGGGTGGGAGTAAATCCATAACTCAGCCTTGACCATGAAGTGAGGGGTATCGATTCTCTGGCATAAATCTCTACCCTGGCAGCTACTGACCACCCAGGCAGATTCAGAAGGCCACTGGGTCATGGGGAAATTTTCTTCATGACAAAAGCCCATTATCCTGATTATTGCTATGCCCCTAATGAGGAAATGTCAGATTTCCTCTTGCACATTTTCAGGCCCTCACTGACTGGGGAGGAGGCGATCTGTCCAGTGCTCTGGGGGGGGAGTTCACCTTACACTCAATCCCTCCCTAGATAGATCATCATCACACTTAGAACACTATGTGGGCTCCCAGGTGGCCCTTGCTCATAAACTACCAGGTTGTAGACTACCTTAACAGTCACCATAGCAATGCTGAAATTATAGTAACTGGCGACTTTAATGTAAACTGGCTATCTCCTGCTACAGGACATCTTAAAGATGCCTTCTCCTCCATAGGTATAACGCAGATGGTTGACTCACCCACTAGAATAAACTATCGAACCAGCACAAGTACCTTGTTGGACTGGTTGCTTACTAATCACCCCGGGAGAATTCGGAAAGCCATGGTCCTCCCAGACTCACTTAGTGATCATTCCCCTATCATTTGTTACTGGACAAACAAAGTGACTAAGTTCCCTGCCAGAACCATAACTGTTAGGTTATTAAAAAAAACGCCATCTTGAACCATTTAAATCGTGCCTTAGGCAACATCACTAGAATCCTATCTTTCAATTTGACAAAATGGACTAAGCCCTGGATCACCTTGTTGAAATGTTTAATGGAGCTTATGATTTGCATGCACCAGTTAGGAAACATAAGATAAAGGGGGGTCTGTGATCCCCGGATAACTACTCCCCTTCTCAAACGTATGGCTGATAGGGACAAATTCTGGTTTAAGGCAAAGGTATCCAGCAAGCAGGCTGACCTACAACTATAAAAACAAGCCAGGAATGCTTGCACTAGAGCTATCCATCTGGCAAAAAGTAATTGTTTCGGAGAACAGCTGGCCAACTCTTGGGGTGATAGGAGAACATTCTGGGACAATATACATGAACTTATGGGAAAAAATTTTAAAGCCTCACCAACTATGCTTGATATAAATGGTTCAATTACCCGAGATCCTAAAGAGATTGTTGATGTCTTTAACTTGGCTTTCACTGATCTTAGCAGTGTTCTTCTAACTGAGCATTAAGGAGGAATTAAGACACTGTAATAAAGACTCAATGGCAGCTCTATACCCCCCCCTTTTATTTTAGAATCATTTTCTATGAATGAAGCCTTAAAGTACCCTTTGAAATTGCTAGGAAAATCCAGAAATTGTGGTGATTAGCTTGACCTTAAACTTATTGCCCTCACCTTTGATGTCATCTTAGCCCTGCTTACCCACATCCTGAACTGCTCGTTAACATTTGCCCGATTCCCACAAAGATGGAAAAATGCAGTAGTCACCCCCCTTCTTAAGAGTGGGGATAGAACCCTGCACACAAACTACTGCCCCATCTTCATTCTTCCACCTCTCTCTAGGGCACTGGAGAGTATACAGCAGTTTCAGACTAACTTGCAGATTCAGTGCCCCCAACAGCATGAGTTTCGCAAAGCCCATAGCACCACCACCGCATTACTGAATTCACCAATTTTATCCACAAGGCTATGGATCAGGGTCAGGTTGTTGGGGCAGCCTTTATTGACTTGACCCAAGCTTTTAGTACTGTAAACCATGCGCTACTTTTGGAACAATTGTCCATTAATGGTCTCTCAAGTAGTACTGTGGAATGGTTCTGAAGCTACCTAACAAACCGTGTGCAACAGGTAAAGATCAATGGGGTGCTATCGGACTGTCATAAAGTTCTCACCGGTGTCCCACAGGGTTCTATTATGAACCCACAACTTTTCAGTTTATTTCTCAATCATCTGCCACTAGCTTGCCCAGACAGAGTAGTATTATTATTATAAGTGGATGATGTGGTGATCTTCACCAGTAACACAGACCCGCTTACCCTCCAGGAACAGCTGCAGTTAAACTTCACCTGTGTTGAGAATTGGTTCATGAAGCATAAAATGCTCATGAACTATAAAAAGACCAAAGCTATGACCTTCACCAACCTTTATAGCAAGTTTAGATCTTACCACCTCTCTATTCTAAATAACCTAAACACACCACTTGAACAGGTCTACACCTTTAAGTACCTCGGGGTCACCCTAGATAGCACCCTCTCATATGCTAATCATGTGGAACAGATTGCTAAGACCAGTAACTCAAAAATTGACATGTTACATAGACATATAAACACTGCCTACCCACTGTTGCTTTGCAGTCTGTAGTGAGCAGTGTGATTATCCCCGTAATTGACTATGGGTTGTCTATATATAAGGCCGCAGCAGACACAACTCTTAAAAGGGTTTCAGTAGCACTAAACAAGGCCTGCAGGCTAATTACAGGAGCACATCATCTCTTGCACACATGTGAACTATATAGACTAGTGGGCCGGCTTAATCTAATGGGCAGGCTGAAGTACCAGACATGCTTACTTTGCCAAAAAGACAGTTCTGGGTCTTACCTCTCCGAGTCTCCAAAACCGTCTCTGCCATACAACCAATATTCACTGCACTAGAGGTTCTGACAAACAGATTTTCAAAGTCCCTTTCTGTCGCACAACACAGGGACAAAGATCATTTGCATACTGAGCCCCACTCTGGCTTAACACCATCTGCGGCGACTTTCAGTCTGAGACGAAAATTGGCCTCTTCAAATGTTAACTGCAGGAACAGTTGGTAGCCCTTGGGGGGTGTGATTGCCCTTCCTAAGTAACTGCAGGTATTGGCTGTTGTAATTACCTAACCTGTTTTTGGTCCTTGTTTTGCCTGCTTTTATTACCTACATTAAATGATTTGGCACTGTGAACTCTACCAGGGTCATATGTAATTCTGTGTAAACATAAAGGATAGTGTCTGATCAGTCATCCACAACAAGAATGCTTTTCACTCGAAAGGTTTTCATGGTAACAGGAGACCGCAAGAGTGCAGCTCAAGAGGTCTTGTTACCATGGAAACCTCGAGAGTAAAAAACACCCTTGTTGTGGACGATTGATCATACACTGTCTTTTATAGTGTATGGTCAATCGTACATTGAAGTATTTCCCTTACTTTTGCCCATTTTTTTGATGCCAGTCTCTCACGAGGGACGCTGTCACTGCTGTGGCCATTTGAAGAAGCACAGAAACTCTCTAACTGTGCATGCTCGCAGACATTCGAACTTGTTATGCTGCAGTAGCTACGTGGCTAGTACAGCATAACCACTACGATGACATAGCTACTGCAGCATAACAACGTTGTAGAAGGGATGCATTTCCATCCCTAACAATGTCCCATCATACACTATATTGTGATTTTGGCACTTTGCCTTTCGGCCATTTGTTTGGGCTTGCATCTCATTTATTGATGCACTTATGTATATTCTATGTTGTTCCTAATGTCTGTAATTTGACGCAGAACCTTTGTAAAAGAGCCTTGGCTCATAAGGTTTTCTCCTAGTGTTTGAAATAAATAAATAAATAAAAACAAGCATTTGTCAATGCCGAACATTTGCTTGCTGGTATTGACATTGGTAGTGCAGGAGTTAGAGAGATGCATAATAAGAATAACAAAGAAGTATTAAACTAATGCCAACCCCCACCACCACCCTGCAGAGACTGACAGGCATTTGGGGGTGTGCCTTTTGGTCGTCGGCCATAATGCTCATGCCATTCCACCTCACTCCACCCTTCAGACACTGATAGGTGTTGTGGTGTGCCTTGGGGTCTTCGGGCCTTACCCTCACTCCATTCCATAAGGAAAAAAGCTGAGATGTGTGTAGTAGAGGAGAATGGGCTGAATGTTAGGGCCAAGGATCCCAAGGCACACCTCAGCGCCTGTCACTAACTGCAGGAGTGAGGTGCATCGCATGAGCATTGCTCGGCTAACCCAAATCACACCCTGATGCCTGTCCAGTCTCTACAGGGTGGGGAGTTACAGTTGAAAGCCCTAACACCCCAGGTGTTTGCTGGTATTTTTGCTCCAAATTTTCAACATGGACTTTTTGGGACCCCACCTCATGAACAGTGGCACTATCATTTTTTTACTCAGTCCCGAAAGGTGATTTCACACAGCGACTGTGCCATTCGGTGCCAGGTGCGAAAACACATTTTGGGCAGGATGTGAAAAATGACAGCTGTATTGTTCATGAGAAGGCATGAAGAAATGACAATGTTGAAAATCTGGAGTGAAAATATGAAAAAGTGGTGAAGTTACGAGCGTGTGTAGAAGCTGCGCAACGCACAACTGTAACACAATGATTTTTGGGAATTTTTTCACCAAACTTTCAACATGGGCATTTTGGGGCCTCCCCTTATGAACAGTGCCACTGTGATTTTGTGAATTGTTCTGAAAGTTGATTTCCCACAGCGACCATGCCATTCTGCGCCACAGGTGCGAAAACACATTTTGGGCAGGATATGAAAAATGAAAGCTGTACTCTTCATAAGAAGATATGAAAAAATGGCACTGTTGAAAATCTGGAGTGAAAATATTAAAAATTGGTGAAATTGTGAGTGTGTGTAGAAATTGTGCAATGCACATTCGTAACTCAGTCATTTTTTGGAATTTTTTCACCAAATTTGCAACATGGGTTTTTTCAGACCCCACCTCATGAACAGTGGCACTGTTGTTTCATTAATTGGTCCTGAAAGGTGATTCCACACAGCAACCATGAAATCACCTCTCAGGACAGCGTAACCAAATGACAGTGACAGTGTTCACGAGGCAGGGTCCCAAGAACCCCATGTTGAAAATTTGGGGTCAAAATTCCTTAAAATGGCTGAGATATCAACCTAAGTTGACCCCCACCCCCCGTTGACTCCCATTATACAGCTTACCATCATTTCTTCAGTTTGCCGGTCGTCTTTGAAGAGTGCAGTCATGTCCCAGTCCATACAAGATTGCTGCTTCCAACATCCTGAGGTAAGTATGGGGTAAGAGGGGATGCAGGAAGGTGGGCCCACAGAAGGAGGGTGGAAGTGGGGGAGGGGAGAATGGGGAGACGACGAGGGACCATTTTCTTTTTTACAGGTGAAAAGAAAGACTTTGGGGGATGGTTTTCTTTATTTTACAGGTTACCAAAAATATTTAGGCACACTGGGGTGGACTCCCAGTGTGCCACAACAGTGTGTGTGTGGGGTTTGCATGCTGACACAGGGATTGGGCACCCCGATGTCGGCACTTGAAATAATCGGGCAGGTGGGGGGGTCATCTGACACCAGGAGTGGGCATCCCAGTGTTGGAAACATAAATAAAAAATGGTTTGGGCACACTGGGGTGGGCTCCCAGTGTGTCACATTAATGGGGGGAAGGGAGATACATGCAGACAAGGGGATTGGGCAGTCCGATGTTGGCTTTCCGGGGAGTGTGTGGTGGGCAGCAGTAGCCACCAATGTGGAAAGCTGCAACGTGGCTCATTTATTTATTTATTGAAATGGTTCACCAGGAAAGGCACACTGAACAAACAAGGTGCTCGGAGGCAGGAGCCGACAAGAACCATAACTCCAGCCATGTGCATTAATGTGCACTGTAATGTGCATGGCAAGAGTCTTGTCAGCTGCTGCCAACAGAGAGAAGATATGTCTGTGTGCCTAGTTGTGAGGGAGGGGAAAGATCCCACTGCAATGAGGAAACTGTCCCTCAATGCAGCAGCAGATTTCTTTCAAGTGTGATCCTCTCTCTCAAACTGCTGTCATAGACTGCTTGCCAATTCATTGGTGCCTGAAGGATGAGCCCCATAGAGCGTCAACTCATAACCATCCCTGATTGGAGATGCACTTTTCTTTCAAGTGAAGACCACTTCTCTCAAACTGCTGTCATAGACAGCTCACCAATTCATTGGTGCCTGAGGGATGGGCTCCTAAAAATGTCAACTGCATGGGGCAGAAACTCACACACCACTAAAATGTTATATTGTCCCAAGATGTTTCTTGTGCATGCGCAGCATGCATGCGCACAAACGAACATAAAAAGTACTCCAAGAACATGTCCTGGCAGATGCCTGGAGGTTCGTTAACCCTAGGGTCAAAGATTACACATATTTCTCTCAGGTTCACCAGTCACTTAGCAGGTTAAATCTTTGGCTGTCATCCCCCCAGGTGACAGAAATGATAGTATACACTACCATTCATACCACTATCATTTCAGAACATGCCCCTCTCTCCTTGACTATCCCATGGAGCCACCCTCCACTGAAATCAGCCTCCTGGGAGACTAGATCTCCTTTTACTGAAGGACACAAGTTTATACCATGGGTGAAATCATAATTGTGAGAGTTCTTACTGCACAAGTATGATGACAAAGTGTCCCATTCCATTCTGTGGGAGACCTGGAAGGCCTACTTAAGGAGCAGGGTTATTTACTATGTATCCAACAGAAGGAAGCAATGTGAGGTTGAGGTTAAAGTGCTGGAATTCCAACTTCATGTAATCGGAGCTGCACTCAGTGCTGATCCAGCCTCCAACCCCCACCTGGTACTGCAGCTCCAGAAACAACTCAACCTGCTCTAGTCCCAAAAAACTGAGCTAGCTCTACTCAGATCCCATCATAGAGTCTGGGGCGGAGGGGGTTGAGAGATCCAGCAAGATCCTATCATATAGACTTCAAAAGATGCAGGTGGAGAGGCACATCCCCAGGCTCAGGGATCTTAACATCACACATGAAAGCCAAAGACCTCAACCAAGTAATGAGGGGCTTCTACTTGAGCTATTCTTCTCCCCAATGCCTCCCAAAGTGGAACAGATCTGGGAATTCCTCAAGGGCCTACACCTTCCTCAAGTACCAGCAGAGCTTCTAACAAAGCTTGACTCCCCCCTTTCCTTGGAAGAAGTCAGGGAAGCTACTCTGGCAATGAACAAGAATAAGTCACCAGGGAGAGATGGGCTCCCCATTAATTCCTGTCTGAATATGATAGATAAGGTAGCCCCACTATTGCTATTGACATTCCAGGACATTCTCGAACAGGGTCACCCTCCTTCTTTGATGTGTGAGGCTGCCATCAGTGTTCTCCCTAAACAGGGGAAGGACCCTGCCCTACTGGATAGTTACCACACCATCTCACTCCTCAATGCTGACACTAAAGTCTTGGCAAAGATACTGGCTAGGAGGTTTGACCCTATTCCTGACCATTTGGTGCACCCTTATCATGCTAGAATCATAAAGCAGAAAGTGGGCTTGGATAACCTTAGGTCAATCATAAATGTACAATACCTAGAAGCCTCCCTGCCCACTCCAGCAGCTGCCCTAACAATTGACTTCAAGAAGGCGTTTGACTCTGTGGATTGGAGTCATCTATTCAAGGTTTGGGCCATTCTTTCTACATGGAGTGGGCACTCTGTACTAATACCCTTGGGCCAGGGTGCTTAACAATACGACCCTCTTGGACTCCCCCCCCCGTGTGCCCTCTGTTTGGCAACACTATTACAGCAAATACGTCAATGCCGACAGCATTGACAGTTCACTGTACTAGTCCATGCGAGACCCCAGCACTCTTTCCTCAGTCCTGCACCCCCTTCCTGAATCAACTCCAACTCAGAGTTGATAATTTTTAAGTTTGGGGGTGAGGGGGCAGAGCCCCCATATGGGGATTCGGGGGTGAAGCCCCCCCCAATGGAAAAAGGACCCGGGTCTCCTGCCGGATTTATGTCGAGTGCAACTTGCGGCCAGAATAAATATGTCACTATGATGTCAGTTGACAAGAAAGTTGCCAAATCGGCATTGTAGAAACCCCTTCCCCCTCCACAGAGACATACAGCAAGGGTGTCATCTTGTGTCCCTGTTTTTCCTGTTGGAATGGAATCTCTTGCTTTTGCCCTGAGAGCACATCCACAATTAGGTGGAATAAAGGCAGGAGAGAAGGAGATCAGAGCCCTTTTGTACGCAGATACCTTCCTTATCATACTGGTGGATGTTCTGGGTGCGAAGCTTTCCTCTAACCCTCAAGATATGTGCAAAGCTAATTTTACTCCCCTCTTAAAATTTCTGATCCAAGATCTTGGGAGGTGGAAACTCCTCAGCATGTCTTAGACCAGGATGATTGCCATGATTAAGAAGGTGCTGGCCACAAAGATACTCCATCTCCTTTCCCACCTTCCCATCAATATCCCAAACATCTGGTTCTCTAAGCTTGATGCATTAGTAGGCTTCTTCCTCTGGGAAGGACATCCATGCAGATTCAGTAGGGCCAACCTAAGGCAGCACTGGTCAAGGGGAGGATGGGAACTTCCCAGTTTTGTCCAGTACCATGTCACCTTTGTCCTGGCCCAGAGAGTCAAGTGTTTTACCCTCTCCCCTCCTCTACAGCCCTCTGAGTTGCCATGGAAGGACAAGCATGCAATGCTCCTTCTCTTTGAGAGGCTCTCTATGACAAAACAAAGACTGCCAGGGGCCACCCCACCAACCCAATCTCCTGTAGATACTAGGCAAAAGTATCCGCCACCCTAAAACTCCCTGAACATCCCCCTCACATGCCCCACTGTGGGAGAACAATTACCTCAGACTGAGACAGTGCCCTGTCCCAGGGTGTAGGTGGCACAAGGATAGTATATATCATGCCCAAGATCTCTGTCCCTCAGGCCAAAACTGTCTCCATCCTTTTGAGACTCTGATTACCATATATCCCATCTCAAGGAAGGGCTTCTGGTTATACGTCTTGCTGAAGTCTCTATTGCCCCCCCTTGCCTCAGGACTCTTAGCAAAGAGGGAGAATCACACCCCTTAACCAGATGTTGGCCCGACCCAAAGGGGTGGCAGATGTGATAATACAAAACAAGGCAAAAAGGCCGTCCTACCAGCTAGGTGTGCTATAGAGAAAATTTATAACTGAGCCAATAGAGAAATCAAGCAACACCAACTGATAACAAAATGAGCCAGAGAGATAAATAAATGCAATATAATTTATTCCATACAAGTAAAAAATGTGCAGATAAAACAATTCATACCAGGTAACACAAAGACTCCTCACAGGAACAACACAGTGAGACCCACAGACCTCCTACCAGTTTCCCATCAAAGCGTCATTAGTGAGTATCCCAGAGTGGTAATCACACCCAATTTAAAGCCCCATCTTAAAGCAACATACACCAATATATAACACAATGTGAAGGTGAATAGAAACATGCAAAAACTAAATAGTAGAACTACGTCCTGCACTTGTTAGCTGGATAGATGATGCAAATATATATTAGATAATCAGGACCTCATAATAACATAACTAATATTAAAGAGTATATATATATATATATATATATATATATATATATATACATATATACAGTATATATATATATTACAGTTTGCATTTGAATACTGTAAACATGTCTCCCCTGAGTCTTTTCCATGGAGAAAGGTCGTAGTTCTAAAAGTCAGCCCTCATAGGCAAAGACAGTAATTAAGAACACACAGGAACAGGAAGCAGGTGAAAATACCCCTTACTACAGTAGTTCCATGGATATAATGTACCTAAGTAGTTAGAAAAAGTAGGCAGCACTTGAGGTGGAGAAAATAACTGAAAATCAGTGACAAATCCATTAGTGAGCCTTTATACATCCCAAATGCTGAAATAATGCCCTGGTGCTATTCCTCCACAGGGTTGTTCATCATGCTCCCTGATGAAGACCCCTATGATTGAAACTCCGGGGCATTGTTTCAGCATTTGGGATTTGTAAGGGCCCATCAACATATTTGTTATTAGTGCTCACAAACGCACTGGTTTTCAGTGATTTCCTCCACTTCAAGTGCTGCCTGCTTGTTTTTTCTGGCTGTCACTGGGTCCCAGGCATGCACCAGCTAAGCAGACTTCAGTGCACTGCTTTTCTGTTGTTTTGACCAAAGTTGTTAGCCATGCTATTAGCAAACGAATATTGGTGGTACACAGAAACTGGTTTAAATAACCTTATATTGTAGGGTTCACCCTATTATATACAGGAACTACTACCCACTACCCACCCCCAACAGCCTGTTCTCAGGCACTTCTTCAGGAAGCCCATTGACAAAGCTCATGAGAACAAAGCACTAGGGCAAGTAGGTCACGGTTCCTGTAGTCAGTAGGGCGAACCCTGTGGTTATTTAAAGAGGAACAGTCACCACCAAGGGTCCCCACACCCAAGTGTGGGGCTGGTCCCAATGTGTATTTTGTAAAAACAGTTTGATTTACTTACTGTTTACTGTAGTATAGTTCAGACTAATTTTGTTTAGTTGTAAGCTGACATCTTCTGTTACTACAAATCCCAGACTCCCCTGCAGATGACGTCAGAGCAGTAGGCAGCAGTGAGAAAATTCAATAGCCTGCTGTGTATATTAGAGTTTATATAAACTCTGATCTTTTGTTTGCTGGTCCTGCTGTCCTTCATCGGTTATTTTTTTTATGTATTTATTTCAGATTCGGATTAATACCTTTGAGCCTATGGGCTCTTTTACAAAGGTTCCAAGTCGAAGTTAGGATACATAGTATAATAACATATGATTACAGAGCAAGTCACAAAAAACATACACATGTATTGTAAAGGAATATATAGTCAGAAGTTTTACGTGTGCTTAGAGTTACAAAGAAGCAACATTTGGTGGCATCTAATAACACATTAATAAGAACCTAAAGGCAATGTCAGAAAGGACAACAGCATAAGATTGCGAGGTAAGTTATGCAATATATACTCAAATGAGGTTAAGGAATCCAATGTATCGGTAGTTTAAAAGGTGCATAGAGTTACAAAGCAGCAACAGTAGTGTCATCTAATAAACATTTGCAAGAAGTGGCACTTGCCAGTTCTGAGACTAGAACCATAGTGCTTACCAGGAGCCGGTCAATTGGTGAGTAGCTGTCTGAGGAGACTTTGTCAGAAGAGAATAGTTAAGTTAGGCAGCTGCCGGAGTAAGCATTGTCTAAGAGGGAGGGGAATGGTAGGTGAATTAAGAGTTGCAGTCACAATGCATAGATTGGGTGAGGAGGAGGTGGAGGTCCTTCTTGAAGGGGTTGATTCTTTCACAATCAAGGAGGGTGGCAGGGAGCTTAATTAGCCATTGTGGCCCAAGGTAGGACAGGGCATGCTGTGTGAAGGTGGTTCTTTTAAAGGGGACCTGGAGGATACTCTTAGCAAAGCTACGTGTGGATTTGGAAGACTGTGCACATTGGAAAATATGGGTCGTGGAATATAGTGTCAGGCCAAGCATGGATTTTTCCCTTATTACTAATGCCTGATATTTAACCTTGAGGTGCAATGGGAGCCACCCTATGTCCAAATAGAGGCTACATGTGTGTGTTTTGTACAGTCACAGAGGACTGCACTTAGCCCAGGGGAAAAAAACAGTTCCAGAAGACATCTGATCAAAGATTATAAAAGCTCTAACATGCACTACAGGCTATTGAATCTACCACTGCTGCCTACTGTTCTGACGTCAACTGCAGGGGATTCTGTGATTGGTAGTAACAGAAGATAGCCTACAACTAAGCAAAATGAGTCTGATATAATCTACTATGCTGCAGTAAACAATAAGGAAACCAAACTGTTGCCCACAAAGTACACATTGGGACCGGCCCCACACTTGAGTGCTGGGGCTGTTTGTGCTGACTGTTCCCAATTTAACTAATTTATATGCCCCAGTATTCATTTGCTAACAGCATTGCTAAAAGGTAGGTACAATACATCCTTTGGACTACTGTGGTGAGGGGTTTTAATACTTGCTTCCTGTTCTTGTGTGCTTTGAATTATCAGTTTTTTCTGTGTGTTATGGGTGGTAGGCATCCTCTTCTGGAGCAATGCTCCTATTACCTGGATAGCATGACAGAAATTCCTGCTGTTCCTCATTGCCCATGTTTTCCAAGCCTTCGGCCATCTTGATCACTATTCACAGTATCTTCTCCATCTTATCAATAACTTTTCTGAGATACGGGGACCAGAACTGCACATCTTATTCAAGGTGGGGCTTGACCAAGGATCTCTACAGTGTCCTCCAACCTGCCTACAAGGTTTTTCTTAATGCATATCATGACTGTGCTTGCCTTGCTACTTGCTAGCTGCTGCCCAACACTGTTGCCCCCATTTAAAGTTGCATAGTAACTGAGTAATTTAAATTTGGGACAGACTCTAGGTCCATCCATTCCAACCCATCCCATAAGCAATGAAAAGTAAGCATGATGGGTAAACATATTAATTTATAGGGATTCCCCACCCAGTTTACTACCCAGGGTGCTCTGCGATTTCCTTGTAAGCAGACATTTTGTCCAAGCTTATCATGAAGGCCTGTGCCATCTTCATATCCTCCATATCCCTTAGTACAGCCTTTCCCTCTGCCCCATAGCTGCTGCCCTGCTACTACACACTGATCACATTACCAGCTTGATTGTGCCCACTTTGTTGTAACATTTGCTGTATATCCTCACTGATGTTGTAAATACACCTATGTACATGTATGCCTGTTATTTACTGACGTGGTTTGTATCTGAATGTTACTGCATTCACCCCTAATTTATTACCTGTTAAATCTCCTCTGAGCCCCCCACCCCCAGGTTACAACTGAAACAAGCCTCCTTGGCTCTGCTTGTTTACCAGATAAAATTTGTTTTAGATAAAAAAAGAATGCTGTTCAAAAGGTTATTTGCTCTCTGGAGGAAGGAATGCAACCTAGCAGTACCCCTGAATTTACAACTTCAGAGTTTCAGGATGTGTTCCTGTGTCCTACTGGAGGATATCAGATCAAACATCTATGTCTGCTCACTCTTTTCAATACCACTAAGTATGTGGGAGACAAAGATCATGTCCCCTCTCAAACTCCTTTTTTCCAGGGTGAATATGTTGAGGGCTTCCAACCTCTAAAAAAAGAACAAAACAATGTGGCTCACAACCTCAAACCCTCTAAACATGCCGTATACTATACCAACAGCTATAACAAAGAAGTAGACCCACTCCACAGAGGCTGATTAAATTGCTTTTAATAAGCAAGTGCAAAAAATAGAAACCGAGTACTAACTCTGTATAACTTAAAGGTAAATACATAAACGGTTGCTGAATATTAGCTAACAGAACAAAACACTCATCGAGTGCCCACAGTCTATACATACTGCTTTAGAGACCATTCCTCAAGAATTTATTATAATTATGGTCTCAAATCAAATGTCTCACTGAGGCCATTCGGACATAGGACATTCAGTCTATGTATTCAGAACAGTTCATTCTGTTCCAGAAGTTTAAGTCTGTCACCTCTTTTTAGACATTCTGCAATATATTCCAGGGCCCTGAATGTAAAGAATTTTGGATTACTTTGACATTTCTGTTTAAAGTATCTTCCCAGATCATTGTCACAGTCTGCTGAACCTATGGCCCTGATGTGCCCTGATGTGCCCTTGCATTCTAAATTTCAACTGGCATTTAATTCTCCCTATGTATACCGGTATTTCTTCACATTCACACCACCCTACGTAGACAGCATAAGGTGTTTTACAGTCAGCATAGTGGTTGATGTGATAGTTTTCTCCTGTTCTTGGATGTATAAGAAAGGGTCTGGTTGCTGCACATTGACAGGTATTACAGTTGTGACAGCTGCAGAACCCCTTTTTGAGTTGATTTCCAATACCAGTAGAATGAATATAATAATTATGGATCAGTAAATCAGAAATACTTTTTCCTTTTCTGAACGAGGTTCTAGGTTTGGATCCCACCAAGGCTGCCAATTCCAGATCTGATTTTAATATCTCTGATCTGTCACAAAAAATCTGTTTAACTTTAATGGATTCTGGATGATAATCTGCCACAAATGGACCATTGGTTTATCTTCTCTAGTGCCCTTATTTTTTAGGGTCAAGTAACTGGTCCCAATTTACTGTTTTGGTCATTTTACAGGCCTTCATGATTGTATTTGCAGCATATCCTCAACGTGGTTAAAAGCACTTCCATTTCTTTTTGAAAAGTCTCTGATGTACAGTTTCTCGTTATTTGGAGAAATGACTAGAGGGGATGGTCTTGACCAGGGATCTAGGGTGGGCATTTTCTGTCCTCAGAAGTATATTTTCTGCTATTAGTTTCCTGTATGGCTCACTTATCACTAGACCATTATCACTCACTTTTAGTCTTATATCAAGGAATCCCACTCTCAAGGGGTCAGAATGGTGGGGGCATTTGATCTTCAAATTATTACTGTTAAGCCAACTGATCAAATCTGGGAATGGACTCCTGATCCCCACCCCAAATGCATATAATATCATCAATAAACCTATACCAATGAATTATGTGTCTGAGGTGGGAGCTGGAGTCCACAAAAACTGCCTTTTTCTTCCACCACACTAAAAATAAATTGATGTAGGAAGGGGCCAGTGCTGTGCCCGTGGCAGTGCCCTAGAGTTGTAAATAAAATCTCAGGTCAAAAACAAAGTGATAATGGTACAGAATGATAAAAGATCCAGGATGATTTTTTGTGGTGCATATGAGAGTTCTGGATTGTCTGACAGGAACTCCTTGGTGTCTCTAATGCCCTGTTAATATCTTATATAAGTGTATAATGAAACATTGTCTAATGCTTCCATATTTTCAAAGCTGGTGCCATGCATTTTAATGCTGACAGGTTGAGAGGTGTACACAGCAATATGGCAATTCTTATCTTAATTGTTTTTCATGTAAATAATACTTTATTGCTAATGTATGTTATCAGTAAAAATGAAACAGTATCCATAAAATATTGGGAGTGATCATTAACTTCCCTCACTTTCACTTCTTTACTGTGCATAACAAATTGCTGCTTTGGTTCTGTTCGTGGTTTTTGAAGAATTTTGGTATGCAGCGTGTAGAATAGGCGTTACGGAAAACAAAAGTCCTTTTCTTTCTTCCTTCCTCGTTATTCACATTTTTGTGCCTCTTTTTTCCCAACCTCTTCCTGTTGCTTTTGAGCATATCACAGCTCTTTATCCTTGCCCATACAGGGCTTGGTTGAGCACTTACTCTTTGTCTAAGGCCGGATCCTGCTCATGGGCTGCCTGCAGGAGGTGCTACAGTGTGACTTACAGTACTCCAGGCCCAACATCACATTAAGTTGGTTTCTGATTGAAAGCAATCAGAACCCCTTAATTCAAAGAGTTAAATTTGTTCTGGAGGCCACACATCAGAAAGGACACAGACAAGGTGGGGGCAGTCCAGAGGAGAGCAACTAAAATAGTGCCGGTGTTGCATCAAAAGCCCTATGAGGACAGAGCGAAGGATCTCAACAGGTACACCCTGGAAGAGAGGAGAGCTCGACTGGAGACGATAGAGACATACAAGCACCTCATGGGATGAATAGGGTGCAAGAAAGGAGTCTTTTTCAAATGAGGAAGAACACCAGGACCAGGGGGCATGCGATGAAGCTGGGGTGGGGAGTTTAAAAGGGTTGTGAGGAAGTACTCCTTCACTGAAAGAGTTGTGGATGCCTGGAACAGAACAGACTGCCAGTGGATGTGGTGGATGTGAAAACAGTAGCGGGCTTCAAGCATGCATGGGATAGACATAGGGGAATATTAGTAAATAGGCAGGGAGTTGGGAGGGTCATCAGAGACCAGTTAGGATCCACGGAGACAGACTAGGCAGGGACCATCTGGGCAGACTAGGAGAGCCAAGTGATCCTTTTCTGCTAAAAAATTCTATGTTTTTATGTTTCTATGGCTATCCAACAGTAATCACTCATCCAAGGTATTCCTTCTAACGTGTGGATAACATCCAATATATCTCATAGATAGCCACCAGTTTTGCATACCATAATCTTAAGAAAATGGTCCACAGACTCTGAGAGACTGTCACTGAGTGACCCCCTGCCAGAGTCAGTTGGTCGCCTATGTATACTTGTTGTTTACTCATGTGTTTTGTATCTTACTGTTATTGTATTTACCTCTGATGTATTACTCGTTGAATCTCCTCTGAGACCACCACCCCTCAGGTCATAACTGAAACAAGCCTCCTTGTTGTTCACTACGTTCACCACTCTCTGGAAGAAGAAATGCCTCCTAACAGTAGCCCAGAATTTACAACTTCAGAGTTTCAGAATGTGTTCTTGTGTCCTAATGGAGGATACCAGATCAAAGATCACCATCTGTTCAATCTTTTCAATACCACTGAGTATGCAGAACACAGATCAATCATGTCCTGTCTCAGCCTCTCTTTATCCAGGCTGAACATGTTGAGGGCCTCCAATCCCTCCTCCTAGCTTTTGTCCACCATACCCCTAAATATTTTGGTGGCTCTGTGTTGCATCCTTTTTACTGCCTCCACAACATAGAAACATAGAATTTGATGGCAGATAAGGACCGCTTGGCCCACCTAGTCTGCCCATTTCCCTACCTGATGGATAAGCTGCAGATTCTATTTAATCAACAGCTCACTCCCCCCCCCCCACTAGAACTGCCTCAAGCCTGTCCCATGTATTCTTGAATTCTCTCACTGTTCCTGACACCATAACCTTCTCAGGAAGTCTGTTCCATGCATCCACAACCTTCTCTGTGAAAAAATACTTTCTAACATTACCTCTGAGCCATCCCCCCTCTATCTTCAAATTGTGTCCCCTTGTTCTTGCACATCTCTTCTTCTGAAAGATACTAACCTCTTGTACTTTGTTAATTCCCTTGAGATACTTGAAAGTTTCTATCATGTCCCCGCCTCCCTCCTTTCCTCAAGGGTATACATATTAAGCTGCTTTAGCCTCTCCTTGTATGTCTTTTGGTGCAGACCCTGCACCATTTTGGTTGCCCTCCTCTGAACAGCCTCCACTCTGTCTATGTCTTTGTGGAGATGGGGTTTCCAGAATTGCACACAGTACTCCAGATGGGGTCTCACTAACTGTCTGTACAGAGGGATAACAACTTCCTGTTTTCTACTGTTGATGCCTCTCCCTATGCACCCCAGTATCCCTCCAGCCCTCCTTACTGCCTTCTTACATTGCTTGCCCACCTTTAGGTCATCTGATATAATTACTCCTAGGTCTCTTTCGATTTTTGTTGATGTTATTAACTCACTCCCCATTGTGTACTCTTCCCCTGGGTTTTTGTTTCCCAGATGCATTACCTTGCGCTTCTTTGCATTAAATCTGAGCTGCCACATATTTGACCATTTCTCCAACCTTGCCAAGTCCCTTCTCATTCTTTCCACCCCACCTTGTGTATCAACCCTGTTGCAGATCTTTGTGTCATCTGCAAAGAGGCATACCTTTCTTTCCAGGTGCTCTCCAATGTCACTTATAAAAACATTAAAGAGGACCGGTCCCAGTACCGAACCCTGTGGTACCCCGCTAGTTACCCTCCTTTCTTCACTGTGGACTCCATTTACTATTACCCTTTGTGTCCTGTTGTCCAGACAGTTTTTTATCCAGGTTACCACCTTGGGACCCACTCCAAGGCTAGCTAATTTGTATATTAATCTTTTGTGTGAGACTGTGTCAAATGCCTTGCTAAAATCCAAGTAGGCCATATCCACAGCCTCTACTACTTTGGTCACCCAGTCAAAGAAATCTATTAGGTGCATCTGACATGACCTTCCTGCTGTGAAACCATGCTGCCTTGGGTCCTCTGCCCCACTAGCCTCTAGGTACTCAACAATTCTTTTTCTCAGAAGTGATTCCATAATTTTTCCTACCACTGAAGTCAAACTAACTGGTCTGTAGTTTCCTGCCTCTGCCCTGCCCCCACTTTTGTGAAGTGGAATCACATTTGCCCACCTCCAGTCCTCAGGTACCACCCCATCCTCCCATGATTTGTTAAAGAGCGTAGTCAGTGGTGTTACTAGTTCTACCCTTAGTTCTTTTAGAATTCTTGGGTGAATCCCATCCTGCTCCATTGTTTTGTCCACCCTCAGTTTCAAGAATTCTTCAAAACCCTTTCTTCATGAATGGACTGGTATCGACCCCCTATTCAGAGTTTATCTCTTGTTTGGTTTAGGTACCCCCTTCCATTGTGAATACTGAGCAGAAGTATTCATTCAGTATCCCTGCTTTTTCACTGTCACCCTCTGCCCACATTCCTCCCCTTTATTAAGTCTCTGTATCCCTCCTTGGTCTTTCTTAGCTCCCTAATGTACCTATAAAAGGTTTTATCCCCCTTCTTAACAGAGTTGGCTATCTTTCAGTTTGTGCCTTTGCTATTCTGACTGCCTTCTCTGTGTCCTTCTGCTTTAACTGATAAAGTTCTCTGTCCTGCTCCTTCTGTGTTTCCTTATATTTCCTGAATGCTGTCCTTTTCTCCTTAACCATCCCTGCCACCTCTTTTGAGAACCTTAGTGTTTTTTTCCTTCTTTTTGTTTTGTTGATTTGCTTCACACAAAGGCTTGTTGCCTCTGCAATGGCTGTCTTGATTATTCCCCATTGTTCCTCCACCCCTCCTTCTTGCCCATTTGCTAGTGCTTTTCTGAGGCGTCTCTTTCATTTTCCCAAAGTCAGCCTTCCTAAAGTCCAACACTCTTGTTTTTGTATGGCTTGACTCTGTGGCTGTGTTTATTGTGAACCACACTGTTTGGTGGTCACTTGTTCCCAGATGGCTACCCACTTTTAAATCTGAGATCCTTTCCCCTTCCCCATTTGAGAGTACCAGGTCTAAGATTGCTCCCTCCCGAGTGGGTTCCAACACTAACTGTCTGAGGCATGCCCCCTATAGGGCATCAAGGATGAGCCTGCTCTTGGAAGTGCCTGCAGCAAAGGTACTCCAGTTAACATCTGGCATATTCAGGTCCCCCGTCAACAATATCTCCCCTTTTTCTGACATTTTAAGGATGACTTCTATCATTTCCTTGTCCATTTCCTCCCCCTGAGATGGGTGATTGTACACAACTCTCATGCAGATTGTGGTGCCATTTCCTGTCTCCAGGGTGACCCATAGTGACTCATCAACTTCCTCTTTACTCTTCAGTTCTATTGCTTTAATCCCTTCCCTCATATAGAGAGCTCCTCCTCCTCCTCTTTTACCCACCCTGTCCCTCCTGCAGACTGTGTAGCCTGGTATGTTGACATCCCAGTCATGGTTCTCTGTGTACCATGTTTCTGTGACTGTCACAACATCCAGGCATCCCTCTTCCATCAAGGCCACTAGTTCAGGGAGCTTGTTGTACAGACTGTGGGCATTGGTACTCATCACCTTCCATTTATTTTTATGACCTTACCCCTTTTAGCCCCATCCCTATCCTTACTGCCTTTTTCTGCATTTCTGCATTTATCCCTGTCCTGCTCCCTACTGACTTCTTTACCTTGGTGTTTATCTCTCTAACTACTGTGTTTGTGGGGGGAGGCTGGGATTTCCCTGTTCCTTTTCAGTGCCCCCCCCCCCCGGCTAGTTTAAATGCTTGCCAATGAAACATTTAAACCTGTCACCTAGGATCCTGGTTCATCCTTTTTGTTTTGAGCCAGCTTCCATATCACGTATAAATATATTGAACATTACTGTAGGTCACTGACCAGATCCCTGTAGAACTCCTCTGGCCACGTGTTTCCACATTGATAAGTTACTATTTATTAGGATTGCTAGAAAACTAAGTACAGGAGAACCGCTGGGACTTCAAACATAAAAAGACAACAACAAATGAAAAAAAAAAACAAGACTGAAAAGACTTGACAAGATGTTTATACACAGAAGACTCCAGTTTAAATAATCTTCTTAAACAGAAATAGCACTTTAGTGCATTTATTTAACACAGAAAAAATGGCTGTAGCTTACCCTACCTAGGAGTTGGCTAGATGAGATTTATATTGACTTGTATACTGAACTACAAGCAAGAGATATATTTGTCCAGCAACACTACCTATGAGGCATGCGTAAGGCCCTGATGAAGTGGAGTTACAACCAGAAAACATTGGTTGCTGACATACTCTGGTAGTGTTCACTATACAGTATGTGTATGATAAATAAGAACATATAAATAATAAATCTACAAGTGAGTAAGTCTTTGCTCCACATCTGGTTTCTCATATGCTGTTTTGCACACTGTACTATACATAGATACATAGACAGTGTCGGCAGATAAGGGCCTATGGCCCACCCAGTCTGCCCATTTGAGCTTGTAAGTTCAGTTTATGTTTTCCTAGAAGTCTGTTGCCCCTTACCCCTGACCTCCAGAATTCCTTTATGTCTATCCCATGCATTCTTAAATCCCATGATTGTTTCAGCCCCCACCACTTCCTCTGGCAGGGTGTTCACTTGTCCACCACCCGTTCTGTGAAGAAATTCTTCCTCATGTTTCTCTGAATCGTCCTCCCTCCAACTTCATCCCATGCCCTCTAGTCCTGTAACATCTTTTCGCTTAAAATAGTGTATTCCTGCACCCTGTTCCTCCTGTAAGATGCTTGTATGTCTCTATCATATCCCCTCTCTCCCTCCTCTCCTCCAAGGAGTACATGGTCAGTTCCTTCAACCTGTCTTCATAGGACTTGCGATGCAATCCATGCACCATCTTTGTTGCCCTCCTCTGAACCTTCTCTACCCTGTCTATGTCCTTACATAGGTATGGTCTCCAGAATTGTACACTGTACTCCAGGTGGGGCATCACTAGTGTCTTGTATAGCGGAATTATGACCTCCCTTTTCCTGCTGGTGATGCCCCTGCCTATACATCCCAGCATCCTATTTGCTTTACTGCTGCCTTGTCACCTGTTTCCCTACCTTGAGGTCATCAGGATGATAACCCCAAGATCCCTTTCCTGCTTGGTGCATGCTATATCCTCACCCCCAACTGATATATTGTGCCAGGGTTTTTGCCCCATATGACATTATCTTGCACTTCCTTGCATTGAATTTCAACTGCCAAACCCCTGACCATTCTTCAAGTTTCTGCAGGTCCCTTCTCATTCTGTCTACCACCCTCTGGTGTGTCTACTCTGTTACAGAGCTTTGTGTCATCAGCGAACAGTGAAATTCTGACTTCTAGGTCCTCGCCCATGTCACTGATAAAGATGTTGAATAGGACCGGTCCCAGCACTGATCCTGTGGTACCCCACTGGTCACTCTTCCCTCTGTGGAGTGACAGCCATTTACCACCACCCTCTGTGCCCTGCCACCCAGCCAGTTACCTACCCACCACACTACTGTCCTGCCCACACCCATATTCCCCAGTTTGTGTAATAGTCTTCTATGTGGCACAGTGTCAAAGGCCTTGCTGAAGTCCAGATAGGCCATGTCCACTGCCCTCCCTGATCCACCTCCCTAGTCACCCAGTCAAAAAATTCAATGAGGTTGGTCTGACATGACCCCCCCTGGTGAAACCATGCTGCCTTGGGTCCTGTAGTCCATTGACAACCAGATGTTCCACCAATCTCTCCTTCAGTAGTGCTTCCATGATCTTCCCCACTACTGAGGTGGAGGCTAACTGGTCTGTAGTTCCCTGCTTCCTCTTTGTTCCCACTTTTGTATAGGGGACTACATCTGCTGTCCTCCAGTCTTTGGGTACCTCCCTGTTTCAGTGATCGGCTAAACAGGATAGCCAGAGTTCAGCCACCACCTCTCTTAGTTCTTTAAGGACCCTGGGGTGCACCCATCTGGCCCCATTGCTTTATCAACTCTTATTACTTCCAGTTCCTTCAGGACCCTTTCTCGTGTAAAGGGACTTGTGTCCATTTCTGCAACATTCTCACTCCTTGTACTCCCTTCAGACCCATTACCCTCCTTTTCCTCAGTAAAGACTGAGCAGAAATACCTGTTCAATATGTCAGCTTTTACTGTTGTCATCCTCCATGACCCCATCCTCCCTTCAGTCTCACTATCCTCCCTTTGTCTTTCTTTTCACCTTATGGACCTGTAAAGGTTTTGTCCCCTCTACCCACTGATTTTGCAATGTGTTCTTCTGTCTGAGCTTTGGCTTCCTTACTGACCTCCCTGCCTCCCTTTGCTTCTCCTGGTACTTCTCCCTATCCCCTTCTGCCTGTGTCTTTTGTATTGCCTGAATGCAATATTTTGGCTTTCACTTTCTTTGCTACCTCTTTGGAAAACCATAATGGTCTCCTCTTCCTTTCCTCTTGCTAACCTGCTTAAAGCATAATTCTGTTGTTCTTGTAATCTCCATTTTAAATACTGCCCACTGTTCCTCAACCCTGATTCCTGTCCCATTCCCTTAATGCCTCTTTTCAAGTATCTCCCCATTTTCCCAAAGTCTGCCCCCTAAAATCCAGGATCGTGTTTTGTGTGGTTTGGTTCTGCACTTTCTGTGATTTCAAACCACAATGACTGGTGGTCACTGTTCCCCAGGTGCTGCCCACTGTTACCCCATCACACTGTCCCTGTTTGTGAGCACAAGGTCCAGCATTGCCTTTTGCGAGTTGGTTCCATGACCAGTTGCTGGAAGGCACCCTGAAGGAGTCCAGGATAAATCTGCTCCTAGTTGATGCTGCTGCTGGGATGCTCCAGTCCACGTCTGGAATATTGAAGTCTCCAACCAGTACTACCTCACCCTTGTCTGCCATCCTTTGGATGGCTAGCATCAACTCCTATCTATTTCTTCCTCCTGGGCTGGTGGTCTATAGACCACACCTGTGTGGATGGCTGTCCCCATTTTCCTTTCCAGCTTAACCCACAGTATCTCTCCCCATTTTGTTCCTCCTGGATCTCTGTGGCCCTTATGTCATTTTTCACATACAGTGCCACTCCTCCTCCTTCCTGCCTGATCTGTCTCTTCTGAATATGTTGTAGCCAGGTATGGCCATCTCCCAGTCGTGGTTATCATTACACCAGGTTTCAGTGATGGCCACAATGTCCAGGTCTGACTGCACCATGAGAGCCTCCAGATCTTTCATCTTGTTGCTAAGGCTCCTGGCATTTGCACACATGGCTTTCCATGATTTGACCTCCCTAGACTGTTTCGCTGTTCTACTCCAGCCTCTTCCTTGGTTGTCCTTTATCCCTGGTTCTCCTTGCTGTCTGCCCTTCTGCTGAATTTTTCCCATTTTCTGCCTATCCACCTCTTGGGCACTAATCTCCATCTTTTGCACACTGCTTTGCAGAGATAGCCACTCCTCGGGTTCACTGGTTCCACTGCTAGCTAGTGGTTCCACTGCTATGCGGGTCTTCTAGTTTCTGTATTGCTGCACTACATATTGTGCAATGTATGATGCTGCTACAGTATTTCAGTATTTGAGGATAAAAAATGCTGCACTGCACCTGTAGTACCACAGTTCTGAGTAAGTCATATTTTTGGTTTATATCCTGTCTAGCAACCATTTTATGCACCCCATCCCCATTATGTCTACTGTATGTTCTCTAGATTATTATCTAACCTGCTGTGTGGAACAGTATCACTTGCCTTGTTGAAGTCCAGCTATACAGTATCCACAGGTTTCCCAAATCTAGTTTTGTGTAAAACAGAAAATTTGTTTATCATGATTTCCCCTTACAAAATCCACATTGGACCACCGCATCTAAGCTGTTTCTTTTTTATGTGTTAAATTATCTTGTATCTTGTGACTGTCTTGAGCAGTTTCCCTGGTACTGATGTCAAGCTGACTGCCTTGAATTTTTTCGTGACATATGACTATCTTATTGGCAGTAACTGTGACTGTACAATGTTTATACAAACAAACAAAGAAGCCATCAGAAGAAGGCCATTTGGTCTATCTAGTCTGCAAGTATTGCAGGGTCCACAGCTTCAGCTACTGAACCTGTCCCCCCTCAATCCTCCCAACCTTTATATCCTCCCTACTCATGATCCTTACCTTCCCCCATGCCTATCCCAGCCTCTCTTGAAGTTGTTCACCATTTTCAACAAGACCACTGCTTCCAGCAGCGCATTCCACGTGTCCACCACCCTCTCTGTGAAGAAGTGTTTCCTGAGCTCCCCTAAACCTCCCCCCCCAAGACTGTGCCCCCTCATGTTATGGTTGCCACTTAGGTTAAATAGACCCTCCATATCCACCTTATTTATCCCTTTCAAGTACTTGAAGGTCTCAGTCATGTCCCCCCTCTCTCTCCTGTTCTCCAGGGAGTACATGTTCAGTGCCCTCAATTTCTCCTCGTATGCCTTACCTGGTTGATCCACTATCATCTTTGTAGCCCTTTCTGGACAATCTCCAGCAGGTTAATGTCCTTTTTGAGGTTTCAGTGAAATTGAAAGAAGCAGTCCAAATCAGCATACAGTATGTTGAAATGTACTGCTCTTCAAGCTGATTAGAGCCTGTCTAATGCTGAAATAAACGCTGAAACATATGCGCCCCATGTAGTTCAATGACAGAAATCTTACCTGTGTACCTGAAGGACATGGATTAAGAGCCCCACCAAGGACATGGGTCGATACATAGTGCTCACACTGAAGTGCAGTACTAGTGGAGGAGGCTTCCTGTAGTAGATGCCATCTTTTTAATGAGCCATCGACAAACGAACATAGAAATCTGGGACCAAAGTAGGCCTAGAAAACCATTACGACTGTCCTCTACTGCTCAGTAGTTATATAACTTTAGATCTACATCCCTCATATACTCACCAAGCTTCATAGTAATAGAGTTTAGTTTTTTGAGACAGAACTACTATACCTTATAGTTTACTCCAAATGCCTATCCCTCCCTGAGTGATGGAATGTCTACGACTCTTTCTCTTAGAGGTGTGTTAATACCTTATTTTGAATATTTACTGAATATTCATATTCAAGGGTCCCATTTATTTATTTGTGCTTTGTTATTCATTATTTGGCCACTGGAATTGGCTGTGAGACTACAAGATCCCCTGAGACTTCCTGTCAAATCAGAGGCCTCTTGGAAGCTCACTGAAGGCAGGTCATGTAACCCAGCACTCACATAAGCTCCAGGAAGGAAAGACAGATGACTTGGCTGTAGGAAGTTTGTTCCCCTGATGACTGGTCAGAGACCAGTTTCTGTGCAACCTGGTCTGGGACCAGCCTGGTCTGAGACCAGTTTCTGAGTCACCTGGTCTGAGGTCAGTTTCATTGCTGTATAGGAGCTTTCTTTATTGCACTTAAGTTTTTTTCCTGCACCAACTCCCTTTAGTGTAGAGTTTCTATTATCAACTCCAAGCTGCCATGGATCACCACACCACCAAAATTTGGGGTCAAAAGAATTTTTGGGGAAAGTGAGATTCAAACCCAAACTTCAGGATCATAGCCTAGTGCACAAACCACTACACTATGCTGGCTGCTGGCTAGCAAGCCTGTGGTTAGACACGTATGTGACAATAACTGATCCCAGACAAGTTCAGCTGGAAGGAGAAACTGGTCTAAGACGAGGTGGCATGGAAACTGGTCTAAGACCAGGCAGCTCTGAAACTGGTCTCAGACCAGGCTGGTCCCAGATCAGGTTGCTTGGAAACTGGTCTTAGGCTAAGCTGGTCCCAGATCAGTCATCAGGGGAACAATCTTCCTACACTGATGAACTGGCTGCTGCAGAGAAATAATCTACCTCCACCCACTTGTTAAAACTAGAGGAAAAATCAGAAATCTTGACATTTTTTGTCCTTTCTGTAAATCCCAAGCTAGAAAGAATCATTTTTGTCACACCTCTGTGTGCTAACTTTCAGTATTTTGGAGGAGAACTGCTAGGAGTGCCCCCCCCCCCAAATACTAGGCCTGCTTTTGCTCTGTAACCAAAGGCAATGAGCCATGGCCTGGCTGGCTGATAGGGTTTGTTTAGGGGAGGTTACTGTTGTCATTATTTTGCTGTCCTTTTTTTACTTGCAATTATTTATTGTGAAAGAACATCCACTTCGATCCACTTATACTAAAGTTCAGTTGTGCTTACGCAACTGGATGAGATGTATGCTTGTGTGACTTTGATACATTGTGGCTGTTTGCCTCTCTATCCATGGGATATACCACCCTGTAGGGGTACGATGCAAGGAATCCTAGAGGAGGGTTCCCCCACATAGGTTCCCCTGGAATAACTCCCTTTGGTTAAAGGTAGCCTGGGAAGAAGCCCAAAAAGAATACCCAAAAGGGTGTCGACCAACAAAGAGGCAAGAAATCAGAATATATCAAGACCAAAAAGTAAGGAGAGAGACGTAGATGGGAAGGATATGAGAAGAATGAGATATGACAAGGACAAAGAATGAAATGAAAGCTGACAAGAAGCAGAAGGGCAGAATTCCTAAAGAGAGGGGGAACAGCTGGGCCATCATCCAACTCCATCCAACAGCGGAACCTAACTACGGAACCTAAGAAAGCACCAACCCTGACTAATATTATGACCATCGGCACAGAGGAGAGGAGGTCTAGGTTGCCTTCCTTCCAGGCTGAAGAATGATTTAATTAGTGATGTCTCAGCTACTGCAACTAGAGTAGATGTTAGGGAAGAGGAAAATATTCCAAAAGAGATAAAGCTATCACTCTGTCCTTGTAATGGGAATGCAACTAGACTCTCAAAAGCAAGGGAGGAAAGAGATGACTGCTGAGGCATTCAGCTGGCCTATGCGAACCCATTAAACATATCAGGTGAACCAGAGGTGATCGGATACAGAATGGCATAGAGGGTGCCTCCAAACTTGCTCAGGCAGCTAAAGGGGCCCCATTTATGAGAGGTCAATGCAGCCAGCCCCGAGCCAGGGGGCAATGGACACGGAAGGCATGTCTTTGAGTGGAGAGCAGGTCGAGTCAAGGTAGTATGGACCCAAGAGGGTTATGTTCGAGTAGTCAATGTGAAGGAATAGACCCACAGAGAGGTCGGATGAGTGAGGGAGACCCAGATACGGTCATGAGGAGACTGATTGTGATAATAACTACAGGAATGCTGCAGGTCAATGAGGTAGCATAGACCCAATAAAAGATATGCTCGATTAATTGATGTGAATGAGTAGATCCTGAGGTCGGACTGAATGAAGGAAAACCAGACTCATGTCAAGAGGAAGCTACCCATAACTGGGAACCATGGGAGTGCATGCCAACCGGGTCCATTGAGCCAAATTAGGAATGGATAGAATTGCATGAAGGCAGGAGGGAGAGTGGACAGGTGAAGTCAGCAGCTGATGGTGAGGTAGGCAGTACCAGGAGGACATCTGAATAGGTTTGACTAGATCAGGGGAATAGAGTTGGAGAAGGAGATGAATAGGCAGGGCGATATGCAGGAGGGAATATTAGGTGATGTGAATGAGTAGGGTATGGTGGTAGGCACCAGGACACCAGGCAGACTAGGGTAAGAGGAGGATATGAATAGGAAAGGTGATGGCAGGATAGGGAAAACCCCAAATGAAACACTGGGTGAAGAGAGAGAAGATACAAGGGTTGAGGGAGCAGGGGAAAGGGAGCCCGCAAGGAGAGAAACACCTCCATGAAGCCATAGCAGGAGGAGGAGAAGAAGTCTGGCATAGAAGCAAAGAGGGAAAATGAGAGCTTCCAGAGCAAGGCAGCAAGATGCCAGACACAGGGCAAACAAAAGGAGAAATGAGGAGCCGAGTAAGAACTAGGAGAGGGGCAGGAAATGCAGAAGAAGAAGGGCCAGGTCGAGCAGGGTAGAGGAATGCTGTGTAGTCAGGTGGACAATTGTGCAAAGCAAGCAGAGGACAAGATGGGTAATCAGATCATTGAAGATCGTTGCAGAAGAGAGAGAAGGCAGAGTAATGATTCACATACAGTGAGCAGGGGTATACGGTGGGAAAACGAGCGGTGCAGAACAAGCAAGAAAACAGAAAAGGGAAGTAGGAGCAAGCAAGCGCTGTCATTCTACGAGGGACAATCAAGCCAGCAACAAGGATGGCGATGGGAGATCTGGCAAGAACAGCTGATGTGACCCAAACAGCAAGACAGGCCCCGGAAAGGAAGTCCTGGAATCAGGTAAAAGAGGCTGGGAGATTAGCATAGACCAGGGGGATAACAGAAGATGACAGGAGAGAAGGAAACACAGGTCCCCAGTCCACAGGAACTGCTGAGGAGCTAAACACCATGGGACACAGGAAGCTGCCATGGAGAGAACAAAGCAGAGGAGCGAGGCATCCTCTGCAGCAGCAGGGATAAGCACAGCAGGCAAAAGGGACTGAGAGAGCAGAGGAAGACGGATCGAGGGAGAAGGATAAGTGGGGAATGTATGAGGGAGAGCCAGGCTGCAGTGACACCAGTGCGAACCCAGAAGAGGGAAGGCGACAGACAGGAGCAGCAAATGAAGAGAGAGAGAGAAGGAGAAATGAAACAAAAATTTATGGGGAAAACGGAGTGAGGAGAAGGAATGGGAGAACCAAGGAGCCACAGACAGATGCTGAGCAGTGAGACAGGAGGAGGAGCACAGGCAACATGGGGGGCAGAATGAGAAGAGAGAGGGAAGGAGAGGTAGATGAAACTGGGAATGAGCAGCACAAAATAGCTGCCACACTAGTGGCAAATGCGGGAGAAATGAGACGGGGATTGAGAGAGAGAGATGCAGAGCCAGCGGCTGCAGGAGGGAGTGAGCCTTGAGACAAATGCAAGGTGGGTGGCCAGCGGTGCTGCTAAAACAAACAAGGAAGACACAGGAAACTGCAAGAGGAACGAGGAGCGGTACTTCTGGCCACAATGACGAAACGAATCCTGGAACAGTCCAGGAGGAGTGACCTTTTAAGGCCTGATGGGGGAGTGACATTGTTGCTCTGCCAATTGAACCTCAGGCTTATAGCCTTCCCATTTGTAAGGAGCTAGGAGGCTTGTGGCCCATAGTTGCTCCTGTAGTATTAAGTATAGTAACAAATATTGAACCCCATAAGAATAAGGTTGTCAAGATGACGTTTGAACTCACAGTTAGTTTTACTCACAATAACCTCAATAGAAAGTTTATTCCATGGGTTTACTATTCTTTGTGTGAAGAAAAATTTCTGACTAACATGTATAAACTTTTTCCTAGTGAGCTGAAGTGGGTGACCTCTGGTGTTATGTGAATCATTTCTGATTTCAAAGCCCAATTCTGCTAATAAATAGGGATCTTGGATTAGCTCAAACATGAAAAGATCACCCCTAAGGTTGTGGGTTGATAAGGGCATGAGATTTAACAATTTAATTCTGTTTTCATAGAGCTCGTTGTATAGGCCAGTTATGTGCTTGGTGTATCTTCTTTGAACCCTTTCCAATAGTGAAATATCAAATTTTTTAAAGGGGCACCTGAGTTGAGAAGCATATTCTAAATGAGGTCTTGCATATGCCCTGAAGAGGGGCATCATGACCTTTGGATCCCTAGATCCAATTTTTTTTTTATTTGATACTTTTGGTAATTGCCTCATTTATCTGTTTGGAGTTGCCAAGATCTTTGGAAATAAATATCCCCAGATCTTTTTCTTCTGCGGTGGTAGCCAACAATGTGCCTCCTGGTGAATAAACTGTTAGTGGATTAAGCGGACCCAAGTGCATTACTTTACATTTAGTAGTATTCAGTTTCATACCTCATTTAGTGACTCAGTGTGTTATTTTGTCAAGATCATTTTGGATAGTTAGAATCTGTTCAGGACTAATATATGGGCCGCCGATGTTTACGTCATCAGCATATTTAATTGCAGATGATATACAATTTTTTGTCAAATCTGAAATAAACACCTGGAACAGGCAGAGACCCAATACTGAGCCCTGGGGAACTCCACTAGTCACCCATCCAGTCTCTGAAAGATACCCTGTAATAAGGACTTTTTGGGACCTGTTACACAACCAGTTCTCAGTCCAGTTTATTATATTCTTATTGATATTTGTTTTGTGTAGTTTAGTGACTACTGTCCAGTGAGGCATTACATTGAATGCCTTACTGAAATTGATATAGAAACATAGAAACATAGACTTTGACGGCAGATAAGGACCACTTGGCCCACCCAGTCTGCCCATTTCCCTACCTACTGGATAAGCTGCAGATTCTAGTTAACCAACAGCCTATTTCCTGCAACCCCCCACTATAATTGCCTTATGTCTGTCCCATGCATGTTTGAATTCCTTCACTGTTTTAGACCCCACAACCTCTCCAGGAAGGCGGTTCCATGCATCCACCACTCTCTCCGTGAAAAAGAATTTCCTCACATTACCCCTGAGCCGTCCCCCCTCTAATTTTAAATTGTGCCCCCTTGTTCTTACACATCTCTTTTTCTGAAAGATGCTACCCTCCTGGACTTTGTTGATTCCCTTGAGGTACTTAAAAGTTTCTATCATGTCCCCCCTGTCCCTCCTTTCATCAAGGGTATACATATTAAGCGCTCTCAGTCTCTCTTCATATGGTTTCTGATGTAGACCCTGCACCATTTTAGTTGCCCTCCTCTGGGCTGCTTCCATCCTGTCTATGTCCTTGCGTAGATGAGGTCTCAAAACTGCCGCAGTACTCAGATGGGGTCTCACCAACTGTCTGTATAGAGGGATAACCACTTCCTTTTTCTACTTGTGATGCCCCTCCTATGCATCCCAGTATCCCCTGGCTTTCCTTACTGACTTCTCACATTGCATACCCACCTTTAGGTCATCTGATATGACTACACCCAGATCCCTTTCCATTACTGTTGTTGTTAGTACCTCCCTGCTATTGTGTACTCTTCTCCTGGATTTTTATTTCCCAGGTGCATTACTTGCACTTCTTTGCATTGAATCTAAGTTGCCATATGTCTGACCATTCCTCCAACCTTGCCAAGTCCTTCTCATCCTTCCTACCCCCTTGTGTATCAACTCTGTTACAGATCTTTGTGTCATCCGCAAAGAGGCATACCTTTCCTTCCAGACCCTCTGCAATGTCACCTATAAAGACGTTAAAGAGGACTGGACCCAGTACTGAGCCCTGAGGTACTCCACTAGTAACCCCCTTTCTTCAGAATGTGTTCCATTCACTATTACCTTCTGTGTCCTGTTGTGCAGCCAGTTTTCTACCTAGGCTACCACCCTGGGACCCACTCCCAGGCTGGCTAACTTGATTATTAATCTTTTGTGCGAGACTGTGTCAAATGCCTTGCTAAAGTCTAGGTAGGCCATATCCACAGCCCCTCCTGGTCTATTACTTTGGTCACCCAGTCAAAGAAATCGATTAGATTTGTCTGACATGACCTTCCTGCTGTGAATCCATGCTGCTTTGGGTCCAGTGCCCCGCTGGCCTCTAGGTACTCAACAATTCTTTCTTTCAGAAGTGATTCCATAATTTTCCCCACCACTGAGGTCAAACTTACAGGTCTGTAGTTTCCTGCTTCTGCCTTGCTCCTACTTTTGTGAAGGGGAATCACATCTGCCCTCCTCCAGTCCTCAGGTACCACCCCATCTTCCCATGATTTGTTAAAAAGTGTTGTTAGTGGTGTCACTAGGTCCTCCCTTAGCTCTTTTAGGATTCTAGGGTGAATCCCGTCAGGCCCCATTGCTTTGTCCACCTTGAGTTTTAGAAGTTCTTTCAGTACTCTTTCTTCTTTAAATGGACTGGTATCAACCCCACTATCCAGAGTGCTTCTACTGTTTGGTTTAGGTAACTCCCCTCTTCTTCTTTTGTGAATACTGAGCAAAAGCATTCATTCATTATCTCTGCCTTTTCACTGTCTCCCTCTGACCACCTCCCCTCTCCTTTATTAATCTTCCTATCCCTCCCTTAACCTTTCTATGTTCCCTAATGTACCTATAAAATGTTTTATCCCCCTTCTTAACTGAGTTGGCTATCCTTTCCTCGGTTTGGGCCTTTGCTTTTCTGACTGCCTTCCCCACTTCTTTCTGCTTTAATTGATACAGTTCCTGTCGTGCTCAGTCTGTGATTCCTTATACTTTTGAATGCAGCCTTTTCTCCTTAACCTTCCTGACACTTCTTTTGAGAGCCATAGTGGTTTTTATTCCGCTTTGTTTTCTTTATTTGTTTCACACAAAGACTTGTTGCCTCCATGATGGCAGTTTTGATTTTTCCCATTGTTCTTCCACCCTCCTTTCTGGCCATTTGCTAATGCATTCCTCAGGTATTCACCATTATGCCAAAGTCAGCCCTTCTAAAGTCCAGTATCCTTGTATTTGTATGGCTTGTCTCCATGGTTGTGTTTATTGTGAAGCACACTGTGCAGTGGTCGCTTGTTCCCACGTGTCTACTGACTTCTAAGTTTGTGATCCTCTCTCCATTTGAGAGTACCAGGTCTAATATTGCTCCCTCCGAGTGGGTTCCACCACTAGCTATCTAAGGCATGCTCCCTGTAGGGCATCGAGAATGACCCTGCTCTTGGATGTGGCTGCAGTCCATGTTGCCCAGTTAACATCTGGCATTCAGGTCCCCCATCAACAGTATCTCCCCTTTTTCAGCCATTTTGAGAATGCCCTCTATCATTTTCTTGTCCATTTCCTCCCCTTGAGACGGGGGTCTGTATACAACCCCTGTGCGGATTGTGATGCCATTTCCTGTCTCCAATGTGACCCAGAGTTCCTCTTGTCCTCCCCCTTTACTTTTTAGTTCTGTTACTTTGATCCCTTCCCTTATGTAGAGAGCTACTCCACCTCCTCTTTTACCCTCCCTGTCCCTTCTGTAGATTGTGTACCCTGGTATGTTGACATCCCAGTCATGGTTCTCCGTGTACCATGTTTCTGTGACTGCCACAATATCCAAGTGTTCCACTTCCATCAGGGCTACTAGCTCTGGAAGCTTGTTTCCCAGACTATGGGCATTGGTAGTCATTGCCCTCCATTTAATGTTGGCTTTATCCTTTTTTACCCCATCCCCCAAATTATATCATATGGTGTCCGATGATCTAACTGTAGGGTAACTTGTTCATAAAAACACATGAGGTTGATAAAGCACCCCCTTCCCTTTTTGAACCCATGTTGTTCAGGATCTTCATTGCTAAGAACTGGGGTAATTAAATCCTTTATTATACTTTCCAATAATTTGCAGACAGAAGAAGTTGGACTGATGGGCCTGTAGTTCTTCCAATTATTTTTGGATCCTTTTTCATGTTGGCTCACGCATGCGCAGCCAACATATATTGTGGTAGTAGCGGTTTTGGAGGCGTGATCACTGTTGGGCGAATGCAGAGCATGCGTCAGTAGGTACGTCCCTCACTCCCCAATCAGCCAGCAGCAGGTGCTGACATCACCCATCCATAATGTAGCCACCAGATAAAAGGTCCGCTGCAATGAGACTGAAGCTCTCATGTAGCGGGACCACAACACGCCTCCCGACGTGCAGGCAACATGGCAGCAGTGACTGCCGCCACCTCCTGTCACAATGTCGATGGGGGAGCCCACTTCCCGTTGGCATAATGACCCCCTCCCATTTAAAATGTATGCCGATGGGGTGCCCAATCCCCCTCGGCATCATCGCCCTCAATGTTTTTCTTTTGCGACAGGATCCCAATCCCCATCAGTGTTTATCCCTGTCCCTATTTATTTTGCTGATGGAGAGCCCAATCCCCATCAGTATAATGTCTCCTCCCCGCTTTTGTTGTGTGTTGAGGGGTGCCCACCCTCGGCTCGTGATCTCCCCTTCAGCATGTGCCAATGGGGGTGCCCAATCCCCATTGGCTACAGCATTCCCCAAACACTTAGGTGGCATGCTGAGGCCCACCCCAGCATGCCAATCTCTAAAAAAAAATCCTGCGATTTTTTTTTAAACCTGTAAAAGAAAACAGTTCCTTGTGGTCTCCCTGCCCCCTCCCACAACCCACACCCACCCTCTGTGCACACTGCCTCCCCACACCCCCATCACCCCATACTTACCTCTGGAGTCTGGAACTATGATCTTCGGTGGACCGGGAACACGTCTGCACTCTTCAAAGCCGACCGCGAACTGAAGAATTTCCAGTAAGTTGTATAATGGTATAAATAGGGTTTCTTCAAATTTGGTGCACATCTCAGCCATTTTGGGGAATTTTGGCACCAAATGTTCAACATGGGGTTATTGGTCCCCTCCTCATGAATTTAGGCACTGTCATGGTGTTATTCAGTTCTGAAAGGTGATTTTGCGGCCACTGCGCAGAATCACCTTTCGGGACCAGTTAATGAAAATGACAGTGCCACTGTTCATGAGGGGGACTCTCAAGAAGCCTATGTTGCAAATTTGGTGGGAAAATCAAAAAATGGCTGTTTTATGAGCGTTCATTGCGCAGGTTTCCACGCACGCTTGTAACTTTGTGAATTTATAATATTTTCACTCCAGATTTTCAAAATTGGCATTTTCATACCTCATTATGAACAGTATAGCTGTCATTTTACATATCCTGGCCAAAATGTGTTTTGCCGTCCAGTGCAGAATAGCAGTTGCTGTGCAAAATCAGTTTTCAGGAGAGTTTGAGGAAACGATGGTGACACTGTTCATGAACAGAAGTCCTAAAATGCCTATGTTGAAAATTTGGTGACAAAATTCCATAAAACGACTGTGTTACAAGTGTGCATTGCAGTTTCCACGCACCCTTGTAACTTTGAAAATTTGCAATATTTTCATGCCATATTTCCAACACTGGCATTTTTCACACCTCCTTATGAACAGTACAGCTGTCATTTTTCACATCCTGTCCTAAATGTGTTTTCGCACCTGCGGCACACAATGGCATGGTCACTGTGCGAAATCAACATTTCAAACAAATTAACAAAATCACAGTGCTACTGTTCATTAAGGGGAGGTCCCAAAATGCCTATGTTAAACATGTGGTTAAAAAAATCCCCAAAATAATTGGGTTACGGATGTGTGTTGGACAGTTTCTATGCATGCTCATAACTTAACCAATTTTTCATATTTTCACTCCTGATTTTCAACGTTGCCATTTTTTTTATATCTCCTCATGAACAATACAGTTGTCGTTTTCCACACACTGCCCAAAATGTGTTTTTGTCCCTGTGTTACCAAATGGCATAGCCACTATGCAAAACTACCTTTCAGCTAACAAACTGATAGTGCCGCTTTTCATGAGGTGGGCTCACAGACAGCCCATGTTGAAAATTTGGAGCGAAAATACCAAAACACACCTACGGTGTTACAGTTTCCAACTGTAGCACCCCACCCTGTAGAGACTGACAGGCGTCAGGGGTGTGACTTGGGATCATCAGCTGTAATGCTCATACCATTCCACCCCACCCCACCCCACCCTGCAGCCAGTGACATGCATCGAGGTGTGCCTTGCACTGTTTGGCCACAAAAGTTCACCTCATTCTCCTATACTGCACCCACCTCAGTATATTTCCTTATGGAATGGGGTAAGTATAATACCCAAGGACCCCAAAGCACACCACGACACTTGTCAGTGTCTACAGGGTAGGGTGAGGTACAATGGCATCAGCTTTATAGCTGACGACTCAAAAGCACACCCCAATGCCTGTTGGTCTCTACAGGGTGGGGGTAGAGTTGGCATCACTTCAGTACTTCACTGCCATTCCTATTATGCATCTCTAACTCCAGCACTACCAATGCCATTGCCAATGCCAGCGAGACAACATTCGGCATTGACAAATGCTTGTTTGTGTATAGGTATAACATATGCAGTTTTCCAAATGGCAGGGACAAAGTAAACAGGCATCCTTCAAAAAGAAGCCTAAACGGGTGAACGAGTACCTCTGCAAGTAGATAAAGAAGATGGCCAGCAATATCATCAGGGCCAGGACACATTTTCCCTATTAGGGAAAGTAACTGTTTATGTAATGAGTCTTCTGATAGATTTATATGATTGTCCTTGATTGGGATTGTGTTCTGGGCATTAGTCTGAGGTGGGAGAAAAATTTCACAGAACTTGGAATTAAGTATATCAGCAATTTATTTTGGTTCATACACCTGATGATTGTATATTAATAACGGACCAACCTGGTAAATAGGTTTCTTTAAAGAATTTATGTGTAAGTGAAATAATTTACTATTTGTTTTGTTCGCAATATTAGTGAGCTTGTATTCCCATTTTGTTTTAGCTTTTTTTTATTTTAGATTTGCACTGTTTTTGAATTTTTATATAGGTAACCCAATTATTAAGTGTTCATGAATTTAGGTAAGTGGAGCATTTTTTATTTTTCTGCTTCAAAAGTCTACATAAGGACTTATCCCACCATTTGAGGCTGTGTTTTTGTATATTTTTTTAATATTTCGATGGAATATGGGTATCCCTAAGATTAATTATATTTTTTTTCAGCACTCCCAACTATCCTGAAAGGACCTACTAGAAAAAATAGAGTCCCAATCAATAGATTCCAACTTAGAGTTTATCACATGTAGGTCGGCTCTGTCATAAAGAAATATTTTTGTGGAACATGAACTATAAGTATAATTTTTAACTAGAGAACATTGGAATGAGTTGTGATCACTGTTTCCAATAGGAGACTGAACAGAGACGTTGTTAATGACTAAGTGGTTATTATGTAGCACTAAGTCCAAAGTCTTTTCTCCCCTGGTAGGTAGGCAAATACATTGTTTTAAGTTATGCTGTTGACAGGTGGATAAAAATATTTTGCCACACCCTGAAGTAGCAGTGGAGTCATTCCAGGTGATATCCCCAAGATTAAAATTGCCTATGCACATGATATTACCCAAGTCACTAGCTAGCCCAATTTCTTTAAATATTTTGTCCAAGTTCTCAGACGTCGAGTTTGGAGGGTGGTAACAAATACCTAGTATTATGTGGTCGGAGTCGTTCAATAGTAGTTTAATCCAGATAGATTCTGGAGCATTGTCATGGTTTTTATTTTGCCCAAGATATCTATGGTTCTTAAGTTGCCATTGACAAAAAGCCCCCCAACCCCACCCCAATTCTTGAGACTCTATTGAGTTTGTACAGGATATAGCCAGGTAGGATAGAGTCCCATGACACCTTATTGGCTCCCCAAGTTTCAGTAATTGCAATAATGCCAATGTTCTTTTGGCTTTTTTTTATTTTTAGTTTGTCAAGTTTATTGTTTAGGCACCTGACATTAAAATATAGAAAGTTTAGCTGGTTATTAATACATACAGTCTTGTTAGTATTAATATTGTTAAGAAAGGCAGGTTCGTCCTGCCTCTCCCCCAGCTTATTTAGTTTAAACATTAATTAATGGTGGATACAATATGTTTGCCCAGTAGTGAGCTCCCATGTCTTCTCAGATGTAACACATCACCACAAAATAGTTCAAGTCTGTCTGAAAATTCTTCCCAGTGGGTGATGCATTTGTTATAATTAGCCAAAAAGCAGACATCTTGACAGTTAGTTCCTTTTCTAAATCCCAAGCTAGAGAACAGGGTAAATTTTTTCACACTTCCGTATGATAATTTAAATTTTCAGTGTTTCTCAAAAGAACTACTAGTAATGTGGTTTTGTTTTCAAAAATTGAAAACAAAATAGTCATACTTCTAGGTAAGGCCTGTTTCTGCTCTGTAAGTAAGACTCAGCCAGCAGGCTCGGTGGTGCTGAGGGCTGAGGCGCTGGACGCCACACCTCCTGCCATGCCGACGACCTGGGATCGGGAGTGACCTCGGGTGTCAGTGGGTCAGCCTGGGGGAGGAGGATTGAGCATCCCAGGGACTGCTCTTCTCCTCTGGGGAGGGTGGGGAGGGACATCCCTGTCGGGCTGGCTCCTGGCAGTAGCTAGGGGTTGGTGCAAGCCATGGGGTAACAGAGGGGTCGGCGCAGGCAAATGTCTGACATGCAGTGTGTAGAAGCGTGCACTGCAATGTCACTGACATCCTTGCATGCCTGTGCAATGGAGGTTTCAAGGGGAAAAAATAGCCCCAATCCTCCAGCGTGCTTGAAGATCTGCTCCAGCGGCACTGCACCAATCGCTCCTAGGTAGCTCCCTCTGGTCCTGACTCACCAAGTGGTCTTCTGCGCTGTTGGGGTGCATGATGTGGCCAAGGGAAGGGTGAGAGAGGGTGAGGAGGTTGAAGCTCGGGTACAGTGATCACTGCGGAATCCACCACGGACAAGACTGGATAAAAAGGGAACCATAGGATCACCCCAGCTGAGGAGGTAAGGCAGATAAAAAATTAAAAGACTCGGTCAAAGCCTTGGTGCAAATCCTTCTTTTTTGGACACAATGATAAAGAAGATCTCATTAGGTGTAGTATCATAGAGAGGCCATGCACTAGTCAGCAGTGGCAATTTGCATAAAGTCAAATAAATAACAGAACATTTCCAATATCAAGCCATTAAATTTTTCCCATTAAAACCACACGCATTAAGCCAAATGTTTTGCTGATACGGCTTGTTTAGGGCATTGTTTACCACTGTTATTATTTTGCTATCCCTTTCTTACTTGTAATACTTCATCACACAAATGAAAAAGGCTGCCAGCTTTTATGGCTGTTTTTTACCCAAGGCAAGGCCTCACAGAACATTTTTCTAAAGTGTCATAGTGGTCTCCTCGCAGGGGTCCTCAACCCACAAGGATACCAACATGGTGCAGGAAAAATGTGTTGATTGTGTGGCCATCCCTATGGATCTGATTCAGGATGAATAGAGCTGGGTGGGCGCCATGTGGTGTAACGGGCCCCTGCCTGAAAAAAACTCCCTGCTATCATAATGACAACTCATACAGTCTGAATATGGTATATCTCACCCCCTGTCTGATTACAAGGCAGGGTATATCCCTTTATGTTTTGAGGTTACATCCCTATCTGATTAGAGGGTATATCCCCGGTGAACAGCAGGAGGGGAAAATAAAGAAAAAAAATTGTTTTGGTGTCTAAAATGAAAAGAAAGAGCCAGCCCCATAGCACTACAGTACCATCAGTACTGCTAACTACTCGGATGAACTGAGTTTCTGAATGGGCCTACATTGCTCAGGGGCCAGCCAAGGGAGGGAGGGAGGAGGAGAGACTGAGCATCCCGTGGATGGCTCTTCTCTTGGAAGTGGAGCAGAGTGTTCCCCCTTGTGACTGCCATGGTGCCTTGGTGTAAGTTGGGGGCTGGGTGGTGGCTGCTGAGCAAAGTGGATGTGCCAAAAAAGAGAATGGAATGAAATGAAAGGATTTAAAAGAGCAATAAAAGCAGGCTTATTTGTGAGATAAATACCTGCAAGCAAGAAACAGATTGCAAAATGATTGAAGCAGCAGAAACAGTCCCCTAAACAAACTGTATCTGCAAAACGTTGGGGTAATGTGTGAACTGGGAAGCAAGAAGATTTTGGGAATGTTGTTTTTGCTGACTTCATGCAAAAGCAGAGTATTGAGTGGTGGTGCAGTGTGCAGTGCATCCAGTTTCACAACCTCATTGTTATGAAATCATAACATGAGAAGCAGCTTATTAGCACACACTGGGTTTTGATTTAGCTTGGGGCTATTACAACTGTGTTTTTGTTCCGCATGCTTGCTATTTATAAGATACATGATAACCTGTATAAAACAACAAGAAGAGAAGTTATCTCTGGTACAGAAAAAGTTGAATGTATTTATTTTTTTAAAATTGGTAACTGAGAGAGGCACACTGAGCCAAGGTTCATTTCCAGGTGCAACCCTGGTGAAAAGGGAAATAGGAGAGGTACAATCACAAGCAAAATACAGACAGTCGGGTGATATGGTTACAGTGAGGATGACATAAAGAGGATGAGTTGAGTGCAATACAGTAAAAATGGCAAAACACTGCATATGGGAACATAGAAACATAGACTTTGATGGCAGATAAGGACCGTTTGACCCACCCAGTCTGCCCATTTCCCCTACCTACCTATCGGATAAGCTGCAGATCCTAGTTTTACCAACAGCTTACATCCTCCTACCTCCCATTAGAATTTCCTTATGTCTGTCCCATGCATTCTTAAATTCCCCCACTGTTGTTGACCCCATGACCTCCTCAGGAAGACTGTTCCATGCGTCCACCACCTTCTCCATGAAAAAATAATTCCTCACATTGCCCCTGAGTCGTCCCCCCTCTATCTTCAAATTGTGCCCCCTTGTTCTTGCACATCTCTTTTTCTGAAAGATGCTACCCTCTTGGACAATGTTGATTCCCTTGAGGTACTTGAAAGTTTCTATCATGTCCCCTCTCTCCCTCCTTTCCTCAAGGGTATACATATTAAGCTCTTTTAATCTCTCTTCCTGTGGCTTCTGGTGCAGACCCTGCACCATTTTAGTTGCCCTCCTCTGGACTGCCTCCACACTGTCTATGGAGGACAAATTAATCAGTATACAAAGCAACTGTGCAAACTAGGCAAACTGAAAAATTACACAGTGCCAGAGTGAAGGGAGACTGAGCTGGTGCTGAAAGTAGGAGTCAAAACAGGTTGATAAACTTCAATGAGGTTGCCAGAACTATGAGGTTAGGTTGGAGGGAGAAGTAAGAAGTGGTCAAAAGCCAAGCAAGGGTAAGGAACTGTTCAGGAACAGGGCTGGCAAGTAGCATAGGTAGGAGATTTAGCTGGCATCTAGTGGAGAGAAGGGAGGGGGAGAGAAATGGATGGAGGAGGGTGACTGGTTCCAGAGGGTGGGGAGGTGGTATGAGAAATCAGATTTTCCAGCTGAGGAGTGTAGGTGGGGAAGGAAGAATGTGCATGGGGCAACACTTCACTGCCATTCCTATTATACAGCTCCCTAACTCCTACACTACCAATGCCAATGCCAGCAAGCAAACATTCGGCATTGACAAATGCTTGTTTGTGTGTGTATGTGTGTGTGTGTGTGTGGGGGTGTGTGTGTGTGTGTGTGTGTGCATGTGCTCCTTTAAAAAAATAAACTGCGTAAGCAGAGCCAGTAAAGGTTTGCATCACATGTGAAACCTTTTTGGAGGGATGGGGCAGCTCTTGGCAGTTGAATAGTAGCCCCAATTTGTAGTCTTGCTATGTAACCCCCCCCACACACACACACACACACACTTCCTGCCCCATCTAGGGGCATACTTTTACAATCATAGTTGGTCTGGGCAGAAAAGGGAGAGCACTCCTAATCACTAACATTCGAGACCTGTGCATGTCAGAACAGTAGGGAAACAGTTAGTCTCCTACCTGCTCGGCGTCTTCACAGCTGTGCACTTTACCTCCTGTCTCTCTCAGCATCTGACCTCCTCCACGAAACCGTCCACCAGACCAGGACCTCCCTCTGCTTCTCCAGCTGTCTCAGGAGCCTTGTGGCCCCAACCAGTCTGGATCTAATATTGCCACTGGAATGCAACTCATGGAAAAATTAATTAGACTGCAAATACAGGAGGAAAAGTACAATTTCATTTCATTTTCCTTCCCCTTACAGTCAAATAACGCATAAACCATTATTTCCTCCCTAAACTGGCTTTATTTTACACCTGTACTGTAAATGATTCCAGAGATACAGGGTTCACATACTTCATTGAAAAATAGATAAAGCAGCTCCGTGGGGCTATTAACTTTTTACAATACTGGCTGGACATAATAAGGTAGCAGAAACTGATGGATTCGGGCAGACACAAGCAAGGATTCTCCTCTGCCCACTATTCCTCTCTGGTGCTCTACCCGAGACTTACTTTAACTCAGATCCCTGCAATCTCCTGGCTTTTCTGAATCCAGTAAGCCATCTTTCTCTTTTCTTTCCCTGAGTCATTTTCAATCTGGCACTTGTCGTCCCCCCTTTTACTCTGGCTCAGGATAGCAGGCAGCCTTCATAACCTGGACCCCTAGGTGCTGGCCCAAGCCACAGGGGCATCTAGGAATTTTCCTGATGATCCTGGCCCCCAACCGTTCTTCAGTGGTTGGCACTAAGGCAATACCTGCCACTGTCACTTGGCTCTATCTCTGTACTTGCCTCACCACACCATGGCCCCAACTCACTCCAGGGATTCCGCTGATCTTACTTCCTCAGGGTTCCGTGCCAGGCCCACATCCATGCTTCTCTTCCTGGTCTTGAATTAAGCTCCAGCACGGGGGCTGCCCTCTAAGGTCTGCCATTTTTGGCCTATGACCTGCCTGGACCTCAATGTACCAGTGCCCCAGTACCTGTCCCTCCAAACAGGCCCCCTGTTTTGGATGAAAGGCTCCCTGGCTCCCTCAGCCCCCCTCACAGGCCAGCCTGCCACAACAGGTATGAGGGGAACCACTGCCATTGGTTCTCCTCCTGGAAGGACCCTGCCACTGCTTCATAGCCCTGGTGACCTGGGAAATACACATGGGCTTCCTAAGGGCTCCTACACTTTCTGGGCTTGCTAAAGTCTCCTACTGCCCTAGCCCCCAATGACGCAGGATCTGGATGCCTGTGTCCCCATGGAGCTCCATACTCCCACTCCTCGTCGACCACGGCGCATGGAAAAACCACCCTGACTGTACTCCTTTGGGGGTTTCCCCACTCTCCCTCCTGGACCGTCAAGCTCCCTCACCTTATCTGCTCCTAACTCTATGGTCCGGCCTTCCCCCTCCAGCCCAGGCCTAATGCCTGAGCTGGAAATTCCCCAATACTTCCTGTCAGCCCCCTTATATACTCTCTAATCCCACTCTCTGCTGCCACTTTGAGGCATCCAGAGCAATATCACCAGAGCACTAAATCCATTTCCTGGCTCGGGGGGGGTAGGAGGGGGAAAGGGATGCTTAAAAGTGGGAATATAAGCCCCTCATTTACAGGGGTCTTACATTCTTCCCCCACCCAGGAAATCATTCCCTCCTGGGAATGATGATGAGGACCCAGTGATGGTCCTCTCCCATCAGACTGAGTATGTGCACCCCCCAGCCTTCTGGGAATGGAAATACCATACCTGGCCTCCAGGCACCACCCAACCTGCCTACCTAACCCAAAGTACATCCCAAAACT
Organism: Neoceratodus forsteri; assembly: GCA_016271365.2. Taxonomy (NCBI): domain Eukaryota; kingdom Metazoa; phylum Chordata; order Ceratodontiformes; family Ceratodontidae; genus Neoceratodus; species Neoceratodus forsteri. The sequence goes on from CM057456.1 coordinate 10,656,826, forward strand.
GATTCCTAAACCCCACCTGTGCCAGGAGATAATCTAAAGTGCTAGTCACAACTTTCATTATTTCTTTTAAACAGTAATTTCGGTCACTTTCCATAATGATTAGACATTTCACAAAAATGTTCCTTAAGCATTCACTAACAGCAATAATAAGGTAGAAACTGTTTAGTCATTCCCACAAATACCTCCCACCAAAATTTTAAAATAAGTTTCACTGTGTGCAACCCCAGACCACTCACTCACACACTCACACACACATTCTCTTGCCAACCTTCCGAAACCTATTTTATCATGATCATAAACATTAATAGTATAAAACATTTTTTTTCCCAAATTTAAGAGCTTGATTTTATGAAACTAAACATAGTCACCACATCAGCATCATTGAGCAACTGTCCTGGCATAGTCCATAAGTCTCAGACCAAGAGGCCTAAGTTGCAGGTCCCCTACCTGGAGGGAAATAAAACGCTGGGTCTGTCTTAGTGGTCACTTCTCCAAAGGAATCCCAGTCTGAAAGATAGTACTTGGTCTGAGTGCCAGTTAAGTCCTGGACCATATCAAAATGCTTGAATAGAGTTAATCCAGCCCAGATCCCTGTGCGGCACATCGACTGTGCCTGCTGAAAGAACTGTTGAAATGGGGACCTCCTCTTCCTGTACAGTTCTTCAACCGCTCCACCTGCTCCTTGAAAATCCAGTCCTCCTGCATTTCCTCAATAATGTCCCAAATTCATTCTGGCACATATGGATAATTCAAATTGGGATATTCTACCCATAGCCTCCTACAGACCCACCTTTCGGCCTGGCTCCACTTGGGCAGATCTCTCATGCTGGTTCTCCTGGCTTGTCCCATTGGTAGCCATATCCCCCATCGATATTTTAAATTCAACAGGTCATTTGGCTTCAACCCGTCTATCTGGGTCCAGAGAGTCTTAGCCCAGACCGGGAGCTGTGGGGTAGTATCTCCAAAGGTGATAACTGGGTGCCAACAAGGCCTAGGGATTGCCCTGACCACCATATGGTCCTGGAACTGGAACTGGCTACCAACATACTTTTCTTCATCCAGCTCCCTTAACTCTTTTGGGTCAACAACCCTCCCTCTGGATGACACTGGTGCAGACCCAGGGTCAATGGCACTCTCGAAGGGTTTAATGCTGAACTTAGCTCCTGAGACATGCTCTGATTTGCTTGATAAAGCCTGTGAGCTTCCACCAGACAAGGGCCCTGGTGAGGGGCCCCAGGCCCTGGAGGATCCCCAGCCGGTTGTCTGAGGCACCTGCCCTTCCCTCTGCCAGTGAGATAGCTGGTAGCTGGGGGGGGGAGCTGGGCAGATGGCTGTGCTCCCTGCCTCCTTTGTCCCTCTCTGGTGCACCTGCACCCTCCTCCTCTTCAGCCTCCACTATCACATCTAGGGATTCGCTTTGGGTTTCATCCACCTGGACATGGGTGCTTTCTCCCAGTGACAGTCTCTCAAACCCCCACCAAATCCCCACTGGCTGGTGACCGTGGTATAAACAAGCTGGTGGTGCAACTGGGAGCATACATGCCCCTACACAGGACTGGCGGACTGCCTATACAATAAGGGTATATAGGCAATCTGGTTACTGCCTCCCCCGTGAATCCACACCTCACACAACGTTCATGTCTTTTGCATTTTCCCCAGCTTTCCAGAGTCAGGACAGCAGTGAGGCAGGAACTGTAGCCAGGGGTTCCTCCTGAAGGGTCCCTTCAGGTCTCTCTGCATTTCCCCCTGCCACCACTTGCTGCCAATCCATGGTGGATGCCTGTGCCTGATTTTTCCCTTTCCAGTTCTCACACTCACAATGAGCTCAAAGTTCTTTCGCTCCAGATATGTGCAGCCCAGTTCACTTGCCTGCTATGAAAAGGTGCTCAGTAAAATAGTCTCTTTTTGCTTTGCTTTCCTCTCGCTATCAATATTTCTCCTCCACTGCTGGTCTCACTCCCTCAGCTCCACTCGCTCTGATTGTTGTAACATGGCACCTCTGCTTGCAGCTGCTATAACTCCCTCTCACCCATCCTCCAATCAGAACCCTGCCTGAGAGCCATGTGACCAGCAAGTCATGAGCGCACATCACACCAGCAGGCCAGGCCTAATACCTATTCCAGGCCTACCCCCACAACAGTTTTGTGCTGTGCCACAGGGCTTAACCAGGCCAGGAAGCCTGACATTGCCACAGACCACAAAGATCAGGGTCGGCAGCGATTTTGGGGTTCGATGAACATCCTGGACGAGTTCCCACAGCGTAACTCCCCCCTTCCTGCCCTGTCTAGGGGCATACTTTTACAATCGCAGTTGGTCCTGGCAAAAAAGGGAGAGCACTCATAAACATCAATATTCCAGACCTGTGTACATCAGTCAGTAGGGAAAAAGTTGGTCTCCTACCTGCTCGTCTTCACAGCTGTGCACTTTACCTCCTCTCTCTCTCAGCATCTGACCTCCTCCTCGAAACCGTCCACCAGACCAGGACCTCCCTCTGCACCTCCAGCTGTCTCAGGAGCCCATGCAGCCCCAACCAGTCTGGATCAAATATTGCCACTGGAATGCAATTCATGGAAAAATTAGTCAGACTGCAAATACAGGGGGAAAAGTACAATTTAATTTCAAAGACGAAGAACCTCTATGTGCAAGCACTGAGGCAATGGTTACCCCAAAGGGCATTAGGCCGGAAAGCCAAGTTTCAAAGAAATACAAACTCACACAAGCCTCCACAATGCAAAGCATCATGGGCTGCATATGCAAATCACCACAGAATATTATGCTGATTCAACTTTAAGCAGAAATGCATGGTGCCGAAAGGCCTCTCACACAGTTTGCAAAGGGTGCCAACAGAAGACATAGACACATGTTTCGTCCTACCAGGACTCATCAGTATGCTTTATCTGTTTGACATCCCAGTGGAATGAACCAGCTACCCTAAGATGGCCTATCTGGGTTATGTTGTGGTGAACCCAATTAAAACCAAAAACAATTTAAAAGACAAAGAACCTCTATGTGCAAGCACTGAGGCAGTGGTTACCCCAAAGGGCATTAGACTGGGAAGCCAAGTTTCAAAGAAATACAAAATCACACATGCCTCCACAATGCAAAGCATCATGGGCCGCATATGCAAATCACCACAGAATATTATGCTGGTTCAACTTTAAGCAGAAATGCATGGTGCTGAAAGGTCTCTCACACAGTTTGCAAAGGGTGCCAACAGAAGACATAGACACATGTTTCGTCCTACCAGGACTCATCAGTATGCTTCGTCTGTTTGACACCCCAGTGGAATGAACCAGCTACCCTAAGATGGCCTATCTGGGTTATGTTGTGGTGAACCCAATTAAAACAAAAAACAATTTAAAAGACAAAAAAACTCTATGTGCAAGCACTGAGACAATGGTTAATTTCATTTGCCTCCCCCTTTCAGTCAAATAACGCACAAACCACTATTTCCTCCCTAAACTGGCTTTTATCTTACACCTGTACTGCAAATGATTCCAGTGATACAAGGGTCACACACTTCATTAAAAATAGATAAAGGAGCTCCATGGGGCTATTAACTTTTACAATACTGGCTGGACAATATAAGACAGCAGAAACAAATGGATTCAGGCAGTCACAAGCAAGGATTTTCCTCTGCTCACTATCCGCTCAGGTGCTGTACCCAAGATTTATTTGAACTCAGATCCCTGCAATCTCCTGGCTTTTCTCGATCCAGTAAGTCATCCTTCTCTTTTCTTTCCCCAGGTCACTTTCAAACTGGCACTTGTCATACTCCCTTTTACTCTGGCACAGGACAGCTAGCTTCCTTCTCCACCTCAACCCCTAGGTGCTGGTCCAAGCCACAGGGGCATCCAAGAATTTTCCTGATGATCTAGGCCCCTGACTCTTCTTCAGCGGCTGGCACTAAGGCAACACTTGCTATGGTCACTCAGCTCTATCTTCGTACTTGCCTCACCACACCATGGCCCCAACTCACTCCAGGGATTCCACTGATCTTACTTCCTCAGGGTTCCTGCCAGGCCCACATCCCTGCTTCTCCTCCTTGGCTTGAATTAAGCTCCAGCATGGGGGCTACCCTCCAAGATCTGCCATTTTCAGCCTGTGACCTGCCCAGACTTCAGTGTACTGGCGCCCCAGTACCTGTCCCTCCAAACAGACCCCCTGTTTTAGGTGAAAGGCTCCCTCAACCCCCCCAGGACACCCTGCCACACCAGGTACAGTATGAGGGGAACCACTGCCACCGGTTCCCCTTCTGGAAGGGCCCTGCCATTGCCCTCCCAGTCCTGGCGACCTGGTAAACACACACACAGGCTTCCTAAGGGCTCCTACACTCTCTGGGCTTGCTAAAGCCTCCTACTGCCCTAGCCCCCTAGTGATGCAGGCTGTCTGTGTCCCCACGGAGCTCTATACCCCAACTCCTTGTCAACCACGGCACATGGAAAAACCATCCTGATTGCACTCCTTTAGGGAGTTTCCCCACTGGCCCTCATGGACCACAGAGCTCCCTCACTTGCCCACCTTATCTGCTCCTAAATCAATGCTCCAGCCTCCTCCCTCCTGTCCAGGCCTAATGCCTGGGCTGGAAAGGCCCTGATACTTCCTGTCAGTCCCCTTACATACTCTCTAATCCCACTCGCTGCTGCCACCTTGAGGTGTCCAGAGCAATATCCCCAGAGCACTAAACCCATTTCCTAGCTCGGGGGTAGGAGGAGGAGGAAAGGGATGCCTAAAAGTGGGAATATCAGCCCTTCATTTACATGGAGCTTACAGCTGGTAAACCAGTTCATATTCATACCTTGCCTTGAGATGTGCATTACTTATCATTAGAAAATGGGCACTGCAAAAGCTGAAATCTGATTGGCTGGAACAGCCTGACACCTTCAGTGTTATTTCTTAACAACGCCCCCTGAATAATGAGTTCCACCTGGCTGTACCCATCACCCCCTGTATCCCTGTGCCCATGCTCTGATAGCCACCATTTTTTTTTATTTTAGGCTTAGTGAGAGAGAGAGAGAGAGCTACAGCCCCTTCCCCCCAGCATAGAAAGTCCTCAAAGCAGGACCTCCAATCCTCTGCCCACTCTCACAACTGCCGCTACCTGGCAGCATGATTCCATGTCTATGAAGAATTTGCAGGAAAGTCCCACTCCTCCATTCAACCCCATTTTATACAGTTGTTCACCTGTACCACTGAAACGCTGCTACTGCTGTGCTCCGTAGAGTCCTGCCACCCAGATACACAGAAATCAGCCCTGCAACAGCAATCTTCATAGTTCTAAACAAAAACAAAGTACCTCCTTTTTTTTTTCTTCACAAGTCATCGGCCAATTTCCGTGTCCCTGGATAGTAGGTCACAGGACACTGCACCATTCCCTCTCCACAGCTGAGCCTCTTACTCTCGCTCTCAGTCTCACAACCAAAATCATATTTATCCACATAGTGCAAAGAGATAAGGAGGGGGGTGAAAACTTAAAAATAACTATTCCCTGTGTACAGCAATCAAAAACTGACACTCGAAACTAGTACCGAAAAAAATGGATATCACAAACAGCAACACCCTCTAGTGGCACTAAAGGGACTATTTTACAGAACCCGACATTTCTGTTCATTTTTAATATTTTTCACCCTTTTTTTCTTAAATCATTATTAAAAAAATAACAATGTAAAACTATTTTTTAAGTGCAATAATGCCCTCCAGGGTGGGCATTATGGAACATAACAGACCTTCCAGGGGCTATAACTCATTACGCCCCTGGGTGGTCCATTATATCCCAATAACACCCACTCTGTCAGGTACTATTGCTTACTCATTGCCACCTATTTCCCCAAGGTGACTGAGGAGGGTAGTACAGTTAGGTGTAGGGTTTTTTTCTTGGAAGTTGGCCAACTTAATTCATGATCAACAACTGTTATTTGTAAAAATTCTTGTATATTAACATAAATATCGAAGGGAGTAAGCCTGAGAATCAATTTTCAAGACAAAGATAGCATTTCAGAAGGAAAAAAAGCAGTCACAAAAACTGCTTCTTCTACTGCAGTAGCTACATCCTCTTTACTGGTTCAAGCTTCCTCATGCTCCAAGTCCTTATCTTCTGAGGCAGTAAAAAAAGCTTGGTGATGAACCATCAACTAAGAAAAGTAGATTTGTCAAAGGTACAGTTATTAAAAAAATAAAGGCAGTTGCAGGCACTACATGTACTAGAAAAGAAACAATAAGCACACATGCATACACTGTGCCACTTTCTCAAGATTCTACCATTTCTCATTCCTCTGTGTGCTCTTCAGAGTCAGACCATGTGGACAGCAGTGGCAGTGGGTACATTCCTGAAACAGAGGCAGTGCGTGATGGTGACTCTGATGATGAGGGCTTGGAGCCAGAGGAACCTGTAAGGTACCAGACCAAAAAACAGGGGCAGTGAAAAGAAAGTTTTGCCTGGCTCACCTGGCTCCTCTGCTGAGGTTGGGCCTCACCTCCAATCATTTAGTAAGGACATTGAGGAAAATAATCAAAATATAGCAATTAACATAGACATGCTGGATGATGAGTCAGAAGTTGCAATACCAGGTACAAAAACAAACAAGCATTTGTCAATGCCGAATGTTGTTGCACTGGCATTGGCATTGGCAGTGCTGGAGCTAGAGACGCATAATAGGAGTGGCAGTGAAGTACTGAAGTGACGCCAAACCCCACCCCCACCCTGTAGAGAGTGACAAACATTGGGGTGTGTCTTTGGGTCATCAGCTATAATGCTTATGCCATTGTACCTCACCCTACCCTGTAGACACTGACAAATGTTGGGGTGTGCTTTGGGGTCTTTGGGCATTATACTTACCCCCATTCCATAAGGAAATTCGCTGACGTGGGTGCAGTATAGGAGCGTGGGATGAACTTTGTGGCTGAACAATGCAAGGCACACCACAATGCCTGTCAGTGGCTACAGGGTGGAGGTGGGGGGTGGAATGGCGTGAGCATTACATCCGATGATCCCAAGTCACACCCTTGATGCCTGTCAGTCTGTACCGGGTAGGGTGCTACAGTTGGAAACCCTAACACCGTAGGCGTCTGGTGGTAGTTTCACTCCACATTTTCAACATGGGCTGCTTGCCAGGCCACCTCATGAAAAGTGGCACAATCACTTTGTTAGCTGAAAAGTGGTTTTGCACAGCGGCTGTGCCATTTGGTGACAGAGGGACGAAAACACATTTTTGGGCAGGATGTGGAGAATGACAACTGTATTGTTCATGAGGAGGCGTAAAAAAAAATGGCAACGTTGAAAATCTGGAGTGACAATATGAAATATTGGTGAAGCAATGAGCATGCATATAAACTGCGCAACACACATCCGTAACCCAATTATTTTTGGGAGTTTGGTAGCCACATTTGTAACATAGGCATTTTGGGACCTCCCCTTATGAACAGTGACACTGTGATTTTGTTAATCTGTCCCAAAAGTTGATTTCCCACAGCAACCATGCCATTGTGTGCCACAGGTGCAGAAACACATTTTGGGCAGGATGTGAAAAATGACAGCTGTACTGTTCATAAGGAGGTGTGAAAAAATGCCAGTGCTGAAAATCTGGCATGGAAATATTGCAAATGTGCGAAGTTACAAGGGTGCGTGGATACAGTGCAACACACGCTTGCAACACAGTCATTTTATGGATATTTGGCACCAAATTTTCCACATAGGCATTTTAGGACCTCTGCTCATGAACAGTGTCACTGTCATTTCCTCAAACTGTCCCGAAAAGTGATTTCGCACAGCGACCGCACTATTCTGCACTGGAGATGCGAAAACACATTTTGGGCAGGATATGTAAAATGGCAGCTGTACTGTTCATCAGGAGGTGTGAAAAAATGGCAAGTTTGAAAATCTGGGTGAAATATTACAAATTCATGATGTTATGAGCATGCGTAGAAACAGCGCAACGCGCGCTCATAAAACAGCCATTTTTGGGAGTTTTGTCAGCAAATTTGCAACATAGGCTTTTTGAGAGCTCCCCTCATGAACAGTGGAACTGTCATTTTGTTACTCAGTCCCAAAAGGTGATTCTGCGCAGTGACTGCGAAAACACCTTTTGGGACTGAATAACATCATGACCATGCCAGAATTCATGAGGAGGGGTCTCAAAAACCCCATGTTGAAAATTTGGTGCCAAAATTCCAAAATATGCTTGAGATATGCATCCAAGTTGCAAAAACCCTATTTATTCCATTATACAGCTTACCGGCATTTCCTCAGTTCGCGGTCGGCTTTGAAGAGTGCAGATGTGTTCCCGGTCCACCGAAGATCGTCCCACCGGACTCCACAGGTAAGTATGGGGTGAGGATGTGTGGAGAGGCAGGGTGCACAGTGGGTGGGCATGGGTTGTGGGAGGGGGCAGGGAGAGCGCTGAGGGACCGTTTCCTTTTTCCACAGGTACAAAGAAAAAAAATTTAAAAATTGCGGGACTGTTTTTCTGCTTACAGGGGCATGTGGCACGCTGGGGTGGGCTCCCAGCATGCCAACGGAGCCTTGTTTTTTTGGGGATAGACAGCTGTAGCCAACGGGGGATTGGGCACCCCCGTCAGCACACAACAAAAGGTGGGGGTTACTTTATGCCGACAGAGATTGGGCACCCCTGTCGGCACACAAGGAAAGGGGGGCAAGAACTGAGGGGATTGGGCACCTCCTCAGCATATAACAAATGGGGGGTTCTTTATGCCAACAGGGAGTGGGCTTCCCCTTCAGCACATACATTGGGGGAAGGGTATGCTGACAGGGGGATTGGGCACCCCCGAAGTCGGCAGTTTGGCGGGCAGTGTGCCACCATGTTAGTGTTTCTGGGTAAGCACGTCGCGAGGTCCGCTGCATGTGACAAACTTTGCTCGCATTGCAGTGGACCTTTCCTTAGATGAGATCACCCAGGTGGTGTGGAGCTGGCATGCAGGCTGATTGGGGAATGAGGGATGCACCTACTGATGTGTGCCCTGCATTAGCCCAACAGTGACCACGCCTCCAAATCTGCACTACCACAAGATGTTGGCTGTGCAAGCGTGCCAACATAAAAAGACATCCTCTTCTGCTTGGAGTTTTTTCACCTTGACCCAAAGAATGTGAGCAATTTGCTGTTTAAGTAAAGCTTCTTTCAACAGAAGAAGACATGCAACCAACCTTGGCACATCAACCTCAATAAGACACAGTGAATGCACCCTCTTCAGTGGGCAGGAATAAGTCACAAGGTGACATGGCAGAGAATGTTGTACATGTTAATGCTGGTACTCACACTGGTGGTATAGCTAACTTTTTCCATATACAGCACAAAACTCCCCAGACACCGAGTGGGACTTTGACTGCATCACACCCTTTATCTGCTAGATCTTTATCAGAATCAGAAAACTTTCCAATTAAGAACTGAATGAGTTCTTCTCTGTCTCCTCCAACCTTTCTTAGTGTGCCACAAGTACCTCAGAAACAGTTAACAATAGAGCAGGCTTTTGAATGGAGAACTAAATATGACCAAAGCCCTCCAGCTGTTCAGCAGTTAAGTTAAGCAATATCTGCAATGATTGCACTGGCTATTTTCCCACTTTCTACTGTTGACTATGATGGATTTGGGAGGTAATGAAACATACTGCCCCTTGGTATTAGCTGCCATCACAGACATATTTCTCCAGAAAGGCTATGCCAGCTCTTTATAGGGAACTGCATCAGAAGGTAAACACTGCATTGCAGTCATCAGCTATTTAAGAAGTACATATAATATAGAGGATTGTCTATGGTGAGTCATTCACAACAAGGATATTCTTGATCGAGAGGTCTCCTTGGCAATGCTAGACCTCAAGAGCGCAGCTCGAGAGGTCATCCGTTACCAAGGAGACCTCAAGATCTGAGAATATCCTTGACTGTGAATGACTCACCATAGACAATCTTTTATAGTGTATGGTGAGTCTATACCATTTTTTAAGCAGTATTAGGAAGTACCTTTTTGGCGTGGTACTCGCATTTCATTCACGCGCCACTTACTGTATATGTTTTCTCATCCACTGTCACCGCTGTGGCCCAACATCACCTATGCACAAATGTGTTCCATCTTGTTGTGCTGCACCAGTGACATACTTAGTGCAGCACAACAAGGTTGTGATGCACTGAGTGAAGCACAACAGTGCTTTTCTGAGAAGAGAATGGATTTCCATGCTCAACAGCGTTCTACCATACACTATATAAGAAATAAAGTATGGGCGAGTATACACAACAAGTCTGTGTTTCCATCGAGGGGTTGAGATACCAGCGTATGGACCTTGAGAGCGAGGCTCGAGAGGTCCATGCTGGTATCTTCAACCCCGAGATGGAAACAAGGCGAGTTGTGTATATTCTCCAATATTTTATTTTTTATAGTACATGGTTTGCTGAGTTAAAAATAAAAGTTTTTTTTTTAATTTACGTTTTAGCTTTACAAGGTTTCATACCTTGTGTTTGGTGCTCCTGCTTGCTGCCAGCAGCTGAGTCCATAGCCTGTTGCCGTGGTCCATTCAACTGTGACTGCTCTCAGCTTCGGAGTTGCTTGGCATGGTCTTATGACACTCGAGCAGCAGGATTTGATTTAAAAAAAATTATGGTCTGGAAACATGGTAAGGCAGTCCGTGTCCAAACCATCTTGGTAGGCAGCGCCGCCATATTTGTTTTTTTTTTAAGACATCTATTTCAACCAATAAGGTGGTGAGGGGTGAACCGGCTCTGAATATTCATTTCAGAATGTGCACAATAACTTTTAGAACATGCACAACAATATTTGGAATGTGCACAACAACATTTAGAATGTGCACAACAATGTTAGAGTAGCCATCAATTTTTATACATAATAAGCAGCAACCATATACTATAACAGATATGTGGATGAGTGGTGAAACAACAAACTACATGATTATCACCACCCACTGGGTATCATTTTCCTCTGCAACATCCTCTAGCACTACCAGGCACCAACAAAATCCACAAAAATAGGCCACCCTCTGTATTGCAAGCTTTGACAAAGAAAATCACACTGGTGTGAACATCTTACAGGAGCCATAGAAACGGTTCTCAGAATGGTTTTCCCCTAATGGCCTTTCCCCAGCTTTGTGGTGCAGACAATGGAGCTAACATTGTGAAATGTATTAAAGGATGGTGGGTTTCTGCATTTACCATGTTTTGCACATACACTTAATTTATTGGTACAGGACTTTCTCATTGAAGACCGGTGTGTGCAGAATTACCTGGGTGCTGCACGTAAGATATTTGGTTAATTTAGGCACTCTGCAAAAACTGTAAAATTTTGTGGGAACTGCAAAAGCAGAATAACTTACCAATTCACCAAGTAAAACAAGAAGCTGGCACTAAGTGGAACTTCACCTTTTACATGTTGCATAGGCTCTAAGAACAATGCAAAATAGTGTAGCAGTACACCATGGACCATGCAGTAGGGAAAGGGATGTTATGCTCACCTCTGGGCAGTGGAATCTTGCATTGTATTTATGTCAGTTGCTACAACTATTTGTGGAAGCAATGCATGAAGCAAGTGCTGACAGCATAACCACAAGTCAAGTCATTTCATCGCTACATCTTCTCATGCAGAGACTGGAAAGATTCTAAGAAACATTTGAAGAGTAAGGTGCATGCACAGGTTTCACTCTTGCTGAAAAGCTGTCTTTGTGTTTGGAAACGGACCACAAGATTGCCATGATTTTGGAATCTGAACATTATGTGATAGCAACAATGTTGGATCCACATTTCAAAACAAGTTTGCCAGGTCTTCTCCAATCTGGTAGCGTAGACCTCAACCATTATAAAGAACAGCTCATTAATAAAGTTGCATTAAAAATGACAAGAGAAAATTTCAAATAGAAAAATTTAAGGGGCGATGGTTGTCCTGGTTTCACTGTCAGGCAGAGAAGGAAAATAAAACAGTACTGGAAGTAATGGCTCAGCTTTTCTAGACTGGTGGTTGTCCTCTTTTTGGTGGGTTTTATTTTACTCAAAATCCTTTGTCTGCTTTCAGGCCGGATGACCCTCACTCCCCCTAATATTTGGAATTTTAATAATATCAAGTAATAGTTCCCCACGCACCCTCTCATTTAGTCATAGCAGGAAAGCCTGTTTTTGTTCCATTGGCATTGTGGAGAAGGGACATGTCTACTCCTGAGCCATGTAGTTTTGGTTTGTTTTCCTTCTCACACTCTTTCCTAATCTACAATTTCTAATTTCTCTTTTCCCATGTCTGAGTTTAAAATATCAATTTGTGATGTGTCTGGAATGTCAGTGCCCCAATGGTTGATGTACCTTCCACCCTTCCCCCTTTTTTTTTCCTGTTCTTTTTTTTGTTGTTGTTGTATTGGTTGCTCTGTTTGTATTGATGTTATTTATTTGGTTAACTGTTACATGATGTTAATTGTGTGTTGACATATGTGTAATGTCTTGTCTTGGAAAATTAATAAAGTTACTATTTCAAAAAAAAAATTACAACAGAGACTCCAGCTAGAAGTGCTGCAGCTGATGATCATGAAAATAGCCATACTCCCTTCCAAGAAACAGATCCCAGTGAAGGTAGAAGAATAAGAAAATCCTTGCATTATGAATTGGAACCCAGGGACAATTTGTCTCGTGCCTCCATGGACAACATCTGGGCAGGATTGGATGACACACAGAAAGACAGTGCTGTTTTTCCTCCTACTGCAAGCTACTCCATAAGCAGTATGGTGGATGACTTCTTAAAGGATCCCAGAAAGATAAATGCTTGAGATGACCCACTTTAGTATTGGCAGGAAAAGGATGCAGTCTGACCAGCATTACAAAAAGTGACCCTTAACTATTTAAGTTGCCCAGCAACAAGTGTCTATCCAGAAAGAATATTTAGCACTACTGGCTATGTTGCTAGCAAAAGGAGGAGAAAACTCATTCCAAAAAATGTTGAAATTCTAACTTTTATTAAATTAAACTGTGGAGCCTTTGCAGGATACTCGGGCACTTCCAAAACCCTGCTCAGACAGTAGTGATGAGCCTATTGGCAGTGATGTTGGTGAAGAATTAGTACTACTGGGGTAAAGGGAATGTTGCTTCACCCTGTCTCTCATGTCATTCATGTCCTGTCTCATGCCAGTCACCATTTTGTTTCTTCCACAGAACATCTAGGGGCTACTCTCTGACTCTATGGTACATATGAAAGAATTTCACACTCATACATTTTTACTTCAGTCTTTTATGCATAACGTTAACTTCAATTTGTGAATGACTGTATTGATTTCTGGTAGACATCTTCTAGTTATGTACCCTTTGCCAAGTCTCTTAATTTCTTGGATAACACCCCATTCTGAGTTTTGACTAATCTATTGTTCTTGAATGAATAGTCATCTATGAAAGAAAAAATTTTATATATATATATATATATATATATATATATATATATAAGCACTACAAAAAAGTGGATATTCCCTTTCACAAATCACAGTGCTACCTCAGTCTGTCGACATAATTACCAGTTTAGTTTTGATGGTGTTGTAAAACAAAACAAATATACAAAAACATTTTAATAAACTGTAGTGTGCATGTGCATCCTAACTGAGTAAAAAAAAATTGTCAAAACTCTGGGGTCCAATCACTGGCACACAAACAATAAGGTCGGCTTATCAAAAAATCAGTTCAAAAGGGTGGGTGGGAGGGTCTATTCCATTATACTCTCTGGCCCCAGATATTCAAAAAAGGTTGTGCATGAAGCAGCAGTGTTGTACCATACACAACCCACACAAATACCCTGGTGCAATATTTAAAAGGGAAAAGTGCACCGCACAAATCCCAATGCTCCGGAGCGCATCAGTAATGTATGCAGGCACAGGTAGGGGGGGTGTGCCCATGCATAACCTACACAGCCCAATATTCAGCCCGGGATGTGCAGAGTCATGCATGTGCAACCCCTACTTGCACCTGCACAAAGTTACGCCAGGAAAAAATGGAACAAGTGATGGCCACCCACAGGTAAGCTGCTGCATTGCAGGGTGCAACACAGCAGCTGCCACCTGTGGGTGGCCTCCCAAGTTCCTGCTGCACCTTGCGGCGCCCCCCATGCCCCATGGGGGGCATCCGTGTCATGAACTCCCCCCAAGTCCAATATCCTGGTGGTCAAGTGGATCGCACTGAGCCCGATCGCGGGCATCAGTAATCACCACCCCTAGTTCAATATCCCGTGGTCTAGTGGACCGCACTGAGCCTGATTGCGGGCATCTGAACGCACCCCCAAGTCCAATATTTCTGGTGGTCTGCGTACTCACCTCACCACTTGCCGAGCACAGCCTCGCCAGCCGGTGGTAGCACCACGCCACGCTCAAACATTTCCACCGACAGCCTGCAGGGCTGCACACCTACTGGTTCGCCAGCACAATATCGGCGTGTAGTCTATATCAGACTACTCAGTCCAAATATGTGAATGAATTTATTTACATATCTGACTGAGAAATGGTATGGCTGCATGCCCATTGGCCCATGCTGTGAACCACGGGTGTGCAGCCCTCACCGAGCTGTCAGTCAGTGGGTGGCAGGGCGGCAGGTGGTGGTGCTGCCACCCGCCGCTGACGGGGAGCGGGCGGGGCCCAGTGGGTGGGTGGGTGGGTGTACACTAGACCCTAGGGGTATTGGACTTGCGGGGTGCAATTACAGATGCCCATGATTGAGCTCAGTGTGGTCCACTAGACCACCAGGGATATTAGACTTGGGGGGGCTGTACTGTTGCCCGCGATCAGGCACATAGAGGTCCACTGGACCACCAGGGATATTGGATGGTTCTTCTTTTATCTTACAGGAATGCCTGTGATCAGGCTGCAGGGGGCATCGGTCCCCGATGGCTGCTGCCTGTCAGGGCGCCAGGCGTAAGTCGTCGGGGATCAGCACCCGTATGCTAATGGCATGCAAATGGGGCCGTAATGAGATGCAAATGGCCCCCTGTGCACCTTGCATAAATTATGGCCCCATTTGCATGTCCCTGTTTGAATATCGCAGGTGCTGTGCATGGCACAATGGCACTTGCGCCAGCGCATCTCCATCCTCCACTCTGGCCACTTGCGCTGGCACAGTGCCACTGCGCCATGCACAGTGGAGGTGGCATGGGTGCGATATTCAAAGCTGCTGTGCCATAGCGCAGCTCCGTTGAATATCGCCCAGGCCACACCCCTGCGCAACAAAGTTGAGCTGCACCCAGGCTTGCGCCACAGCCTGGTGCAGTTTGAATATCTGGGCCCCTGTGTACATGTTGTTTCACAATGCTACCTCAGTCTGTCTACATAATTACTAGTTTACTTTTCATGGCATTGTACTGCAAAAATAAATAAAAAAATTAAAAAATGGTAGCATGCATGTGCATCCTAACTAAGTAAAAAAAAATGTTAAAACTCTGTGGGCCCATCATTGGCAACACGAACAACAAAACTGGCTTATCAAAAAAAAAAATCTGTTCAAATGGGTGGGTGAAGGTTCCAATATATTCTGTGTGCATGCTGCTACCTTTTTAAAAAATATATATATCCTCTCCTCTCAGACCATCATCTGTCATTTACTGTGTCCTCTGTAACCCTCCTTCAGTCATCAAGTCACGTTTGTTAGCAGTGCACAACTTGCATAACAGAGTAAACAAGGTAGCCATAGATTACGTGTGTGTGTGTGTGTGTGTGTGTGTGTGTGTGTGTGTGTTATTCTTTGGTAACTGGGTAAGGCCCACTAGGCACAAGTGCCTGTTTTCAGGGGTGAGCCAGGAGCACTGGGACTAGGTTAAGTAGTTACTTGCTCTAAGTCACGCATTATGCATGTGGAGGTTGCGGGAATCAAACCCAGGTCTGCTGGACCAAACTTAGTCACAGCTCATTACTCTAACCTCTAGATTATACTGCCAAGCTACACTGCTATACTCAACTGTTATATTAGCCTACAGTATGTCCCTTTATTCAACATGTCTTGTCTCCTGTCATTTACCGTGAATAATTTAGACTGCAAGCTAATGAAGCTACATGCTTATTCAACTTTAGTACTGGCTAAAAATATCTTACAAGACAGATAATTTCCTGTGAGCTTACTAACAGCTGGGCCTTGCTAGCTGCCATGCTAATAAACAGTTTTTCTACAGAATTTAACCTGTTTTCCTTTATATTACATCTTAAAATGATGGCACAGATCACATTTTATGTTGAATGAATATTGGCCATGAATCCAAAACCAAACCCAGACCCAAAACCTAATCTGATCTGGCAAAATGAAAACCTCCCTGGTTTTGCACACCTCTAGTTATTGATACAGACTCTGATTCAAGTGGACACCAATCAGAGAATAACAATAGAAGATAAGCATGAAGAGTCAGAAGGGGGAGATGGAGGAAATATAAGAAGGACCCTCAGAGAGAGAAGGCAACATAACTGTAAACTGTGAACCTTTCTAAAATTGAACTATCAAGAGAAGAAATATCACTGCTACTTAAGGGACTTAATTTTGTGTCTACCCCAAAGTTTAATGACTTTCAGATATATATATATATATATATATATGGACCTTTTCAGATTTTCAGAAAAAAACTATCTTCATTTCTACTTTGGGCCAAGGAATAGAGATATTTCAGAAAGCAACAACATGGATTATATAGATTCTCCCACTAAACCCCAAGGGGATTACATGGATGCTACCATAAACAGCAATTCAGGAACTGGCGTCTATTGAAGACTTAGCAACAGGAGATATTATGCTGAATGTCAGCCAGGTTTTGAACAACTTAGAAGTACTCCTGGAGCTGTTACAAGAAAATGAAACTTTTACTGATGACAACACTCCTGGAAGTGAGAACATTTCAGACTGCTGTGCTTTAAGAGAGAGAGTTTATTTAAACAAAATCAGAATTTTGTCCTAGTGTAGTTAACAGCACAATAAACGTGTATGAAAAACTGCCCTTAGCCAGGTTAAATAAATGCTAAAGGATAACAGATGTATGAGCCTAACAATCTTACTCCGCCTGTGCAACTAGCGTTGAATAAGTGATCTGATATGGAAGAAATTGTGATTAAATCTGTGGATGAAGGGGAAATGTAGTTATTATGGACAGGGACAAGTATGGTAACAACATTGCTTCATGATGTAAACAACTACAAAAAGTTAAGAGATAACCCTGTGCATGTGTTCAAGCGGAAGTTACTGCATCTTTTACAGGAAGGTATGGTAAAGGGAGCCATTAGTAATGAGGAGCTCAAATATTCATTTTGTGAGCATTCTATAATTCTGATATACTATGTGCTACTCAAAATACATAAAAATTCGAGCAATCCCCCAGGTAGACCAATAATGCCAGGGGATGGGATCCCTCACAGAGCACCCTTATGAATTTGTTGATCATTTCTTACAGAATAGAGTAACAAGTTTACCCTCATATTTGAGGGACACAGGAAATACATTGAGGAAACTCAGTAACTTTAAGTGGGAGGATGATCTTCTTTGGCTGAGCATTGATGGTGAGACCCTATATACGTCAATCAAGCATAGGGATGGCACAGGGGCATGTATGCATTTCCTGAATAAAAGTCCATTGAACGAAATAGTGCCAATAGACTTCATGAGTAAGGCACTTGAATTTGTGCTCACACACTTCTTTAAATTTGATGATGAATTTTTTTCTTCAAACCTGTGGCACATGCATCCATGGCTCCTGCTTTATGCTAATTTATTCCTGGAACTCTGGGAAGAAAAGCTGATTTATAATGGAAATGTTAACCCCTTCCTAAAGAACATTATATGCTGCTACCTGTACATTACATAGATGGTTGTATCTGTATATGGAAGGGGTCTGAAACTAGTGCCAGAGAATTTGTGGAATGGCTCAATATTAATAACCGAAATTTACATTTTACTTCTAACATCAGCAGTAGTTCAATTAACTTCTTGGATGTTCCACTTGTAGCTGACATTACTAAGAGGACAAGTGATCATGAAAACGCTCAGGAAAGTAATTGCAACAAATTCGTTACTGAGATATGATAGCTCATACCCAGAATCATTGAAACAATTAGCAGAGCCAGTATCAGAAATGTTTAGTGAGTCTCTGAGCACGGGAGAGGTCCCAGAAGACTGGAGAAGGGCTCATGTGATCCCACTCCACAAGAGTGGTAGCAGGAAGGAGGCCAGGAACTACAGACCAGTCAGTCTTACCTCAGTAGTGGGCAAGATTATGGCGGCACTCCTTAAGGAAAGGATAGTGCAACACCTGGAATCCATAGGAGCACAGGATCCAAGACAGCATGGGTTTAAAAAAGGAAGGTCCTGTCAAATTAATCTCATAGATTTCTTTGACTGGGTAACCAGAGTGCTGGACCAAGGGGGAGCAGTTGATGTTGTCTACCTTGACTTCAGCAAAGCTTTCAATACTGTTCCACATAGAAGATTGATTAGTAAGCTGGGTAGGCTCAGGGTGGGTCAGAAGTTGGTCAACTGGGTGGCAAACTGGTTGATGGGCAGAAAACAGAGAGTGGTGGTAAACGGGAGTCAGAAGAGATGTAAGTAACAAGTGGGGTACCTCAGGGTTCAGTCCTGGGGCCAGACCTCTTCAATATCTTCATCAGTGACATTGCAGATGGACTGGAGGGTAAGGTTTGTCTGTTTGCAGATGACATCAAGCTCTGCAACAGAGTAGATGATCCAGACGGGGTGGTCAGAATGAGAAGAGATCTGGATAAACTGGCAAAATGGTTGGAAGAGTGGCAACTGGGGTTTAATGCAAAGAAGTGCAAGATCATGCACATAGGGAAGAGAAACCCTGAAGCCACCTATAGGCTGGGAAGGAAGTTACTGGCAGTCACAAGGGAAGAAAGTGACTTGGGCATCATCATCACCGATGACCTGAAATCATCTAAGCAGACCACTAAAGCAGTAGATAAGGTTAGAGGGATGTTGGGGTATATTAGTAGGGGTATCACAAGTTGGAAGAGGGGGGTAATAATCCCTCTTTACAAGACACTGGTTAGGCCCCATCTGGAGTACTGCGTGCAGTACTGGAGGCCACACCTTCACAAGGACATTAACCAAATTGAGGCAGTCCAGAGAGGGGCAACCAGAATGGTGCAGGGACTGCATCAGAAAACATATGAGGACAGATTAACGGAGCTCAATATTTATACCCTGGAGCAAAGGAGGGAGAGAGGTGATATGATCGAAACATTCAAACACCTTAAGGGCATTAACAAGGTGAAAGAGTCTAACATGTTTCAATATAAGAAAAATAGCAGGACAAGAGGACACAGCATGAGATTGGGGTAGGCCAATTAAGGGGTAATGTGAGGAAATTCTTTTTCACAGAAAGGGTGGTGGATGCATGGAATGGCCTACGTCAGGAAGTGGTGGATATGAATACAGTGCAGGGCTTCAAACAGGCATGGGATAGGCATAAGGGAACAATACAGATGAGTATGAATAGATAGGCCATTGACAAAGCAAAGGCCGATGGCACATTTATAAGGTAGAAAAAGAAATGGGGAGACTGGATGGGCCTTGCAGTCCTTATCTGCCGTCACCTTCTATGTTTCTATACCTTTCTGCCAATTATTTAGGATCTGGTGCAATTGCTCAAAGGATGCAGAGTTTGAGAAACAGGCCAGGGAACTTGTGTCAAGGTTCCGAGCCAGAGGCTATCAGAATGAAATACTCGAAAAAAGCTTTTCCAGATGTCAGTAACAAAAAAACAATTGACCTCCTGGCTCAAAAACAAATGCAGTATACAAACAAGGAAAATAATTTTGGGAGATCAATAATCTTTTCAACTGATTTAAATAATATTTCAGGAAAAACTGGAAATATTATATGGAGGAAATGGTCCACACTTAGAAGTGATGAGACTGTGGCAGGGTTAGTCAGGAGTTCACCGTGTGTAACTTTTCAAAAAACATCAAGCAATAAGGGCAGGATAGTATGCAGCCAGTTTTTAGGGAATAAGCAGAAGATTACCAGCTGGTTACCATCAAAATCACTTTTTTTTTAAATGTCAGACCTGTAATGTTTGCCAATATGGAAACCAGGGAAGGAATTTATGTGTCCCAAAACCAACAAAAAGGCCATAGTAAGGGAATTCATCACTTATACTACCATTTCTGTAGTTTACATTCTTTGGTGCCCCTGTGGTTTCTGTTACATAGTCAGAACCATAAGAATATTGAAAGAGAGAATTCAGGGACATGTTCGTTCAGACATGAATCAGAGATGTGACACTCAAATAAGCAGACATTTCCTGAAGTCCCACAACTCTGACACTCAACTACTGAACTTTATCTAACTTAAATGGTTTAAGACACCTACTACAGGAGGAGGAGACTACCTGAACCTCTTGTCACAGATGGAAAGTTACTGGATTTGCAGATTAGATACCTTGAATCTAGAAGGTCTCAATGGAATGTGGGACTTAAAACCCTTTTTTTGTAACCCCCCCAAAAAGTATTCTAGCTTTTCTACTCCCTGTGGTCCCCCCCCAAAAAACAAACACCCCCCAGAACTAAGTGTTGCTTGAGTATCTCTATGCCTTGCTGTTCACCATCTCAAATAAGCACCATCCCAAGCCCTCTGCGAAGTACGTACATGGTTTATTTTGTTTATTTTCTCTGATATAGTTTTAATGAATGCACAATAATTTGTGTGTTAGCTCTCTTCCAGATCTCTGTGACAGCTTTATCTTTCTTTCTGGAACATAGACACAAAATTCACCTCACTCCTTTCCTCCACTTGTGTTGTTGATCCCCATGGACTTCCCTAGATGACAAGAAGCGTGATCACACTGGGTAACAGTGGTTGGTGATGGTTGGTATTTCTTCTCTGATACTACACTTGCTTTCTAACTAACTCTTTATTTAGCAGACTGATTTAGTTTGCAAATTATAGAAGTTTTCTGTCTATGCAAGAGATAATCTTGTTTGTATAAAATAAACTTTCTGATAGTTTTGTAATATGTTTTGCATAAGTAATTTAGGTTGTTTGGTGATGGTATTATAGCACCTATGCACTTTACATGAGATAACACTAAACACTTGTGATTGTTGATTTCCTAACAAAACCTGTCCATCTTATGATGTTTTCATGTAGTGACTATTTAAGAGGATGTGTGATTCTCTGTATCCCCGCCTCCTGACGAAGCCTTTTGTGATGAAGCGCTGGGGCATAGTTTCCACTTCATGACTGGATCCAACTTGGGCCATTGTTATTTTCTTAGCCTGTGGCAACAAAATTATTTTTTTTGTTTGTTTTGCAATATCTGGCTCCAAGTTCAGTGTGAGTGGTTCATGGTGTCTTCAGAGTTGTCGTAGTTTTTAACAGGAGTGAGACCCCATTTCACCATGCACCCATTTTTCACTGTTGCACAATGAATACTTTTCCTGAACCTGTCCTTCCTAAAGCTAGACTGAAGGAGGAGAGGAAGCTGGAAGAGTGGAGGAAGTCTGCAAGCCATGAGTAGACTAGTTTCTCCTGTAGCTTTGCAAGAGAAGAAAGGAAGGAGATACAGCGAATGTTGCCGCACATAGAGGGATCACCCCCTTTGTGAAGGGGGAGAACCTTTGCAATCTTCCAAGACTGAGGGACAGTGCAAAGGGTGAAGGAGAGATTTAGGAGGTACATAAGAGCGGAGGCGATGGCAGGAGCTGACAGATGTAGAAGTTTAGGTCCATGCCATCTGGGCTAGATTTGAAAGGCTTGAGTGAGGAAAGGGTGAGCGAGGTCTCCTGGGGAGCGACAGGGAGGAAATCAAACCTGGGGGGGGTGAGGTACGGAGGAGGGAGGAGAAGGGGGAGAGGAGAAGAGTCAGGAAGTGAGAGGGAGGGGAGAGCACAAGTGGTAAAAAAACTAACTGAAGTGAGCATCAACAGAGGGAGGGTTAGACACTGATGAGTCATTAATCATGAGGACCGGAAGAGAGGACTAGCCTGGGGGGTCAAAAAAGGGAGTGAATCACCTTCTAGAATTTGGCTGGGGAACTAAGATTATTCTGGAGATTGGTCTTGAATTAGAGGGACTTAGTGGTATGAACAGCCTTAGTGCAAGAGTTCCTAAGCACTCTGTAGGAGAGGAGGTCCAGCAGGGAGCAGGATAATTTATACCTGGCCCTGGCTTGGCCACAGCTCTTGCACATGTCAATGAGATCAAAGGATATCCAAGGATGGTGAGAAGATTTAACCCTGGATTTCCTGATGGGGGTGTGCTTGTCCCTGACAGAAGTAAATATTGAGTGGAAGAGGAAGAGGACCATATCAATGTCTGGGGCAGTGAGCATGTGGGACTAGTCAGTTGCAGCCAGGTTGCTCAGTAGCGCTTCTTTGTTCAGTGAATGTAAGGACCTGGACCAGATATACTTTAAGGAGGATAGAGGGAGCTGGACTTTCCTGACACAAAAATGTTATGCAGTGGTCAGTAAAGTGTCCAGCACTATACCTGCTGCAGCAATGCAGTGGGGTTATGAGATGAAAACCCAGTCCAGGAGGGTACAGTTTGATGAGTGGGGATTGAGTCAGGTGGGTTCTGTGATGAGTTTTGAAAAGGTTAAGGGACTCAGTCCTGTGCATGGTTGACCTGGAAGTTCAGGAAAGTCAATTAATGTTGAAGTCAACTATGAGGATGAGCACACCAGCAGAGACATGTGAGGAGAGATTGGAGAGTGAGTACATCAGAGACAAGGGGGAAATTCTTGGTGAGGCATAGAAAACACCAATAAAATGGGTAGTGAAGTAGGAAAGAAAAGTTTGGCTGGCAGAAACTTGTGGGAAGAAGGTGCAGCCTCCACAAGAGTGATGTTGCAACAGAAGTTCTGGTGGACATATAGGGCAACCCACCACCTCATTTAACCCTGTCCTGCCTAAAGAAGTGGTAGTCTGGAATGGCCAAGCTGATATCAGGAATCCTGGAATTCTGTGACACAGAGGAGTTATGGAGCGTTATGAGACAGCCATACAGTGAGGCGATCCAGTTTAAGGAGGAGGCTCCTAACACTGAGGTGGAAAACTCCAAGGCCTTGTAGAATGGGGAGGACTAAGGTTGAGTTCCACATCGCAAGCAAAGAGAAGCAAGATAAAGAAGCAAAGAATGCGGTAGGATTTACATCCCCTTGGCCAAGGAGGGAAGGGAGGTGGGGCGGAATGGGGAAGGGACCGGATGGAGCGGTGGAAGAACTCCATGTTAAGGGCAGAGGAAGAAAGGAGACTAGAATAGATGGGGAAGGAGGGGAGAGCATGGGTGAAGGAGGGGAGGAAAGACAGGGGAAGGTGGAGAGGGGATAGGAGGTAAAGGGATTGGAAGAAGGGAAGGGAGCAGGAGAAAGCAGATGAGTAGGGCAGAGAGCATGGTAAGCAGGTAGGGCTGAGTGAAATTTATCTTCCACCAGAAGAATTCTGGCAATTTTTTTTAACTTTAGTTCTTTATTAAAAAATGAATTACCATATGTGACAAAAACAATTTAGAACATACAAAAAAAATGGTGCCACTCCTTACTAAGGAACAATTAATGGTATAACATGCTGAATACACTAAGATTACCTTAAACTTGTCATCAATGAAAATGCAATTTGATAACTCTGTAAATAAGTCAGTGGGGTCAAAATGATACTACATGTCAAATAATGATTTATGGAACAAAATCAGTTTTTTAACTCTTAATATATATCACCTGCTGGCCCAGCAGTGCTGAGGGCTAAGGCATCTGCCTTACCTCGCGCCACGCTGGCGACCCGGGTTTAGAAGTGAGCTTGGGCTGCCGGGAATCAGAGGGGGAGGAGAGGATCGAGCATCCGGTTGACTGCTCTCCTCTTCTGGGGAGGGTGGGCTATGGATCCCGTAGTGCTAGCTGCCTCTGGTGGAGACTGGGTATACCGCAGCAAGTGGTAACATTGAGGAGGGGACTAGAGGCATCAGCAGATGTCCTGCAGGCAGATGCAGGTACATGACCACCTCACGCTGGACATCATAACACATCCATGCCTCTGGGGAGGGGAAACCATGAAAAATGGAAAAACCCCAGCACCTGTGAAGGTGAATATGGGCCTAGCCTTTGGCCCCCATGCCCATGGCTGGACCCAGCTCATTAGCCTCTTGATTCCTCCTTCTCATTCCACTGCCGACTGGATTGTGAGAAACGGAAGCAGGAAAGAAGGTGGTGGCCTCACCTTGGAGGGGTATATAAGCCAGGGGATTTGCAGGATGGAGCAATGGAGGGGCCTGTCAGGAGGAGAGAAGGACCAACAGAGGGTGTTTCAGGCTGGGAGGGAGATAGCCAGAGGACTGGGGCCTCATCGAAGACAGTCCTAAAGGGCCAGCCACTGGAGGGAAATAGTGTAAAAATATATATATATCACCTATCTGCGCCAATGGATTTAAAAGGCTGGCTATGAGTTAGTAAGGTTAGCTGTGATCTTTTCCATTTGATAAATACAACAGATTAAATTATGCAAAGTTTCAATAGAAAGGGCCTGTGGTGCTAACGAAAATTTAGTGACTGATTTTCTAGCAGCAACAATGAATATATTCAGCAATTTTTATGTATCCAATGTCTGATAACCTATGGAGGCTTCTAAAAAGAGAAAGAGCAAAGGATCAAGCTACAAGCTCATGTCCCAGATCTCCTCAAGGGCCTGCTGAAGTTTATTTATTTATTGAAAGTTTCGGATTGCAACCTTTGAGCTGAGAAGGCTCATTTTCAGAGGCTCCAAGTCAAGTAACATAACATGACAGGATACATAAAGTACATAAGAATATGTTAGATACATGGAATGCCTAATATAAGCTAATTTACAAACTAGAGCAGTGAAAAATTAATACAGGGATGACTGGAGAAAGTTTTCAGACATAAAATGCCACAGACTAGGATAACACATGATTGTTGTTACTAAGTGCTGATAAGAATGATAGCAGCACTTGAAGGTGCAGTTCAGAGAACAGGCAAAGTTGGAAAGTGCAGTAAAGGTACTGGGTGGATGGATAAGTAAGAGTGAAACTAATGACTAGTTCTCAGCCTGTGAGGGCATTGTCAAGTTAGAGGATGAACTTGTTATCAACCAGAGGAGGCTTTGTCAAGGGAGCAATTAGTGGCATAGCAGCTTGGAAGGGGAAGGGTGTATGAAGGTGTCAAAGGTGATGCAGGGGCACGGGGTGGTATAGATCTGGTCAGGGGTAGGAGGGAATTGTAGAAGGGGGAGTTTTGGGAATCAGGGCAGCCATGTCAGACTAGGAAGAGTTACAAAAAGGGTCTAGTCACTGAGGTGAGCAGGAGCAGTTGTTATTAATGGGGACGCAGGCGTTTAGGACCTAATGGGTGTCCCATCTTGCTACCCTCTGATGTTACAGTAATGGGCATATAGTTGAGGTGAGCAGTTGCAGCTGTTTTCATAGGCAAAGTAGGAGCAGCGAGCCTTTTTAAATGGGCCCAGCTTGCTTATATCAAGGAGGGTCAAAGGGAGGTCATTTCACCACTTGAGACCTCGGTAAGCTATAGATTTTTGGACAAATGTGGTGCGCATATGAGGCACCTGTAGCATTCCCTTCACAGTACTTCTGGTGTTCTTGGCCATGACTACATGTTTAAAAAGCTCACTGGTAGAGCCAGGTATTTGGCCGAGGATAGATTTCTTCTCTAACAGACATGTCTGGTACTTTAGTCTTTGTTGAAGTGGGAGCCACCCAGTTTCCATGTGGAGTGTGCAGGTGTGGGTCATGTAGTCTGCCCCAAGAGCTAGTCGGCAGGCCTTGTTAAGGAGGGTTAGAATCCTCTTCAATGCTATTTCCATGCCTGCCCCATAGATCACTAGCCCATAATCTATAATGGATAGTACTGAGCTACTGTTGACCAGTCTCAGGGCTTCTGGAGACATTGCCTGCCTATGTCTGTAAAGTACTCCTAATTTGGTGTTGGCAGATTTTATGACATGCTCAATGTGTGCATCAAATGTCAGAGTATCATCAATTTGTATTCCTAGATATTTGAAAGTAGATACCTGCTCAATTAAGTCACCTTTGTGGCTCTTGATTGTTAAAGGACCATGTTTCTTCTAGTATACCGATCGCCCGACAACACCTACACTGTGAATGACAGTACAGTGACAACATCAACAGGTCACTGTACTGTCACCGTGGGACCTGGCACTGCATCCTAGGGGGTCTTACACCCCCTCCCAGAATCAACTCTGACACGGAGTTGATTGGTTAAAGTACAGGGGGTGAGGGGGGCAGAACCCCCCACATGGGGGGATTTCAAAGAAACAGAAGTGTACAGTGAACAGTTCTATGCCAACCGCAATTGCTGTCAACATAGAGCTGTCGGTGTAACATCAGTTGACAACGACATTGTCGAACCGGCATTGTAGAGCCATTTCTTTTTATTGTGGAGCAGAGTGAAACGCATGTCCTTGTTTTTTTTATAGTTAAACTAGAGCCGGTTCTGTTTGAACCACGATTCTAGCCTTTGGAGGTTGGTTTGGAGATCAGAGTTGATTTTTGACAGTTCCTTACCAGTTACTGAGATTACTGCATCATCTGCATAGAGTACCATATGAGTGGGCCATACAGAGGG
Organism: Neoceratodus forsteri; assembly: GCA_016271365.2. Lineage (NCBI taxonomy): Eukaryota > Metazoa > Chordata > Ceratodontiformes > Ceratodontidae > Neoceratodus > Neoceratodus forsteri. Next base: position 10,683,387 of record CM057456.1, read on the forward strand.
AAGGTAGTTTATGAACAGACTGAATAGCAACGGGCTGAGTATGGATCCCTGGGGTACGCGATGGGTAACTGCCTTAGGTTTCAAGAGGTGTCCGCTGATTCTCACACATTGTGTTCTGCACAAGAAGTAGCTGGCAAACCAGGCAACTGTGTCTGGGGAGAGACCGAAAGAAAGCAGTCGTTGAGGAGGAGTTGATGATTGATGATGTTGAACGCCTTTGTGTGATCTATAAAGATAGATCCCACAGCCATGCCTGCGTCCAGTGCGTCATAAAGTAAACTAGTGTAGTCAACCTATGCCGTTAGCGTACTATGCTTTTTACAGAAGCCGTGTTGTTGCGAACATAGACGACTGTGTTTCTCCAGGTATTCAGTCAGTTGGTCCAATATGATCTTCTCTAACGCTTTCGATAATGGTGGTAGGATGGATATTGGCCTGTAGTTTGATGGACTAGTTCTGTCACCATTTTTGAAAATGGGTCACAAGCGCCGATTTCCATTTGTTAGGGAAGACCCCAGAGCTCAGTGATTTGTTAAAGATTATAATAAGCGGTAAAGATACCTCTTCCAGTATGAGGGCTAGCAGCTTTATGTCTAGTTGATCACTTCCCATCCTTGTGTTGCCTAGTACCTTTGTGACACATCATATTGTGTCATTCCTGTTGATCCATCTAAAGTAGAATGGTGGTGTAATATTTTTTTGCCTGACTAGGCAGGCTTGGAATGGGAGGTGGTCTGAGTGGTGGGGAAGTTAGATAATTGTCTGGTAGTCCCACACTGATGTCTGTGAATGCAGCTTTGAAGGTATTGGTGATGTCCAAAAGCTCATGCAGTGTACCAGATGTAGTCATGATCAGGTCCAGTGGAGGTTTGGACTCCTTCCCTGTTAGGGATTTCACTGTATCCCAGAAGTCCCGACCATTGCTCCAGGTAGTGTCCTGAAGCTCTTTGTAGTATACGGCTTTGGCCTTTCCGATAAGTTTTGTGCACCGGTTTCTGGCTGCCTTGTATGCTGCAAGATCAGTTGGTTTCCCAGTGGCTTTAGTTTTATGCCATAAGTTGTCCCTGCTGTGAGCCAAAACAGGACAGGACCATATAATAAGGCCAAAAGTGACAGGAGAGGTCCTACCCTTTCTCCAGCAATGCACACCTCTAAGGGGCAAGAATTTTGCTTGCTTGGCTGGGGTTATAAAATATCTTATTAATTCTTTTTTCATGTGAACTCATGCCAGAGATATGACGACTTTACCTTATGCATGGAATACAGACCAGACAGTCATTGCTGCTCCATGAGAATAATACTGAGGTCTTCTTCCCAAGCTAATTTGAGAAGATTAATAGAATTGTCCTGGAGGGAATGTAGAGCCTGGTATACTTGAGAAATGAGATGTTTGGTATGATCCTCTCCCATCAGTGTGTGCATTATTAAAGACACTAAGGTGGGGATTTCCCTAACAGGTGGTTCAGATTGCATATGCAAGTCCCAGGCTTGTAGATGGTAAATGGTAAGCAGTCACTAACTCTGCAAAGATTAGAATAGTTGACCATTGTAGGAGCTCAAACCAGTATTGAAGGCCTAATTGAGGCCACCCTTTAAAACTAAGGTCCATATAAGAGGGAAGAATATCAGGGGTACCAGTAATAGATAAAAACTTGTATTTATACTGGTTCAGTTCCTCTTTATGCATCAGCTAGAACCAGGTGCGAAGTGTATTTGCCATGTAGGGATTATCAACATCGGTGCGGGGGTGGGTTGCTGTTAACAAAGATTTTGCAGGGTAACTGAGATCTCCCTCCACCAACTCCAGAGTCTTCCAATGAGTGGTATAGTCATCTGTAAACCAAACTACAAGATGTGAAGTTGTGCTGTTTCATGATAGAGTGACAGATCAGGGAGGGCCATGCCACCACTCTGTTTAGGGAGTTGTAAATCAGATTAATGAACTTGTGCTTTCTTACCTTGCCAAATATATCTTGCAATAAGTTTGTTCCATGTATTAAAATATGTGGAGGGAAGTGTAACAGGTAAGGTTTGGGTTAAGTAGAGTAACCTAGGTAAAGTGATCATTCAGATACTGTTTATCTGCTAGATTAAGGAAAGGGGCAGGTGAGACCAAATTTCAAGGTCCTTGCACAAAGCTTGTGTAAATTACTGTATGTCATAGTTGAGCACACAAAACCGATGCACCTCAATGGATAAAAGGACTCCTAAATATTTAAGGTAAGGGAGAGTCCATTTAAACTGAAATTGTAGCTGTATACCCTTGAAGGGGGACATAATGAATAGCCAAGACTTCTTTTTTCATCATATTAAGATTATAACTGGCTAGTTTTCCAAATTATAATAAAGAAGCACACAAAAAAGGAAGAGTGTGGTCTGGGTTAGTTAAGTATATCAATAAATCATCAGCATATAATGCTAACTTGTGTTCCTTGTTCCCTAAGTGCACAACTGTTATGTTTGAATATTGACAAAGGGTTTGAGCTAAAGACTCCAAGTAAAGGGCAAATACTGTTGGGAAAGGGGGCAGAGGACAGCCTTGTTGCATCCTCTGTTCTAAAGTGAAGGTGGAAGAGAGTTGGCCATTAACTTTAATGTATGCTATAGGATGGTCATATAAGGCCCAAATCATATCTACATATTGTAAAGGGAGTCCAAAATGGGGCAAAACTTCAAAATAAAATGGCCATGCCCCCCCCCCCGGTCAAAAGCCTTCTCCACATCCAAACATTTTGCCCTGGTGTCAGCTGATGCCATTCTGGTGCTGGTGGAGACTGCAGACTTTGAAGGGGTGAAACATAATTTTGTACAGTGAATGCACCCTGAGCATTGCTCTGCAGTATGCTCACCATCTCCTGCTGCCTGCTACTCTACACCTACTGCAGCTTTGCTGAGGCTGCTGGACCAATTATGTTTTCTGGTACTACATCCTCCATCTGCCATGGCTGTATTTCTCACAGGAAGAGGTATTACATTTAAATGATATTATTATGAAATATATTCACTCAAGCCACTGCAGCAATGCTGAGCTGACAAGTATCACTGTCCACTAATAGACAAGCCTGGCTAAATTCTCAGAAAAAAATGTATTTCTTCTTCTGTACACAGTCACAAACTTAGAAAAATGTCTCAAGTGCACAGCTGTGCACACACACAGAACAGAAAAGCAGCTAACTAAAATGATGAGAGTTGGCCAACTAATCCCACCCTTCCAACTACAGTACACTTGCTCTTGTTTAAGTGGCCATGGAGGGATCCAAGCCTGGGTTCCTCACAGGAAGGTTTCTGATATTATATTTAAATTATATGTATTATGAAATCAAATCATGCAAGCGACTGCAGCAATACTGAGCTCACAAGTCTCACTGTCAACTAATAGGCAAGCCTGACTACATAAATTCTCCGAATTTTTTTTTTCAAATTTCTTCTTGGGCACGTTGCAACTGAGTTCACAGCCATTCACACAAAGCAGCAACTGAAGCAATCGGAATCAGCCAACTAGGCTACCCAACCAGCTATGGTGCACTTGCACTTGCTTAAGTGCCCATGAAGACATCCAAGGCCTGGGTTCCTCATAGAAAGATTTCTAATAATAATTTAAATGACACTTATTATGAAATCAGGCAGGAGTGTAGCCAGAAGTTTTCAATTTGTACACAGTCTCCAACAATTACACCCCCCCATAAAAAAAATGTACACATCCTCTCCAAATGGTACCCTCTTCCAAACAAGTCAGATTGTTATCAGATGATTACTCTAATCTCTAAAGAGGTTATGTATCTGTCTCCTGAACAACAGAAGTTTAAACAGAGACACTCCTCAGTAGCCTACACTAACCCAAATACTACAGATTAGAATGAAAAGGTAAACAGTAAGGTATGGTTTGTGACAGGCACTCAACAAAACTGTACACAAATGTGTACAGTGAGTATGCCTGCCTACACCCTTGAAATCAGGTCACTCAAGTCACTGCAACAATGCTGAGCAAGCAAATCTCACTCACTATAGTCAAGTCTGACCAAACAAATTCTCAGAAAAAATATTTTTTTAAATGTATTCTTGGGTCCACAGCCAGAAACTTGTCTTGAGTGCATAGCCATGCACACACACAGAACAGAAAAGCAGCTAACTAAAGTGGTAGGAGTCAGACGACCAGTTGGACCCCACCAGTTACAGTGCACTCACACTTCTTTAAGTGGCCATGAAGACACCCAAGCCTGGGTTCCTCACAGAAAGATTTCTGATATAAATTTAAATTATATTTATTATGAAATCAAATCACTCAAGTCACTACATTAAATGCTGAGCTGACAAGTCTCAGTATCAACTAATAGTCAAGCCTAACTAAATTAATTCTCAGAAAAAAAATATTTTTTTCATTTCTTCTAGGGCACGAAGCTAAGCCACCAACAACAGTAGAAGAAATGTCCCTAAACTGATTGCATTTCAGTTAGACTACTTGCCCTGTTCTTTGTTTCAGACAACAACTAAGTTACAAAAACATTCAATTTATAATCAAAATAAACCCCTACAAAATCTTTCTCTCTCTTAAGCTTTTAGTCCTCACTACACAGCAGGTTTAAATCTCATTTGTTAAGTACAGTACACACACATACACACACACACACACACACACACACACACACACACAAGAACAGCCTGTGTATGTGTGCTGTTGGGGCCTGCCTGCCTGCCTGTCTCCTTCTCTCGAGCCTTCTATTTTCCCTTTCTTAAAATCCTAATTTTCATTGTACAGTGCAAAAAATGGCACTCTGTAGCTTGGAATATAGAAAGGGAACAACAAATGTCAAGATTTTTGATTTTTGTCTAGTTTTAACAAGTGGATGGAAGTAGATTATTTCTCAGCAGCAGCCCAAGTCATCTCCTGCCTGAAGCTTCCATGAGTGTTGGGTCACATGACCTGTTCTCATTTAGCTTCCAAAGTGTCCTCTGATTGGACAGGAAATCTGTGGAGATCTTGAACTCTTGCTGATTAAGAAAATGCCAAATAGCCACAAATAGCACTGATCACGATCATTCGTTTTTCTTCCCTAGTAATGAATAGCCTATTATTCATGGTATTTGGGAAATGCTATTCATTACTCATACACACCTACTCCCTCTGTCCCCTAAACTACCCTACCCAAGTTGCTTATTATTATCTTCTTCTTATGGTGCCTCTCTCCAGTTTTTAGCTCAAGCATTCTAATATGCTAGTATCCTTTGATGTTTTATAAAGCTGGATTGAGACGTTCCTTTGTTTTATAAACTTGGATTGAGACTCCCCTTATCTTTCTTTCGTCTTAGCTAAATAGCTTCAGTGAATACAGTTTCTATTTATATGTATTCTCTTTCAGCCCTGTTATCAATTTTGCAGCCTTTTAATGTACCCTAAACACTCTTTTAAAGGGACACTGTCACCACTTTACTTACTTTTCAGCAGGTACTCCCAAATGTGCCTGCACTGTCTGCAGCAGTCTGTCTCTTGATGCATACTTGTAAATGGTGCTGAAGCACGGGAAGGCTTGTTTATCTGTCCTTGTCCCCAAGTTCAGCTAAATAGAGTTTCTAATATGAGAAGAAAAGCTGAATTCGGGACACTTTCTCTGGTTTTGAAACAAGCACGTTAAATTATGGTTTGAAAGTTGAGCCGTGATACTAGGCATGCACGTATACACATGTATGTATAACCTTTTTGTAACTTGGCACTCAGGACCAGAAACCATCCTCCAAATGTAATCTTACCAGTGACCTGCAGAGTAGCAAGATAATCTTGCATGATCTACCAACAAAATTTCTCTTGATACACCCCATGATCTGATTTCCCTTGTGTGCCAAAAACGTCACAGTTCACTATACTTCTGATTATAAGTGACACTTACTCTTAATGTAGTTTCCACTTCTGTTCAGACTCACTGCCCTTTTTGCCATTCAAATAGCATTCTGCATTCTGACTTCTCTTCTTTAGGTACATCACTGTATATTTTTCAACATTGACTTTCAATTTTCCCTGCTTGGCCCATCCAGTTATTCTGTCAGGAATCACTTTGTAGTAGATACTTGGTCCTGTTTCTTTAAGATACCTCCTAGTTTAGTGTCATCCTCAGATTTCACAATCCAAACATCTATTCTTTTGCCGAGGTCACTTACATACACATTGAACAAGGCTGGTCCCAGAATGGATCCCTGAGGTATGACACTAGTTGCATTCCCCCAATCCAAATTGGATATAGTGATCCTAAATTATTGTCTCCTTGAGCATAACCAGCTTTTTATCTAGTGCAGTACTTCACCTCTTATTCCCTTTTTGTCAAGTTTACTAAAGAATTTTATATGTGGTGCCAGTTCAAAAGACTTCTTAATTACAAAAGTCTACTCTTTCTATCTGCAGACATTGTCCATCTACTCACTCAAGGAAAGAAAGGATTGAGAGGCATGATAGAGACCACCACATACCTCAAACATATCAACAAGGTTGACTCTGTTGATCTGTTTAGGTTCAGTGAGAATGAGAACACAAGGAGGCACAGTTGCAATTGGCATGAGGAAGGTTCTGGAAGGAAGCCAGGAGGCACTTCTTTATGGAAAGAGTGGTAGCTACTGGAGTAAGCTGTAAACCAGAAAATGGGGGGATTTAAGAGGGGGTTGAATAAAGTCAGGGGGAAGGTAAGAATGATAGGGGAGGAGGCGGAGTGGCATGTAACACCAGATGCACAGTCTCCACATCGAGGACTCAATAGACCATAGTGGTATTCTATTGCTGGCAACTACAGATGTGAGTTACAGATCTGTATACCCCCCCCCCCCATGTACCCCTTCCTCTCCACCTGATCACACTTGAAAACAAGCTACTAGCTCAGCTTGCCTTCCTGGTCAACACTTTCAAGTCAATAAAATATAAGGGACTACATTTTCAAGAGCAGGCCCTCTCAGTTTTGCTTTTCAGTTCAATCACATAAAACTGAAGTATATCAGTCATCTCTCATACTGCAAGAATATAATAATATCACCTATACTTCTCCATGTACTGTCTTCACTAGACTGATGCCCATTTTCTAATCAGTGGTGGTGAAGGCAGTCAAGAGTTTCAATGCAAGGGGCACAAAAGTGCAGTATTGTGGAAACTTGAGTTACCTACAAACCAGGTAATTTTCAAAGTATCATTTCAGGAAAACTGGGATGGGTGTAACAAACCCAATGCAAAGTTCTGCATATTTGAATGTAGCCAGATCACCACATATGTTACAGTTACTTCTTCTGCTTTGTGGGATCAAACAAGGTTGAGGGACCTGGGTCGATATCCACTGATTGGGAGGTTCATATTCAAGTTTAAATAAATTGTGCTTTGCATCCATTCAGAGAAAGGTTTCAATGGGCCTCATGTGAGTATGTTACAGCCTCCTGGGATGCAGTACCTACCTACCTACCTCCTTCCCTATGGTGAAACATCACCCGTGAACCAACATAGTACAATAACAGTTCCCAAGGAGCATGCACTTAAACTCTAAACAGATGAGCAGCAGACAGTTCCTTCCAAACAGTAAACACAGCTTAAATAGCGATGATGGAGGGGAGTTAGAAGCAGACATGAGGTAAGCAGTAGAATATGTTTGGCCGGTCTTTCAGTGCCATGTGTAGGCCAAGCCTGATAACACATCTGACCGCTCTTTCCATGCCTTGAGCTGGCACAGCCAAAGCAAATACTTTCCTGGGCTACCACTAAAAATGAATTACTAACCCTCAGATGCAGTCCACTCCTACACCACAGGGCTCAATACAGTACTGTGATCTCACTTTCGTGTACTGGAGGCTCTACCCTTTCCCCACTGGTACCAGTACTTTACCTTAAAAACCCTTAAAACCCTTCAAGGTGAAGGGCAACAAAGGGGAGTGGCAATATTAATTCCAAGGAACATACAATTCATAATGCCGAGACTAATCACTGACAAACATGGGTGATACATAATAGCAACAGGAGAAAACGTAACACCCAGGTGACACTAGGTAGTGTCTTCCTACCCCTGCACTCAGATGCCTCTGATGCTCACCTACTCATGAAAACAATGTTAACAATGCTGTAGGTATACTTCTCCTGGGAGGAAACATTAATCAAGTCCTTAATCCAGCACTGGACGCCATCAACCACACCCATCAACAGCAACCCATTTAGGGTGGGCAGACATATGGTGCTCCACCCACTCTAAGCATAAAGACTGCACACATTATCCCACCCCCCCCCCACAGTACATACGTTCATCTCAACTACTTCTACACACACCAGGAACACGTGGACAAAGTGCAGTCTTTTATACATGGTCAAATCCTGTTGTCCCACCATGCCCCTATTATACTATTGCAACCCCTTAGGTGACGCTATCCCAAGGGCTACTACCCCTGCCCACATGTCTAGTTGCAGGTTAGGAGGCCTGGGTACTGAAAACCGGTGCCTCCACCAGGAGGACAGGGTTGGTGCTAGTGTTGCTGACCTGGGTACAGCCCTCCGGGACACTGTGACCCCTCTCTTTCCCCTGTAGTGGCCTAAACAATGAACAGAATACACAGGTACAATAGCCCCCAAACAACAGATATATTCCCATTCTGATTGCACTTACCACCAGACTGGTTCCACCTGTTCTGCCATGGAGACCTCCTGTAAAGTAAGGTTAAACACAGCAAACAATAGTACCACAGTGCTAGTTGTACAGAAGTGTACCATTTTTTTTATTTATTTAATTAGTAATTTGGAAAGACATTTGAGCGTGAGTACAGCATACAGTATATGTTAAATATAAACGGTATATAAAATTTAAGCATGTAAGTCCAGGGAGTGAGCAATTGCTCCCTTTGTCCTGGTGCAGTGTATCTGTAGTGTGTAAAATTGAATGCAAATAAAAATCTATATGCAAAAAAAACCTTCCAGGGAGCTCCCAAATGTCACTGGATACCCAACTGTGGAATCAGAGTAGGCCTGCGGTGTTGCACATGGTTGTCTGGCAGCGGTGCACTTTAAAGATTAGCAATGCTTAGTAAAACTGGTAAAAACCTCATACCCACAGGCCTCACATCCCCCAACGAGGTACAATATTTGTATTCAGGATCAGATGGCAAAGTCCAATAAATGTATTTCAACTGTTTTGCAAAGTATTGGTAACAAGTCTAGCCCTGAGTTTATTCGTGGCTCTCAGAAACCAGGAACTCTCCCTCGATGCACGGGGTGATGGTGCAGTTTATAGCAAGTCCCTTCTCCGGCCAGCTTTACTCCCTTTCTCCTTCTTTAGTGGTGCCAGGCTTTGACTATTCCTTTGTGCTGTTCAGGGTGCTCTCCTAGCTTCCGCAGTCGGTCAGCAACTGCCATCTTTTGCCACACATAGAAACATAGAATTTGATGGCAGATAAGGACCGCTTGGCTGACCCAGTCTGCCCATTTCCCTGCCTACTGGATAAGCTGCAGATCCTAGTTAACCAGCAGCATACTTCTTCCTACCCCCAACCCCTAGAATTGCCTTATGTCTGTCCCATGCATGCTTGAATTCCACCACTGTTTTTGACTCCACGACTCTCCGGAAGGCTGTTCCATGCATCCACAACCCTCTCTGTGAAAAATACTTCCTTAAATTACCTCTGAGCCGCCTCCCTCTATCTTCAAATTCCGCCCTTGTTCTTGCACACCTCTTTTTTGAAAGATGCTACCCTCTTGGACTTTGTTGATTCCCTTGAGGTACTTGAAAGTTTCTATCATGTCCCCCCTCTCCTCCTTTCCTCGAGGCTATCATATTGCTCCAGCCCTCTTCATAGTGTCTTCCGGTGCAGACCCTGCACCATTTTAGGTTGCCCTCCTCTGACAACTTCCATCCTGTCCATGTCTTTTAAGACTGGGTCTCCAGAACTGCACGCAGTACTCCAGATGGGGTTTCACCAGCTGTCTGTACAGAGGGATAATAACTTCCTGTTTTCTACTGGTGATGCCTCTCCCTATGCATCCCAGTATCCTCCCAGCCCTCCTTGCTGCCCTCTCACATTACTTGCCCACCTTTAGGTCATCTGATATGACTACCCCCAGGTCCCTTTCCATTTTTGTTGTTGTTAGTATCTCACCCCCCATTGTGTACTCTTCCCCTGGGTTTTTGTTTCCCAGGTGCATTACCTTGCACTTCTTAGCATTGAATCTAAGCTGCCATACATTTGACCATTCCTCTAACCTTGCCAAGCCCCTTTTCATTCTTTCCACCCTACCTTGTGTATCAACTCTGTTGCAGATCTTTGTCTCATCTGCAAAGAGACATACTTTTCCTTCCAGTCCCTCTGCAATGTTGCTTATAAAGACATTGAAGAGGACCGGTCCTAATACTGAACCCTGCGGTACCCCACTAGTAACCCCTGTTTCTTCAGAGTGGACTCATTTACTATTACTCTCTGTGTCCTATTCTCCAGCCAATTTTTACCCAGGCTGTCATCTTGGGACCCACTCCCAGGCTAGCTAACTTGTATATTATCTGTGTGGGACTGTGTCAAATGCCTTGCTAAAGTCTAGGTAAGCCATGTCCACAGCCCTCCTGATCTACTACTTTGGTCACCCAGTCAAAGAAATCTATCAGATTTGTCTGGCATGACCTTCCTGCTGTGAATCCATGCTGCCTTGGGTCCTATGCCCTCTGGCCTCTAGATACTGACAATTTTTCCTTCAGAAGTGATTCCATCATTTTCCTACCACTGAGGTTAAACTAACAGGTCTGTAGTTTCCTGCTTCTGCCTTGCTCCCACTTTTGTGAAGGGGAATCACATCTGCCTCCTCCCGTCCTCGGTACCACCCCATCCTCCCATGATTTGTTAAACAGGGTAGTCAGTGGTGTCACTAATTCTACCCTTAGTTCTTTTAGAATTCTGGGATGAATCCCATCAGGCCCCATTGCTTTGTCCACCTTCAATTTTAAGAGTTCTTTCAAAACCCTTTCTTCTGTAAATGGGCTGGTATCAACTTCTGTATCCAGAGTGTTTCTACTGTTTGTTTTAGGTACCTCCCCCTCTTCCTTTGTAAATACTGAGCAAAAATATTTGTTTAGTATCTCTGCCTTTTCACAGTCTCCTCTGCCCACCCACCACCCCCTTTATTAAGCCTCACTATCCTCCTCTTGGTCTTCCTTTGCTCCTGATGTACCTATAAAGGTTTTATCCCCTTCTTAACTGAGTTGGCTATCTTTTCTCGGTTTGGACCTTTGCTGTTCTGACTGCCTTCCCAGCTTCCTTTTGCTTTAACTGATACAGTTCTCTGTCCTGCTCCTTCTGTGATTCCTTGTACTTCCTGAAAGCTTTCTTTTTCTCTTGAACCTTCACTGCCACTTACTTTGAGAACCATAGTGGTTTCTTACATCGTTTAGTTGTGTTTATTGGCTTCACACAAAGGCTTGTTACCTCTGTGATGGCAGTTTTTATTATTCACCATTGTTCTTCCACCCCTCCTTCCTGCCCATTTGCTAGTGCATTCCTTAGGCACTCACCTGTTTTGGCAAAGTCAGCCCTCCTAAAGTCCAGTACCTTTGCCTTTGTATGGCTTGACTCTATTGCTGTGTTTATTGTGAACCATACTGTTCGATGGTCGCTAGTTCCCAGATGGCTACCCACTTCTACATCTGTGATCCTCTCTTCATCTCCATTTGAGAGAACCAGGTCTAAGATTGCTCCCTCTCGACTGGGCTCCAATACTAGTTGTCTAAGGCATGCCCCCTGTAGGGCATCTAGAATAACCCCACTCTTAAGTGGCTGCTGCAACTGCACTCCAGTTAACATCTGGCATATTCAGATCACCCATCAGCAATATCTCCCCTTTTCTGCCATACTAAGTATGCTTTCTATCATTTCCTTGTCATTTCCTCCCCTGAGAAAGTCTGTGCTCTAACCCCTGTCACGGATTATTGGTGCCATTGCCGGTCTCCGAATTACCCACAGTGCTTCTTCTCCTCCCTGTTTTCCCTTTTGTTCTGTTGCTTTGACTCCTTCCCTTATGTAAAGAGCTACTCTTCCTCCTCCTCTTTTACTCTCTCTGTCCCTCCTGTAGATAGTGTATCCTGGTATGTTTACGTCTCAGTCATGGTTTTGTGCGAACCATGTTTCTGTGACTGCCACGATATCCAGATGTTCCTCCTCCAGCAAGGCCACTAATTCAGGAAAAATAAAGACCAAAAACACACTCGTGCTGCGAGCCAAGGCTTAGTGGGGTGATGCTGAGAAATAAGGGGTAGCCAACCCAAAACGAACAGAACCAAAGTAATCCAACCACGTATGCGCTTTGTCTTTTGTTTTGTTTTGCCTGTTGGTCCGGTTGGTCCTAAGGGATCAAATAAATTTCTTATTTGCATATTACAGCGTTGGTTTTGGACCTGGATTTATCTTGTGACAGGCTTCTAGTGTGCTGGATTACTTTGGTTCTGTCCACTAATTCAGGAAGCTTGTTACTCAGACTACGGGCATTGGTACTCATTGCTTTCCATTTTTTGATGGCTTTACCTTCTGTTGCAGCATTCCTCACTGACCTTTCTACCTCGGTCTTTTTCTCATTTAGTACCCTGTTTTGTAGGGAGAGGCTGGGGTTTTCCTGCTGCTTATCAGTGCCTCCCCCCTTGACTAGTTTAAAAGCTTGCCAATGAAGTATTTAAACCAATTGCTCAAAAGACTTGTTCCCTTCCTGGACAGATGCAGACCATCCTGCCAGTATAGGCTGGTGTCCCTCCAGGTAGAACCCCAGTCCCCAATGAAGCCAAACCCCTGTGCTCCACACCATTTTTTCAACCATTCATTAAACTGCATTCATTACACAGCTCAGTCTAGGCTCCTAGGGACCACACATCCAACACACCATGCCCTGGCATCCACTCCCTAGTGTGGTGAGATTACCAATGCCTGGCTGCAGCACTGAACAGCTTCTAAGACTGACTGCTGATTCAGCAGGTCAGCTCTAGTAGAGCTGCAGAACAGCAAAGTCTCTCACTCAAACTGCAGCTTGCAGTTACACTTTCTTGGTGGGCTAGCATGCTATACAGAGAATAGTGGATGGACAACCATGCACAACAAGCATGTGCTGCCACAGAGGCATTCTGATTACATCAGAACCCCTTGTGCCAGTGGTTACCCAGCCACTATTTTTTATAGTCTGTAGTCTGGAATATTTACTTTTCATTTTTCTTAAGTGAACGCAGTCTTGCAGCACTCCTTGGCCACAATGAATATGCCATCAGTCTCAGTTCAGAACTTGAACTGATTGCTGTGCACGAGTCAATGCACTGTAAAGCATCAGTTGCCACAAGGATTTCTGATCAGCTGGAATGTTGTTGTACCACAGAAGGGTACAGCAACATTTCATGACCTTTGACCTATGGTGCAACATTTCAGCTGAGAAGGAAACCCATATAGAACAAGAGTCAGCTGTACACTGTTAACTCCTTTTTGGCAACAGGAGGTCTACTTTTCACTTCCCACGCTATCTCCTTAGCAGTCTGTCACCCACTGCCAGTCATCTGCCTTTTTCCCTCACTCGCACACAGACTGATTGGACTTGGGAACAACCCCTGCTGTTCACTCCCAGATCCCAGCTCATCACTGGTCCACTGGGCCATCAATCATCACTCAATCCCTGTTGCCATAGAGACAGGTGTCAGGGTGCACAAATATGGCAGAATCCCTGCTTTCTCTGTGGCCCTGGCCCCAAAAGTAATATTTTAAAAGGGCTTCTGCTCTGAAACATTTATTTGCAGCTCCCTTGCTCATATTTGTGATCACGATAAGAGTCTGGTAGGTCAGGCCTGCGATCAGGGAATCCCCAGTCCTAATTGTGCTCTCCGTCGATGGCAGTGGGCAGTCACCCTTTGATGTGTGGTGGGAGCTGCACCTGCAGTGACACAGGAGGTACCAAAGAAATCAAGCTCCTCCTCCCTGGCAGTAGAGTTCTTCTATGCCTCCACCACAAAATGAAAGTCTTCAGGGGACAGAGAAAGTGAGGCAGGATGGCTGCAGTTTGGCTGGTGGGGCATGGCTCCATGGATCCAAACAGCTAAGCCCCCACAATGGGGAGGGTCACATCAAATATTTGGAAAATAATTGCAACAATAGAAACAGAGACATGTGCCACCGTGCAACATCCGTCTGTGCTTTATAATAGCATATTTGTAGCAGCAGCTTGAAAAATATTGTATGTATAAATACATACCAACAAAATGGTTTTCTGTGAAAATGGAACAATGTTCTTCTGCCAGATGTGTGTGCGCGCTCGTGCATGCAAAGTGCTTATAATTGCTATAAAATAAGTCTCTGAAATATTTGTTTCCTCATTATATAGAAGGTGTAAATGCAATGTTCCACCTGCTATTCCTTGCACAGTTATACAAGGTATCTTTAATTTTTGCCTCTTGTTCATATGATGAATAGATCCATCTACACCTGCTTTCCCCCGATTAATTGGTTATCTAAAGGCTGTAAATTGGCTCCTGCCTGCTTCCTGTACTAATAACTAACATTTGTGTCTGATGCAAGAACACCCAGATCCTGACATATGCTGTACTTACAAGAACAATGGCAGGCAAGCACTAATGGCAAGGAAGAAACTGAAAAAGGCACAGTTGATATATTTTTCTTTCAGTTTTTAGTAAGCTTTTGAGTACTGTAGATACTGCAACGTGGGTTGTGTGCCCTTGATTTCAAGACTGTGTTTGGGGTTGTCTGAAATATTTTGTTCTAGCAGTGTGTATTAAGCCTACATGCAAAACAAGGAAGTGCTTACAGAAACCAGGTGCTAATCCTCATAAAAAAAAAAAACTTCAGTAACAAAATGATAGCACTTAAGACCAGTACTCTAATCATAAAAAGGCGTACTCACAAGGAACCACAACATTAATTAAAATTTATTCCAAGCAAAGTGAGTTTGTGTCCAAAACAACAATATGTAGAGCCCCGTTGATGGGTGTATCACCACTGATCTAACCTAATGTTTTGCCTCCTATGTCCAGAGGCTTTATCAGACCTCTGCCGAAGCCTCATGACGTAGGAGGTAAAGGGTTAGATCAGCAGCAGTGCGCCAGTCGGGGGGCTCTACATATTGTTGTTTTGGACACAAACTCCCTTTGCTTTGAATAAATTAATTAATGTTGTAGTTCCTGGTGAGTATGCCTTTTTATTATTAGAGTACTGGTCTTCAGTGCTGTCCTCCGTTCTGCTACTATATTAAAACTGCCCCTTCAATGTCTCAACTGCATAGCAGATCATTTTCTGTTGCCAGCAAAAAGGGCATCCTGTTTTTTTTTATATTAAAATCTTATTTGGAGTTGAAAGACATGTAACAATGTCTCTATACTGTCACTTCCAGCTCAGAAAACAAACATGTTCATTTCCCACACAGATTTACCCTTACATTTCTTGTCCTTTAGAGAGTGCAAACTGGGATGCATCACAAATCTGCCAAATCTACAAGCTGGGAAATAAGCACTGATTCAGATCTTTCTTTGATTGATGATTCCATAATAAGAAATACACAGCCTGGGCCAGCTTGTCAGTGCAATACCAAGGCAGCTGCCTGTGATGCCCGTGAACCCAGGATCAGATATGAGCCTGGAGCATCAGAGGCCCCCTGATGAAGCTGTGTTAGCAAGTAACTATGGAGGGTGAATAGTGGCGAGGGGGGGGGGGCTGGGGGTGCTGGTACACCTGGGTACCAGCGATCTGACGAACAAGTAAGCAGGGATGTTGAAGCAGAACTTCCATAGACTGGAGGAGAGACTGACTGCACACTAAGTCTCCCTGGCCTTTTCTGAAGTCCTCCCTGTGTGGGACAGGGAGGGGAAGCAGGATAGAATAAGGAGTGAGGTGATATAGGAGTTCAATGGGTGGATTAATGGATGGTGTAAGGAGAATGGATATCACTTTGTGGGGGACTGGGGGACTTCTGGGGCAGGGGACTCTTCAAGGGTGACAGATTTTAGCTCACAAGAGAAGGGGCTTGTGCACTGGGGCATACGTTTGACACCTACACTGGACATTTAAACTGACTGTGGGGAAGACTGGGACTAGGGGAATCATGGTGGCAGGTGAGAGGAAGGGGATCCTAGCTAGTACTCTGCAACATCTGGGGCTTGTAGCAGGACAGCAGGTACAAAGAGAGCTGTGGCCCTAACTACACTAAAAGAGGGGACATCAGTGAGAGGAAATGCAAAGTGTACAAACACCTAGAAAAGCAAGATAAAAGGGCAACAAAAACACAAGGGTAGTAGCTAAGTAGGATTAGGGATCAGATGGAAGGATGTATGTCTTAACGCCAGAAGCTGAAGGATTAGAGGGTGGTGGACATACTTACATTCCATGGGAGAGGGACAAGGAACAAGCAAGGAACTACAGACCTGTCAGTCTTACTACTATTGTAGGGAAGCTGATGGTGTCACTGCTCGAAGAGGACCTTGTGGTCTACTTGGAGAGCAATGGTCTCCAGGATAGTAAACAGCTTGGATTCCTGGCAGAGAGGTCTTGTAAGACTAAGCTGGTAGTTTTCCTTGACTAGATGATGAGGGAATTGGATAGGGGCCATGCTATGAACTTGCTGTACTTTGCCTTCAGCAAGACTTTTGACTTACTGCTGCAAAGACACTTGCTGAAGAAGAGGGAGGATCTGGGTGTGGCTAAGGCCATAGTAAACTAGGTAGGTAGTTGGCTAAAGGAGAGACAGCAGAGGGTGGTGGTCAAAGGGGTCAAATCAGCAGAAAGGGAGGTCATGAGCGGGGTACCACAAGGACATGTCCTGGGTCCGGTCCTATTCAGTATGTTTATCAGCGACATTGGTGAGGGAATCCGCGTCAGGTTGTGTCTCTTTGCAGATGATGCTAAGCTCTGTGGGAGGGTGCATAGTGACAAGTGAATTGGAGAAATGCAGAGTGATTTACACAAGCTAGAGGGGTGAGTTAAAGTTTGGCAGCTGAAATTCAATGCCAAGAAGTGCAATGTAATGCACCTAAGGAACAAGAACCCCAGGACAGAGTACTGGATGGGTGGGATGAGACTATGACTGAGGAAAGGGGCATTGGAGCTATCATCGATGACTTCCTAAAACAATCCAATCAGTGCGACAAGGCATACAGCAAAGCAAGTAGGATGCTGCGATGTATCAGGAGGGGTACAGACAGCAGAAGGAAAGAGGTAGCACTTCCCCTGTATAGATCCTTAGTGAGGCCACAACTGGAGTACTGTGCTGAGTTCTGGAGTCCTTACTTCAGGAAAGATAGGGATAGGCTGAAGACAGTGCAGTGCAGAGTAACAAGGCACTGGATATGTACTTTCTGGAGACCAGAAGGGAGAGGGGAGATATGACAGAGATCTTCAAGTTCCTAAAAGGAATTAATAAGGTGAACTGTGGAGAAATATTTAGCTTTAATACTAGCGCATGGTCATGTGGACATGAGTGGACACTGACAGGAGGGATGTTCAGGAGGGATATGAGGAAGTATTATTTTACAGAAAGGGTGGTGGAGCTCTTGAACAGTCTGCCAGCCAAGGTGGTGGGTACTAAAACCCTTGGTGGTTTCAAGCATGGCTGGAACAGAATGAAGGATATAGTGGTTGTTACGAGCAGCAGACACTTGGAGGTGAAGGAGAGGGAGATTGGTGAAGGCTAGGACCCTGGAGGGACAGTAGATCTCAGGGCTAAATAGGGAAATTGGGCAGACTGGATTGACCATTGATATTTTTCTGCCTTCCTTGTCTATGTTTCTATGTGTAACCCCCGTCTCCCTCATCTAGGGGTATAAATTATAATTGCAGAAGTTCCTGGGGGCATAAGAGAGGACTAGATGAAGCACAACACCCGAGCCAGTGCACCCCCAAATAAAATAGGAAAAATATCTGTTCTACCTCTTGATGACTTCATTTCGAGGTGTATTCTCGATCTCACCTCCAAATCTAGATTTTGTTTTTCCCCTGAACACTGACCACTGGACCAGGATCTCCAAACTGCAACCTCCTGTCTCTTCTGAACCCCAGAGCCGCTCAATCCCAATGCAGCCTGATGACAACTTCTGGAATTATAACTTATGAAATAAATGAGACACATGGGAGGGGCTTTCCATTTCATTTGTCCCCCTTCCAACTTAAATAAAGAAAGCACCACTACAAGTTTCTTCCCAACCAGCTTCTTTATTTTAGCTCCCACGCCCCAAATGATTCCAGGAATGCAGGGGTCACATCTTTCATCGAATAAATAAAGCAGCTCCATAGGGCTATATGACCTTTTTACAATTTACCCAGGCTGGACATTTTGTGCAGCATAAATGGTTTACAGGCAGTATAAGCAGGGCTCCTTCACTCTAATCTCTTGGATGATTTACCCAAAGAACTTCCCTTCTTGGGAAAAACCCACAGGCTCCTGGCTCACAGGCGCTGGTAAGCCAAAGCTTGCTTTCTTCTCCTATTCTGGGTTACCTATTCTCCTTGTCTGGTCTGGCACTGGTCAGCTACCCTATCTCTGGTGGGAGAAACCGTGCTGCTTCCTCTACCTGGCCCCTGGACCTTGGCCCAAATCTCGAGGGGTACCAGGATTTTTTCCTCTCCAACCCAGGCCCTGTAACACAATCTCCTTCACTTCACATGGAACCTAAACCTGTCGGTGCTCCCAAACTCACAGCACCAGTCCCTACACCCTCCCGGCTCAGCTCTCTCTCTCTCTCTCTACATTTTGGCCCTCAAACCAGCCTGCTCTAGTACTTGAGTTACCTTAGTTAGGCTACCCTGCCACGGAGGGCCCTGGGCCCTACCACCACCTAGGCCCCCTGAGTAGCCCACTCCTCCGCAGATGGTGTCCCAACTCCTTTCTGCACTCCCAGATGACCATTTGTGAGGGTATACCAGCCCCATGCCCACATCCCTGCTAACACATCCTGGGTTTGTGGTAAGCTCCAGCCTGAGACACCCCCCAAGACCTGTCCTTAAGACCTGTGACCCGCATCACCCTTTAATGCCGGAGCCCCAGGACATGCCTCTCCAAGCAGGTCCCTCTTATGGGTGAAGGGCTTCATGGCTTCCTCTAATCTCAGACCACCCTGCCACGCTGGACACAGGGGAGAACCACTGCTACCAGCCTCCACCCTGTGGAGGCCCTGTCACTGTCCCCACAGCCCTGGCGGCCTGAGCCACTACTTCCATGGGATCTCAGGGGCTCCTGCCTGTCCTGACATCTTACTACCACCTGAACCTCCCTTCTCCTAATGACGCAGGCACCTGGCTGACCTTCGTCCCCATGGAGCTACTTCCCCCGCTTCTCGATGCCATGTTGCTGAAGAGGCCGTCCCTATCTGCCACTAATGGGGGGTTCCCCACAGGCCCACCTGGACTATCAAGCTCTCTTCCTGCTTGCCTACTTTGCTCCTCCAGCCACCCCCTCCAGCCCCAGGCCTAACGCCCAGGCTGGAAAAGGCCCCGAAACCTCCTGTTTCCAGCCTTACATACCTTCCCTTACCTGCCCTCTGCTGCAACCTTGAGGTGTCCAGCAGGTATTGACTCTCAGAGCACTAATGAATTCCCTAGCTCGGGGTAAGGGGTTCCAATGGAGCATAAGCCCCTCCTGCAAGGGGGGCTTACATATGTTTCTGCGTTTGATCACAGTCATTGAGTCTATATGAATTAATAATACCTTTTTTTAACTTACTTGTCCTGGTGTGTCTGCCACTTCTTTCTCTGTTCTTGACATTAGAGGGTAACTGGGGGTTAGGATCGAATATCCCACAGGATGCATTTCATCTCCAGGGAGGGCTGCTGCCAAGCTCTGCAACAGCAGAGCCACCTGGATGACCACAAATGAAGTGAAGTAAAACAGTGAAATGGGTTTGGACACCTTCTGGCTCTAATGCAATTTAATGTACGCGTGCACACTGGGGTTCTCGCAAGCTGATGTCCTATGGTGGGAGGAGGCACAGGGCAAAATTCTTTAGTCCATGGCATGATGCCCGGTACATTCAGCCCTTATGCAGTGTACTGCATCCCTCTCTACCCATATGGGTCTA
Organism: Neoceratodus forsteri; assembly: GCA_016271365.2. NCBI lineage: Eukaryota > Metazoa > Chordata > Ceratodontiformes > Ceratodontidae > Neoceratodus > Neoceratodus forsteri. The sequence continues at coordinate 10,703,408 of CM057456.1, forward strand.
CAGTGGGTGGGGACCTGCCCCCCTTTTAGCCCCACCTTGGGCAGAGCAAGCTGGAGTAGAGGCGTCTGCAGGCATACTCAGTGTACTTTGCTTATTACAATAAAATCTGGAAATCCATTGGCAACACTAGCCTCATGCCGGGGCAACAAACACAGACAGAGCTGGGGTGAAATAACAAAGCTGCCTTTTCCATTCCATGCCGGAGAGATTACACAGCAGCTAGCAAGTACTCAAGTGAACTTATGAGTGATCACAGTAAGTGGAGGGGGGATGAGGGCTCAAAAACAGTGGTGGGATTCAAGAATGCATGGGACAGACATAAACCAATTCTAGGGAGTGGGGGTAGGAAGAAGTAGGCTTTTGGTTAACTAGGATCTGCAGTTTATCCATTAGGTAGAGAAATGGTCAGACTGGGTGGGCCAAGCGGTCCTTATCTGCCGTCAAATTCTATGTTTCTTTGTTTCTATTCGGACCCCATGCGGTTTGTTCCTTTGGACTAAAACCATTGGTGGTTTTAAGCATGTTACAGTACAGAGGCTTATCACAATGTAACCTAAACAATGTAATTAAAATCCAGCCAACTTTTGTCTGATTGGTAGTGTGTGTGTTAGATAAAATAAAATGTTGTGAATCTATTAGCATCATTGGCTTACTGCATATTGTTGACTGAAATGGGGGGTGGGGCAATGTTTGAGTGGCAGGGCAGCACATCTATTGGTTTGTGTTTACTTGGTGGGCAACAGCTCCATCAACTCTCAAGTACAAGTTTAAAATTCCTGGCTACACCCATGAGCTGGGAGGTTGAGAGAAAATGCCACAGATTGGGGCAATGGTGCTGGATGGTCACCCCGGGCAGATAGTATGAGGACCAGGAAGGGAAAAGTACAGATTAATAAAGAAAAGACAAGGAATAAATAATCTGCTATTTAAATAGTTGCTGAACATTAGCATAGAAACATAGAATTTGACAGCAGATAAGGACCGCTTGGCCCACTTAGTCTGCCCATTTTCCTACCTAACAGATAAGCTGCAGATCCTAGTTAACCAACAGCTTACTTCCTCCTAACCCCCACTAGGACTGCCTTATGTCTGTCCCATGCATTCTTGAATTCCCCCACTGTTCTTGACTCCATGACTTCCTCAGGGAGGCTGTTCCATGCATCCATAACCCTCTCCATGAAAAAATACTCACATTACCTCTGAGCCGTCCCCCCTCTATCTTCAAATTGTGCCCCCTTGTTCTTGCACATCTCTTTTTCTAAAAGATCCTACCCTCTTGGACTTTGTTGATTCCCTTGAGGTACTTGAAAGTTTCTATCATGTCCCCTCTCTCCATTCTTTCCTCAAGGGTATACATATTAAGCTCCTTTAGTCTTTCTTCGTATGTCTTCTGGTGCAGACCCTGCACCATTTTGGTTGCCCTCCTCTGGACAGCCTCCACTCTCTCTATGTCTTTGCGGAGATGGGGTTTCCAGAACTGCACACAGTACTCCAGATGAGGTCTCACCAATTGTCTTACAGAGGGATAGCAGGTGCCAGAAGTAGCTATTCATTTGGGGTGGGGGCACATTGTCTGACAAATGACATCTTTGCTAAGTGACCACAGTAAGGTGGTCCAGAAAATGTATTTTATATCCACTCACCAGTAACCAGACTATAGGAAACTTCAAGAGCAGGAACAATTCTGGCTAGCAGTTTTTATGATTCAGATCAAGCAGAACCATGTTATAGCATTCTGTCAGTATATCTGACACTGCATGATTATCTTTAAAATTACTAAGATTTTGCACTTTAAGCTTCACCTCTCAGTCAGTTCTCCCTCCTCTCCAAATTTCAGTTCACTGAACATATGTTGATAGAGTTTGAGTGCTTTCAGAATCTGTTAACAGGACTTGGCATTTCTATTAAGTTGAGCCACGAAAGGCTTGCACAATCAGAACATCTAAAGTTAAAGAGCTTTTTCACTTGCGAAAGGTTAGAACCATTGTTCATTGTTTCAGACAGCCGCCACTCATGCAGTGGTGCTGGGCTCACACAAATAGGGGGATGCTGATTCTGCACTGTCTTTATTACCAGAGACCTAGCTCTACATCTTAGCACTGGGGTGGGACAGAGGTCAGTGATACCGACTCTTTTTGCAGCAAACAGCTGCCCTACAGTATGTCTCACAGCCATCATGCACTATTTGGTATGATTCAGCACAACTGAGAACTCATGGATTTAGACAAAAGATTAACCTTTTACTTTTGAGAGAGCTGAGGCAATTTTGACAAAGCTAAGTGGAAAAAACTGCAAAGTAGCCTCAGTCTATGTATCTATTAAACAGAGAGCTCCAGCTTTCAGTGTCATTAGCTGCTCTCATGAGTAGTACACCCCCTCACTACAACAGGAGAAAGACCTTGCTAACCTGCCTATGTTAGTGCTTCAGGGTCTGATCCACACTGCCCCTATGCATCACTAAACAGTGAACAAAGTGACCCTGGACATGCAGAGCACGGACCTACTAGGCGGCTGACATAATTTTACTATTGGAAGCCTTGTGTAGGGTCCAGCTAACCTTTCCCTGCCCCCTTACCAACTCCTCTGCCTGTGAAGAACTCCTCATGCACAAACAGAGCAGACAGATACTGTGAATGCCATCTGATGTGGAGTGGTATAGAGAGGTAGAGCTGCATGGGCTAGCAATACACAAATCACATGTATGCCAGCAGTCCGACTGTGGCTTAGATCATGTGTTGGTAGTCCTCTCCCTTCTGGGATAAGTAGATCAGATGGTCATTAGTTCAATTCCAGCACTTGGCTTTTAGGCTAATAATACCCAGCAGTGACACTGCATTGCTGTCATGGGGGGGGGGGGTTGTACTGTTAGTGCCATCCTTTGGATGAGATAACCCAAGATCCCTTCTGCTTATCTCCTGTGGCTGTCCAGGTGCAAGTTAACACTCCCATGGACATTTTCTTTGTAGTTAATCTTTTTATTGAAATTTTCACATAACATACAACAGATATGATCCAACAGTTGATAAAGATACCAGAAAACTAACAATCAGCAAAATATGGAGTACATCAGTTAGACCATTGTCACAATATGAAATAAAGCTAGGGGAAAGAAAAACTACCTTAATAATGAGAGTTTAATGGTCTATTATCTGCTAACACCCTCTGTCAAACCTGTTGGGTGGGAGGGAGGGGGAGTGATCATTCCTCACGCAGGATGATTAATGGATACATAATACAGACATAACTATATACACTAAACAGAAACAATATGGAAGGATTGTTAACCATTGTTGAGCTTTAAAAGTTCTAGACAAGTTGGCACTGAATTTAGTACATACAGAAGCGTGCTAAACACAGTTTGTATGTATCAGGACTTACCCAATAATCATTTCCAACTGACCCATGCAGACTATCCAACCCCTGTCCTAGGTAGCACAGCTGAGGGAGAATTATTGGCATTGGGATTTGCAAGTATGTCAGGAAAGGTGCCCAAGCACTTTCATACCTGTCTATCATGTTGCTACTGAGATGAGAGAGTCTTTTGAATTTGGCTAGCTCGGTCAAGCTGTTGAGCAGCTCGTTGAATGAGGGAACTTCAGTGGTGTGCCACCACCAAGTAATGAGGCGTTTTGCCTCTATGGACACTGCCAGGACCCACTTCAACATTTATATTGGCAAATGGGGAGCCCTGTCTGGGGAGCCTAGAGTAAGCAACTCCAGGGACTTGTCTGTAGGTTGAGATAGCACTTTGGTCATAAATTATTACCTGTTCCCAGAAGGGCTGTAGTTTTGGGCATCACCAGATGAAATGGTAGAGGTCACTTTCAGGGGATCCACATCTCCAGCAGTCAGAACTGGGCATGCGATTTTCTGCACAAAGCACTGCCAGTGTGTGGTACCAAAGAAGAAGCAGTTTATTTTGAGCTAGCTGAGTCTTAGTATCCCGGATGACTGTATGTGGCATCTACCAGAATGCAGGCTAGTTTATGTCTTTATAGGTTTGGCAAGACTTTTAGCCCATTGGGAGCGTGCTTTAAGTGTTTTATCCAGGATACTATCTCTGATGTGGTGGTAAATTTTACCTGCCTGCCCATTTATGGATTTGAGCCAGTTTAACAGTGGGTGATGTGGGTTGGAGTTATGCATTTATTTGATGTGAGTTAGGGTAGGGCCCAGGGCACTGTGGAGTTGCAGGAAGCACCAGAATTCCTTTTTGTCTAGTTGATAACCATGCTGGAGTCCTTGGAAAGAATCCATGGCAGTGGAGCTGGGTACCAACAAGTTTTTAACCTGTTGGATACCATCAGAAGCCTAGTGATTCTACCATATAAGCAGGTTCCCAATAGTTATTTCTGAGTTATCCCATATGGGTGCATGGGCAGGGTGCACCAAGGTTAGATTTAACTGGAGCTGTAGACATTTAAAGGCCACCATTGAGGAGCCTCTGATGGGATGTGAGGGTGTGATTTTTGTTCATTCAGAGTAAAGGCATGTTGCTTATACCCCACCAGTAATCTGGTGTACATCTATGTGGTACCATAAAGAGGGTTCTTGGTCATGTGAAACAATCCATTTAAGGGTTTAGACTGACTGAAAGCCCAGTTTTAGGATTTAAACCAAGGCAGTTCCCAGTATCCTTTAGCCCAGTGTGATCAGAGTTTTGCACAGCTGAATCTTGACTACTTGCTTTCCCAGTGAAAATTGCCAAGCATACATGCATGATGCCAACATGCCATGGGAAACTGGGTATGCTGGAGATTACACAGTGAATTCCATGGAGGGTTCCATGTAGCATTCACCAATAGGGCGCACAACAGTTACATACCTGATCACCTAGCTGTGTGGAGAACAACATGCCGGGGGGTGGACAGGGGTGTGCCAGCACTACGCGCCATTCACAAAGGTGTGCAGTGCTGGTCACGGGGGGGGGTACAGTGGTGAGCAGGTTATGGCAGCCAGGACTCTGTCATAACCCACTGTGCACCCCCATGGATGAAATCTTCCTGTCACGGTGGGACCAAGTGATGACCACCCATGCCACCCCAACCCAGTAGACTGTTGGAGAGGGCTGGGGCATCTGATCTGGTGGGGCCTATACAGCAGCAGCACAGTGACCCAATGCCACTGATCCATGGTCCACCCAGGCTTCCATGTACCCAAGGACCCCCCTGACATACGGCATCATGTTCTGTAGTGCTAATGCACAACCCCCCTCCCTACAGGTAGCCGCCTCATCCTCATGGTACACGCAACTCCCCACCCACGGTGATGACCGAGCCATGCCTCTGCTACTGGGGGTTGGTCTCCATGTCTAGGGACCAGTGGAGCTAGTCATGGTGGTTGGTGGGGGGGTTGCTTGCCACAGCATGCCGTGCCCAGCAGGGAATCGGTCTGCTGGAGGGGGGGATGCCTACATCAGGGCTGGGCCCCCATTGTGTGGTGGGGCTGCACAGTACACGGGATGGGGTGGGAGCATTTAGCTACTGGTCTGTCCTTGCACTGGGTGGGTGCCGTGTGCTAAGGGCATGGCCAGGAGGGCACACTGGTGGTCGGGGACTGGCCACATGGGTCTGGGTGCTGCATTTGCTATTCATGCACCCAGACTTGCACCTTATATCGTAAGGGATCCACTGTAGGACCCAGGTGGGCATCCCGTTGGTTGCCTGCCTGGGTCCGCACCTCTGCCCCCGGCTGCGCTGAGCGGTCCTATGCACCAGGGGGGCAGGGCCATGGACAGGTGACAGTCAGTAATGAATACCAGCATGTGCACACCTGTATAATCTAGATGCCTGCTAGTAAGATGGCCGCCGGGCTGGGCGTGCTGTCAGCTGTTTAGTTCGTGTTTGTGTTTCTTTATTGTTCGTGTTCGTGTTCGTGCTTCCTTACTGTTCTCTCTGCATTTTATCTGCATTTTATTTTATCCTTAGTTTACTGTGCTTTTATTTTTAGTAGTGCTTTTTAAATCTCCATTGACTGAACGAATCGGTTTTCGCAGTTCCGAGCTCTCTTTGGTGCTGGAGCGAGGGTTTAGAGAATGGGTAAAGCTAATATAGCTAGTACAACGAGGGAATAGGCTGAGTTGGCAAGTGATATCGCTGGCGTTATCCTGAGTTGTGTATCGTGTCTTCCTGCCTTCAGCGACGCGGTGGGAGAGTGTGCTGAGCTTGCAGGCGCTGCCAGTGGGATTTCCTGGCTCCTGTGGGGTATACTTGGAGCTGCTGTTTTCCATCTGAGTTCTATCCATTGTCGTTTGTGGGCTCAATTGACTGGATTTAATATTTGCTGCGGATTTTTGCCATGTGTTGATCGTGGAGTTTGAAGCTTCATTTTTTGGACTGGTGTCACGAATTCGATTCTTTGGATTTATTTCTGACTTTCGTCATCTGGATTATCATCTGTTGGACTGTTAATGATCGGAGGGCCTGACAGGGTTGTTTGGGACTGAAGGGCCAGGAAGCTGATCGATTGAACTGCTGTTTCTGCTCCGAAGTACTGTGAGTGGGGGGGATCCGATTCATCGATCGATTGCCCTCCGTTTTTGGGATCTTATTATTTTTTCTGACTATACACTTTTTATGTGGAGTGCTCAGCATTAAATTTGGGAAAAAGGCCTCTACGGTGTATTAGCTGGCGGAGCTCCTACCCCCATTTTGTGCCTGGGTGATCATGGACTGCGCTGCCTGGGACCCGAGCAGGAGTTTCCTCATTTGCCTCTAGGGAGCTAGAGGCTTTGAGGTACTCTTAAGGTATCCCGAGGTTGGCTTCTTAGTCTGGCGCTGGGTATCTGTGGCAGGGTCCTGTGTGGTGTAGTCTGATTAGGGTCTTTTGGGAGTGGTGGGGGGTCCTCACTCGTTATTGGTCTGCTAGTATATATACTGGACCCATCTTTCAGGATTTTCTGTATCCTCCGATTAACTTTTACTGAGACCAGTCCTTTTTAAACAGTCCCATTTAAAACTTTAAGACAGAGGAAATAATTTTATTCTTACATCTGACTGGCAGTGAGTGCCTTCCTGGTCCCCCTGGTAGTGCTCGGGGGTTGGAATGATAAATTAAAAGTCAAAGGTTCTTTGGGCTCAGGAAGTGAGAGTACCTGTGCTCCATTGGCCTCCTTAGGCTGTGAGAGGGCCTTCGGTGGCTGAAGAAAGGAATTGTTTTGTTTTTATATTTTTCATTATAAATTTCATACTCTTGGATTTAAGTTATTTTGAATTTATATTTCTTTTTTTTCTTCTGTTTGGGTAGGTGTAGTGGGTATTTATTTGATTTTATAGTCTTTTTTTTTTATTGTTTATTTGGGTTTAGATTTAGGTTGAATTTGCAATTTGGGATTGTTTCCTGGATTTAGTTAGCATAGTAAATATGTGTTGGGATGGTATTAAGACAGTCGGGTATTACTCCCCCTCCAGGCTCAGAGACCTTGGTCCATTTTTTTGTCCTCCCCTGTCACCAGAAGTATATAGATGGTGTAGGGCTCTGGGGATTATCAGGAAAAGGGGAGGACGAGGGCTGGGCCTGGAGAGGGACTGGAGAGGAGTGGGCGGATAGGGATAGTGGGGACAAGGAGACGCCCTGGGGCAAAATGAGTCCAGGAAAGGCGTTCTCCCTGGCTGGTTCCCATACCCAAGGGTTCTTCTGGTAGTCAGCAGGTAGCACGGTCATCCTTGGATGCTCATCCTACTCGGCTGGTGTTATGCAACGCCAGGTCCATTAAAAACAAGACCGCTATTATAGCGGATCTTGTTGGAACATCTGACCTGGCGTGCATCACCAAGACCTGGCTGGATGAAAATACTGGCCCGGTTTTGGCTTCAGCAATTCCAGCCGGGTACTCGGTGATACACCGCCCTAGGATGGATCGTAGGGGCGTGGGTGTTGCCATCTGTTTTAGATCAGAACTGGGCCTAGTGGAAGTACCACTGTGTACTACCAATTCCTTTGAGTGTATTATGGGCGAGGGTGTGGGGTGCAGGATTCTTCTCATCTACCATCCACCAGGTGATGGGAATGTTTTCCTGCAGGAAGTCGCAGACTTCATTGTTGACCTGACATTGGGATCCCCCAGATGGTTGGTTCAGGGGGATTTAAATGCCTGGGTCGACGATGAACTCTCGCAGTTTGGTCAAGACTTCCACCAGTTAATGATTTCACTGGGCTTCACACAGGTTATTTCCTCCCCGACCCATATTGGAGGTCATTCATTGGACTTGGTGTTCCTACTGGGGATGGAGATATCCGATTTGGTGGTGGAACCAATCGGATGGTCTGACCATCATTCCATTGGCTTCAGTTTTGAGGCCACCCCTAGTAGGCCAGCCCCTATAGAGATGGTCCGGTACCGCTCTTTGAGGGGTGTTTCCCCAGATGGCCTGATGGTGGTGCTGGACCTATCAGGTTTTCTGAATGATTGCATGGATCCAGGGGACTTGGTACTTGCCTATAATAAGGCAGTGACAGGGGCCCTGGATTCCATTGCACCTGTTCGTGTACGTCCTCTCACTCTTCGCCCTAGGGCTTCTTGGTTTGATGAGACTCTAAGGGAGTTGAGGACAGCTGGACGAAGATTAGAGAGATGTTGGTGGAGGTCGGGCTTGGATTGTGACAGACTTAGATTGATGGACCATTATGTGGTTTATCAATCAGCAATCTCTCATAAGAAGGCAGAATTCCTGTCCAGAGAGATTGCTGCTGCTCAGAATAGACCAGCTCAGCTTTTCTGGACCGTGGACAGATTGTGCAATCCAATCTGTCTTCAGCCTAGAAGAGCCTTTTCTCAAGAATGGTGTGAGGAGCTTGCTCAATTCTTTTCAGATAAGGTTGCCAAAATCAGGTCCGACGTCCACCTGACCCTCTCTAGTGGGAGTAGTGATGGTCGGCAGGAGATGTCGGACACTGGTTTTGCGTGGTCCGACTTCAGCCTTCCCACAATCAATGACATTGTGATGGTCATCCGATTATTGCGTCCGACCAACTGTGGTCTGGATCTGGGCCCTACGTGTCTCCTAGTGGGCTGCATAGATAAAATTGGTCCGGTTTTGGCTGAGATAGTCTGGAGGTCTTTGGAGAGGGGGATTTTTCCAAATCCTCTGAAGGAGGCTTTGGTTCAGCCCCTTCTTAAGAAGCACTCCTTGGACCCGGACTGTCTGGTTAATCATAGACCCGTCTCTAACCTACTCTTTGTGGGAAAGGTTATTGAGAAGGTGGTCGCGACACAGTTGGATGATCATTTAACCAGCCACGATGTCTATGATTCTCTCCAGTCCGGATTTAGGAAGAGACATAGTACCGAGACGGCTCTGGTCCAGGTACTAAATGATCTCCTGATAGCGAGAGATCGAAGGACCTGTTCTATCTTGGTCCTTCTTGATCTCTCTGCGGCATTTGACACAGTGGACCATGGTGTGCTGTTGGAATGTCTGTGGTTTATCTGTCGGACTGCCTGGTACAGTTCTCAGTTGGTTTCGATCCTTCCTCGAGGGTAGGACTCAGAGGGTGGTGTCTGGGATTTTTTCCTCGACATCATTCCCCCTATCCTGTGGGGTACTGCAGGGCTCCATTTTGGCACCCATGTTGTTTGCTGTGTACATGCTGCCGTTGGGATCGATCATTAGGTCGTACGGTCTGAGTTTTCACTGCTATGCAGATGATACTCAACTGTACATGTCCTTTGTACCTGGCCAAGATGCCGTTCTCTTGGTTTTTAATAACTGTCTTGCCGAAATCCAGGACTGGATGAATGTGAGTTGACTGCGGTTGAATCCAAGAAAAACTGAAGTGTTGGTCATGGACCCAGGTCGCCGGGAGGTGGGTTTGTCTGCTGGATCTCCCTCGGGCTTATGGCTCGGGGGTGTGCAGCTAACTACCTCAGACCGGGTGCGAAATCTGGGCGTTGTTTTTGACAGCTGTTTGACACTTAAATCACAGGTGTTGGCAGTTGTCAAAACCTCTTTTTACCACCTGAGGAACATTGCCCGGGTGAAGCACCTGGTTCCTCCCGACGATCTCCCTACTTTGGTCCACGCCTTCGTTACCTCTCGTCTTGACTATTGCAATTCCCTGTATCTTGGGCTACCAGGGGTTGATAATCGCTGCTTGCAGCTAGTGCAGAACACGGCAGCCAGACTATTGACTGGTTCTTCTAGGACCAGTCATATAACGCCTGTGCTTCGCGGACTGCACTGGCTGCCAATATGCTGGTGTATCACCTTCAAGGTCAGTTTGCTGACCTATAAGGCCCTACATGATCAAGGACCCAGCTACCTGAAAGATCTTCTTCATCTACTGCCCCCGATCCACTGGCGAGGGATTGTAGAATTCCCAGGGTTCGTTTGAAGACCTCTGGGGCCAGATCTTTAGTTTTGTGGCCCCGACCTGTGGAATTTCTACCTCGCTAGGTCCGAGATTGCCGACCGTCGAAACTTTTAAGGGAGCACTTAAAACATATCTTTTTAAACAAGCGTATAATGATTTTTAAATATTATTAGTGTGATTAATTTTATTGTTTTTATTAATATTGTCTTATTATGTGATGTACAGGCGCCTTGGTTTTTAGAAAGGCGCTTTTTTATAAATAAAGTTTTGATTGATTGATTGATTGTACACAGGTGCAGAGCTACGCAGGCTGGATACGTGCCTCCAGTGTGTATTTCCTGCCCATTCATGCATAGTGTCCATTATCTATATTTTCAAACCATATACTAGGAATATGCACTGGGAGGTGAGCAAGAAGAGGTATTTTGGGGGCTATGATAATTTTGATGGCCTCAATTTTTCCACTGTTGAAAGTTGTAGGGGCTTCCAGCTGTCAGATTCCATGCGCAGCTCTGCTAAGATCAGTGCCAGATTGAGATATGCTACCTTGGAGATATTGGAGGCAATCTTAATGTCTAGGTATTTAATTGGCACTGGGAACCATTTTAGAACTAGGGGTTGCATCAATGAGGCTGCACAATGACAATTCAATGGTAACACTTCAGATTTAGATCTGTTGATCGTAAGGCCAGAGATGGTGGTGAAGGTGGCGAGTAGAATGAGAAGCAGAGATGTGAGTGCAGCTGCTTGCCTCAACAGTAAGAGCAAATCATCAGCATATAGCAAAGTTTTATACTGTTTTTTTTTTTTTGTTGTTGTTGTTTTTTTTTTATTAAACTCTAGGATTACAAGTACCTTTGAGCAGGGACTGCTCATTTACAAAGGTTCCACGTCAAAGGATGTAGGGTAGCTACATAGATACATTCTTTACACTCAGAGTTGATTAAGACAGGTACATACAGTAGGTTGTGGAGAGAGTCAGCAAAAGCTAGCATGAGTCAGATTTAAAGGTGGACTGAATATGGAGGGGAGGTAGTCAGAGCAGAGTTAGCAGGCAACGGCCATTGTCAGATAGTAGAGGTGGATAGCAAGAGATTGGTGTGGGTAGCTTGGAGGCCTAGTGTTAGCTGAGAGGGGAGGGAGGGAGGGTTGCTAAAGAGTGGGGTGGGAGGTCAGGTGATGGAAAAGAGGGGCAAAGCGGCCGGGTTACAGAACATCAATAACTCAGGTAGGAGGTGAATACCATTGATTAGGAGAGGCAGCCACACTGCGTGGTTGAGGTGAGGGATAGTCGCAGTTCCCTTTTAAAGGGACCAAGAGACACAGCTGTAAGTGCTTCTCTGTTAAGGTTATTGTACCACTGACGAGCCCTGTGCAAGAACGACCTCTGCCCCATAGTGGTCCGATATCTGGGGACCTGGAATGTCTGTTGTTGAGTTCTCCAAGTAGGTTGGGTGCTGTTGTAGGTGGTAAGAAGTTTTGCCACTCCTGGCTGCATATGCCCAAGGAGAATTTTTTGGGTGAGTAGACAGGTCTGGTATTGAATTCTACTCAGAAGTGGTAGCCATCAAGCCTGGGCATACAGGTCACAGGTGTGCGTTAGGCAGGTGCACCTGTTAGGAGTCTACAAGCTTTGTTAAGTGTCACAGATATCCTCTGGAGAGCAGTAGGGGAGGCAGAGCTGTAGATGACTAGACTGTAGTCAATAATGGAGGTGACAGAGCTATAGATTGCCAGCCTAAGGGCTTTGGGTGTCAGGCAATGCTTGTGCCTGTGCAGCAAGCCAATCCATATATTGGCGGCCTTTGCAACATTACCAATATGATGTGAGTACGAAAGTGAGCTGCCCAGGGTGATGCCAAGGTATTTAAACTCAGGGACATGCTCCAGTAAGACCCCTGCATGGTTCTTGATGTTGAGGAGCAGAGGTTTGTACTTGTTCCGAGGATTGTAGAATGTCATGACCTTAGTTTTGCTATAGTTAAGAACAAGTTTATGTGAGCTATACCAATCTTCAACGTGCCTGAAGTCGTGTTGTAGGTGACTCTCAAGAAGTCTAGTATCTCGGTCCCTGGTAAATAATACTGCATCTCCACATAAAGTAGTATTCTCTGTTGGCAGAGGCTTGGAAGACCATTAAGAAAGAGAGAAAAGAGTAATGGTCCCATGATTGACCCCTGGGGGACACCAGAGAGGACTGGTTTTTCATCAGAAGTGACCCCAGCAATGCTGACACGTTGAACCCTAACCCCCAAGATAACTAATAAATCAGAGCACTGCATCATTGGAAAGGCCAAAGGTGGACAGTTGACAGAGGAGTGGGTGGTTGACGGTGTCGAAAGCCTTCATTAGATCAATGAATACTGCCCCCCCCCCCCACAACTGCCTTGGTCGAGGGTGTCATGGAGGAAACCAGTGAATTCCAACAGTGCCGTGGTGGTACTGTGCTCTTTCCGGAAGCTGTGTTGTTCTGGATGGATTTCATACTTGTCCTGGAACTCAACAAGTTGATCAGAAACTATTCATTCCAGAGCTTTTGATAAGGGGGGAGGATGGAGATGGGTCTGTAACTGGTGTGTAGTGACTTGTCTCCACTCTTGTGCATAAGTGTGATAGTTGCCTGCTTCCAGAGTGATGGGAATTGACCCAGTCTTAAGGATAGATTAAAGATCTTTGTCAGTGGTTCAAGGATCTCATCCAGAACTAGTGCAAGCAATTTTAGGTCAAGGGAGTCACCACTGTACCCGGTTTTGCTGATGGCCTTGCATATATGGGTTCTGGCTAGGTGCATAGGAATCTCTTTGAAGAAGAACTGTGGGGCAGGTCGTGCTTGGGACGCCATTGTATTGGTGGAGTTGGAGATGGGGGCATTGAAAAAATCAGGTGGTAGGACACTGCTCAGGTTAGAGAACACGTTGTTGAACGTGTTAGAGATGGTATTTAGGTCGAGTGTAGGTGTACCATTGATGTTAAGCATAGTGGGCGGCATCTTAGCTTCCTTCCCTGTGAGGTCCTTCAAGTTGTTCCAGAATTTTTTCCCATCACCCCAGGAGTTGGAAAGTGCATCTCTAAAGTATTTGCTTTTGGCTTTACAGATAGCTTGGGTACAGCCATTTCTTGCTGCTTTGTAACGTTGGATGTCCCCTTTCGATGCTGTGGCTCGAGCACAATGCCAGAGGTGGTCCCTTAGTTTGATCTGCGCTGTGAGCTCAGAGGTTATCCAGGGATTTGATCAGCCCTTGACTTTCTTCTTTACCAGTGGTGCATAGGTATCACAGGCCACAGTGAAGTGGCTAATGAACAGTTCCAGGGCTTTGTTTACATCCTTGAGAGTGTCTATTTTAGACCAATCCAGCTGCTTAAATTAGATTTTAGCAGGTGTAGTTGTCCCTGCTTAAGAACCCTGGTGTATATTATTTTGGGGGGCTTGGTGACATTGTTAGCCCAAGAGCAGATTACAGGTGAGTGGTCACTTAAAGAGTCCGGGAGGACAGACACCTTAGTGATTCTTTCAGGGTGGTTAGACAGTATCAAGTCAATTAGGGTGCTGGTCCCTGTCCTGTAGTTGCTTCTAGGGGGTGAGGGGATGAGCTGTGTGAGGTGCTGTGCAGTGACAGTATCCTTATAGATGTCGGCCTCAGGCGCTAGCCAGTTGATATTAAAGTCCCCCATAATTATGGTCTCCATGCTTTGGCGCAGGCCCTTAAGGCATTCCATTAGGTTATTGAAGCTGATGTCCTGGTCCTTTGGGGGTATATATACAGAGACTACAGTAATATTTTTGTTATGGGCCCCTAGAAGAACTCTGATTGTGAGGACCTGAGATGGTGTACCTGGGCTTGGTAATTGGATAGCGTGACCCAAGATAGTATCTCTCAGGTAGATGGTGCAACCACCGCCCCGCTTCGAAATCCTGTCCTGCCTGAAGATTGAGTATCCCGGAATTGCTACTGCAGAGTCAGGGATCTTGGGTGTAAGCCAAGTTTCGATGACAGAGAGGATGTCAGGATTGTGTTGTTGGATCCAGGTTTGGAGGTTATCGAGTTTGCTAAGGAGGCTACACACGTTAATGGAAGCCAGAGTGAGAGCCCCTGTTGCTCTATTCTGAGGGGAGACAGACGGTCCAAGAGGTCCAGGGTTAGGGTGGATGTTTCCAGAGAGGAGAAGTAGTATTAAAAGAAATCTCATGAGAGAGGTTTTAAGAATTTTGATGGCTTGCTTATTTGTTAAGCGTCTGCATTCCTTGGAGTAATGGTGCATGGGTTGACTAGACTTGTTGCAGAGGGCTGCCACTGCAAGAAGGTTACCTGGTGGGCTAGTCATATGAGGTTTTAAGAGATACGGCGTAAGCCATAGTGGGAGGTAGTGGGACATGGGATAATTATGTTGAAACCCCATTGTCATGCCAGGAGTGTAATGCAGTGCAGTGGTGGGCATTAGCTGGCAGATAGGGTGAGAGGAAGTAACCTCAGTAGAATAGGGGCAGAGCAGCACTATGAAAACTGCAACTAACACTGCTGGGAGCAGGTTTATAGCAGCCATGGTTTGGGATAGGAGGGAGTTGCAGTTATGCGGAAGGTGGAAGAGAGAGAACAAAGAACAAAGTAGGAGATCTGTTAAAACGCATATGATTGGTTGATGCCTAGGGTGCTGAGCGGATTGGTGCAGCAGCCCAATGTGGGAGTGGCAAGTGTGTATTTAAAGGAGGCCTGGGGGCGGAGGAGGTGGGGGTGGGACAAAAATATCACTATGTCCCCAAAGTCCAGAGTAGCTGAAATGCTTCTAAGGCAGATTATCAGCAGTCTGAGTGAGCGCCAGTGGCTGAGTTGAAATGAAATTATCCTGACCAATCACTGTGCACTGTCAACAGTGCCGCACCAATCGGAAAGTAGCACAAGTGTGGAGCTTTTCCAAGCTTTAGGCTCTCATACCTGGTGTCAGGATCCGCTGCAGGGTTCCAGAGGGGCGACCTGAGGATGGGGCAGGAGTCAGCGAGGTGGCCGTTGAGCGCCGCTTTCGGTGGTGGTGCCAAAAAATTCCACTGGTGATCCTAATAGGGCAAAAATGAGAGGATAATTAATTTAACCCTAGTGAGTTAGCAACAATGGGTGGGAGGCTGGCGGCAGTCCATCAGCAGGAGTGGGGGTGCTAAACAAGATTAAAATATGAATTGGTCAAGGTAGTTCTGGGTGGGGTGGAGAGACAAAGGAGCTGAGGTGCAAATTAAGAGAGCGGAAGGGCAAGGTTACAGATGGGGGAGGGTAAAGGAGGCACAAGCTGAGGAGAGAATTAGGGCTAGACTGATCGAAAGTAGATAGAACTGGAAAGAGGGCTAGGAGCTGGGGAGGGCAGGAAGGTCCAGTGGTTCACACTGTTGCAGAGTTTAGTGAGGGATACATGGAGAGATGCAGGGGGACAAGTGAGAGACAGAGAGAGAGAGCTAGCAAGGCAAAATCAGTCTCCAATAAGCAGGCTACAGGGTCAATATTGCACAGTAATATACATTAGGTACAACGCAGCAGCCATCTAGGTTTAAAATAACACAGTGGACATGCATTAGATTTAAACAGTTAAAATATCACTATGTCCCCAAAGTCCCAAGTAGCTGAAATGCTTCTAAGGCAGATTATCAGCAGTCTGAGTGTGCGCCAGTGGCTGAGTTGAAATGAAATTATCCTGACCAGTCGCTGCACACTGTCAGCAGCGCTGCACCAATTGGAAAGCAGCCGCAAATGTGGAGCTTTTCCCAGCTTTAGGCTCTCATACCTGGTGGCAGGATCCACCGCAGGGTTCCAGAGAGGCGGCCTGAGGATGGGGCAGGAGTCGGTGAGGTGGCCGTTGAGCTCCACTTTCGGTGGTGGCGCTGAAAAATTCCACCGGCGATCCTAATGGGGCAAGAAAGTTTATCATCAGCCTTAATCCCTGATAGCTGAGGGTCTTTCCTTATTGTCTCTGCTAAAGGCTCTATAGCTAGTAGAAATAATAATGGCAAACGGGAAAGCCCTGGCATGATCCTTTTCCTAGCAGAAAGGAGATAGAAAGGGTGGAGTTGGTGAGTAGCTTCGCCAATGGACTGGAATATATTGTTTGTATGCTAGCAAGGAAGTGAGGCCCAAATCCCATTTTTCTAAGCACTGTGTAGAGATATCCCCATTTCACCAAACTCAAACACCTTCTCGAAGTCAATGACAATTACTGCAGAAAACATGCTTTCCCTTTTCTCTTAACTCAGTGGATGAGATTCATCAGAGTATGAATATTATCCAAGCTGACTCACCCTCGTATAAAGCCCACCTGCGAAGGGTGGGTGAGGGTCAGCAGCATGGGTTATAACCACAGAGCTAATGCTTTAGCAAAGATTTTGCAGTCTACTGAAATGAGTGAAATGTGCCTGTAGCTGGCAGGGTCGGTAGAATCTTTGTTTTATGATGGCTGCCACCCTCATCATTTGGGGGAATATGCTGGTTGCAGTGGACTCTTGATAGAGTCCATGCAGGATGGGAGAGATAGTGGGTGCAATGAGTTGTAGAAATTCAGCAGGGAACCCGTACCCTCCAGGTGCCATGTGTAACCTAAGTGCTTTCAAAGCTGCTTCAATCTCTGCGGTTGTAGGAGGAGCCTCTAATGCTTGCAACTCTGCTGGCAAGAGCTTGGGCAGTTGGAGAGGGGTCAGGAAGGTCTCTATCTGGGGGTCAGCCATCATAGTGGTTGAGTCATAGAGGGTCTGATAGTACTCGCTCATTATTCTGCTGATTTGGGCTTTCTGGGTGCAGAACTTCCCAAAGGAGTCCTTGAGGCCCTAGATATGGTGTTCCACCTGCTGCTTCTTCTGACAGTAGGCCAGTAGTTTGCTGCACTGCTCCCCCTTCCCAATATCGATGCTTATGTCACAACAAGGCAAGTTCAGACTTTCTGGCTAGTAGGGAGTCAATTTCCATGTGGATCTTGATGATCTCTGTGTGGAGGGGGGAATTAGGATTACATCTTGGGAGGGACTTAAACTCTATCTCTTTCTACCACAGCAAGGTTTCTAGTGGTGTGAGATGAGCTTCTCTTTCTTTCCTATGATGAGCCATGTAGCTGATGATCAGGCCTCTCATGGTCACCTTGAAGGCTCCCCAGAGATTACTGATAGCGGTCTCTCCAGAGTTGTTGAGATGAAGGAATGCCTCCACTTCACCCTGTACCCAGGCTTTGAAATGTGGGTCATGCAGGAAGAGAGGGTTTTGCCTCTGTGAGGAGGAGCCTTGGGAGGAGGGGCCCCCATACCACATCTAGCTGCAGCACAGCATGATCTGAAATAAGATGCAGTTAGATTTTAGCAGCCAACTCCATGGGAAGAGTTGCTGGAGAGGCTAACCACATGTCAGTACTGCTGTAGGATTTATGGACTGTGCAGTAGTAGGTGTAATCAGGGACCCAAGGGTTGTGTAGGCACCAAACATCAGAGAGCACCTGGTTGGCCATCCAGAGCTTTAATACCTGTACCACTTCCATAGGAGTTTCTGTGGCACCTTGACTACGATCCATCGAGTGGTCTAGAACTAGGTTGGAATCACTCCCTATAAGTAGTGTGACATCATCCACATTAAGCTGCATTACTCATTCGGCAAGTTAATGAAAAAAGGAGGGTGCATCCTCATTAGGAGCATACAGGTTACCTGGAATTAAGGGACCTGAGGAGGTGTCAAAGAGGGCTAGCAGGCTTCTGCCATCCAGATCCTCTGCTGTTTTCTTTGTTGTTCAATGTAGAGACTTATGTACCAGGATGGATACACCCCTCTTCTTAACTTTTGCTGAACTATGGGTTTCTATTCTGATCCATTCCCTCTTGAGTTTCAGCATATCTTAAGTTAGAAACTTAATTTCTTGAAGTAAAGCGACGTGTGTGCATAAGTGCTTGAGATGCATTAGAACCTGTTTTCTCTTCACCAATGAATTTAGTCCTCACACATTCCAGGTGTGTAGTCTTAAATCAGCCATTAGGATGAGTATGTTGAAAATGGCGCATTGGATAGCTAGCAGCTGAAGTGAAAACCAGGGGACCAGTGATTCTAAGTATAGGCACTCGTACAAAAGAAAATACTGGGCTTAGTAATGAATTCCAATTACAATGGCTTTATTTCATACAATCACTTCCAGTGTACAGACGTATTCACTGGCCACTACTTGCCACGGCACTTCAAGTTGAAACAACTCTTCATCCCCTGAATCACCAGTACAAGTAGTGGCCAGTGAGCACGTCTGTACACTGGAAGTGATTGTATGCAATAAAGCCATTGGAATTGGAATTCATTACTAAGTCCAGTGTTTTCTTTGGTACGGGTGTAGGCTAAGGACTTTTCTTACTGTGCATATACTGGGCTGGCTGCTCTTTCCTGCCTGCACCCTTCCACTTTTGAGTATCACAGCTTATCTTTAGACTTGTTCTAAGTATAGGGGAGTTGGGCCCATATACCTTCCCAAATAGTGAGCCAAAAAGGGAGCAAAACAGTGCCATTGTGACTAATTTTTCATAGCTTGGTAATAGATGCTGGAAATGTGCCCTATTTTAAACAATCCAAAACATACAGTAACATTATAAACCAAACTTAAGTAAACCAGGTACAATGACTGCAAAGCCCGAGGCAGTAGGGAAGTTGCCAGGATGCTAACGGTAGCCCAAGGCATCCTATTCACTCTCAAGGGTGATAACTAAACCAGAGCTACAGTAGGTGTACCAAAATGCTCCCTGCTATTCCCTGGTGATAATTCAAATGAGGTAACAGTTTCCTGAACATCTAGGCATTGACAAACAGCTTCCAAAGTGGGTGTTAGGAGGAAGAGTACTGAAATTCATATCAGGAGGAGAGGTTATAGGGAGAAAGGTGATGGGTTTCTTAGGGTGAGAGGAAATCTGAAAGGAGGTTCACTGTGCAGGTGCCTGTGTGTGGGCAGGTAACCCTCAGGAGGGAGGGAGGTAAGACTAACAAAGGATCCTATATGTTGAAAGGGTTGGGTAGACAGGGGTCAGTAGTCTGGTTATCATCTGGCTTGCATTACATCAGAGGGGAGTTTGGGTAGGCATGAGTGGATAGTGAAATACCCGACCCTAAATATTACCTACGGGTACCTCTAAACTACCCTAAATTACCCTAAAAATACCATAATGAAAAATCGGGTAGTTAGGGTTGGGTAGTTACTACCCTAATCATTCTTCTACCCTATTACACTACCCTGGCCATAACAAAAATGTGAAATACTGTTTGTGACTGTAGGCTGTATGCTATTACACTGTTTGTTAGATGAGCCCTGTCATTTATTACTGTGACATAGTCAGCTACACTGCCTCTCTCATCATCAGTTAGTAAAACAATATCCTTTTACAGCAGTATTACACTGTTTGTTAGGTTCCAAAAATTATACCAATGGCGGTCATTGCTAAGGCAGGTACAAGAGGTGCAGGTGCTCTGAGTGAGCCTGCTGCTGTTTCCAAAAAGTTATACCCATGGCAGGCATTGCTGAGGCAGGTACAAGAGGCACATCTGCTCTGATTGAGCCTGCTGCTGTTTCCAAAAATTATAACCATGGCATGCATTGTTGAGACAGGTACGAGAGACACATCTGCTCTGTCTGAGTCTGCTGCTGTTTCCAAAAATTATACACATTGAGGGCATTGTTGAGGCAGCTACGAGAGGCACAGCTGCTGTGAGTAAGCCTGCTGATATTTAAAAAAGTTATACACATGGTGAGAATTGCTGAGTTAGGTAAAAGAGGCACAACTGCTCTGATTGAGCCTGCTGCCATTTCCAAAAATTATAACCATGGCGTGCATTGCTGAGGCAGGTATGAGAGAGCAGCTGCTGTGAGTGAACCTGCTGCTCTTTCAAAAAATTATACCCATGGTGGGCATTGATGAGGTTGGTAGGTATGAGTGGCACAGCTGCTCTGATTGATCCTGCTGCTGTTTTCAAAAATTATACCCATGATGGGCATTACTGAGTCAGGTACAAGAGGCGTAGCTGATCTGAGTGAGGCTGCTGCTGTTTGAAAAAATTAAACCCATGGCGGGCATTGCTGAGTCAGGTACAAGAGGTGTAGTTGATCTGAGTGAGGCTGCTGCTGTTTCAAAAAATTATACCCATGGCGGATATTGCTGAGTCAGGTACAAGAGGCGTAGCTGATCTGAGTGAGGCTGCTGCTGTTTCAAAAAATTATACCCATGGCGGGTATTGCTGAGTCAGGTACAAGAGGCGTAGCTGATCCGAGTAAGGCTGCTGCTGTTTCAAAAAATTATACCCATGGCGAGCATCATACATAATAAACTGATGATTGACAAAACTAAGAGTCACCTCATGTGACTGTCATGATGGCAGTGGTAAAGTGGGGATCTAGCATTATAAAAACAAACTGGTAGCAACTGAGCCAACTCACCAAATAGTAAAATATATATTTCTTTATTCTTTCCTGTCTTAATTTCTCTCATGTAAATAATAAGTATGTTTGATGAGAACAGTATATATTAGTTCAATTGTTTCGGAAAATAAATTCCTTCTTCAGTGAACACAACTGCTTCTAAAAAATAAAAGTATATATTTTTTATAAACACAGATGTCATATTAATGTCACTAATAAATTAATTATCCACATCATACATTTTCTCACCCCATATTCTCCTTCAAAACCTCTTTCTTCTTGGTTCACAAATCCAAATACATCTCTAAAAAATGTGAGAATAGGACATTACCCCTAATTGTAACACAGCAGTCCAGCTTATCATAACAAACAGGTCACTCGCAAACAATGTTTCCTACAGTCTTATAATGTCACACTTACTTGAATAAAGTTATGTAATGTACCTGTTTTCCAATTTTCAGGTTACATCTTAGAGCAGTCTGCTGTGTGTTAAACTATGTTGCCAGATATACATTCTGGAATAAAGGTGAAAAATTACACCAGTAAGCCCTGTGGCTTATCGTGTTACACCTATTGTAACCTAAAGGACGCTAACTGTCAAACCAAAAAATCATTAATTTTAATTGCTTTTCTTGCCAAAATATATTAGTGGGGCATTACAGTCCTTAAAACACAAGTACTCACTTTATTTCAAAAAGGTTTCAAACTTTCTACAGTGCTCTAAATGCCTCCACTCTCTCTCATAATGGAGGTTCACAAGTCTGAGAGCACACTCAGTTTACCAAGGCTCCTTCTTCTTGGGAGTCAGGTGCGGGAGGGTGCAAGTAGTCACATGACCTCAATGCTCACCCTGGGCACCTGACCTGAAATACAGCACCAAGCAGTAGATAATTGCTATGGCATCCCAATTTAAACTTAATACAATCTCCCCAATTTTGTTTCCAAAAACTTCAGTTGTTACTTTTAAATTAATCTAACAATCAGCCTTCTTACTACATATTACCAAAATAAAAAATACTAGTTGTTGGTGCTACAATAGATGGGAGGTCACGGGGGTCATGAGTGCTTCTAAATGGGAGAATGACAGCAGGACCAGGAGAATCCTCAGCCTAACATTCTCAGGACCGAATATGTTACACCAAAAGTACCTACAGGGCCATATTCTAGAAAATTTGAAATTCTCAAAAAGCAAT
Source organism: Neoceratodus forsteri (assembly GCA_016271365.2). Classification (NCBI taxonomy): domain Eukaryota; kingdom Metazoa; phylum Chordata; order Ceratodontiformes; family Ceratodontidae; genus Neoceratodus; species Neoceratodus forsteri. The sequence goes on from CM057456.1 coordinate 10,725,307, forward strand.
GCAATAGTATGTTCGTATGTTTAAAGGGGAACATATAGTTTGGGAATTACTGCCCTAGATATCAGATCTGCTTAGTTTAAATTATTGGTTGCCAATCAATGCTGTCATTTAAAGCAAATCTTGGATTAGTAGCATCAAATCTATTGATATAATAAGCTTCTGTGGTTAATATTTTAGTCTTATAATTACCTCCCCTATGATCTGGTACCACCTTCTCTATTGCAAAGAATCATAGATAGGGGAGTTGAGGTGCCTCAATAAAATGTCTAGCCACTGGTGAAGATAAATCCGTTCTTCTTATATCATTCTTATGTTCACCTATATGTGTTTTTAATGCTCATTCAGTTTTACCTATATGTATTTTATCACATGGGCACTTCAAAAGATACACTACCTCTTCACTCTGGCAGTTTATAAATTGTTTAATAATAATGTCCTCATCTCTAGAGGTATTTGTAATTTTCTTAACCCTGTAAGTTTTATTACAGTGTGTGCAGTGTCCACACTGAAAATTCCCTGTAATGTCCACTGCTGATAGAAAGTGTTGTGAACGGGTTATTGGAACCGAATGTTCTGTTTTCATAAGTCAGTTAGTCAATGTTCTATTTCTTTTTGCCACTACCATAGGGAGATTATTAAAAACCTATGCTCCCAAGGGGGTAACTCTAAGTACATCCCAATGTTTAATAACCATAGTCTTAATGTTAAAGAAAACATCCGGATATGTAGTTGCAAACACTCTTTTTTTTAATCTATTACAGTATTCCCACTAGGTTTCCTCATCCCTTCTGCCAGTAATGTGTCCCTAGATTGTTCCTTTATCCTTTCTGTTGCTTGAATTAATGTAGCTTCCTTATAGCCCCTATCTCTAAATCTATTACACATGTCCTCACTGGCCATTTCAGATTCTCTATTATCAGTACAATTTCTTTTGACTCGAAGTAATTGTCCATATGAAATGGATTCTATAAGACACTTCGGATGAAAGCTATCTGCTCTAAGTATAAAACTTTTATCAGTGGGCTTTCTGTATAATTTTGTTGCCAATTTATTTTCCATTTGATAAACAAGCAGGTCCAGGTATGAAATCTCACTTGTGATGGCAGTCATTGTAAAAATTAAATTATTAGTTATCGTGTTTAAATAATTATTGAACTTATCAAGCTCTTCTCTACCCCCATCCATATACAGAATATGTCGTCAATAAAATGTTTAAATAATCTCATATGGTTCTGAAATTTGTTCTGTACATTGAAAATATGTTTATTTTCAAAATTATCTATAAAAATATTTACATAAGATGGCACCATGCTAGATTCCATGGCCGTGCCTCTGATTTGCAAAAAAAAATCTTTCTCAAATCTAAAATAATTTTGACTCAAAACTAACTCTGCCATTTTTAATAACAAATTGTTTGGGGGATTATTTTATATTCTAAATCTATCTAATAATTCCACTAGGTCTTCACATCCTGCATGATGAGGAATCAAAGTTTATAAATCTTTTAGATCTCAAGTCACATGTATACAATTTTGGACATCTAAATCTGTATCATTTTCATTCTCTATAAGTCGAATAATATTGGTTGAATCTTTTATATATGTGCTAGTTTGTTCCACGTATGGTCAAATGTGGTGGTCAATATAGACTGAAAAAGGTTATAATATAGAAGTTATACCTGACACAATTGGCCTACCCAGTTGATTTGGTAAGTCCTTGTGTATCTTTGGTAATATATAGAACAAAGGAATAGATGGTGTATTTCTAAATAACGCTTCTTGCTCCCACTGTGTAATCCACGCATTATCATATGCCAATTCAATCAAAGATTTTACAATATCTTTTACCTGATCTGTTGAATCTTGTGCTAACTTCAGATAATTTTTAGTATCTCTCAACAGGGGCATGCATATTTCCCTATAGTGTGAACAGTCCATAATTACCACTCCTCCACCCTTGTCTGCACTCTTAATGATAATACTCTGGTCATTTTTTAAGTTTCGCAGAGCCCCATACTGTACTGCTGTCAGATTAAATCTTGTTCTCTTATCAGTATTCCTCTCAACTTCCAACAATTTATTTATGTCCCTGTTTACTAATGAAATATAAGTCTCTATATTGTGGGACACTTCTTGGGAGGTAAACATCAATTTCAAGCTTAATCTCTTACTCAATTCTATTTTTTCAGTTGCTGTTCCATGTTCATATGTATTGACTCTGGTTGAGTATCAAAAAGAACCTTAGCCAGATTTTTCTAAAAAATCTATTTAAAGTCTAACTTTAACTCAAATGTATTAAGTTCACTATGAGGGCAAAACATTAGCCCTTTTGAAAGAACTTCTTCCTCAATTTTAGTCAACTGCCTATTTGATATATTATAAACTAATTTGTTTTGTGTGTCTGTGACCTCAATATCTTCTTCTCTCCTTGTGCCCCTAGTCTTTTTTCTTTCCTCCTTTCTTCTGTTTCTGTATTTCTTTCTGTTTCTAGTGCATCTGAGGGTCCTGGCACTGCTACGTCTGGGGTGTCTATATTTGTTATAGTGTGTGTATATTGATAACCTCCCTTGCCTCTGCACCAATAAGTCCTCCACTCACTATCCTCTCCTATAAAAATGCCCCCTCCCCCTTCCCACAGTCCCTTTCCCTTCCATATCACTACTCGATGATTGCATAGATGACTCTGAATCTAAATTATATTTGTATCTTGTGTCACATATATTAGAGTTTTTGTTAAATGTGTACACTTTAGTATCCTTATAGTCATTAAGATCTCATTTAAATTTTCTTAACTTGATAGCTCGAAGTTCTTCTTCAAATTCTGTAAGATGTGCATTTGCCTTGTCCAAATATAATTTCAGTTCATCTATGTTATATTTTTTCTTCACTTCTACCTCATTATAAACTAAATGTGGTTCCATTCTGGCCAATTCTTTTGTAATAGATTCCACAATAAGTAACATAAAATCACGTGAACACCTATTTCTCATGCTGTCCCATTTCATGTCCAAATCTGGATCTACATATCCCAAATTAGCCTCAATAAAAATTCTCAAACCTCTAGGTATTCTTTTCTGTTTTAAATACTGGGACATTGGGAGAGCATGCCACTCCAGTTTCACCTGTTTTTGTTTTAAATATGTGACCACTTGAGCCCTACTATGCTCGTCCCCTGAGAAGAAGGAGTCATTGTAAACTGCGTGTGCTCTCAAATTTGTGAACCTCCATTATGAGAGAGAGAGAGTGGAAAACAGGTACATTACATAACTTTATTCAAATAAGAATGACATTATAAGACTAGGAGAAACTTTGTTTGTGAGTAACCTGTTTGTTACAATAAGCTGGATTGCTGTGTTACAATTAGGGGTAATGTCCTATTCTCACATTTTTTAGATATGTATTTGGATTTGTGAACCAAGAAGAAAGATATTTTGAAGAAGAATATGCAGTGAGACAATGTATGATGTGGATAATTTATGTATTAGTGACATTAATATGATATGTGTATTTATAAAAAATATATATATTTTTATTTTTAGAAACAGCGGTGTTCACTGAAGAAGGAATTTATTTTCAGAAACGTTTGAACTAATATACACTGTGCTCTTAAAACATATTTATTATTTACATGAGAGAAATTAAGACAGGAAAGAATAAAGAAATATATATTTTACTATTTGGTGAGTGGGATCAGTTGCTACCAATTTGTTTTCAGTATTCTGTGCCTTAATTGGTAGTGGGCTACTCCCTTAATGAGTATCTTTTTTTTCTAACCAAGGTTGGCTGCACTGGACTCATCTTTTCCATAGATCTTGCAATGTAGCTAACACATAAGTGTCATTCTTAAACATAGCATTTATTCTCTGATTAGTCGACAGTCTGAGACTTGTCTTCTGCCCCAGCATAACAGAGGTGGTGTCTTCTTTTCACTGAAAGTCTTTATAACATTAAGGAAAATGTGAAGAAATCTTATCTGAGGAAGAATTTGATTCAGAGTTGCACTGTCCATACTAACATCAAGTGAGGCAGCCTCAAAGGTGACCAACGATTCAAGCAGACTCCAGCTGCTGGAACAAAGCATGATATCTACTGTACTCATTTGATTCTGCATGGTATAGTCATTTACAACAGCTTTTTTTCTGTTCAGGAAGCCTTTTCAACATGTAAAATGTTGAATTCCAGCAGGTTGGACCTTCCTGCTTTAATGCATGCAGTGGGTAAATTATTTGACCTCTGCAGCCCCTTCAGGATTTTTTGTGCTTTCACAGAGTGGCTGAAATGCCCACGTATTTTTCTAGCAAGACCTAACAGGTTTTCAACATTTCTGTTTTCATTTAAGAAATTATGGATGGGAAGATTTAAACACTGTGCAAAACAAGGTATGTGTCGGTAGTTGCCATCTCCAAGAGCTTTGACTATGTTGCCACCATTATCTGACACTATGAACACTAGAGATAAGGGTCAGGATTCACAAAGACATCTGAAATTCCCACAGCTGCAGGAAAAAGGCTTGCTGCAGTGCGGAAACGCAGCTGCGCTGTATTCTCAAAGAAAACCAGCGCAGCTGCGGATTTCCACACAAAGTGCCACAGGTGCGGCAATTTAGCTGCCGCAGGACTTGCACAAGTGCTGCAAATCCATAGCTGTGGAGGCTGTGAAGGCACAGCAATAGGGAACCACAGTAGCTGAAGCAGCAGACTGTAACAGTGCTGCTATAATATGAAGCTGACAGCACACACAGAGACCAGAAACCAGTCCCCAACTGGGACCACAGCAGCACCACAGGTACCTGTGAAACCCTGGTACCACAGTGGCTGACTGTTCCTGCTGGTCGTCCCTCCCTGGGGTGTTCCTGTAGCCTTGGGGGTGTAGCACTCGCTGCTGGCTGGTCAGGCTCTGCTGCTTGTGAGGCTCTGTCATGGGCTGCACTGGGTCTAGTGGTTGATGCCTGTTGCCATAGCATGGCAATGTGTGCTTTCAGCGCTGTAACATCAGCCACTGCTATACTGTCCGAGATGCTATTTCCTGTGGTTCACCTCCACCTTAACTGATTCCAATTGCTGGGGCACTACTGCAGTGTGCTGGGGGACAGTTACACCTCATTCCACTGTGTGTAACATTCTTTCCTCAGCTGTGGGAAAAACCTGGCTGTGAATAGCCTTTCAGGGGCTGTGTCTTACTTATCTTCCACAGCTGCACTTTTTTCCACAGTCCATAGTGTTTTTTCCCACAGCTGTGGGGGTTTTTGTGAATAGCACTTGGAGCAAACTCCCCTTTTTTTCCATAGCTGAGGGAGTTTTGGGGACTTAGGGAAGGTGTTGCACCTTCTGAGAGGTTTGAGAATCGTGCCCCAGGAATACAGAGTAAGCCATTTCTGGAATTATTGTTCTAGCTTCTGCAAAATATTCACAGCAGTGTGGTTTTCCTCAAAAGTTGTGACACATAATACAGCCTGCTTCCTACTGCATATGGTAGAGCGGGGATTATTACTTTCTGACTGAAAAGTTGCCCAAGATACTAACAACAACAAAAATGGAAAGGGACCTGGGGGTAGTCATATCAGATGACCTAAAGGTGGGCAAGCAATGTGAGAGGGCAGCAAGGAGGGCTGGGGGGATACTGGGATGCATAGGGAGAGGCATCACCAGTAGAAAACAGGAAGTTATTATCCCTCTGTACAGACAGCTGGTCAGACCCCATCTGGAGTACTGTGTGCAGTTCTGGAGACCCAATCTCCACAAAGACATAGACAGGATGGAAGCTGTCCAGAGGAGGGCAACTAAAATGGTGCAGGGTCTGCACCAGAAGACAAATGAAGAGAGACTTAAGGAGCTTAATATGTATAGCTTTGAGGAAAGGAGGGAGAGGAGGGACATGATAGAAACTTTCAAGTACCTCAAGGGAATCAACAAAGTCCAAGAGGGTAGCATATTTCAAAAAAAGGTGTGCAAGAACAAGGGGTCACAATTTGAAGATAGGGGGGAGCAGCTCAGAGGTAATTTAAGGAAGTATTGTTTTACAGAGAGGGTTGTGGATGCATGGAACAGCCTTCCAGAGAAGGTTGTGCAGTCAAAAACAGTGGTGGAATTCAAGCATGCATGGGACAGTCATAAGGCAATTCTAGGGGGTTGGGGTAGGAAGAAGTAGGCTGCTGGTTAACTAGGATCTGCAGCTTATCCATTAGGTAGGAAAATGGGCAGACTGGGTGGGTCAAGCGGTCCTTATCTGCTGTCAAATTCTATGTTTCTATGTTTCAATGAGCTGTAACAGTCATGTAGTCAATTGTTTGGTTGTTGGTCCATGTATCTGTAGTTATGTGAACCTGCTTCACCTCAGAGTTTGAACTGCTTAAAGACTTCAGTTCACACTAGGTCATACAACTTTAGAATAGCCTTTTTCGAGAAATATGCTCGACAGGAAATGGTGTATTGTGGTTCAGTCAGATTCATGAACTTGAGGCAACCTTTTTGAGCAACAAAAGCAAAAGGGAGTTGACAATCGGCCAACAGCTCTGCAATGGCTCTGTTTAACAGCTGGCATGTTAGATGCTTGTGGGTAAATGTTGATGTCTTCAACACTTTCTTTTAATGTTAGTTGATGAGATATTTTTAGTTTTGGGGGAATGTATTTTGCATGTTTTTTCCTTTTTCACATGGAGTACTACTTTGGGATTTTCCAGTACTTGAGGGTATCAGAAAACAGTCTATGTTTGTCTGGGAGGACTACAAGGACACATCAAGTGATTCAATGTCAGTTACTGCTTCCATTTGTATATTTTTATTAAGGCTGGGAGAACTCAGTGAAGTTTTGACCCTTATTAAATAAGAAATGGAACACGGTGGAGTTCTGATTTGTTCTGATTAATTCTGATTATTTATAAATATTTTGAAAAATGTGATAAAATGCATAAAAGTGGCCAAAGTCGGTCATATTTAACACAGATGCCCATCGGAAATCATTTAATGCATGACTTGTATAAAAAGTGCAGTAAAACTGCTAAATAAAAGCAATAACTGCTAGCTGCTTCATGGCTGGGCTGTAGTGGTGGCATATCCTACTCAGGCCTGTGACGTGAGTGTGCTTGGAGAGGGAGAGAGAGATGGAGATAGACAGACAGACAGATGCAAGCACTATTTTGCCTGCCTGCCTGCCCTGTACAGTGTACACACACTACACAGCCACACAGAGGCCAAGATTAATTTCTTTATTTGTGATTTCTGAGACTGTAAAACTTCTCTTCTGCCCTCAGTAGTCTAGTCTCTCTCTCTCTCTCTCTCTCTTCTCTCTCTCTCTTCTCTCTCTCTCTCTCTCTTTGGATGGCTGCCAGCCTGCCTTTGCCCTGTACACAGACAGCCACAATGAGACCAAGAATAAACTTTTTTTGTGATTTCTGTGACTATGAAATTTCTCTTTGGCCCCCAGTAGTCTAGTCTCTCTCTTTCTCCTCTGGTTTGCATAAGTCAACAATTATTTTGCCAGCCTGCCCCTGCCCTGGGCCTGTACACAGACAGCCACAATGAGGCCAAGAATAAACTTTATTTGTGATTTCTGTGACTATATGCAACCCCTCTCTGGGGTCTTACCTTAAATTGTCCTTTGTTTTCCCATTTTTCTCCTGGTAGGCCTCCTGATGTTTCTCCATAGCCCAGGTTTTCCGTGTGCCCCCAGGTCCCCAAACCAGCCCGTCATGTTATTTTAGCCCCATACAAGCTTAAATGGGCTGGCAGTATAGCCTAGAGGTTAGAGGAATGAGGTGTGAACGAGCTTGGTACATCAGCAGACTGGACCTGAGTTTGATTCTCACAACCTCCACTTGCATACTGTGTGACTCTGAGCAAGTCACTTAACCGACCAGTGCTCCCAGGTTGCCCCTGAAAACAGGCACTTGTGCCTAGTGGGCCTTAACCGGTTACCAAAGACTGAAAAAAAAAAAATACTTGGCTGCAAGTCACCGGCGTGTTTCTAGGAAGCCGGCAACTGTGCATGCACAAAGGAAGCACTGAAAGTGCCGACTGCCTGTCTTGCAGTCATGCGGGGAATCTCTCCTGAACTCATTGAGTACCAGTGACCTTAGCGATGCAGCAGAGAAGCCATTTTGAGGGCTGCATTTCAAGTTTAGAAAGGTGGGGCTAAGACCGAGGGATCATAAATAAAGATGAGCCTAATTAATATTCATGAGATGCTGCCTGCCAATTGGGGGGTCTGTATTTTGGCAGCAGCGACAGCTAAACTACTGGACCTAGATGATTGAGAGTGGACTTACTTAGAAGGGCACAATTGGGGCTACAAGACTGTGAGGTTTTTAAATGAATAAAGTATTTTTCTTGGCTGTACCAGACCTTTGAAAATGAGGAACTGTATTGGATTGCATTGAACTGAATAGTGGCTGACATATTGGTGACACTTTAACCCCATCCAGCAGCCAATCCTCTTTCTAGGCACCCAAAACTGAGCCAAAAGACTTCTGGGAGGGGGAGTTCCACTAATTCAGGTGCCTAGATCATGCTCCAAAGAACAGTGAGGAAATATTGATCACTATGGTTATTGATGATTGATTGGCTTGAATAGCCAGTCAGGAAGCTGGATTCCAGAGAGAGAAAAAAACAAGGCCTTTCTGGGTTTTCTTCAGTCTAGACAAGTCAGAGGTCTCCTGAGTGAGTGGATCTGGACTGGAGTGGCCTTTCTCGGGTCTTTGGTGGAAAATGATATTTCAGAGAAGGGTCACAGGGGAAAGAGAGTGAGAGACTGAACTGACACCTTGATTCCCCAGGTCTTGTGAGCAGTTTTTCTATATTAAAGAGGATAAGTGCTGCAGAAATCCTGCACTGGTAGACTGAACTGTGCTGATAAGACTGCGATATTTTTGTGAGAGTGCACAGTTGCTTCTGAGGATTCATTTTACCTGTGTGGGACTGGAATTACACTTCCAAAGGGGCACAGCATCTCTGGTATCAGGGTGCTGGCCAGGTGCTGCACTTTTCCTGAGTGAACTGGTTGAAGTGGCTGAGAGCTGTGTTCCAGCTGAGGCTGAAGAAAAGGTGGTGAACATTCTCTGTCTGGAAACTGTGGACTGGAGTGCAGGGGGCTGCTGTGATTGACCCCCCCCCCCCCATTGCTTGCACCTTTGCTTTGTGTGGTCTAGGGCTAGCACCCACTGCTAACTGGCATTGGACATGGTTTGAACAACTGCCTGTGATATCTGTGGATTTTGAACCCAGTGCAGGGACTGCAGAGAAATGAAAATTACATACCTACTGTAATTCTTGATATTTCTGTATATCTTCACCATTCATCACTGGTGGGTTTTGGCCAGTGGAGCAGGACCCCATGGGAGCATTTTTTTTCTTTTTGTAAAAAGGGGAGGAGTTGGTGTCATGGGCGGCACCACCCTAGAGGCTGAAGCACTGCATGGTGCTCGTAGGTTGGCCAGTAACTGATGCCAACTCCTCCTCCATCCCAGTTCTGCACACCGGACAGCAGAGTTAGGAAAGAGAAAAAAAGGAGGGCTGGTAAGGGAGCCTGAGAAACAGGAAAAGGAAAGGATATAAATAGAAGAAGAAATAAAGACGGCTTAAGAGGACAAAAAGGGTAACTTGGGGGACTCGGACAGAGGGCCCCAAGCCTCTGAACAGGCATGGGAGGGACAGAAAGGGAGGGAGAGTAAGAGGATAGGAAAGATAAGGAAGAGAGGAATGTGAGGCACTGTGCCACCCCTGCAGAGGTCCGGAGGACTCTCTGGGGCTCTGGAGAAGGGGACCACTGTCTTCAGCCACATTTAAGCTTTTTCATATCTCCACTGAAGTAGAGTTGAATACAACACCCCAGGTTTGAGAAAAAAAAAGGGAGGAGAGGTCTAGCTGGACAACAGCCCAGAAGACAGACCAAGTCAGGGCACCAGACTTGAAAAAGCCCTCTCCGCCAGCCCAAAGAGGTGGAAGGGGGGCAAGTGTCTCTCACTCCTGTCGTTAACAAACCCCTAGGGTGGGGACAGGATCCATGCCACTGTAGAGTCCCCCAGAAGAGAGAATCCTCTCACAGAGGATCTAAAGATGGAGCATCCCCCAAGACAGAAGGGGAAGGATGGCAGGAGGAAAAATCCCCTTACAGCATGGCTTCCCAATCCTGAGGGGGACCCTGTATAGGAAAAAAGATAGCTGTAACCAGCAGGATAGAAGAGGGAGCTACAGCTCCTGAAGGAAGGATTTAAGGGATCACCAGGGCCCTTATAACTGCTACAGACCTGAGGAGGATCCCAAGGGTCAAGAATTCAAGCTGGCAAATCGAGCCCAAGAAAGGAACTCGATCCAGCTGGAGGAGGGTCCTCATCAGAGATGCAAGAAAGAGCTCGAGTGAACTCTCATATGAAAGGACAAGCATCCCTGCTTGCCCTCCCCCAACAGCAAACCTCTGTCACTTCACCCGAAGGAGCAGAGCGTCCAGAGGTACCAGCAGGACCAAGCCCACAATTGGCCTCAACTGGGGGAAAAACAAGCAGGGAGGAGGCACTTCCCAGAGACTGAGGCTCAAGAGAGGAAGGAGGGTGGGAAGCAATGATGAATGGTGAAGATACACGGAAAGATCAAGAATTATGGTAGGTACATAATTTTCATATCTTATCTGCGTCAATCTTCACCATTCATCACTAGTGGGTGATTACCAAGCCCCCCCCGAAGGGGACCTGGTACCTCCCTGAAGGAAGAATGTCCCGCAGCATCCTGTGGGGGAGACACAGAAGGGGGGAGAACCTTACAGGCCCAACTAGGCCTGGGACTGGTCAGAGTGAGGTGGGGTCTCCCTCTGACTGGGAGAAGGAAGTCGCCCGTGAAGTTCCCACCTCACTCTGAGGGAAAAAAGGTGGATTCCTCAGAAGGAGGAGGCAATCACCCTTCACCAGGCCATGGGTGATAACCAGGATAGATGAAGCCATGCCCTCCACTTTACGCAGATTGCTGTCCCTGCTAGCCTGGACACCACCTCATTAGCATCATATGATGCCCTTGCTTGGTGCCTCGCAAGCTCCAGGCCATGTGTGGAGAGGGCAACGGCTTGTCTGTTTACCTGTGTATCAGGCATAGATGCTAGGATTTGTCCTAGCAAAGACCATAAGTGCCTGTTGTAGGCAGCATGATGGGCCTGATGCACTGCGATGGGGAGAGAGAGAGAGACGTGCTGAGGAAAACACTCTCCTTCCTCAGGAATCAGACTCCGCAGAGTCCGCATCCAGGGTCCGGTCACTCTTGGGCTTCTATGCCTGGAGGAGTGTCAAGAGCGTCATGCCGAAGAGGGGTGAGGTAGGTCTCCCGGAGATCCCTAGGGTGCGCAGTATCTGCGCCGGCAGTCCATCGGGGCTAGGGAGGGAACTGATGGACACTGCCAAGCGTGGTACAATGTCTCCCAAAAGGGGGAGAGCCAGGTGGGTACCACCTGGTTGCCCGCACTGTACTTGCATAAAAAAGCATGCTGCCCCCTCAGGATTGCATCTTGCCAATCTAGGTATGTGGAGCTTGTCAGCAAACCCCGGAAGGAAATGTGGATAGGAGGTCTGGTCAGCATCCAAGGAAATGTGGACAGAAGGATCCTCTCCCTCATGTGAGGAAGCCTAGGAAGCCGACAAGTCTGAGGAGTCAGAGTCCGGCCTCCCCAGGGGAGAGTGGTGAAACACCTGCTCGTCCATGAATCTAATGCAGGCTGGGAAAAGTGCAGCCATGGCTCTAAACTTCTCCCAGGTTAGAGGCCCCGTAGGACCAGAGTGGCCTGGGAGAGGGGGAAGTGTTGGCAGAGGTAAAGGGGCCAAACGCCTCTGAGGAAGAGAACAACCTCTGCCAGGGCTCAGGGACAGGCGAACCAACACCCTGGAAGGATCCATCAGTCGAGGCAGTGACCAGCTGTTCAAGCATTCTAAAATGGTTGGGACTGAGCCCTGAATTAAATTCCCTCCTGCGAGGTGACCGGGGCCGTGTGGGTCCAGAAAGGCGACCCCTAGCCTCAAGAGATGAGATCCCCCCCCAAGGGGGACTTCAGGGGAGAAGACAGGGCCAGCGCTGCTGCTCCTACCGAAGCCCCTGCAGGCTACCAGGGAAGGGCACTGCTCCTGAAGCTGTCCCCTCAACCACTCAGACTCAGAAAGGGATCTCTTCCTCAGGACCTACCAAGGAAGCTCAACCTCACCCACCAACTCCTGAAAGGCAGCGGATGAGGGAAACTTCTCCCCTGTCACAGACACCCTAGCAGGTCCAGAAGTGGACCCAGCCTGGACCCCCAAAACAGGGGGTTCACCTCCTCTGAGTCCAGAGGCTTCACCAGCTCCAATGGACCCTCCGGTGCCACCCCCAGCACCGGAGGATCCGTTGGTGCCGCAAAGGGCTCCAACACCGGCGCAGGTAGAAACCACAGGTCTTGAATGAGGGGGTTGGACAGATGCTGAAGTGCTGTGGGGAGGGAGACTTAGGATTCTGAAGAATCTGGAAGCCAGTCCAGATTCACCTCTGAATCATCGTCGTCCCCGGAGGAGGCATGGATGCAGAAAACTTCCCAAACCCCCCTGCTCCCAGCACCACAAGTGGCACCGCAAGCTGTCCCAGCACTGCCCACGGCACCACCCTGATCACCAGCACCATGCATGGCACCAGGATCCAAGGCAGTGCCAATGGGTGGTGCAGGAGGAAACCACCAAGCTGGGCCTGGCAGACACAGGCCGCAATGCAGGGGGAGCATTCACCTCTGAGGAGGTGATTGCCAAAACGGTGCCTCCAGCCCAACCCACGGAGGAATCGAAAGGGGCCACCAGCATCATGAGGAGGGCATCCACTGAGGCTAGAAAGGGCAGAATCTCCCACCTCCACAGTCTGTAAAGAACCAGGAGGGGACCCGGAGGAAGGGTCAAGGGACCTATGTCTGGCATCCCTAGTGCACGCCTGTCCTCCGAAAGTCGGAAGTGTAGAGCTGACTTTAAACACGCGGTGTTCCAGAACTCTGTGATCTATACAAAAACAGGCATTGCACCAGTCCATATCATGGTTAGGGCCCAGGCAAATCAGTCAATGACCATACCGGTCTGAGATGGAATAAAGCTGGCCACAGGGGCACCGCCGCATTGGGGGCCAGCCCGTCTTCCAAGTCTTCTTTTTTTTGTCCTCTGGATGAGACATGATTGGATGAAAAATCAACAGCAAAAAGGTCTTGGCACAGAAGAAATAAAGAAAAGGTCCTACCAGAGTCGATGGTGCCAAGAACGGATGGCTTTCAGCAGAACTACGATGAACGAAAAAATGGTGAATGGACTAGGCCCGATGACACAGCTAAAAACGTTCCACAAACTGAAGTAATGCTTGCTCAATGGTGGTAGAAACAAAACTGGGATGGAGGAGGAGTTGACGTCGGTTACTGACCAACCCATGAGCGCCATGCAGTGCGTTGGCCTAGAGAGCGGCACCGCCCATGGTTCCGACTCCTCACCCTTTTACAAAAAAAAATATGCTCCCACTGAGTCCTGCTCCTCTGGCCAGAACCCACCAGTGATGAATGGTGAAGATTGACACAGATAAGATCCCCCACCATTTGGGAGTTCTCACCCAGAGCCAGGAAGAGAACTAGCTAACCCCTTCTAAGTTGGACCCACTGTCTTAAGAGGTCACCGGCGCTTGCTGGGGTGCTAGGGCACCTACGACCCTTGTGGGGAGCCGGACTGTGGAGCCACTCCTGGGTCGGGGCCTTCTGAGGCTGGTGTGGTCCTGCCATAGAGCTCTGCAATGGGCCAGAAGTGGCTGAAGGTGACAAGCAGCCAGACCTCCAATCAAGGGGACAAGCTGCAAGATCCTCGAGCAAGATTCTATCTGCCCATTGCTGCATGGAACTCCACAATTCAGGATATCTGGAGGCAATTATCCCAAGTGTGGCTGAGTCCTAAAATCATATGTACCCAGGACCTGGCTCCTAGAAATCAAGCAAAGGTGTAAAGGATTTAACTGTTTCCTCAAATAATTCTTCTCGGAGAAGCACCAAGGGAGGTCGACAGTGAAATGTCGACTCCAAGATAGCGACGGCACAATACCAATGCAGGTATTGTGCCATCTGATCTGGCGTAGAAGCAGGGGCTGTGCCCCCACACCCCCCAGACTTTAGGATTATCAACTCCAGGTTGGAATTGGTCCAGGGAGGGGGCAGAACACTGGGGGAAAGTGAAACACAGAAAAGGACCATTACAGTGACACTCACCGTAATGGTCTTTTTTCATGTTTCGCCGTCGGGGTGTCGAGCTGAAGGGATGCACCGAGTCTTCTCCTTTATGAGGGCCCAAACCGCTGTACAACCTCCAGCAATGAGCAGGCCTGCACCTTGTGGGTACCACTAAGGACTATCAGGGTAGACACTGGTACCAGTGGGGGAGGGCCTCTGGGAGGGTTTTTGGCTTACGGGTCCAGGTGGTTATTGTTCCTTGTTCTCATGAACCATATTTTTCTCACAGCTATCCTTTCTCCCAATACCCCTTTCTTAGCCCTTACCCCTGAACTGTGATTTACTGTTTGAAATTGTGTGTGCCGGGATTCCTTGAATCTGTCAGATCTTTACTGTTCACGTTTATGGTGTTACTGAACTGTTGGGTTTCCAGTGTGTGGGGTGGTTGGTAGGGGAGGTGGGTAGGTGCAGCATCCCAGGGGATGTGCCAGCCAGTCACCTGACCCACTTTTAATTCTCTCGGTGGAGGCACAGCATTAGTTTTGTTATCTTTGGGATAGGACCCGCGATCACCACTGTAACAGGACCCAGGCCCCTTAACCTGTTAGAAGCCCAACAGGCAGGGGTAGTAGCTCACTGGCACATGGCACCTGGGCTACATCTTTGAAGGCACTGCTGGAATTCTTCTGCTTGTCAGCCAGGCCCACTCTGGATAACCAGAATGGAGAGACCCCACTGAGGTCTCCAGCACCTCGGTCTTTTCCCCCATGGCCAAGATTTAGGCCTACTGAGGATGACAAGGTGAAATTGGTGGAATGGAGTGGGGGTATGAAGATGGACCCCCAAAAATCCTTCCTGTTGCTGGGAGTACCACAGGAGGTGGATGAAGGGGAAACAGAACAACACCTGACCGCAATAACCAAACTGGGTAAAGTGAGAATACAGGGGAGAATGCTTGACTCTGGAAGGAGCACATTAACTGTGCTACTAGAAAGCAACAATGTGATAGAGAAATACAAAATCACACATACACCCATAATGCAAAGCATCATGGGCTGTATATGAAAATCACCATAAAATGTTATGCTGGTTCAACTTTAAGCAGGAATGTATGGTGCCGAAAGGCCTCTCACATAGTCTGCAAAGGGTGCTAACAGAAGACACAGACAAGTGCTTCGTCCTACCAGAACTCATCAGTGTGCTTTGTCTGTATGACACCCCAGTGATATGTGATAGAGGCTGCCTGGATACCTGAAGCTTTGGTGGTAGAGGGGATGTCCGAGGCTCTGCCTATCGTGACTTCCATTAGTGTGACCTCCCCCGGGGGTAGGAGGACACGGGTAACATCAGCCCAGACCTGCATCTGTGGCTTTTGACTTTTATCGCAAACTAAGAATGCTTTGGGGGTTAAGCCCACCCCTAATAGCAAAGACGATTTAAAGGCATGGATGGATTGTGCCACCCCTCTAGTACAGGACTGGCAGTGCTCTAAAATTGAAAAATGGAAGCACCTGGTGGAGAGCCTCCATGGGCCTGCCCTGAAAGTGATTCGGTCTTTGTGAGCCATGGACCCTGACACCCCAGCCCAGGTATACCTGGCTGCTCTTAAAAGTGTTTTTGGCAGCCCCAAATCTTGTGAAGACATTATGTGGAAATTTAAGACTACCTGTCAATGGGAGGGGGAGCCATTGTCCACCTTCTTAACCTGAGTGGAGAGGGCGCTACAAAGTGTATTTTGAAAAGAGGGCGTGGCAGCCCAGGATTTGGACCAGGTGAGGTTAGAACATGTAATAAAAGCTGCTTGCCATTCTACTCTGTTGGTGTTACAGCTTTGCTTAGCTGATAGGAAAAGTAACCCCCTCCATATTGGGTCTTAGTGTGAGAGATTAGGGAAGTGGAGGAGGAACAAGGACAATGGGGAGTGCAGAGGGCCTCGATGGCTGCTGCTCAGGTAGGGAAAGAGGCACCCTCTGGGGAAATGCAAGAGTTGAAGACTTTACTAAAGGAATGTAAGGATGTAGTCACCTTGGCTAAGTTGGCAGTGATTCCGGGGATAGTTGAACTCCAAGGGGTGAGTGGGGCGGCCTCCAGCGTAGCTTCCACCATGTTTGACCCTGGGTTTACAATGCAGGCACCCACTACTGAGGTTCAGGTAATGGCCCAGATGGACAAATTAGCCCACAGAGTAGCAGAGTTAGAGAGGGCAGGAATGCCTAGTCAAGTTCAGAGGAATGATGAGGTTGTTGAATGGGGTCCGGTAGTGACAAATGCCCCGGTGGGAGTCCCTGGAACCCACCCCACGGCGTTGGCTAGGCCGCCTCAGCTGGAACCCTTTGCATGCTATAGGTGTGGAGGTGAGGGCCATTTCCAGAAGGGGTATAGGGTGCCGCTAAACTGCACTCCCAGCAGAGACAGGCCACACGAAAATTCCCATCCGAACCAGGAAAATTACGGAGGGGCCCAGTAAAGGAGCACACCGAGGCCCCTAGCAGGTCCAGCTCCATGGCTCACACAAGAGCCTCTACAGCTAAAGCCACCACATCAGCGTCCATTGACCTGAGCCAGCTTGTGGGTCCATCAACTGAAACCACCATTACCATCAATGGGATTTCCACCCGAGCCATCCTGGATAGCAGTTCGCAAGTCACCATAATTTTCAAGTCATGGTATGACCAGCACCTGTCCAGTGTTGAGCTGCAACTGCTTGAGGGTCTACATGTGTGGGGACTCAGTTAGAAATCATACCCCTATCTGGGATATGTGAAGGTGTGGCTGGCATTTCTAAAAAAAGTAGCTGGCATGGAGGTGCAGTGGAGACCTTGGCTCTGATTTGCCCTAAATCCAGCATACACAATGGAGTGACTGTGCTTGTGGGAATGAATGCACATATGTTTAGATGATTAGCCCAGTTGTGCCAAGCCTGAAAGGCCGAGAGAAAAGGTAATAAGCTCCCTATTCACCCCTTGATTAAAGAAGCTTGCAGAAAGAGAAGACAACCCCCTGATGAGGAGCCTGATGACTCTGTTGGCATAGTGTAGAGGTGAGATGGGGAGGAGATTGTGCTACCGCCTAACGCCGAGTGTAACATTGCGGGGTAGTGAGGTTAAAAAACGATGTGACAAATAAGTTGCTGATGTTGGATGCCTAGAGGAGCACGGATTAACCATGGGATTGTTGATAAAACCCAGTGTTTTGCCTGCCAGAGCACATGCCTATGTTAGAAGGGTTACTGTACAAGTAAAGAATGCCACTGACCTGGAAGTGGTAGTAAGGAAGGGACAGACTGTAGCAAGAGTTTATTGTGATGATACAGCCATGCAGCCTGCTGCAGTGAGAAGTGGTGCCCCCAAGGGACTTGATTCTGGACTGTTTGACTTAAGGGATTCCCCAATCCTGGAGGAATTGAAAGAGAGGGTACAGAAGATACTGGCTGCCCAGACAAAGGTGTTTTCCCTACATGAATGGGATGTAGGGTGTGAGTGGAGAGCAACATCACATACGTCTTACCAACGAGAGGCCCTTTCAAGAGAGGTCCAGGCGGCTAGCTCCAGCAGACATTGACGACGTCCGTCGGCATCTTCAGGAAATGATGAGGATTATTCAAGAGTCAAGGAGCCCATATGCATCCCCAATTGTCGTGGTAAGTAAGAAGAGTGGGTCAATAAGGATGTGTGTGGACTATCGTACATTAAACAAACGGACAGTGCCCGACCAATATACTATGACCAGAATACAAGACACCCTGGATTGTTTGAATGGCAGCCAATGGTTCTCGGTCCTGGATCTGCAAAGTGGCTATTATCAGATCCCGATGGCCTCCCAGTAACAGGAGAAGATGGCTTTCATATGCCCACTAGGATTCTATGAATTTCTCCGGATGCCTCAGGGGATCGCGAGTGCCCCCTCCACCTTCCAGTGCCTGATGGAGAAAGCCGTGGGTGAAATAAATCTACTGGAGTGTCTGATTTATTTAGATGACATTATCATGTTTGGGAAGACATTGGAGGAACACGAAGCCCGGCTGTTAAAAGTGTTGGATCGCCTGGAAAAATTTGGATTGCAACTGTCGATTGATATGTGTCAATTTTTCCAGGCTTCAGTTAAATATGTTGGGCATATAGTGTCCACAAAGGGTGTCCAGACTGATCCTAGCAAGACTGAGGCCTTCATCACTTGGCCTAAGCCCCAGACCTTGAAACAGCTTCAGTGCCTGCTTGGCTTCTGTGGGTATTACTGGATATTCATAAAGGACTATACCAGGGTGGTCCGGCCCCTACTGAACCTGCTGCAGGGGTATCCGCCAATCAAAAAAAGCAAAAAAGCAACCTTGGCTAGGACAAAACCTAATCAAGCCAGCTATTTCCAGCCATCAGAACCCTTTGGCTCCCAGTGAGATGAAGTGTGTGATCGGGCCTTTGAAGACATCATTTACTGTCCAACACATGCAGACCCGAAGAAACCCTATTTTCTCCATACCAACACTAGCTTCAGTGGTCTGGGCACAGTCCTATATTAATAGTATCTGGAGGGCCTGCACCCAGTGGCCTTTGTCAGCAGAAGTTTGAACCTGTCGGAACGCAGATATTCAGTCCATAAACTGGAATTTTTGGCATTGAAGTGGACTATTGTGGACCGTTTCCATGACACCCTGTATGGACTAAGATTACAGTGAAGACGGATAATAACCCACTTACTTATGTGCAGACCACCACCAAACTGGATGCAGCAGGCCATAGGTGGCTGTCAGCCTTGTCCACTTATGATTACTGCATGGAATACCAGCCTGGCTTGAATCATGTGGATGTGGATACTCTGTCCCGGCATCCTCCCACTTACACCACTGAGCATTGTACCTGGGAGAAGATATCAGAGCAGGCTGTGAAGGCACTATGTAAAAAGTACGATGGCAAAGAGACTGTCTCCGAAAAGGATGCCCCCATTTAGTGGAATGTTTAGAGGCCTCAAGAAGCTGTTTCCCAGTTGCCTACTGCAGATTGGAGGCCCTAGATGTTAGATCCCTTCCTTAGCTGACCACTCAGGACTTAAAGAGGGACCAGAGAGCCAGCCCTGTCACTGGGAAAATAATTCAAGTGCTTCAACACAATGGGGATCAGACTCAAGTCGACACTATTTATCTCCCCACCAAGCTCTTGTTATGAGAATGGCCTAAACTGCGGCTGAGGTAAGGATTGCTCTACAGGGAGATACAGGACCAGCAGGGGGTGCCCCATGAACAATTGGTGTTACCAGAGAAGAATATCAAGACTGTGCTAAGGGCCTTGCACGACGATATGGGTCACCAGAGTGCCAAGTGCACCCTGGATCTAGTAAAAAGCAGATTTTACTGGCCAAAAATGTGATCAGATGTAGAGGTCTATTGTAAGAGTTGCAGGAGATGCATACAACAGAAAGCACTTCCACAAAAGGCAGCCCCATTGGTGAACATCCAGATGAGTGGTCCCATGGAGCTGGTGTGTATCGACTTTCTTACGCTAAAGCCGGACTCACGCAACATCTCAAACATCCTAGTAGTCACCGACCACTTCACCAGATATGCCCAAGCCTACCCCGTGAAAGATTAAAAGGCTTCCAGAGTGGCCAAGATCCTGGTAGAAAAGTTTTTGTGCATTATGGGCCCCCCAAAGGATTCCCTCGGACCATGGTCATGACTTCGAGAGCTGCCTCATTAAAGAACTTCAGTCACTGTGGGGTAACAGAAAATAATGGACAACCCTGTACCATCCCCAAGGTGACCCTCAACCTGAGAGATTTAACCGGACTTTATTAGATATGTTGGGCACCTTGGATCCCTGAGACAAGTGTACCTGAAGTCAGCGGGTGAGTATCCTGGTACATGCTTACAACTGCACCCGCAATGATGCTACGGGGTTCTCTCCCTACCAGCTCATGTTAGGGAGGGAAGCCCATCTGCCAGTGGATCTGTGTTTTGGGGTGTCCACTGACGGTCTGGAAGCAGGAGACTACTTGCAATATGTGAAGAAGCTGATCAGCAACTCGATATTGCCTATTGCCTCGTTATTGAGATGGCCACTAAGAGAAACCAGGCTAACAAAGAAAGATATGATAAAAAGGTGCGAGTTCAGGATGTCGAGGCAGGGGCTTCAGTGCTGTTGCAAAGTCTGGGCATACCAGGGAAGCACAAGATTGCAGACCAATGGGGAAGCACTCCGTATGTTGTACAGGAAAAGTTGGAGGGTCTCCCAGTATACAAGATTCGGCCTGAAGGAGAAACTCGAGGACATAAAGTCATTCACCGAAATCATATGTTGTCCATTGGAGACTGAATAACAGACAGTGAGGTTCCCAAGGAAGATCTCTCTTCACCCCCCCCCCACCACCACTTGAGCTGCTGAATGCAGGAGATGGAAGCATGGAAGTAGTGATGCCATGGGGGTTGGGCCTGCCCAGGGTGGGGGGTCTCAGGTGAAGAAAGCTCAGACGATGAGGCAGAGGGAGAAGATTATAGTACCCCCTGGAGTTTTTACCCTACTCCAGAGCTAGTCATATTGTTTCAGGGATTGCCCCTGTATCAGTGCACATGGCTGTACATAAGAAACTGGGTAGGGATGGGGAGGCTAGGCCCTCTCGGGGAGATTACTCTGGACCTGCATACTGGTATGGCTGAACCCTGTGAGTGGTACCAGAGCAGCTCCCCTGCAGATATGCCCTTTGGAGGATCCATCACTGACTTGTATACTGGTCCACCTGGGTCCTCAGAATGACTGCAGGACAACACTGGGGATCAGGAAAGAGGAAGACAGGAAGCGTCTTTTGGAGGGCCCACATCAGAACTGAATACTGGTCCGACTGTGTCCTCTGAAAGGTCCCAGGTTAGTTCCCCTGGAGCAACAGATGATGCTGGGGAGATGCTGGAATCCTTTGCCCCAATAGCTGAGGAAGGGACAGACTGGTCAGGGGGAATGTGATAATGATGTGGAATCTACCTCTGAGCAAAAGGTAGTTAGTAGTCCTGGAGTTCAGGAGACCCCTAGGATGTCAGGGAGGACAATACAGACTATTCTTAAACTAACTTATGATGCCTTTGGAATCCCCACTAATTAGACTTAATTCATAGTATACAAAGTGGTATACATTAACCCCAGGTCCTTGCAGAAAGTGGTAATGTGTCCTGTTGATGCTAAGCCCCCTAGGATTGAAGGGAAGAAGACTAGGAAAGGGAGGTAAAAAGGTACCCAGGAGGATCGAGGGAAAAGTGTACTAAGTGGGGTTTCAATATCCTATGGCTGATAGGCTAAACTTATGGGTGCCACTCCCTATGTGGCCTGGGGCTCATGCTGGGAAAGGTATTTGCTAAAATGTACATAATGTTCCTTGTTTGAGAGTTTCCCTGTTCTAAAAATGGTTATGATATAATGGATAGGATTCAGATGTATAGTTAAAAATGTTATTAAGTTTTGATATTTGAATGGTCTTCTTTACTGTGTTCATGGTATTTGCCCCATAGACTTGGTGTTGGAGCCAAGCATTTGGGGCGGGGAGTATAAGCCCCCTCTGGGAGCTTACCTTAAATTGCCCTTCATTTTCCAGTTTCTCTCCCAGTAGGCCTCCCGATGTTTCTCCACAGCCCAGGTTTCCTGTGTGCCCCCAGGTCCCCAAAGCAGCCGGGTATGTTATTTTAGTCCCATACAGGCTTAAATACTTGGCTGCAAGTTGCCAACATGTTTCTAGGAAGCTGGCTACTACGCATGTGCAAAGGAAGTGCTTGAAGTGCTGAACACCGGTCTTGCAGTCATGCGGAGAGTCCCTCAGTGGTCCTGGTGCCCCTTTTGAGCTCAATGGGGACCGGGTGACCATAGCAATGTGGCAGAGAAGCTGTTTTGAGGGCTGCATTTAAAATTTAGTAAGGAGGCTAACACCAAGGGCTCATCAATAAAGATGAGCCTAATCAATATTCATGAGATGCTGCCTGCCATTTGGGGGTCTGTATTTCGGCAGCAGCGACAACTAAACTAATGGGCCCAGATGATTGAGAGTGGGCTTAATTAGAAGGGCACAATTGGGGCTACAAGATTATGTTTTTTTTTTAAATGAATAAAGTATTTTGCTTGGCTATACCAGACCTTGGAAAATGGGGAACTGTATCGGACTGCATCAAACTGAAATGGGGCTGACATACTGGTGACACTTTAACCCCATCCAGCAGCCTGTCCCTTTCCTAGGCATCCAAAACTGAGTCAAAGGACTTCTGGGAGGGGGAATTCCACTAATTCAGGCATCTAGATCATGCTCCAATGAACAGTGAGGAAATTTTGATCACTATGGTTATTGATGATTGATTGGCTTGAACAGCCAATCAGGAGGCTGGATTCCAGAGAGAAAAAACAAGAACTTTCTGGGTTTTCTTAAGTCTGTTACCAAACTCTAGACGAGTCAGAGGTCTCCTGAGCAAGTGGATCTGGACTGGAGAGGCCTTTCTCAGGTCTCTGGTGGAGATTGATTTTTCAGCGAAGGATCACAGCGGAAAGAGAGTGAGAGACTGAACTGACACCTTGATTCCCCAGGTATTGTGAGCAGTTTGTCTATATTGGAGAGGATAAGTGCTGCAGAAATCCTGCTCTGGTGGACTGAACTGTGCTGATAGGACTGTGCTGTTTTTGTGAGAGTGCCACAATTGCTTCTGAGGATTCTTTTATCTGTGTGGGACTGGAATTACACTTCCAAAGGGGCACAGCATCTCTGGTATCAGGGTGCTAGCCAGGTGCTGCGCTTTTCCTGAGTGAACTGGTTGAAGTGGCTGAGAGCTGTGTCCCAGCTGCAGCTGAAGAAAAGGTGGTGAACATTCTCTGTCTGGAAACTGTGGACTGGAGTGCAGGGGGCTGCTGTGATTGAACCCCGTTGCTTGCACCTGTGCTTTGTGTGATCTTGGGCTAGCACCCACTGCTAACTGGCACTGGACTTGGTTTGACCAACTGCCTGTGATATGTGTGGATTTCGAACCAAGTGCATGGACTGCAGAGAACCCCCACCATTTGGGAGTTCTCACCCAGAGCCAGGGAGGGAACTAGCTAACCCCTTCCAAGTGGGACCGACTGTCTCAGGAGGTCTCCCGTGCTTTCTTGGGTGCTAGGGCACCTATAACCCTTGTGGGGAGCTGGGCTGTGGAGCCACTCCCAAGTCTGGACCTCCTGGGGCTGGTGTGGTCCTGCCACAAAGCTCTGCAATGGTGACAAGCAGCCAGACCTCCAATCAAGGGGACAAGCTTCTAGATCCTCGAGCAATATTCTATCTGCCCATTGCTGCACAGAGCTCCGCGATCCAGGATATCTGGAGGCAATTATCCCAAGCATGGTTGAATCCTACAAAACCATGAGAACCCGGGACCTGGCTCCCAGAAATCAAGCAAGGGAGTGTAACAGGGATTTAACTGTTTCCTCAAATAATTCTTCTTCTTTATTAGGGCCCTAACCACTGGCCAACCCACGGCAATGACCAGGCCTGCACCTTGTAGGTACCACTAAGGACTATCAGGGTAGACACTGGTAATAGTGGGGGAAGGCCTCCAGGGGTGTCTTTGGCTTATGGGCCCAGGTAGTTATTATTCCTTGTTCTCACTAACCATATTTCTCTTCACAGCTATCCTTTCTCCTGGTATCCCTTGCCTGGCCCTTACCCCCCAATAAAGCTGTGATTTACTGTTTGAAATTGTGTGTGCCAGGATTCCTTGAATCTGTCAGATCATTACTGTTCACGGTTTATGGTGATGATGATGATGATGATAAACATTTTATTTTTATCCAGGTACATACATTTAGGGACTAGATCCTATTTTCAAAGAATGCCCTGTACAAAGTATGAACAAGATTTAAGAACAGTTAAAACAAAAATGGGAAGAAACACAACATGTATGTTACGACTTACACTGGAAACAATATAAAATTGCATCATGTGTAGCAATTACAAGGTGTTTGCAGAGACTTCCTAAGTGCGTTTTGGAACCTGTTTATGGAGCTTTTGGCTTTTATTTCAGGTTTTAACCCATTCCATGGCTTGGTCAAAGATGTTTGTATCATTGGTTCCCCAAACCTGTTACAGACTCTGGGCTGCATCATACTGATATTGTGTGTTCTCAAACTATATGTATTTCTACTGGGTGACCCAAGACTCACTAGATTTCTCAAGGGATGTACAATTTTAGTCTTTGAAAATGTAAAGCCCCATGACAGCCATTTAAACATTCTTTTTTCCTCTGGTCCAAGCCAATCCAGTTTTTGAAACATTAAACAATGGTGTGTACCAAAGGGTCTGTGGCTTGCAAACCTGGCAAGTCTGTAATAGGCCTGGTCTACTTGGCATAATACATTTTTACTGCCACTTTTATATACCTTGCAACCATATTCTAAAATCGGGAGGAGTAATTGTGTTATAATTTTCTTTCTAGTTTTATCTGTAAAATAATTTGAAATTCTCCTTAATGCTACCAACCTTTGATTTATTTTCTTTGTCATTGAATCAATATGCTCCTTGTAGGTTAGTTTGTTATCCACCTGGATTCCCAAATATTTATAACATGTTGTATTCTCAATCTTCTACCCATTATTAAATTTTATATCTAAATTTTACATTTTTTGTTTACCTCTACTAGATGAAAAGACCATTCCTTGGCCAGGATATTCAGAAGTGTTGCACATGGCACAACACAGTTGCACCATGCGCAACCCACTAATGAGCCCCGGTGTGATATTCAAAGGTGGATTGAGCCTGGCACAAATCCCTATGCGCCGGAGTGCATCAGTAATATATGCGGGGCAGGTGGGGGGGCGTGCCCATGCATACTCCGCACATCCCGATATTCAGCCTGGTATGTGCTGAGCCCATGCATGTGCAACCCCTACCTGCGCTGCACACAGGTGAGCCAAAAAAAAAGGAGCAACAGCTGGCCACCCACAGGTGAGCCGCTGTATTGCAGGGCGCAACACGGCAGCTGCCACCTGTGGGTGGCCACCCGAGCTCTGGCTGCACCTCCCTGGTGGCACCCCCCATGCCCGATCGCAGGCATATGTAGAATATTAATAGTTTTATATCCCTGGTGGTCCAGTGGATCGCTCGCAGCCCGATCCCAGGCATAAGTATATTAAAAAATAGTGAACACTCTCACTGGTGGTCCAGTGGACTGCTCACAGCCCGATCGCAGGCATTTGAAGTAGAATAAATGTCCTATATCCCTGGTGGTCCAGTGGACCACTCGCAGCCCTATCGCGGGCATTTGTTATTAATCATGACACCCCAATCCAAGCCTGGTGGTCCAGCGGTACCCCCCTCCCCACCTGCCCACTGAGCCCCACCGCCCCACCCCCCCAGTCAGCAGCAGGCGGCAGCTCCCCACCCACTTGCTGCCCCACACCGCGACTGACACTGTGATAGAGCTGTACACCCATTGGCCCATGCCAGGACCAATGGGCGACAGCCCACTGACGGTGTCAGTTGGCAGGCGTGCAAGCTGGTGGGAGCTGCCGCCCGCCGCTGACCTGGGTGGGAGCGCGGGCAGTGGGCTCAGTGGGTGGTGGGGGTACCGCTGGACCACCAGGATTGGATTGGGGTGTCATTTTTAATAACAAATGCCCACGATCGGGCTGCGAGTGGTCCACTGGTCCACCAGGGATATAGGACATTTATACCACTTCAAATGCCCTCGATCGGGCTGCGAGTGGTCCACTAGACCACCAGGGAGAGGGTTCACTATTATTAACTATACTTATGCCCGCGATCGGGCTGCGAGTGGTCCACTGGACCACCAGGGGGAGGGTTCACTATTTTTAAATATACTTATGCCCGCGATCGGGCTTCAAACAGTTCACTGGACCACCAGGGATATTGGACATGCTCTGCACAATACACATGCCCACGATCTGGCATTGGGGCACTTTGCCACGCTGTGCAGGGGTGTCGGTCCCCGACAGCTGCTGCCTGGCAGGGCGCCAGGCGCAAGTCGCCAGGGATCGGCGCACCTGCATGCAAATGGGGCCATAATGACATGCAAATGTCCCCATTTGTGCCTTGCATACATTATGGCCCTATTTGCATGTGCACTTTTGAATATCGCGGTTGTTGCGCTGGCGCGAATGGAATTTTCGCTTGCGCATCCCCCTGCTCCACTCTGGCCACTTGCGCTGGTGC
This sequence comes from Neoceratodus forsteri, assembly GCA_016271365.2. Taxonomy (NCBI): domain Eukaryota; kingdom Metazoa; phylum Chordata; order Ceratodontiformes; family Ceratodontidae; genus Neoceratodus; species Neoceratodus forsteri. The sequence goes on from CM057456.1 coordinate 10,751,637, forward strand.
AGTGCCACTGCACCATGCAAACTGCGGGTGGCCAAGCTGCGATATTCAATGTTGCTGTGCCATGGCACAGCTCTGTTGAATACCACCCTGTCAACGCCCCTGTGCAGCCCAGTTGCGCTGCGCCCAGGCTTGTGCCACAGCCTGGCACAGTCTGAATATCCTGCCCCTTGTGTCTTCTTTCTATTCATCAAGAGACCCTCGGTCTCAAACCATAATTCCATTCTTGTGAGATCTTCTTGTAATTTTTGGTTCGGTGAGGCCAGGCTGTTGGCCGACGCCACCAACACTGTGTCATCAGCATACAGCCTGACCTCACTGTGCCTCATCACATCTGGTATTTTATTAACAAAGATATTAAAAAGCAAGGGACCCAATATTGATCCCTGGGGGATGCCTCTTGATACTATTCTTAGGATTGATGAACTATTCCCTTGTGATATGCATTGTTTCCTGTTTGACAAATAAGATCTAAACCATTCTAGGGGTTCCTTATGAACCCCTATTTCATACAGTCTCTGTAGCATGGTTCCATGGCTTACCAGGTCAAAGGCCTTACTAAGGTCCATGAACACAGCCCCAGTACCCCCCCCCTCCCTTGTTCATGGATGTAGCCACTAAGTTAGTGAAGTCCACCAGGGCTGTGTCCATGGACCTTCCCACCCTGAATGAATGCTGGCTATTAGTCAATAAGTTATGTTGTTCCAAGTATTGATTTAACTGTCTATGTACCATCTTTTCTGGACTTTTGATAGCAGTGGAAGAAGGGTTATAGGTTGATAATTTGTGGGTATGTTGCAGTCTCCTCCCTTAAAAATTGGGATGATTTTCCCCTGCTTCCAAGCTTCAGGGAAAGTTGAGGAACAGAGACTCCAGTTAAACAGATATGTCACAATTGGTGCAAGTATGTCTGCTCCTAATTTCAAGAATCTCTCTTCTACCCCATCCAAACCACCCACTTTGATCATTTGCAAGAATCTCATTTATTTTTCTATCTCTTTTTTTGCAATAGTTCTAAAGTGGAAGCATGGTCTTGTACCTACCATAGTGCCCCCTAGAATCTCCTGAAGTGGTGTACCTATATTTAAGGATTCATTATTAGTTTTATCTAAGTCAGTCAAATCTGTAAAATAATTGTTTAAAATATTAACCACTTTTTGTCCTTTGGTTATTATAACATTGTCTTTTACCAAGTTTATTGGAGCCCTAGAGACTCCAGGATTCTGGAGCCTGTTTATCTGTTGCCAAAATTGTCTGGGGAAACATAGAAGATGACAGCAGATAAGGACAGCAAGACCCATCCAATCTGCCCATTTCTTTGCCTACCTTATGAATGTGCCATAGGCATTTGCTCTGTCAGTGGCCTGTCAATTCATACTTATCTGCATTGCTCCCTTATCCCTATCCCATGCCTGTTTGAAGCCCTGCACTGTATTCATATCCACCACTTCCTGAGGTAGGCCGTTCCATGCATCCACCACCCTTTCTGTGAAAAAGAACTTCCTCACATTACTCCTTAATCTGCCTCCCTCTAATCTCATGCTGTGTCCTCTTGTCCTGCTATTTTTCTTATATTGAAACATGTTACGACTCTTTCACCTTGTTAATGCCATTAAGGTGTTTGAATGTTTCAATCATATCACCTCTCTCCCTCCTTTGCTCAAGGGTATACATATTGAGTTCCATTAATCTGTCCTCATATGTTTTCTGATGCAGTCCCTGCACCATTTTGGTTGCCCTTCTCTGGACTGCCTCAATTTGGTTAATGTCCTTGAGAAGGTGTGGCCTCCAGTACTGCATGCAGTACTCCAGATGGGGCCTAACCAGTGTCTTGTAAAGAGGATTATTACCTCCTCTACGACTTGAGATACCCTACTAATACACCCCAACATCCCCCTAGCCTTACCTACTGCTTTAGTGGTCTGCTTGGATGATTTCAGGTCATCTGTGATGATGATGCCCAAGTCTCTTTCTTCCCTTGTGACTGCCAACAACTCCCCTCCCAACCTATAGGTGGCTTCAGGGTTTCTCTTCCCTATATGCATGATCTTGCACTTCTTTGCGTTAAACGTCAGTTGCCACACTTCCGACCATTTTGCCAGTTTATCCAGATCTCT